>HG995299.1:20599496-21223663 GCA_905332915.2 Hecatera dysodea
GCATCGTCCTCGCATATAATCAATTGGTTAATGTATACAAAATATTGTAAAACTTATAGGTATTTGAAAAGAGTAACTATGGAGTTTCTTGTCCGTTCTTCTCCATAAGAATTTACTTCTTGCGAATGGACAACTAGAGTCACTATAATATTTTTATTTTCAAACTGTTTCGACGTTCAAAAGTGCCTTTTAATGCTCTGGTTGAAATAAATGAATTGAATTTGACTTTGAGTGTACAAAAACCTCAAGTTTCAACTTCCGTTTAGTTTTTGGGCCACGCTCGTTATTTAGAGCGTGTACATATATCCACAATGGAAAGAAAGAAAGATTTCCGTTCCCAAATTACTTCCAGCAGTGAAGCAGTCTCCTCTTTTCTTGGTGTACCGATTTCCTGCATAGTGCATTTGTTCCACTTTCGAACCTCGATTGTTACATCGATATGCGATAAATATTAAATCGCCCGTCGCGTTGAGATTTAACAATAATGGAGACGATTAAAGTACTTCATTTTATAGCCCTGATGAACACGGCTAGCTTAAGTTCTCGTGAATAATGTCAGTTTACTTATAAAATGGATCGATCGCATCGTATCATTCGACACAAAAGCCACTTATAGTGATCCCTTGAGTGCTCTATACAAAATCACCCTTTGGTATAGGTACAAATACCTACTAACCTATTTTATGTAAGTATGCGTCCGTTCAGTTCCGAGGGAACATTTACTAAATCCCCCACTTTCCCCGTCATTCGTTGTCAAGTCCCTTGTATCATTAATCATAACATCCTGGGGACGTGAATTACGCCCACCACTTAGGAAAAACAACAATTAAACCGATTAGTATCTCGAATTGTTTCCCCAAAATACTAATTTAGAAATGTAAATAACTCCTTTGATGAGAATTATGCAGGGTACATACAAAGCTACCACCGTTTTCACACATAAATCTGCAAGGCGCTCTTTGTAGCGAAATGAACCACGACGAGCAGTGGTGGCCGAGTGGCAACGGGTTGAAACCCAGCCAGGCGCGTTACTTTATGTAATTAATTTTATCACCACAGCTCTCAAAACGGTGAAGGAAAACATCGTGAGGAAACCGGCATGTCCTAGAACCAAAAATTCGAAGACATGTGACATTCACCAACCCGCACTGGGCCCGCGTGGTGGATTACGGCCCATTCTCCTAGGGAGGAGGCCTGTGTCCCAGCAGTGGGAAAATTAAAAGGCTAATTATGCTATGATTATGAACGACGATCGAACTTTTTATTAGGACGACACCTTCGAGTCCGTTCACACAGTCTGAACCCGATCATAACAACGCATATATATTCCCGTTTCGCGAACAGTGGGTCACGTCTGACATTTTAAACAAAGCGGTGGGCGTCTGTCCGGCTACCCACGAGGTGGTCAGTGACTTGAAACCCGCTGATTAGGTTCTGCTATTTATACAGGCTGAGTAATGAGGTCCTTTGTAAAGAACCGGCCCTTTTGGGTTCCGTATTGTTATTAGAGGCGCGTCCCTCCTGATTAAAGTAAAACAGCTGATATAGTGGTTAATTTTGGAGTTGTAACTAATTCGTGCGAATTACTAATGAATATTGCAAATATTATGTTGATCTTGACGTTTAGGCACTTACCTCTCAAAGACTTATTTTTATTTTGCGGTCTATTATGTTAGGTAAACTTAAGATTACAAGATTTTCAATCAAATTCCAAAAAAGGAGGAGGTACTCAATTCGACTGCCTTTTCTTTTGTGTGTTACCTCATAACTTTGTACTGCGTGTACCAATTTTGATGATTATTTTTATATTCGAAAGCTAGTGCTTTCATGTGGTCCTTTGATTCTGAGATCTGACAACTAGTATTTGAGTTATCGTAATCGTCAACTGCTTAGGTATGGTGATGGTGGAAAACGCTCAATTTCTTTTCGTATAAAGGGAATTTGTGTCCCAGCAGCCTGCAAATCACTACATAGTATAAAACAATGTCGCTTCCCGCTGTCTGTCCCTATGTATGCTTAAATCTTTAAAACAGCGCAACGGATTTTGATGCGGTTTCTTTTAATAGATAGATTTATTTAAGAGGAAGGTTTATATGTATAATACAAGCATAATATAGTAGAGATTTAGTATCAGCATTATTACCTAATAATGCGTGGCTTATTTTATATTGATGATTCAAGATTCAAGATTCAAAGCATTTATTTCAATTAAACCTTTTACAGGCACTTTTGAATTGTCAAGTCGAAAGAGGTGAAGCTATCTGCACGTTCCAAAGCGTAGATCTCTATGGAGAAGAACGTGCAAGAAACTCCACGGACACTCTTTTAAATCATGTTCTGTATTACATAACCTTGGTTACATCCTTGGTCGCTTCTATATGTGAGGACAATGCGAAGAAACAAAAAGGAAACTATAAAAACAATTCAAAGTATAAAGATTAAAACAAGTCAGTGGCAGTTAAGAGGTGACCAGTCTCAACCGACGGCGCCCGTTCACGAACATGACGCGTGTGTTGGCACCATTTAGCTCAACCATTTTGAAGGGAACCGAATGATCCAACACACACGCCACCATCAGCGAAACATTTGAGCGAGCATGACATGCTCTCAACTGCCATTTTAGTTCAAGTCACAAAGTAAAGTATAACTTATTACATGTAAATGGCTCCATGGTACTCACATGTACAATATTTGAAAATAAAATGCTTCTACATTATATAAAACTATGGTTTACAAAAACCAAGCAACTACAAGTAAAAAAAATAAAGAAATTATTTATTATCAAAGTAATAGGTAAGTATTATATAAAAAAAAAAGAATAAATAAATGAGACAGAAAAAAAAAAGGGGCGAGCATCTCTTCCAAATATAAAATCCTAACTTGTTTATCCAAGTGGTTGAGGCTGTGGAGCAGGACCGGCATTTAGCCAAGCATTATTATCTTGAATGTAATCCCCCAACTTATAATATGCTTGCCTGCATAATGTGCGTTTAATACAAGTTTTAAATTTCGTTTCATTCAGTTCTAATATATGGGGAGGAATTTTATTGTAACATTTTAAACAATACCCCATGAAAGATGTGGCTACTTTAGCCAGTCTGAAACCTGGTTGAACTAATTGATCCCTATTTCTAGTAGCATAATTATGTCTGTCGCCTCGCTTACTAAAGAGATGTAGATTTTTTCTAACGTACATAATGTTTTCATAGATATATTGACAAGGTACCGTCATGATGTTAATTTCCTTAAACAGTTCCCTTAGAGAATCACGCCGGCGGAGATTGTAAATGGCTTTGATGGCTCTTTTCTGCAGAATAAAAATTGACTCGATGTCTGCAGCCCGGCCCCATAACAAGATACCGTAAGACATTATACTATGAAAGTAACTGAAATAGACTAGTCTCGCGGTATCAACATCAGTAAATTGGCGGATTTTCCTAACAGCATATGCTGCTGAGCTTAGTCGTCCTGCAAGAGATGCTAAATGAGGACCCCATTGTAGCCTTGAGTCAAGCGTAATCCCCAGGAAAACCGTTTTATCGACGAATTCTAGTTTTTCCCTGTTCAACACTATATCACAATCACTACTTTTGACATTTGGTAAAGCAAATCTTATGCACTTCGTTTTCTTCCCATTTAAAACCAAATTATTAGCAGTGAACCAATTTTGGACCTGCAAAAGGGCGTTATTTACGATGTCAAGATTATTACAACGTCTATTTATTTTAAAAATCAAAGAAGTGTCGTCAGCAAACAAGACCATGTTTAGCTTGTTTTGCAATAAATGGGGTAAATCATTTATATAAACTAGAAATAAAAAAGGACCCAAAATTGAGCCCTGTGGAACGCCCATTTTCACGTTTAAGCCCGATGAATTAACACCGTTAATTTGCACTACTTGCTGTCTATCATTCAAATAAGATTTAACAAGGCTTAAAGCTGTTTTGCCCAGTCCGTAGTGCCCAAGTTTCAGGAGTAAAGTTTCGTGATCCACACAATCAAACGCCTTAGATAGGTCGCAGAAGATGCCTATGGCATCTTGTGCCTCTTCCCACGCATTAAATATATGCTTCAGTAAGGTGACACCAGCGTCAGTAGTACAACGTCCTCTGGTGAAACCATACTGTTTGTCATGCAAGATGTTATTCGTGTTAAAATGATAAAGCATTTGATTTAGCATCACTTTTTCAAATACCTTGCTGAAGACTGGCAACACGGATACTGGTCTATAATTATTTGTGTCTTTACTGTCCCCGTTTTTAAAAAGTGGTATTACTTTACTGAATTTCATTAGGTCCGGAAAGACTCCTTGATCCACACACAAATTAAATATTAAAGCTAAGAAAGGGGCTACAGTCTCAATAATTGAGGTACAAACTTTGATAGACAATCCCCATAAATCTTCCGTCAGTTTAATTTTGATTTGTTTGAAAGCTTTCATTACTGTTAAGGGGTTTATATGCTTAAAATTAAATTCAGTCGGGCAGGCTGACACATTCGACTGTAATAAATCAAAAGCAAGCGAAGGCGAAGAATTTAAAGCTTCAGTAGTTTTAATAGGGATACTGGTAAAGAAATTTACAAATTCTTGAGCAACTTTTAGGTTATCACTAATAAGACCCTGAGTAGTCTCCAATGTGAAATCCGTATTATGTCTTTTATTCCTGTTCGTTTCATTATTTATAATTTTCCAAACCGTCTTTACTTTGTTGTCTGCTGTTTTTACCTTTTTGCTTATGTATAAAGCTTTAGCTACCTTGCAAGTATTTTTATAAATTTTTGAGTAAGTAGCTACATACTTATTAAAAGCTTCAGTATTAATAAAAGGCTTAAGGCCGTATAGCTCGTAAAGTCTTTCCCTACTTTTTCTGAGTCCTTTAGTCGCCCAGTCACTAAATAAAAACTTAGGGCAGATAGTTTTAGTTGTCTTTTTAAAAGTATTATTGAACTCAGTTTGGACAACAGAAAAAAATTCTTTATATAGAATATTGCCATTATTCATTGTGAAGTCCCGATCACTTAACTTGTTGCTTAATGTGCTGTTAAATTTATATAATTTACCTGATGTTATTGGTCTTGATTGTATCTGCACTTGTTGTATAGGTGAGGTGGACTCAAAAGTTACCGTTAGCCCACTGTGATCAGAAGGGAGACAATTTACAATGGCTTTTTCAAAGTAGTTGCAGCAACAAAAAACATTATCAATGCATGTAGCAGTCGTTGACGTAGTTCGGGTTGGTTCAATGAACACATTTGATAAATTGAATGACCTAAAGAGATTTAAAAAGCGATTGCTATCTGAATTATCTTCAACAATATTAATATTAAAATCTCCACAGATAATTAAAAGTTTATTACCACATGCAAGTTTTGCCATAACATCTTCCATCACAGACTCAAAAATAGAATAGTTTTGATAATTAGGGGGTCTGTAAACGCACACTATGACATGCTTATCTAGCTCAACACAGGACAGTTCAATGTTATGTTCAACTGACAGTTCAACTATATCTTTTCTAGTTTTATATTTAATAGAGTGCTTAATTAAGATAAGTGAACCCCCGCGCAGCATTGATTTACGATTAAAACAACTGCCCAAACTGTAATTATTATAATTAATTATCATTTCAGAATCCTTTAGCCAATGCTCTGTTACACAAACAATGTCATACATTGTTTTTTCTAAAAATAATTCAATTTCCAATTGCTTCGAGGAAAAGCCTTGAATGTTCTGAAGGTATAGAGTAAAGGATTTCTGATTGGCTCCCTTTTTGTTACTGCTAGAAGATACCGTGTTGTTTACAAGCTCAGCCAATTTGTCTATGGTACCCTCTGTTGTCTTATAACCTAGTTTAAATTATTAGAGCCAGCAACCAAGACATTAGTACTATTACTAATTGTGGTGCTAATACCAGAGTACTTCGACATACTAATTATGTCTGAGTTAATATTAAAAACTAATAGCCTCGCTATTTGACGTCTAAAACTAACAGGCAGATACACAGTATCCCTAGTCGATTTAAGTTTATCAACAAAATTGTTGATGTCAAAAAATAAAAGCTTGTCACTATGGTGACTTACTAAAAATTGCATATGCTTATTTAGCATGTGTATATACTTATTTTGCCTATAAGATAGCTGCTCAAAGTATGGAAAAGCACACAAAATGATCTTCTTACAATTAATCTTCAAAAGTTCAGTTATACTATCAGTGATATCATTATTTGTTACATTTAAGCTATTCCCTACAATAATAGTTATTATGGAATTAATATCATACTTATTCTCAGTTACAGATGATAGTATGCGGTGGTAGGAAGACTGAGGAGTGCAATAATTTTGAGAAGGAAAAGGAAGGCTGTTACTAACTAATTTCCCTAACCCTCTTCCTATACTGTCTGAAAACATTACTGACTGTAAACAATCCTTGCTATTAGGAGTGGAAAAACTACTAACTGCTGAATTTACCACTTGAGAAGATTTTTGCACAATATCAGGATTGTCTTGGATGGGAGCACAATCCTGAGTACTCATAGCTTGGGATGGGTCCTCTGTTACCACAGGCCGGGGGGCATTGAGGTTGCATTTGTCCTGACAAGTGCACTTGGTGTTGCTAAGAGTCAGCAAGTCTACTCTGTCAACTAATTCATTTGTAGCTAGGATATGTTCCTTGATTTGGTTTTTTGAACTTACATATTTATTATAAAGCGACTTAAGTGAATAATCCAAATTTTGTATTTCGGATTGTAAGCGCTGCGTGTCAATTTCATAAATATTTATACTATCCTCTAATTTAATTTGGTAATTATTTAATTGATTGATAAGATTAACACGTTCCTTCCTCAATTGAATATTTTTGGAACAGTGTTGTTGTTGTTTTTTGAATTTTTTGCATCTTTTAATGATTTTATTCAGCTTTGCATATTTTTTTATTTTATTCTGACTTAATTTATAATTATTGTTATTTTTTAACAAAGAATCTTCAGTGAGATCAATTATTGTTAAGGATGGTGGGTTACAACTAGAATGTAATACTAATTCATTATATAAATGGCTAGTTTCCTTAACCTGAGCACATTCCTTTTCCCTCTGCAATTTGAGAATATTGCTGTTAGCATGAACTAGTTCATCTTCTAGATCCCTAACTTTACATAAAGCCTCCTCATATAAGTTGCTACAGTTCTTAAAGCTGTCTGTGATCACCCGCAGTTGGTCACGTTCATCAGCAACATCTTGATATTGTTGACTGAGGTCAACCAGTTCCCGCTTGAGGCATGTGTTTTTATGGACAATGTTCTTTATTTCCCCCTCACTTTCCTCTCGCTCCTGCAACAATTGTTGACACTGGTGTTTTGAGACTTTAAGTTCTTCGAGGGCCATTTTCAATTTCAACTCCATATCCTGAGCGGTAGCTTTACGGGTCATCACAGGCATGTTTTCAAAATTGGTTACTGAAAATGTAAATAAAGAAACAGTGAAAAATAAAAAGAGACAAACTAAGAAAAGTTAGAAATGGATGGGAAAGAAAAATTTTAAATTTAAATAAAAAATGGAGTGAAAAAGTTAGTATAATTCAATGGGATAGAGATAAGAAATGTGATTAACTGTTGTACTGGCTTGAAAAGCTATTAATTATTGAATTTTATTGCTTTTCATTGCCCTATGTTTTAACTTTAACTATATGAGGGTAGGTCAACTAGAATGAGAATGTATGATTTTTTAGTTTTTAAAATAGGTATTATTTAATACATATATTGCTATTCATAATAGTGCACAATTATGATTAACCTGCAAACTTAATTAGTATGTTTTCTGAATTTTGTACTTGGAGATTATTTTAAGGGAAACTAGTTTTCCTTTGTTTGACAAGTCACAGTTACTGGATTTAAACAAATCAAAAATGGATCATTATAGTAAAAAACAAATTGTAAATGTGTGCAGTAATATTGCAGTGTAAATCAGGTCTGTGGCAAGTGTTTTCGTCGACGATTTTGCTTCCACAATTTGTCAAGCAAAAGGAGACATAAACGGTGCCGATGTGTACTAGACGTAGCTCAGAACTCTGAGCAGTGTTCAGAGGTGTTGAACAGTCTGTTAAAATTATGTTAACATAAGCAATATTATAAAATAAAATACTCCCCGGGTTTGATGAATTCAAATCCGCAATCCAAACTTTGACAGCCGGTAGAAGATTTATCGAATTATCGATTTGTTGAAATTATCATACCAAAAAACACGGCACAAACACTGATTGTCACATTAATACGTAGATTCTTAGGTAAACAATAGATTTAACACAGTATTATACACAATTAATTAATATTTTTAATTTAATTCATTGACGAGATCGTTTTTTCACGACCTGTCACCAGTGTTGCTACATCAAAAAAAAAAAAAAAAAAAAGAGAATGATGAAAAAAAGATGATGTTCTGATTCCCTCTTTTCGATGTAAAATGAAAAAATAAAATTGTGTACGATGGTTTGGAAGAGGACCTTAGTATTTCAACGTGGTCCCTTTCTAGTTTGGTGGAGATCCGATGAAGAATAGAGATAGAAAACGGAACTCTTCAATAAATGATAGCACATCTGTCGGGATAGCTGAAATCGCATGTTTGTTTATTGTTTACACCAATTTATACCACGTACGCTGTGATGGGTATGTTTAGCTGGGAGTGAACCACTAAAAAGTGAAAAATAAAAATACTTTTACAAAAAAATACAACTGACTTCTACCCAAAAAAAAAAACAAAAAGTACACAATAACTGTAATTTCTGAAGTCAGTGTTCAAAAAACCCGAAAGTGATTTTCTACTTTTTTTTGTGTAGCAGTCGGTTGTATTTTTTTTGTAAAAACATTCTAATTGAGAACCTCCTCCTTTTTTGGAAGTCGGTTGAAAAAATAATGTATATATGACCCAGACAAGAAAAAATATTATACAGTGCTTTATACAACGTGTTGGTTTGCATCCTCGTCAAATTCAAGGACGTAATAATGCTAATGATTCTCGACCCAAATCAACAATAAAATGGGTAGGTATTTTTTTTATTATTTTATCTTATTTACGGAAATCCGTAAGTGTGAACCAGCCGCGGCCCGTCTGTAACTAGCCCTATAACCGCGCTTTCACACACAAACAAACGCAAGCAATACACACACAACGCATACGCAGCGATCATTCAATAAATTCGTAGGTAATCAAAATACGCGGCGCGTGCGCGGGGTGCGGGGGCACCCCGCGCACGCGCCGCGCCGCTGTGGAGCCGCGCCCCCGCCCCGCGGCCCCGGTACCATCAGTTTGTTTGATGTCGCCGCGTGAGACGTCGACAAAGTGAAAAATCACGAACAATTATTCCAATGTCGAGTTGGTGGAGATATGGTCCGGCTGTATGCCATCAGTGGAGACGTGGAGCCATCCGGATGATCATGGAAATGTTCCCCGATCGGGAACCCCCGTCACAGAGCGTCATGCTGGCTACTATGCAGAGACTGCGGGATCATCGGCAGTTTGTCGTTCCCCGGCATGCTCAAGCTCGCGACAGCGTTGGCCTGCCTGTCGTCTTACAGGAAGACATTCTGGAATACTTCCAGCGAGAATCACGGGCAAGCACGCGGGAGGCTGGTCGATGCTTTGGAGTGCACCACACCACAGTGTGGCGCCTACTGAAGCGTGAAAGGTTTCTTGACTACTGGATCGGTTGCGGAGGACCTGTGGCCTCTTATTTTTATTTTGTGAGTAGACGTTAAAAAGTGACAAGTGTAACAAAATTACGTGCAAGGATAATTAATGCTTTAGACTCTTTAAAAACGAAGGTGTTAGTTTTACGTAGGCTGAAAGAAAACCAGCTACATTGTGCTCGACTATGCCAAGAGTGTGGTGATGGAAACTGAACAATACCTCCGGGTAACATAAGTAGGTAGGTAATTTATTTATTTGTTCATTTTGTAAATACGTTGTTAGCTTAATCAATTTTATTACCTACTGTAAATACCTAAGTCGATTTCAGATTTTTAAGTGAATCAATAATACCTAAGAGTCGAAAGTATCACCACAACTTACGCTTAACTAGCACATCTTTCCATTTCCATCAAACGTAGAAAACATTTTTTGACTTAGTAGGTACCTAGATCGGTATACCAACTAAGGTAGGTACATTATTGCCGGTCCTAAGCCCGTTAAGTACGAAGAAAATTTTCAAATCAACCAATTTAATCCACAAATAAAAACAAAATCATTACGAAAACTAAGCTGACGAAAGCAAAACTTACATTTTATTAAACATCTGATAACAGGTCATTGAACTTTTCTTTGGCGCACTAGTAGGTATTACAGTCATTCATTAGTAAGATTTCCATATTCCAATGATGCTTAAAAATGAGTTAGTTATCAAGCGAAATTTATGACAATAATGTAGGTGATTTTCAAAATAAAATTAGGTAAAATTATTGCTTCTGGTCGGCGCGCGCCGTAGGTCATCGCACGGTCGGTAGCACGCGCTAGCATTTCGTAGGTAAGACGTCGACACTCACGCACACAGCTGCTTTGTCGCTGTGTGCGTAGTTGGATGATTCTGTTGTTAGGGTTTAATTTTAAAGCTATTAATTCTGAAATACTGTTAAATTTCAATAACAAAAAAAAGCAGCGCTTATTAGTTATTGACCGGTACCGTACTTTCAATTGATTATTTATGTCTTTTATGACCACCTCCTGAAATTTGACGAGGATGCAAAACAACACGTTGTATTGAACTAATCAAAAGCCTGAATGTCGTAGTAAATAAATTACATTACATTTTTTTCATGAACTCTACAGGTTCCTAAGAATTTGGCACTGAATAGCAATTTCATGAAGAAAACAATTTTATATATAACTAGCTGCTGCCCGCGACTTCGTCCCCGTGGAATCCCCGGAATTTCAAAACATTCTTTATCGCTGCTCCGCTCCTATTGGCTTAAGCGTGATGATATATAGCCTAAAGCCTTCCTCGATAAATGGTCTATTCAACCCAAAAAGAATTTTTCAATTCGAACCAGTAGTTCCTGAGCTAATCTCAGGAACTACTGGTTCGAGCGTTCAAACAAACAAACAAACAAACTCTTCAGCTTTATAATATTAGTATAGATTTATTTTGAGTGACTAATCCGACATAGGAATGTCGTATACACAATTAAATTGATTTTTGACAATATTTTCATGACATTTAACCGAAAATTCCCTAGTTTGTAGAAGTATTATATACATACATATATCATATATTGTTCATACACGGCTACTTTGTAAGGATCCAAATTTAATCTAAAGTTGAAACTGCCATAACTGTGGATAGGCTCTACGTGTGTTCATAATGGCTAGACTAAATAACTATAAACATTAGAACACGGAACACCGCAGAGGCGGCGACTAAATACGATGTAAATACTTACATATTTTCATGTCCCGGCAAAAAGACATTTGACTAACACAATAAAACTAGGTTTTGCCTGCGACTTCGTCCACACAAATCCTGTTTTTCCCGTACCCGTAGGAATTATGGGAAATCCTTAGTGCTCCCCTACGCTGTTCAAGGAATCTGCATGTCAAATTTCCACTTTCTACGACTAGTAGTTTGGGCTGTGCGTTGTCTGTCAGTCAGTAAAAGAAAAGTTTTATATCAGTTTGTTTGTTCGTTTGAGCGCGCTAATCTCTGGAACTAGCAGACAGATTTGAAAAAAGTGTTTGGCTATACGGGAACGAAAAAAAAAACTCACTCAAAGCTAGTGTATTAGCTTTGTGAAAATATTAATAAAACCGGTGGAGAAATAGAGTAGTCACACGCTTTTGAATTGATGCCAAAGGACTTCAAAACTTCCTTGTCACGCAAAACTTCGTTTGTACTGGACAACGCAAACTGTCTATCGCTTGCCTTATGAGTGACGTCACACAGAACTAGTGCTATCTTTGTAGAACGTTCGAAACTCCACATTTTTTTTTAGGAGCACAGCGCCTTGTCTTTTCGATAGGATTTGAACAATCTAATAAAAATTATCAATGTAATACCTTATTGCTCTGTATTAAGTATTTCGTAGCCATAATCCAAATAATGTCACGAGCCGCAAATTTCTACATAAAAAAATTAAACGGGCACACCGACTGACGCGCTCGTTTTGCACGAAAAGCTTTGACAATGCCGCCTCTATCAAATAGAGCCGTCGAAGCTTGTCGGTAGACACTACAGACCATTTCATTCAGCTGGCTCCAAGCTCACATGTTGCATACTGAGTAGCCATATTGGTTTTATTGCGCTATAAAACTGCGGCTATTTGCAAAGAATTGGCTTCCCCTATCTACATGTATACATGCATGTTTGTTGAATATGCTTAGGGAATGACGTCAATATGATTATAGGAGGGTAGTCGTATGCTAATTTCAAAGGACTGTATTATATAAGCCTAGGAATTCTTGCAGGCTTTTCAAAATGTTAGTTGAGATATTTTCCAGACATTTTACCCATAGAATAGGGTAGTTGACAGAAAAAATCGAATTAGTCCGTCAAGATATCTTTTCAAAAAGTATTGGACAAGTACTTTTTCTCATTTTACGTAAAAAAAAAAACGGAGACGATACATTGCGTTGAAAACTCGTGTGAGGTCACTACGCACTACAATTTTTTATCATCTTTGATGATTTTTATGTTTGTCATTTTTTGTAGATTTGATAAAGCAAAAAATATGTGTTCAATTTTTTTTTCGATAACCTAACTGAATGACTAAATAGAATCTTAAAAAAAAAAGTTTAATCTACCATCTTGCCACTACGCGCTTCAAACTCCTACGAATTTAAGCATATACGTATTTCATTAGTACATATTATTTGTAATTCTTTCCCAAAAATATATTTTGTATTTTATTTATTTGTTGTACACCTACTACAGTGTTGTCTTTTCAACCCAAAGGTTAACTGGTAGAAAATGCCTTGTTGCATTAAGTCCGCCCATGTACCACTATTGTACATTAAGTTTAAATAAATAATTGAGCTGCACAATGGCTGACAAATACTTACACTGTCTGGACACGTCCACTCAAATATGTGTGATACTTTCTTCAAGATAAAAACTCAGATATTAACCTGCATGGTTCTCATAGGATCGGACCAATACATTAATAGAATGGACCTTAGAACAGACTTACCTCTGAGTACGCTTCGGTGTTTCTTCTCCGAGTAATCAGCTAGAAAACACTGGCGTCACAAAGTTTAAAATTACAAAGATTGACGCGTAAAACAATAATCATTTGATGGCAATAAGATAAAGAAAGAAAACATCGTGAGGAAACCGGCATGTCCTAGAACCAAACATTCGAAGACCTGTGACATTCACCAACCCGCACTGGGTCGACGTGGTGGGTTACGGCCCATTCCCTCTCCTAGAGAGGAGGCCTGTGTCTCAGCAGTGGGAACATTAAGAGGCTGATTATGCTAAGATAAAGAAGACGCTATACTATCCAAAAACAATCCCATATTGTTCTATGAAGGTGAGCAAAGGTTGTCTACACAAAACAATATTTCCATAATATAAATACCAAAATAGGGTTCGTGTTAAGGTCAGCGCGGACTATCCGCAGCGATCAATATCGTAGTCAATTACTTAAGCGTATTCAAAGCTGTGTCCAATAACAATATTGTAGATAGACACGTGATACCCGCTATCAGTAATGGACAAACAACCACAGGAACACGCGCTAACATAATTATGTTTTTAAGTAGCAGATTACCTAATAGCTTCTAAGTGGTTTATTGCTGTGATAACTCAAGCACTTTAGTCGACAATAACTTTGGAGTACTTAAAAAAAAAAAAAAAGAAGTTGATTGAGTCAGGCGTTACTTTGCGGAAATCCATTTTAAATTTGAAAATGAAAATAATATATCTAGTTTTAATTTCCGCGAATATTAGTGGGTTGCAGGTATGCACCTCCCTCCCGCCCGCTATATTATGCACATGCAAGATTACTCTATTACTACTACTACTACTACTACTACTATTACTGTTGACTCGCTGACCGTTGAACGGTCAGCGAGTCAACACGTCCCCTGAGGATGCCTCGTGGAGAGGCGAAACACGTGTCGGTAATGGTGTTGGGTTTTGCATTGCCTTCCTGCATGTGCTTAAAATCCTTGCATTTGCCTAGTAATCTTGCATGTGCATAATATAGCGGGCGGGAGGGAGGTGCATACCTGCAACCCACTAATATTCGCGGAAATTAAAACTAGATATATTGTTTTCATTTTCAAATTTGGACTACTTATCGTATTTTCCTTGAGATATCAGGAAGAAGTTTCTGTAACTGGATAACTCTAAAAGTTTCTAGTGCAAACAAGTCAAAATCATGCCTTTTACTAAACAGGATACTAAAATGGAATACAGTTTGATTTCATAAGTTATAAAACATTTAAATCTTACCATCAACTTCATTTTTGATCAATAAAAAAAAAGAAACAAAACAGAAATAAAAAAAATAAATATATTTACACTCCCTTTCATCTCCTCTGGAGACACTTACTTCTTAAAAAAAAAAAACAAATAAAAATATATATTTATAGTTACACTTATCTCCTGCGTCGCCGCCCTCTGCTACTTCCTAAAAAGATAGACAAGGGAGTGGACAGCATGAGCATCATCACGAGTGCACACACTAACACCGCTATGAGGTTATCCCATCTGGTGATAACTCCCACCGTGAGATTCCAGTTGGCGCAGCGGTTGGATGGACGGCAGACCGCTGGACTCATCTGCCCGGACACATCAGATCCTGCGGGCCAGTTTACCGCACGAGCTGGAGTCTCTGGCGCGTTTGCCGGAGGGTTTAGAGGCTGTGCTAAAGCCGGAGGGCTTGGAATAGTTGGCGAATTTGCCAGAGGGCTTTGAAGACCTGGTACTGTCACCGGAGGGCATGGAATCTCTGGCACTTTCGCCGGAGGGCATGGAATATCTGGCAATTTCGCTGAAGACTCTGGAGCCCCTGGCACTTTCACCGGAGGGCCTGGTGACCCTGCGGCTTTTGCCGAAAGTTCAGATGACCCTTTTACTTTCGCCACACGGCCTAGTTCAGGCAGTTTAGGCGGTACTGCTACAGTTGCACTTTTTGAAGTACATAAACATTCTGGCTCAACGCCTGATAACTGCACCATTTTCGGGCGGGACGCAGCAGTCGCTATCTTCGGAGGGCATACAGTACACTCTCCTGCAACGTCTGGTAACTGTCGCAGTTTTGACAGAGATGTATCAGTCGCTTTCGCTGGAATGGGTGAAGATTCCGTGCACACATCCGGCTGAGGGTTTAGACACTCAGAAAGCATAGCCGGAAGGCTGGGCAACCATAGCAATTTCGCCTTCAAGCGTGATGGCTTTTCCAATTTCTCGTCGGGACATGGCGACAGTGGCACTTTTTCCGCAGGGTCTGGCACTTTCATCAAAGGGCTTGGTGAATTTGGCTCTTTTGCTGAAGGGCATGGTGAACCTGGCGATTTCGCCCAAGGACATTGTGCATCTGGCGGTTTCGTCGAAGGGCATGGTGACTTTGGCGTTTCTGCTGATGGACATGGTAAATCTGGCGCATTCGTCGAAGGGCATGGTGAATCTGGCGCTTTTGCCGAAGGGCATGCTGAATCTGGCGTTTTCGCCCAAAGGCACGGTGAATTTGGCACTTTAATCTCTTTGTTAACCCCCAAAGCGGAGGCTTTCGCCGGGACATCAGAAGTTACGTTTTTCGCAAGGCCTGACGAATTTGTTGGAAGGTCAGACGACTTAGAGAAATTCTGTTCAGGCAGATTGTCTTTATTGTTGTCTTCTTGTTTAGGATGCGAAGCAGGTTTAGTACCTCTGGGGCGTTCCGAAGAAGCCTTTGGTTGGGGTGAAGTGCTCATAGTGATTCGGAGGTGTTCTTGGCTTCGATAAATCTGCTGATTTCTAGATAAATCTTTTAGTTTTCTGCCGCTTTCTTCGGAAGTGCCTGGGGAGAAAAAGTTTATATAAGGAAGGGAAGGGATAAGGTATGGGATAGGAACAATTGGATGGACTAGACAGATTCGATGCATCAGGATTGCGGGATTTATTCGAATGAGTGACACGGATGAGTTTTAATCAGTAAAAATCTGAACCTCCTTTCCGCTCAACCCAGAGCGGGGTCATTTGATGATTTCCCATTCATAATAAATATATTACTAGCAACCCGCCCCAGCTTCAAAAAATATCCCTGACGGTACTTGATCCAGTGCCGTACTTAAACATAGAAGTATCGATTCAAGCACCGTAGTACTTGATATAGGATTAAGTATACCTACTTAACTTAAAGTACATAATCTCAGAAGCCTTACAGGTGTTCCGACAAAATCTAACGGCCTCTTCATAAAACTTGCCGAAGACACACTTTTTTCAGAAACAATACGAGCCTTTGCTCGACGTTATTTTCTTTTTAAATCAATGGATTGGAACGGCTGGTGTCTAGTGATAAATTTGCAGTTACCCAAAGACGTTGGCTCATGTTGTTTTATTGTGGACTAGCAGTGCCCCGCGGTTTGAAATAAAAAAAAAATTGAGTTTATTCGTTACATACAAAAATACAAATCTGTCCTCTTTATAATATTAGTATAGATTGCGAAAGCAATATCCGGTCATGTAGTACAAGACCAGCAGTTAGAATGAGGAGCCTTACACGAGAAGGTTGGACACATGGCTTCCCTCCCTTTTCCTCACATCGAAGTTCCATCCATCAGGATGACTACGCGAAGTCAAAAAGGTGTAGTTTTCATTGGATCACAATATTTCTCTTGTGCCAGGAAAAGGATGTGTTTTATTAGTTTTAGATTTGACCTACACAGACGCAGTGCAGTAGACGGCCATACATTTCAGAAACTCCTTTTATATGCTAACATAACTAAATTTAAAAACTTCAATACTATTTTAGAATACCGATTACAGATACTTTATGACTGTTAGGATTAAAGGCCACACTAGTAACTGCCGCAAATAGGAAAGAAAGAAAGATAGAGGGTAGGTTAAAGGTCGTTTGGCGGGGATATCTTCCGGAATGCTATGTGCATAAAACGCTGACGGAGGAGAATAGAATCGCTGGCATTTTGAACATGTTTTCAGGTTTTTATGTAGGCATTTTTAGGGTAAAATGTTAAGTTTTTGGAAGAAGAAAAGTATATTGAGCGTGAATATTCATTCTGTGGTTGAAAGCAAAACTAACAACGGCACTAAAGTAGTCTTTATGAGCAACGACTTCAACTTTAAACGGTCTAATAGTCGTAAACTCAGTTCCCAGTTGTCTTAACTAGAACACTTATGCGAGAAATTACTGTTAGTTATTTGCAAATTCTCTCAGTGAATAATAGGGTTAGGTAACCAGTTTTATAGCGTACCTAAACCACAATGTACCTACGCCAGTCAGCCTACAAAATTTTAATATGCCTGCCGCGCCAGTCTGCAAACACAAAATTCATGAACCAAATATTCATTTATAACCTAACATAACCCACTCGCAAAACAACGCGAATTTTTCAGGTATCCACGGTCCTTATTACTCAGGACCCCGCGTTTTGACACGCTCCGTCGTTTGAATAACACTGAAAATTCTACCCGCTGTTGACAGAAATAATTTATGAAATCGACCCCTTACTGAGAACGTTAAATATTCATTCGTTTGCAGAGTTTTTTGAAGTGAAGTAAGCTTAGATAGGTTATATCGTATTCAGTACTAGCAGCGCCCCGCGGTTTCAGCCGCATAAGTTTGTATCCCGTGGGAATATCGGAGTAAAAATTATCCTATATGTTACTCTTGGTTATCCTTACTAATATTATAAATGTGAAAGCGTGGATGTTTGTTACGCTTTCACGCAAAAACTGCTTGACGAATCATCATGAAACTTTGTACACAAATTCTGGGAGGTACTAGAAGTATATATACATAGGATACTTTTTATCCCGGGATTATGTTCCCTGGGGATAACTTCCGACATTCACGCGGGCGAAGCTGCGGGCAGCAGCTAGTAAACTATATGTGTGCCAAATTTCATCCAAATCCGTTCACTAGTCTTTGCGTGAAACAGTAACAAACATCCATCCATTCATACTTACAAACTTTCGCGTTTATAATATAAGTAGGATAGGATTGGTAGCCTCGTCTAATGATCACAAGTAGAACAGTCGTCTATTCAAGATCTCGAAAGAGTTACCGCGGCCCTGGAACGCAAAGGGCACAGGGCAAGGAGTGTCAGTAAAAATCTAACACACCCTTCCACTTCGCCGAGAGCGGAAGAAGTCATTTCATGATTTCCCCTCCTTAAAAATGAGTATCATGATGAGAACGTCCCCCCCCCCCCCCCTACAGGCAAACCTGACAATTTTCCAAAGAGATACAAATCAAGATGCTACTTTTTTTAAATGATTTAAATGCTTAATGCAAGCTCTATCAACAATTAACCTAATTAACATATGTACAGATATATATATATATATATACAGACTTTTTTTTTCTGGATGGGAAACCATCAAACGACTTCTCCCGCTCTGGGCGGAGCGGAAGGGAGTGTCAGACTCTTACTGACTAAAACCCACCCGTGATCCTTCTTGTGCCCTTTGCGTTCCAGGGCCGCGGTGACTCTTTCGAACAAATTCCGCAACATATATATACAGACTGAATTTAATCAATTGGCAATCTTTCAGAAGATCTTAATTCAGTATTCATTAATATAAACAAGCTTAACGACGGAATCAACCTTGAAATCGTAAAGTTAGTACTGTTCAGGTTCTACTTTTTGTATTCATTATTCTGTATACGAGACCATTCTGTCCCACTGCTGGGACAAGTCCAAGTCCTACCAGGATATTTTCTCGCGTTACCCCGACAAACGTTCTAATAACTCGACAACATTTAAAGGAGATGTTTCAAAACGGGCCCAGTACATGTACTGTACCTCGAAAAATCCCTGGAAATTGGGAAAAAAAAATTGATATTGATCAATTACTAGCAGCGCCCCGCGGTTTCACCCGCATAGTTCGTGTGGGAATACGGGGATAAAATGTAGCCTGTTACTCAGGGTGAATGTAGCTTTCTAGTGGTGAAAGAATTTTTGAAATCGGTCCAATAATTTTTGAGTTTATTCGTTACATACAAAAATACAAATATTTCCTCTTTATAATATTAGTATAGAAGTACAGATTTGTATCGACTTTCAATATGGCGTCTCGCCAATTGGGTACTCTATGGTAAATAGGTACTCTGTGGTTAGAAAACAATGACAGTATACCATAGATCGACCATTGATCATAGATCGTGAACTGTCTACTGTCACTTCAGCCGCTTTCGTTGTCGATCGTGTTTTGATGTTCAGTTTGTTTGAATTTCTCGAGTTATTATTAACAAACTCTTTGACAACGTAATATGACAGAAATAAACATGTCAAACGTCAACCATCAATCAACATGACAGCTTACCGCAATGACGGGATTTTGTTGTGTGTGTACATTCTTGTGCTTTACTACCAAACAAAGCCAATTTATTGTAATTAGATGATTGAAAACTGTTTTAATTGTGTTTCACCATTTTTTAGTATGATATACAAAGACCTGCCCTGGCTCCATACACTTTGAAACTCCACACATCAACAATCACTCAGCACTAAAGTTTTATATACACACAGACAGCTATCATACTGATGATATATAGTATACCCAGAAATGTTTTATCCCCGTTTGCTCGCCTACCTGCCCTGAGGCACTTTGCCCGGGAGTCCGGGCACAAACGCGCTCCCGAATTGACCTTGACCGACTTATACACAAAATAGACGCGAGTATTCGCTGCGAAAGTTTTGATACGGTTTATCATAAGTTTAAATGCAAATAAGCGTTTATCCTTTTTGTATGCAGAGAAAAAATGGTCCAGGGATTTCTAAGACACATCAAGTTGTTGCTTATGATTTGAAATACAACTAATAAGACCGTCGCTATTGTTTAGATTTATACGGATGTCGTAGCCACACAGTAAACTCAAATAAAACATGGAAGTATTACTTCAAGGGATGTAAGCGAATTGTGATCTAAACATCAAAACAAACTCACACATCGAAACCTCGTCGCTGATTCGCCGAACCACACCAACAACATTATTGCTAATACGATGCACAGTTAAAAATTGACCTTATTTCCCAAGTATTTGGGTTTAAATTATCATGTAACGAATAGGCCGTATAACTAAACACGTGAGCGGCGCAATCAGTAAGCCCCGCCTACCGCGGCGCAATGTGCTTTGGGTCATTTTTTTGAGTTAGGAATGCTCCCATGTTTTATTTGCGTTTACTGTAGCCACATCATAACGCAGTCTACCATTTTATGGCTAGTTTCTCAAAAGTAACATAAACTAGTAATGTAATGGTCATCATTATAAGGAAGAGCGCTGATATCTGAGATACAGATATTCTATATCTAGTTCAGACACAGACGCCTTCAATATAAAATAAAGAAAATTTGAATGTACCTATCCTTCATATCTGTTAAATGTTCTTCAAAGTTACCAGTGAACAGGCTTCTTCTGGGTAAGCTCATTCCATCGTAGACTTTGTCTCTGTCACTTGTGACCTAGACTAGAGTCAAGAGCAAATCCAGTTCACAATAAAAAAAAATGTAACATATGTGTTGTGTCAAATAAATCATTATTATTATAGCTTGAACTTGGCGACATCATGAAATGGCCAATTTTACGATACGCCACACCACTCTGCTAAGCCAGATGATTCTGGTAATTTTGGCTCCTACAGAAACCTATACAGAGTGATTGAAAATTGGTTGCATATCTTGGAACAGAGCAGATAACTTGGATTATTTGTCGCCTTTCAACCAAAAACTACCTGGTACTACAGCTGCGGCTGCTGCGAACCTCAAACGGCGGAAATGTAATAACCTATGGTTGACACCAGATAAATGTGCAATAAAGGTCATTGCCCTTTCCTTGATATCTCTTCGTAGGTATGTACATGGACAAAAAAAAAGAATCGTTTTCCATTACTAGTAAATATGAAGGATCATGATGGATGTCGATTCAATATAGCATTCATTCATTATTTCTGTTTTAAGGTTGTCAATAAATGTAGGTGGGTCAATGACCGTTATTGCACATTTATTTGGTGTCGACTACAGTCGGCAATTATATGTTTGAGCCGTTTAGGGGCTGAAACTCTTGGACCGTGGGGTCCGAGTGCTCATGTGTTATTTAAAGATCTTGCTAAACGTTTAGTTGACACTTCGCGTGACCCAAGGGCTGGTTTTTACTTCGGACAGAGGATAAGTATTGCCATACAACGTGGCAATGCCGCTAGTCTATTGGGTTGACTCCCAGTCGATAGCGACGAGTTTTTTGATGCCATTTAGTAGTTAGGAGGATTTTAGTTTAGTTTTAGTTTAAGTGTATATATAGTTGGATTTAAAATAATGAGAATTTGCAAGATTGAAATTAAATAATTATTATGTGAAAACTACCTAAAACAAGATAAAAATCCTAGTCCCAGTGAACCCTATGTGATATTAATTCGACATGGTTTCCTCCTGCCAGTTTCGGGACAAAAGCCGATGCTATTAATTGTTATAAACACATTCATCCAATTTAAGCTAGATGACTCGCATTAACCAATTTGGCAGTTTTCTTTTGTTCGAGAACCCGTCGATGAAATCAGGTAAGACCTGCTGTTGACGCCATAAACGTCAATCTAACAATTTTACGCAAACCCTCAATTCGAAATTGTTAAAAAATCTCGTTAGGCTGACATTTGCCCCACCTTTGCCCCGCACACCGCATATCCTACACTTGCATAAAAACCATACGCATACCCCCGCCGCGCCCCTTTTTTCCTTCGAGAACCACAGCAGTGACAACTCGCCACAGCACGGGGGGCCCCCCGGACCGTCAACCTAGCAGAACCGCTGATTCCACGTGGACCATCACCAGAGCCAGGAGCCGCTGTGTATTCCCAGGTCAGTCCTATCCAGTTTTTCCTTCCTCTGGTGAATGTCAGCCCGCGATACGCGTTAAACCGCAACCGTTTTAAAATCCACCAAATATATAACTTTTTACACTAGATAAAATTCTCCCCACCTGCATACTCTTACCTATGATATCTGACAGCGATAACAACCTGACCGGGATGTCCTCGGGGAAGGTTCCAAGACCAATGGCCGTGAACCTCCCGCTCCCTGCATCTTCTGATTACATACTTCACACTGTCTGCCTGGCATAAGAAAATTGGTGGTTATTTTCAGTTATTTGTACGTCAAGTCGATCTCAGTAGCCAGGTCTGGGACACCAGTTTTCTAAAAGCGCTGTCGATCTGACCTGCATATCCCAGTAACTAATAACCCACTGGCAATCAAAGTCGTCAGACTTTCGGGTGTCTGACCACTCGTAACGACTATCAAAGAGCTACAAATGACAGCGGGGACCAACGGCTTAGCGACATGTATTGGAGAGGTACCCGTACACAGGCCGACCGACGTGATTTGTACCTCAAGTGATGTACATTGTTGCGGATTTTGTTCGAAAGAGTCACCGCGGCCCTGGAACGCAAAGGGCACTAGAAGGATAACGGGTGGGTTTTAGCCAGTAAGAGTCTGATCTGACACTCTCTTCCGCTCCGCCCAGAGCTGGAGAAGTCATTTGATGATTTCCCATCCAGAAAAAAATGATGTACATTAATTTTAAGTTATCTTATTCGCATAGCACGAGTATTTTAGATTTATTTACAACTAGGAGCGCCCCGCGGTTTCAGCCGCATAAGTTTCGATCCCGTGGGAATATCGAGGTAAAAATTATTCTATATGTTAATCCTGATTATAAACCATCTATGTGCCAAATTTCATCCAAATCCATTCAGCAGTTTTTGCGTGAAAGAGTAACAAACATCCATCCATACTTACAAACTTTCGCGTTTATATAGTAGGATCACTTCATGAACTTTACGAAATTGTTTTCAAAGTTTTGTGTCTAGCCTGTTTTGTCCAACTGCTGGTCAAAAGCCCCCACTCCATTAACTACACAACTCTTCCCTTTTCTTTTGTCCAAAGTTATCGGCATTTTTACTGGATAAATCAGAATTCATTTATATTGTCCATGATCACCACATAAGTAAATGAAGCGAGTCCAGAGTTGAGTATATTTCTAAAAATATGTAGTTTTTTTATTGGAAGGCCCAAAAATCATCAAAGTTTAGTTGCTAATGCACTCTAAAGTAGTTACATCTCCTAATATAGGATACTCATTAATGAAGATGTTCTTACTTTTAATGAAATCGGAATCCAGCGAAGGAGAAAGAATGGATATAGCATAACTATTGTTCCTTTAAAGTCCAAGCAAGTCATCGAA
This sequence comes from Hecatera dysodea, assembly GCA_905332915.2. Classification (NCBI taxonomy): domain Eukaryota; kingdom Metazoa; phylum Arthropoda; class Insecta; order Lepidoptera; family Noctuidae; genus Hecatera; species Hecatera dysodea. Next base: position 20,622,881 of record HG995299.1, read on the forward strand.
GTTGATCCGGAAAATATTTTGATCTTATGAGAAACAGGTTCAATTGGCATCATACAAAAGTTTTTGAGTAAATTGTCCAATTTTTGCCGACCACACAATTTTTTTCTGCATCCAAAATCTGTAAATGTATACTCACAAAGTTAAGGATAGTTTCCTAAGAATGTTTTCCTGAGGCTACCTTGTGTCACCCTATTCAATGGTTGCTTCTTCTTGTAACGTCAAGATCTTATCTACTAATAATTATAAAGAGATTTTTTTTTTGTTTCTTTGTAGGTACGAAATAAGCACCGAAACTACTGGATCGACTTTAACGATTTTTTCATCAAAGAAAAAAGAAAAAAGCTACACTATCAGCTAGTACCAGGTATATTTTATTCCCACGGGAACGGGATCAACGCGGGTGAAACCGTGGGGATCTACTAAATATTTATATGGTGTACATAATAGAGTATTCTATCGATCTCTACTATATAGAAAATAAACGCAAAAGACCACCGTCTGAAATCTATGCTTGTATTCCATTAGTTGGTCCTTTTACTTAGCCATGATAACTGAATTTTCATTCGCTTACGTATTTAATAACTCCTGAATTATCATAACGGTCCAACATGTGGCTCATTTTAATTAAAAATCTGCGACAGCTACAGCTACCTTCGCGACGACCAATCATAACATTATTCCGTACTCAAAGTGGGACAGCGTTCAATGTATATGTTAATTAAATTTTAATTAAATTAGGGACAGGCATCAGACAACTATATTAATAATATTATAAATGCGAATGTAAATCTCAATCTGTTTTTCTTCTTAGATTTCCACGACTTGATCGTTGAACCGGTCGAATCTATCGAGATCGAAACCTCAAGCCCCAATCGCCACGGGCGTCGGAAAACGCAGGGCGGTTCCGCGGTAGGCGCGGGCCTGCGGATGGCGAGCTATAGGTGGCTCGCCGTCCGGTAACAACCAGGCCCGGGTCGACGGGACCCCATATGGTCAGTGCCTGCTAGGGTTGCGGAATTTGTTCGAAAGAGTCACCGCGGCCCTGGAACGCAAAGAGCACTAGGAGGAACACGGGTGGGTTTTAGTCAGTTAGAGTCTGACACTACCTTCCGCTCCGCCCAGAGCGGGAGAGGACATTTGATGAAATCCCATCCAGAAAAAAAATATCTAATCTGTTGGATATTGGAGAATGGCATAGGTAGTTAGCTAGTTTTTTTTATCCCAAGAATACGTTTTCTTGGAGTAAATTTCGACGGTCACGCTAGGCGAGAACCATGCAAAATGATGAGCAGTTGTCAAGTTTTATTACGAACAGCAGAAGACTTCCTTCCACCTTGGATATTCCCATCTACCTGAGCAATTAAAGACCGCATTGTTTATAGTAGTTGTCGTGAGTTCGCGTAAGTCTTGGATCAAATAAAACTTGTATAAGAAGCAGCCAATTTAACTCATAATAATTATTTTATTATAGTATTTAAAGACCTAGCTAGCTATGAACAACTTTCTTTATGGAAGACAGTATATCCCCAAAAAATAAAATGACCCTCCCTGTACTCATTTCCATCAGGTGATAAAACTTCGTGTGCATTTTTTTTGTTGGGAATTTCGTTATCCATGGGCGAAACAGTTTTCCAATAATCTTTTCACAAAACCTTTCGTTACAGCGTGTTTTCCAATAATTATTTTCTTATTTACCACACAAAAGCAAGAGCTCCCTAAAGAAATTCTATAAATAAAGCACCCTCTGTGATAAGCATCTCATTAGTTCGAAGATCGCGACGCATCAGGGGTGCCCGCATTTCTCTCTTACAAGAACTCTTAGGGGTTGCGTCTAAGAATAGAACTCCCACGCAAGAGGGGGTGAAGTATTACGTGGTTGAAAGGAATTATGGGACTGGAGTGTTGAAAAATAATAAAGGAAAAAAGATTGCACGATTGCGATGCCACACAAGAAACATCTAAATATATTTTTTCGAACTACATAATATCTCATCGTATGGGATGCCATTTTAGAATTAGTATTTTTGCATAAAAATATCTGAGAAACGTTAAAATGCAGTTTTTGAAATTGTTGTCTGTTTTTCTGTATGTTTTGAGAGCATTACGCAAGAACCAATGATTGGATTCGAAATCTAGATACTTAGACATATTGAGTGTTATACGTAGTTTTATCTAGGCTTTATTTCAAAAAAATCCACTTACAAATATTGAAGATATTACATTTCTAAGTTTAGTAAGAAACTTCATAGAGTGCTAATCGTCGCGCTGACTGAGTCCAGTGGCCGTACTACGAAGTGCGAATGCTATCATGATTCAGTGTGAGGGAAAGGGATAGTGCTATTAGTCTTGTGTAACTCCGTCTCTCTCTGACACAGGAATCATGATGGATTTAAGACGTCATGGTAGGGCTGCTACACGGATCACGTAAAAAGTCCAAAACGAATATAAATTTGTTTTATACATAAGAAATTATCGTGTAAGACTATATTTAATATCACGCTACGACCAATAGGAGCGGACCATCAGTGAAAAATGTTGCAAATACGGGTTTTTTTTTCTCTCTCCTATGTGACGCAGACGACGTTGCGCGGGTCATATAATCTACTAGCTTACTACGACTTCGTTCGCGTGGAGTTCCACACAAAATATTAACCCCTTTTTCACCCCCTTAGGGGACGAATTTTCAAAAATCTTTTCTTGGCGTATGCCTACGTCATAATATCTACCTGCATGCCAAATTTCAGCCCGATCCGATCAGTGGTTTGGGCTGTGCGTTGATAGATCACTATGTCAGTCAGTCAGTCCCTTTTGAGTTATATATATTTAGAAGATATGTATCTACTATCTAAAGTATTCTTGGCATGGAGTCGAAAAAGCCCAATGGAAGTCCACTTATCATTCCAAACGTGTCTTTTCATATCTAAATCAGATCACTCGACAAGAGGCAACCACGGCGCAATCAAAAAACAAATCTAATTATTATATGAAGTACAAAACGCCAAAGTAATTCGAAATTCACTTTTATCAAACAAACCTAAAAGGTTTCGCCACAAAAATATTAAGCATGACAAAAATTACACAGGCGGTCTTTTATACCACTTCGCATATAAGTAACCCTCGCGGATGTCATAAATATTAATTATCCTTTAAACCAAGTTAACCCTTATTCGTATGACAGCGCCCTTAGTATTTATGAGCCCGTTTTGACCTCCCAACTTCGCCCTTACAAACATACGCTGTTTTTGTAACGTAAAAATGTTTTTATTCAAAGTAACTTTGAGGACTGCTGATTACAATTTCATTTTGAAAAGGTTGATATTTAAAAATGTTACGTATAATTTCTATATAGACCAGCGTTGTTTTTAGACAATGGAAAAAGATACAAAAGAAAATGTTTGATAATGTTAGGCCCGTCAACGAAGGACGATCACTCACTTCCGAATAGATTCATAAAAAGCCTTTGTTTCGGCGAAATTGACAGTTTGTGAAAGGCTAGAAAAAAAATGACTCGAGAATTTTACGTCTAAGACCCTAAAACATCAGTCATTTTAACAACGTAACGCTTTTTCGATATGTCAATCAAATTACGAACACTTCGCTACCTAGCCTCAAAAGCATCAAAATGTTAAACCAGCAAACCTGTTCTAAAATCTGCATGCATAACTCCTCCTAAACAGCATCACACCTATCGGCTCCATCATGAACAAAACCTCATCATCATCTGCCTAGTCTTTTCCCAACTATTTTGGGGTCGGCTTCCAGTAATACCGGATTCAGCTGAATACCAGTATTTAACGTGGAGCGGCTGCCTACCAGACCTCCACAACCCATTAACTGGGGAACACGGTACTTCTTGGCAAGACTGGTGTCATGAACAAAACCTATAAGCCTAAAACATCTTCACAAATTCCTAGAACAAAAGCAGCATCTTCAAATCACTAACCTGTACTGGACTGTTTCCTGAGGCTGCCAGAATCCTGGGGCGACAGGCACGGGGAGATCGGTTCGCCCGAGACCGCGCGCCGAAGGTTGCGGTTCAGCTTGATCTCGTCCTTCTTCCAGGGTTTTAGGTTCCTCACACCGTCTGCGTAGACCTCCTCCATGAATATGTCGATCAGCTCCTTGCCTGGTGAAAGACTTTGTGTAATTAACTTCATCACCACTGCTCACAAAACGGTGAAGGAAAACATTGTGAGGAAACCGGCATGTCCTAGATAGAACCAAAAAAAAAAGTCGGGACGGGACGCCTGGCAGATGTGAAACATCGACATTATTTTGTAAAAGTAAATATGCAGAAAAGAACAGATTGTGATAGGAACTAAATATGTCATTATGATAAAATAAAACATTACGACAGTCGATTGTGCATGGCGACGCGTCGCCACACCGTACACACTACTGCATATAGACTGTATATATATACCATCACATAGCGTGGCGACGCGTCTCCACGGCATGCGTCGCCACGCCAGAAATCGGTTTTACGTGCGGCTATAGATGTTTCACATCAAAATTCGAAGACATGTGACATTCACCAACCCGCACTGGGCCCGCGTGGTGGATTACGGCCCATTCCCTCTCCTAGAGAGGAGGCCTGTGTCCCCGCAGTGGGAACATTAAAAGGCTGATTATGCTTATGCTTGCTAAAGCAGCCTCACTAAAGAAGAAGGACCACTCACCCTTGGCAATGTTGGCGGCATACTGCTTCATGGCAATTTTCTCGACAGTGCTCTCCAGTCCGAAGAAGTTCTTCACGTCGAGGAACGCGCTCAGCTCGAAGCAAGTCCATTCTGGGTTCTCAGGGTGGACCTGGCAGACAAAAAATATGCCATCAAAAAGAGAAGAATTAATCTAGAGGAAGGGCAAGGCCATTTTGAGCATAGACAGCTAGGCTAGCTAGGCTAGGTAGTTAGAGGAAACAGAAGGGCGCAAAAATGATGATGAGGCCATATTCGCATGCACTAATTTGCAGAGTTGTGGATTATGGCCCACCCTTAGAAAAGCCCTGTGTCCAAGCAGTGAGAACCTCGATAAGACTCGCAATATAATTTAGGAAAGGTTATATCAGAGTCAGGCACGACAGTTTTAGCACTGGCAATTGAATATTAAAGAAAACTCAAGAGCTAAAGACATTTTAAGAGCTTGTTAACAAAATCTTGATGGTTCTTTACTATTCAAGTACAGAACATTTCAACATCATCAAAATTATTTCAGCTAAAAGACGTCTACGTCGTTATACACATCTCGGCGCATCGATTCTTGTGAATTTCGTCAAGTTGACGCACGTATTTTACACCGTGATTTTTCTAGCAGAACTAAATGTTAAAGCCCAAAATAAATTCATCGATACACAGATGAATCTGCGAATTATATCATAGCTTCGAATGGGGCCAAGGTTGACGGTAAGAGCACCACTCTGCGTGAAATTGGTCCCCTGTGGATAGGGCTGCTATCATCAAAATTGCCAACGCCGGATAAAATCTTCAAAACCCCGTAAATTTGGGTGAAACTGATTTTTTTTTTCACGGACAGACTCGACAAAAACAATTTTTAAATAAAAAAAAAAGAAAAACGTTACAGTTTAATTCTCGTGTCACGGTGTTTGTGGTTGAACTCCTCCGAAACGGCTCGAACGATTTTCGTGAATGTTAGCGTGCATATCGGCTAGGGTGGCGAATCGGACAACATTATTTTTCATCCCCCTACATGTTAAGTAGGTCCTATCAAACCTATCAAGGTTTTGCGATGTTTCTTGATATGGTCTGTATTTTTTATCACTAGTTAATAAAACAAAAAAAAAAGTGTGGTCTACGCCAAAATTTTTATTTTATGTGGTAAAACGACGTTTGCCAGGTCAGCTAATAATAAATAATAATCTATTACAGTTTTTTTACAATATAAAATGTTGCGTTGGTTATTTTGCTGCGCTGGATTTTCCAGTAGATTGTATACCGCTTACGATCGAAATTTTGTTCAAAAATTGTACGGGCTTTTAGAAAACCCCGCCCAGGCGCTCCCCGGATGCCCTCCAAACTGAGACAAATCCGGAAAAAATGTACCGGTATTTAGAAAACCCCGCCCGGGCGCTCCCCGGACGCCCTCCGAACTAGGACAAATCCGGGGAAGCCCAAACGGATGGCCACCCTACCCGTGGACAATGCACTTAGCGATTCGCAATGCTAGCACACCGCAAGAGGTATCATTCGCAATATGCAGCATGTGTGGAAACGCTAATTCTTTCGAAATGGTCACGGTAGGATGGTCACGGTAGGTAACTACATACATGTATCAGGTATCTTCATACGCTTGTCGGCTATGAGGTAATTTTGTAAGCTTTGAATTAGCATTTACTGTTATATTCAATTTACAAAAGTAACCGTGCACAACATTTGGCAGCGCTTACTTTTTGTCTTGAGAAAGACATTCAAGGTTATTTCACTGGGCTTTCGTAAGGGCAGAGCAAAAATTAAAGTTGTCTTTATGTTATATTGCAAATCTTTACTGATATTATAAAGAGGAATATTTTTGCTTGCTTGTTTGTATCGAATAACTCCGAAACTACTGGACCGATTTTAACCATTTTTTCATCAATGGAATGCTACAGTACCAGCGTTAGTAGCATAAGCTATATTTTATCCCCGTAACCCCACGAGTTGTATGATTACGCGATAACTACGCGAGTGTATGATTTCCATGTTGGATAATTTTTCTTTTTCTCCCATTGAAATGTAAAATTAATGACTTGGCTTACTATTGTATAAATTCAAGTTCTTAAAACGCAACAGACAGATGTGTTGCTGGGGAGTTTGTTGCGCCACTTCTTCTTCCCAGCTGAAACACTGGGAAGTGGTGACGGGTGGGCGTTTTGAGGGACTGTCTTTATGTAAAATTTGACGTTTAAAAAGTGAATGCTCTCAGCCTAGTTTGAGTAAATTACTTTTGATTTCTGATTTTGATTTTGTCTTAAGCATAACCTGAGTGCTAGCAACGTATAACCTTTTGAATAAACTGACCTTGAAGAAGACTGGTTTAGCCACGGAAACTTATTACATATCATGATGTGCGTTTTTTTTTTTATGTTTACTCCCAGACTGCCCAGCTTTTTAAGCTTTTTATTAATTTTATACGGTTCGGTGGATAGATATGTGATGAAAAATACTTCAGAAATTTAAGAAATCTTAGTTGAGGCTTTATATTATTAATTTTAAATTGTACGAGACCAAAAAGCAATAAAGCTTTTTGGTCTCGTACAATTTAAAATTAATAATAAGCTTTTAACTATTATATTTTTGTGTTTGTTTTGTGCGAGTCCTATATAAACATTTTTGTTTGTTTCTTTCTTTAAACCAGATTATCAATATAATGAGCGTAAAAGAAAAATAATTCCTTATTATTTTTCTTTTACGCTTATTATAAGTTTCAGACTTCTTTGGGCCTTGAATTAAGAACGTGCCAAACTTGATTCTAAGTGCCAAAGTTTGACAGATTTTCAGGCTAAAATAGATTTTAAATAATATTCAACTTCAATTACTTAATTTAGAAGTCGGGGGTAGGTTAATCAGGCCTCTGATATATAAGTAATTAACTGTTAAAGTAATTATTATAGATCATGTAATTATTTGTTCAGTTTCTTTAAGCGAAGTAAATCTTTTCAAGTAATAGTAAATAAATAAATATAATTATCATTCATAGTTACCCACAGTTAGTATTCATAGTTCCAAACTTAGCTGACCTTTAAGAAACTTTCAAAGATAAACTAAGATTACCATTTCACCGTTCCAGAATACCAGAATAACAAGAACTTGATCAACACCCAGAAACTTGAACAAAATAGAAATAAACACCTCGATAACTAAACAAGAGGCTAAACATAGAAACCCGATCAACAACTAAAACTATTCTCTTTGAAGGCGACAAAGCCACAAAAATAACTAATCCATACACACACGTACAACAATATGACAAAGCAAATAACTTTCTCCGTTCACGGTGACTATTCAATAGATGGTGTTCACAATAAGACCTTCATGAATGGCTGATAAATAAGATATTTCCTCAATCTATACATCTTTACATCTATACTAATATTATAAAGCTGAAGAGTTTGTTTGTTTGAACGCGCTAATCTCAGGAACTACTGGTTCGAATGAAAAATTCTTTTTGGGTTGAATAGACCATTTATCGAGGAAGGAATTTAGGCTATATATCATCACGCTTAAGCCAATGGGAGCGGAGCAGCGATAAATAATGTTTTAAAATCGGGTATTCCACGGGGACGAAGTCGCGGGCAGCAGCTAGTATAAAATAAATTGTAACAGGCCGATGTCTGTACCAGGGATGTAACGGAGGTAATTTTATCGGAACCAAAGAGGGAGTCAGAGTTTTTAATTTAAGGACAAATAAAAAGTTATACAGTCAATCTTCTTAAATTTCGGAAATCAATCTGTCAATTTCCATAGATTTAGCATTAGAAGTACAAAAAAAGAAGATACAAGGACAAAATACTTTCAGAAGGATGGAAGATAAACAAATCAAGCCTATTGATGACTCCATTTTCGATTCATAACATAAAAGATTGGGTATGGCAACATAAGGGAGTAGGTTACAAAAAATAAAATACCCATGAAGGGTGTTCCGTGTTCTCCCCAATACCTTTTGCATTCCAGAGCCGCGGTGACTCTTTCGAACAAATTTCGCAACCATGGCAAGGATCATTGACCTGTGCCTTAAAACACACAAATCGCAAGATAAATTGGGACTGGGAAGTCGAACGGTCCACGAGCTAAGACAGATACAATGCGGGTTCCAGAAAATAGGGTAGTTGACTAAAAAAATCTGATAAGTCCGTCAGATAGATTTCCAAAAAAATATTGGAGACGTATTTTTTCTTTTTTCACATAAACAAAAACTGATGACGATACAGTGCGTAAAAAACTCTTGTGACGTCACTTCTCGCTACAATTTTTACCGGGCCGTGACGTCACACGCTCCCACTCCTGATCTTTGATGCTTTTTATCTTCGTCAGTTTTTATAGATTTAATAAAGGAAAAAATACGTGTCCAATATTTTTCTATAATCTAACTGACGAACTAAACATAATCATATATTTTTTACTCAGGAAACATCCCTATTCTCGGTTACTCGCTGATAATGTAGATTTCCACTGGTGAAGGAATGTTTAAAATCAGTTAAGTGGTTTAGGTTTGAAAGCGTAACAAACTCACATTTGTATCACTACATAGTATAAAACAAAGTCGCTTCCCGCTGTCTGTCCCTATGTATGCTTAGATCTTTAAAACTACGCAACGGATTTTGATGCGGTTTTTTTTTAATACATAGAGTGATTCAAGAGGAAGGTTTATATGTAGGTATACTACATGCATAATATAGCAGATTTAATATCAACATTGCACCCGTGCGAAGCCGGGGCGGGTCGCTAGTTTATAATATATTAGTTATGATTCGTCTAGACATATTTCCAATACTTCTCAGCGACGAAAATCCATCAAAAAGTTAATTACATGACACGATTTATTTACATTGGTGATATCGGCGGGCCTGCCTAACAACATCACAACACCCACCATATTTCTAACACAATTTTCTGTTTTATTTATTCAATTTCCCCCATTCTTAGTAACAGACGTCACATAACATGATTTATTTATTATTTATTTATTTTTATCAATTGCTTACTATACTAACAGTTTGCACGAAAGCGTATATATAGCAAGCCAACAACATTATATTATACTTAAGAACTAAAAAAGTTTACACAATTTTTGATCACCAATCTTTGAGTACCTACACGTAAATACATCGACATCCGGTTCCTGAGCAATCAGGGCGTTCAGTAAACTGATATTATGGTATAACATATAGCTCATTTGCTACAAGTTCGACATATCTCAAAATTGTTCTAAATAATTATTAATGACAGATGTGTTGAATAATTGCGATCATCGAAAACGTAATTTCTCTGAAAATATCTGCTCTCTCTCTCTCTCTATGTTACTAAAGAGCTTTGAGAAATTACGGATTTACAGTAAACGAAGCATAATTTTTTTTTAACTCAACTATATTACTAACTAAAAATTCAATTTTGAGAATTGTCGATCTTGTAGCAAATGAGTATTTCACACCCTTCCGTTTTTATGTTACTTTTTTTAGGATGGAAAATCATCAAATGTCTTCGTCTGCTCTGGATCGAAAGGGAATGTCAGACTCTTATTTCTACTGTGCTCTTACTGACTGAAACTTTATTTTTTTAACAAGATCACTCGCTGTTCAGCTCACTAAGGCTAGTTATTGTTTAACCGGACCACCATGTGGTGACCTCAAATGAATTTAAGGCCCCCAGCCAGGGATAAAACTAAACTTACAAGCTAAATGACAGCTCGCTAAGGGCATCCCCTGGGGACCTGGGCCTCGGCGTCATTTGGGGGGGGGGGGGGCAGCAAGGGACAGGCTGGGTCAGGTTGATATTATATAGGGGATTTAACGCTAATGGCGCAGCGACGCAGACTGGCTCGTTAGGCAAAAGTCGGGGAGGGTTTTGACGGGGGCTTCGTGATGGGCCTCGTCGCCGAGGCCGGAATACGGAACGCGATCTGTATTTGTTCTGTCTAAGCGTGCTGGTTTCCCTACAGCTTTTCTGTGTCTGTGTGATGGGGTCACCGGGTTCAACAAGTGTATGCCACGGTCGGCGGGTCTTGCTAACCTGGGAGGGAGCGTATCGGATAGCCGATACGATTCATGCTCGCTCAAATGTTTCGCTGATGGTGGTGTGTGTTTCAAAATGTTTGAGCTAAATGGTGCTGATACACGCGTCATGTTCGTGAATGGGCGCCGTCGGTTGAGACTGGTCACCTCTTAACTGCCACTGACTTGTTTTAATCTTTATACTTTGAATTGTTTTTATAGTTTCCTTTTTTTTTTCTTTGCATTGTCCTCACATATAGAAGCGACCAAAGATGTAACCAAGGTTATGTAATACAGAACATGATTTAAAAGAGTGTCCGTGTCACGTTCTTCCCCATAGAGATCTACGCTTTGGAACGTGCAGATAGCTTCACCTCTTTCAACTTGACAGTTCAAAAGTGCCTGTAAAGGGTTTAATCGAAATAAATGCTTTGAGTAACTGACTAAAACCTACCCGTGCTCCTCCAAATGCACTTTGCGTTTCAGGGCCGGGCTCGGGTCCGTCCTCAATCTTTCTACATTAATAAACAATAAAACATCGTTTGTCCTTCACAAGTCCTCGTTAATGCTGTTGTTTATACTGTCCCTGACAGAGTTATTTGACATGCAACTACAATCAGAAACAGATTAATTGGAAAATGCACTCTAATTAATTTTCCGTAAAGCGCATTTTCATGTTTTATCACTGTGAGGATGAAATCGACAATTTTAATGAGGGGTGGTTGAATGAAAATAGACTTTATGTTGATGGAAAAGAGTAGGATTTTCATTGCAGGGATTAAGTCTGTGCAATGCATGGAAGTATACATTATGCGCGGCGGATATTGTGTTTGCTTTGCAATGAGGGATGTGGATAATTTTTTACTTGGTTTTGCAGCAAAAGGAGACTTGTTTTGATCCTAGTACCTTTGCCACTCTACCGTTACCGATGATTTATTGGTCGATAGTTTCAAGTACTAGAACGCAGGTACTGGGTCACTACAATTTATTTATATTTGACTAACAGCGTCCCGAGGTTTCACTTGCGTAGTTCTTGTTCCCGTGGGAATACGGGGATAAATTATAGCCTATGTTACTCACTGATAATGTAGCTATCTACTGGTGAAAAAATGGTTAAAATTGGACCAGTACTTTCAGAGCTTATTCGGTACAAATAATCAAACAAAAAAAAAACTTTCCTCTTTATAATCTACTATATAAACTATATAAAAATACATAATTAAAAGCTTAATATTAAATTTAAACTGTGCGAGGCCAAAAAAGGTCCCTATCTCAGCATATGCTGCGATATTTAATCAATTGATAAATACCACAGCGCTGGTGTTCTGATAGGGCCTGTGATGCCACGGATACACTCACGGGATACATACTTATTAATTAAAAAGAAACAAATAAATACCAATAAAATAATAAATATCAACTAATGTTCATAACAACATAACTATGAAATAAATTAAAAGTAAAAAATACACACATACAACAAAATAATGAATAATATCGACTGACTCAATGGCCCAGTGCTCCAGTATCATTTGTCGATATCATAGACAAATGATGGAACGCGCGGGCGCAGTGGGAGTCTTATGGTCGGTTGTCAAAATAAAATACAGGTAGAACACAAACTAAGTAGAAAGTAGATAAATAAAAAACACAAAACAATAAGCCATATCGACTTTAGTATCATAAATACGTTTGGGGATAGCAAAAACTAAATAATATATTATTTGACAGAACTGACTATGTTACTATAATGCAGTAGCAAGGAAGCATTGTGCTGAGAACATAAAACAATGTCACCAATACAAACTGCGTGCAGACCCCGGGTGAGTTTATGTCGTTTCTTTTTGGATGCGTAGTAGATATTGTTTGAACTTAGCACTAAAAGTACCAACTGTTTTTAAAGCACGAAACGGCGGTGGCAGGCAGACCCTTAACCTAAATAATAAATAATTAATTTTGACATTGGTGTCTTATAAATATTCAATAAAAGCAAATGAACTCAATAACAAAACAACATTCAACTGCGACGGAATAAATAAAACAAAATCACAATAATAATTTAAAGGTCTCAGCTCAGCAGCCATTTTTAATTGATCGTCAAGATTTTTACGGGCAAAATTTTATCAGGATCGGCTCAAAAAAATATAATCAGAGCGACATTGTCAAAAACCGGATCGCGTCGGAGACAGGTTTCGTCACCTGCCTTTCTGAGGTCTGACACTTTTTAACCGACTTCTAAAAAAGGGGGAGGTTCTCAATTCGGATGTTTGTATTTTTTTATGTTTGTTCGCGCATAACTCCGTCGCTTGCCAACCGATTTGAAAAAATCTTTTTTTGTTGGAAAGGGTATACTTCCCAAATGGTCCCATGAAAATTTTATCGAAATCGAACAAGCGGTTTTTTGTTAATTTCAATAAATGATAGCAAATCTGTCGGGATAGCTGTTGTTGCGGTTTATTTACACCAATTTATAACATGTACGCTATGATGGGTATGTTTAGCTGGGAGTGAACCACTAAAAAGTGAAAAATAAAAATCTTTTTACAAAAATACAACCGACTTTTACACAAAAAATCAAAAATGTGCAAAATAACTTTAATTTCAGAACTCGGTGTTTGTGGTTGCTTTTTCGTTTTTTGAACACCGACTTCCGAAATTAAAGTTATTTTGCACTTTTTTGATTTTTTGTGTAAAAGTCGGTTGTATTTTTTTGTAAAAAGATTTTTATTTTTCACTTTTTAGTGGTAGGTACCTAAAACCCCTCCCCTCCCCCTACCTAAACGAACCAATCACATTGGTGTAAAAAAAACGTACTTCTCCTTTGCAGAGTAAACTAAGAGGTCGTCAATGTAAACAATGTAGATATTTTTAATAGATTTTTCGAAAACCGCTTGGTCGATTTCGATAAAATTTTCATGGGACCATTTGGGAAGTATACCCTTACCAACAAAAAAAAGAATTTTTCAAATCGGTTGACAAGCGACGGAGTTATGCGCGAACAAACATAAAAAAAAAAAATACAAACATCCGAATTGAGAACCTCCTCCTTTTTTAGAAGTCAGTTAATAACTTTAATTTCGGAAGTCGGTATGTTCAAAAACAAAAAAGCAACCGAAAACACCGAGTTCATCATCGAAAATGTAGAGGTGGTTCGAAAATCCTGTATTTTCTGGAAAATAATGATGCGGCAGGAGAGCCTGTTAGGTATTGCTGGCACGAGCGAACTGGGACGTTGACGTTTTTTATTCAGGGCAGACGAGAGGCAACAATTCTTTTTCTGGCAGTTTGGTGAGCGGTGGATAATGACGTACTATTTCATAGTGTGAAGTTCTTTCGTAAACGACGTTATATTACAGATGTCTTCGTTGGAGAGATTAGCACTAAAAGGATCGTGGAATGAATGTCACATATTAATAAGCGATACTAAACCGCACGGAGCCCGCGTGGTGGATTACGGCCGATTCTAGTATGTTTATATTTCCGAGGGATGCAATTTATCGGCGGTCGTAACAACCTATTTTTTTTATGGCTGTGAAATCATCAAATGACTTCTCCCGATCTGGGCGAAATGGAAGGTAGTATCAGACTCTTACTGACTAAAACCCATCCGCGTTCCTCGTAATGCCCTTTGCGTTCCAGGGCCGCGGTAACACTTTCGAACAAATTCCGTAACCCTAACAGGCACTGACCATTATGAGGTCCCATCGACCCGGGCCTGTGGCCGTATTAAGAAGTGCCAATGCTATCATAATTCGTGTGAGGGAAAGAGATAGTGCTATTCATCTTGTGTAACTCCGTCTCTCTCTGACACAGAAATCATGATGGATTTAAGACGTCATAACAGGCCTGCTGGTTGTTATCAGACGGCGGGCCACCCATAGCTCGCCATCTGCAGGCCGTCCAGCAGGCACTGGCACTAGCGGGCCCCGTCTTCTTAGCTGACATCTCATTGAGGCGCGCGTGAACATAACGCACCGTCGCTCGACCCGGGCCAGTCGTAACAACCTGCACGGACGCCTTCAGGAAACTCCTACCACAGAACGTGGCTCGTAACCCAAGACCAGTCCACCTGGCAGCCAGTTCTTCGCGTGCACACTTTCTACCGTTGCATCATTGCAGATATAATCGGTCGAAGTATTAGCGTTTCCTCCAATACCCGCCTTCCTTCGTGTTGCAATAAGTATTTGTTGTTAAATAAATTGCCCGAAAATTGTCCGCTTCCCTCAATTGTTGATTATTATAGTTTACTAGCTGCTGCCCGCGACTTCGTCCCCGTGGAATCCCCGATTTTAAAACATTCTTTATCGCTGCTCCGCTCTTATGGCTTAGGCGTGATGATATATAGCCTAAAGCCTTCCTCGATAAATGGTCTATTCAACCCAAAAATATTTTTTCAATTCGAACCAGTAGTTCCTGAGATTAGCGCGTTCAAATAAACAAACAAACTCTTCAGCTTTATAATATTAGTATAGATTTGTGGATCAAATGGACGAATGACTGATCGATCATACTTCGCACTAAGTTTCTATATATTACAACTAGCTGACCCGCCCAACTTTGTCTGCGTCACACAAGAGCGAGAAAAAAATAACTCTGGCTTTGCAACATGTTTCATTGTTGCCCTGCTCTATAGCCTATAGCCTCGGACCAGTAGTTCCTGAGATTAGCGCGCTCAAGCAAACAACCATCAAACTCTTCAGCTTCAGCTTATACATTGAAGTATAGATTTTAAGTTATTGCATTTTACAATGGGCCTGATATTATTTAATTTGTAGGTATACAAGAGAGCCACATACTGGTTGGTCCAGAAATGCGTGGTGTGGCAAGCAACACATATGCAGAAGTAACAAACATAATGTAACCAGGATTTTTGTTATGCATAACATGATTTAAAATAATATCCATGCAGTTTCTTGAGCATTCTTCTCCATAAAGATCTACGCTGGTATGTGCAATTAGTTTTATCTTTCTGACTGGTTTAATTGAAGTTAATGCTTTGATTTGATTTGAACAATGAAATCTGTAATTCAGAGCTAAACAGAACAAAAAAACACAATTTGCATAACGAAATCTGAATTCATGTAACACAGCTCTCTGTTTTTAAAGAAAATATTTAGACAAACATCTGGCAACGCAATAGGGTAGTTGACTAAAAAAATCTAATTAGTCCGTCGGATAGATTTCCAAAAAATATTAGACACGTATTTTTTCTTTTTTCACGTAAACAAAAAATGAAGACGATACAGTGCGTTGAAAACTCGTATGACGTCACTACTCGCTACAATTTTTAGCGAGCCGTGACGTCACAAGCCCCCACTCCTGATCTTTGATGTTTTGTATCTTCGTTAGTTTTTATAGATTTGATAAAGGAAAAAATACGTGTCCAATATTTTTCTATAATCTAACTGACGGACTAAACATAATCATGTATTTTTTACTCAGGAAACATCCCTATTCAGACTAGAGAAATCAATGAAGAACGCTAGAAACTTAAACTCATTAGCACATGTTTATGCCGAGGAAAATAAGACTAGAGCTACTAATCTAAATGTTACTCGTTCTAACAAACAACCGTTCAAAAATTACCCTAGAATTAAAAAAATATGTTGACGTAGCTGTCTAAACAAATATCTCTGAAAACTGAGCAATAAAACCGTTCTATCTACAAAGATGAAACATCCTTCTCCCGGTAAAACAATAACGCCGAAAAAATAAAAGCCATCAGCTGTTAAAATAATATTATTCAAAAACATAAAAGTTGTAGACAAGGTGGTTGAAGCTTCAAACAAAAACATACTTAATACAATTACTTTTTCTTTCGGCGAATTTTTCCTTAGACCCTCATCAAAAAGACAGACTACTAGATGTATACAATAACTCAATTTGTCGTAAAAGGTCTTATAACAAAATAATATTCGGCTAGTAACCAAAATATAATTTAAAAGTTTCTAGCTGAAAACAAAAACTGGCTACTATTTTTTCAAGGAATAGAATACTCTTTATTATGTACACCGTATAAGTTACAGAAATTATAGATGATGAAAACATTACATAGGGTGACACAATGGGCGGCCTTATCGCTAAAAGCGATCTTTTCAAGACAACCTTTGGATGGATTTTAAAGAGAAATGGAAATACAGTACTGTAGATAGTCTTAGGTGTACTAATTACATAATATACAATAAATACATAATAGATAAATAGATATATACAATAATAATTATGAAACAAAAAGCATAGAATCCAAATAAAAACGATAACAAGGAGTAACTTTCGAAGATATTAAGAGATTTACACCACAGACTGCTATGCTGTATGTAGGAAACATTGCGTCAAATCAAATCATTTATTTGCATAATACAGGTTGATAAAGGTGCTCCAAATAAAAGTCGATAGATCCACAGTATTACAATATAGACTCACAAATCAAGTACCTATCTCAGTAGTGTTACTATAAATTCTAGTTCAACATTACACCATTTAAATTACAAATTAAAATTATAGATTTATTATATGTATAAATGTCATAATAAATTATTATCATTAATACTAAATGTCAGACTTTTTAAATATAGGTTGAATTTATATTACTTTATGGAATAAATTAATTGTTATAAGATGTCACACAAACTTTTAGTTACATAAATTATTGTTTTATGTAACATGTAAAAATGTTTAAAATTTAAAAAAAGATTAAATCGTTTAAAATACCTAACACTAGATTACAATATGTTTCTCCTGTGTGTACTATTGCAATTAGGTATTTGTACTTTTTATGGTTTTTTGTAGAATAGGTAAACTTTTTATATTGTCAGGCAATTTTTGTTATCAAAGATGCATCATTACATGTTTTTGACATACTTATTATGTAATTTTTAGTATCCGTCTTTCAATGGTCTAGTGATTTACCTCATATGCGATACAGACTTAGTTTGTGAATCAATCTATACTAATATTATAAAGCTGAAGAGTTTGTTTGTTTGTTTGAACGCGCTAATCTCAGGAACTACTGGTTCGAATTGAAAAATTATTTTTGGGTTGAATAGACCATTTATCGAGGAAGGCTTTAGGCTATATATCATCACGCTTAAGCCAATAGGAGCGGAGCAGCGATGAAGAATGTTTTAAAATCGGGGATTCCACGGGGACAAAGTCGCGGGCAGCAGCTAGTATCTAATAATCAACACGTTCGAAGGCTTTGCTCATATCCATGAAGCTAGCTCATATTGGATTTCTTGTATCCATGGTTATCAAATTAGTTATAGTGTATTAAGTTGGTCATAAATGGCAATATTTATTGATTTGTCCTTGAGGAAACCTTTCTGTTTGTCTAATAAAATATTATGGTTTTCTGAATAATTATATATTCGGCTGTATATAACTTTTTCAAATACTTTTGAAAAGATAGAGATCAACGCTAGGGGTCTATAGTTTCCCATGTTTCGTTTGTCATCTTTTTTCGAGGTTTTAAGTTTATCATGGTTAATTTCGTTACAAACGCTCAAGTTTCAATGTATGTATGTATAACTGAGTTGAAATCATCGGGGATTCACTTTTTTTAACTTTTACAAATTACATCGTCACCCACGCTATTAGTATAGTATGTAATCGGCTCTTTAGGAAAGTTAAGTTTAGATTCTTTATTATCTACGTTGCTCTGCACTTTTTGACATGTACTTACACATGTAGTAATTATTTTGTGAACTTTGAGATAGTGAATCAAGTTGGACTCTTATTCCAATAAAATTCCATATACTAAGTTATATCTGGGTGTTATCTTTTACACGCTACGACAGTTATATTCTTGTATTTCCCAAGCAATCGAAATTTTCATACAAACAATTAACAATGCCCTCCCCTTTTTTTTTTGATGGGAAATCATCAAATGACTTCTCCCGCTCTGGGCGGAGCGGAAGGGAGTGTCAGACTGTTACTGACTAAAACCCACCCGTGATCCTTCTTGTGCCCTTTGCGTTCCAGGGCCGCGGTGACTCTTTCGAACAAATTCCGCAACCCTTGCCCCCCTCCCCCTGCGGTTGTAATTACTTTTTAAAATAAAGCTAAATTTCAAACTTCAGATTACTACATTTAATCCTAAGTCATTTTGGAGCCAGTCAGTACAAATGATCCTATAACTATAGATAAGTAAATTGTATGAATACTCACATAATATTTACATTTCTCGACGACACCAAGCCTGCTGGAGAAGGTTTCGTTCGTGGCTTCGATCTCCAGGACCCTCTTCTTGAGGTCCAGGCTGTTCTTCTGGATGAAGTAGACGTAGTCTACACCAACCATCTACAACACAAACAAAATATATAACTCCTTTTTTTGGGAAAGATTCAAGATTCAAAGCATTTATTTCAATTAAACCCTTTACAGGCACTTTTGAATTGTCAAGTCGAAAGAGGTGAAGCTATCTGCACGTTCCAAAGCGTAGATCTCTATGGAGAAGAACGTGCAAGAAACTCCACGGACACTCTTTTTAATCATGTTCTGTATTACATAACCTTGGTTACATCCTTGGTCGCTTCTATATGTGAGGACAATGCAAAGAAAAAAAAAAGGAACTATAAAAACAATCCAAAGTATAAAGATTAAAACAAGTCGGTGGCAGTTAAGAGGTGACCAGTCTCAACCGACGGCGCCTGTTCACGAGCATGACGCGTGTATTGGCACCATTTAGCTCAACCATTTTGAAGGGAACCGAATGATCCAACACACACGCCACCATCAGCGAAACATTTGAGCGAGCATGACATGCTCTCAACTGCCATTTTAGTTCAAGTCACAAAGTAAACTATAACTGATCACATGTACCTAAATGGCTGAAAGTAACAAAGAGTTTCCACGCAGTGAGTTTTCTGAAAATGGAAGACGCCGTCAAGGTCGGCCCAGAAAGTGTTGTGCGAGATGAGCTGGTTCGAGGGAAAAAAAATCTGGAAGGACTTGGGTAAGGCCTTTGCCTAGCAATGGGACAGTACCTAACAACTAGACTAAAAATACTCAAACGAGAAACGGTATAAAAAGGTTTCTATGTTTGTACCCACGCCGTGGTCTACCAGTGTTCTATAATTCCATGATTAAATTCGGTTTAGCTGTTGAAGCATGATTGATTTTCAGAAATACGCTATCCACATTCATAATATTTAAGGAAAGTAGGATTATCTTATACCTATATATATTATTTGTTTATTTACTTAATATTTTACGCACAAAATTGATAGAAGGCAATAACGGTCATTGACCCACCTACATTTATTGACAACCTTAATTCTTAAAACAGAAATAATGAATTAATGCTATATTGAATCGACATCCATCGTGATCCTTCATATTTACTAGTAATGGAATGGACAATTCATTTTTTTTTGTCCATGTACTATCGCGGACACTTCCGCCTGACCACCTTTAAGCTCATTTTTGCTCGCACTTAAAAATAAAAGCGCTTACTAGCCCCGCCCTCTTGATCTTGAATAGACGAATGAAAGAAAGACTGGCGCGGGTGACGCACACCGCACGTGGTGTATTTTTATAGCAAACTGGTATTATTAGAAAAAATCTTAACTGAAATTGGCGTATGCAACTAAATTGTTAGTTGCATAAGCCTTGGTTGGTTATTGTAAATTAAAAATTCCAACAAATTCAAAAAGAATATATTATATTTGCTGAATTTTTACATTATTATAGACATGTTATGAAATCCTAAAAAATAATCGGGTAATATGTTTTATCACTTTATCTAAAATGGAAAGGGCAAGGGGAATAAATAAAATAAACAGAGATATTAATAAAATATAAGGTATCGAATTTGGATACATTAAAGAGGTAAAACACAATTCAAGAAGAAGTTGGCAATAAAATCAACTCAAATAAAAATGTCCTTTCCTTGTGGGTATAACTTATTATTCTAAGTAACAGTTTTTCTTTAGAAACAGTAGCTATTCCATTGATGACATTCTTACCGAAATTACGATATAATAATGTCGGTGGTATAGTTATTTAACAAAACATTTGAAATGGCATTATAAATAAAAACTATGAAAATAAACAATTACGCGAAATAATCAACAAAATCAGTAATTAAATAATATAGATTCAAACAAAAAACATTCTAAAATTAAGTTTACCGTTAGAACAAGGTTATAATATAATTAGTAGTTATACCCAAACAAAGGGTTACTAGGTCAAAAAGACAAATCAAGTTAAAAACCAAAAAATGTTTTGTATACCTATGACATTCTTTTCTAAAAATGACTTTTTTTAATTTTTAGGAAGTATTGTTTATTTGAAACCAATAACAAAAATTGAAGCTTTTCATTTAACCGCTCAAAAGTATTTGGCACCTGCATTTTTTTTAAGTTACATTCAATACATTTTAAAGAAATCATTTATTGGGTTTAATTGTTTGTATAACATCGCAAAACACTTATCTACAGTACAATCGTAAACAGCTATTGTTATTTGCCGACTCCTTGTCATAAAACCATGATAGTGTTATTGTGGAATTTCTTCGAGGTTTATCTTTGAAGTCGCAATTTTGTTTGGATTTAGTTATTGATAAATAAACTCAAGTAAAATATAGAATAATTACTACAAATATTTTTACGGTAGTTATCTGATTTTGACCAGAACACACGCTCTGCATAGCTCAGTACTTAAAGTCTACCAATATTTTTTTCCCTTCTGAGTTTAATTTTTTGAAGAAAATGGGTAAAACTAAGGAATATTCGCAAGAGGTCAGGAGCATAATAATCGTCCTTCATAAATTTCAAGATTGAATTGGAGGATAATGCAGTGCCTTCTGAAGCCCATTTAATTGGTTCGTGATTTATATTTCAACAGGATAATGATCCAAAACACACGTTAAGAATATGCAAGGACTTTTTAAAGTCTTTAGTAGTTTAGTAGTCGCTTTTAAAGGACTTTTTTCGATGATGTAGACCCGCTCTATGTAAAGCACGACGAACTGTGCGCAATGACACGTCGTATTCCTCAGCAAACAGTCTCATCGGCATGAACGCATAAAAAAAGACGAAAACGAATCTGTCGGGTGGATGCGAATTCACAAAATAGAATAGGTATCCACCTATCAACAAGAGAATTCGCACCCTCCAGACGTTGATGGTTTGCTACTGTAATGAGATATGGACATGTTGCCCGCGGTCTATTCTCCAAGACACCCTCTTCTTCATGGCGTCTAATCCAGAGTCTGACTGTGTTTCTCTACAAATAAGAAATCTATACTATATCTATACTAATATTATAAAGCTGAAGAGTTTGTTTGTTTGAACGCGCTAATCTCAGGAACTACTGGTCCCATTTGAAAAAATCTTTCAGTGTTAGATAGCCCATTTATCGAGGAAGGCTATAGGCTATATATCATCACGCTAAGACCAATAGGAGCGGAGCAGTCATGAAAAATGTGACACAAACGAAGTTGTGCGGACAGCTAGTAAATTTATACTAATATTATAAAGCTGAAGAGTTTGTTTGTTTGTTTGTTTGTTTGAACGCGCTAATCTCAGGAACTACTGGTTCGAATTGAAAAATTCTTTTTGGGTTGAATAGACCATTTATCGAGGAAGGCTTTAGGCTATATATCATCACGCTTAAGCCAATAGGAGCGGAGCAGCGATAAATAATGTTTTAAAATCGGGGATTCCACGGGGACGAAGTCGCGTGCAGCAGCTAGTGATAAATAAAAATAAAAAATTATACAGGGTTATCTTGAAAAACACCAACAACCTCGTAAGAGTTCATTTTACTCATCATTATGAACAACTTTTACTATGGGACCAACACTGAAATCTGTTCCTTACTTTTATGTTCGAAATGTAGGGAACAGCTGTTTTTTTTATTCGCGATTTCAGGTTTGGTCCCATAGTCCATAGTCAGCTAGGAAACACCGGCTTCATCTAGCTTAAAATGACAAGAAATATTGGACGTGTAAAAGTGTTATGTTTAACCTACTTACAAAATAAATATTATTTATCATTTATTGTAAAAGTTGTTCATAATGATGAGTAAAATGACCTCTTAAGAGGTTGCTGGTGTTTTTCAAATAACCCTGTATAAAACCTACATCGAAATTGAAACAGATAGTGCGTGTGAGAGCGAGAAAGTATTCGAGTTCACGCGTCACAAGTTCATACCACGGGCATAATCATTACAATCGCTTTACAAGTCTATGTATATACTCGTATGTATTTCTGTTATATAATACTTTATTGTTTTAAAACAATCTAAAGAGTATTTAATTACCTGCACAAGATAAAATTTGCATTGTAAAGTTTGCACTTTGCATCGTTAGTAAAATTTTATTTATGTTTATATTTCTTTTATTTTAATTGTATTTTAGTATGACCGGATAAACATGGGTCAGATGCCCCTCGGAAAAGTTATGTAGATTTACCATGAAATCACCTTCTTAAGATAAACATTCTCGTAAGTTATCAGACCTCTGTTTGCATTAGTTTATCAAATAAAATAATTAATAGAATTTTGAAAAAAAAAACGATCTCTTACAACGTATTTTTTTTTATCTTTTTGCAAGCGTCACATACGCTAAAGAAGTATTATGCAAGATATTTTTCTTCACAGTGATTTATGTAACGAAATATCGCAAACTAGCTTCTGTCCGCGACTTCGTCCCCGTGGAATCCCCGATTTTAAAACATTCTTTATAGCTGCTCCGCTCCTATTGACTTAAGGCGGTACCCTGACCAAATAACCTTGAGCATTCGTTCCCTCTTCGCCGCACCCGCAAGATTCGGTGCGATTACGCTCAGATTTTATAGTAAAATCTATATAAAATCAAATTTTCGAGTAAAATAAAAAATAAAACTAGCAAAATGTTTATTATTAAATTACCTATCCATTACTTTAAGTAGCAAACCAAAATAATGGTTACTTTACGAGGAGATGCAAATTAAAAATAATTATTTCTCATTTCTGTCGTTTCGTTGTGACTCTATAATTAAACATTACGTCTTAAAAATAAAAAAATAAAACTACCATTTTGGAGTCAAGATTATGTAGAAATTTAATGTATTTTTTATTTGTTGATATTTCTAATGGATAATGAGAAGATGGCTCCTAAAAACTACACAAAAAACGGCTACCGCTGCGTTTTGCTCGGGGACGCGCCTTAAGCGTGATGATATATAGCCTAAAGCCTTCCTCGATAAATGGTCTATTCAACCCAAAAAGAATTTTTCAATTCGAACCAGTAGTTCCTGAGATTAGCGCGTTCAAACAAACAAACAAACAAACTCTTCAGCTTTATATTATTAGTAAGTATAGATTAAAGTTTTTCAAACAAAAATTTAACTTATTTTAAGAGACACTAGCACTATTTTTTTTTTGTAAATTACTCTTTCTATGCTCTATAACATAAATATTTTTCTCAAAAATGTTGGTAGCGTAGAACAGTGTTAAAAATATTGTTCTACCCATGTTTATCTTGCCATACTCTTTAGGGTTTTTTTTTAATAAATTTGTTATAGAACCAAATTTGCCATAATTGTTATGGTAAATTTGGGTCTTTCTAGACTAAAATAATTTACTAATTTACTTCAGCGATTTGACTAATACCTTGTCCATGAAAAATTATAATTTTTATTTCGTTCCTGTCGTATGAGGTTTCTGAAAGACATTATACACAAAATGTTCCAGCACAGGTTAATAAAATAAAAATACTTCGTCCGTAAAATTCACAAAGCGTGTACCCACACACTTGATACGTCACTACGCTGCGCAGTGCAGATAGCGACTAATTGCGTTATTGCTATCCTAATAGGCCAAAACTTTAAGGGGGCGTGGCTCGGCGCATCCGCAGGGTTTAAGCGATTTTTGTGCGAAAGTGGTCAGGCGTAAATGACCGCGATAGTACCTACGAAGAGATATCAAGGAAAGGGCAATGACCTTTATTGCACATTTATCTGGTGTCCACCATAGTACACAACTTCACTACACATTAATCCACTATTTGGCAGCCATTTTGCTTTTTTTGTTGAGATATTCTCTACAAGTCATTTGGTCCTACTGAGATAAAAGTAGGTTTATTCGGAGGGAAATGATATTGTCAATCGTTTACCTTACGATCCAATAGGTTTACATATTCGTATAGCGGGGAAGTGGATTTCGGCCCTAGTGTACAGTGTACTAGAATAGTTATCAAACATATAGTACCTAAAATATCGCTAGTTTATGACCAGAAACATCGTATGGTAATTCATGTCAGCGTAAATTGGACCTAGTCAACCTAGGTATTTGCAATTTTCCGCACAGAAAAATCAGGTCACAGTTGATATTCAATTTACGTCCGACCAAGAGCGATAGTCCCGTTTATCGCAGCTTCCAGGCAAAATAACACCTTCGAAATCGAACGCTACCTAAAAAGGGTAGAAGATAGATTCAGTTCTACATTCAGATCTGTGTAAACTGTAAACTAGCCATACAGAGAAAAATTCTTTGTCGGAATCTGTGTTTCCTGATAGCTACAACCTGGGGATCTTCCAGTCAAATGTGAATAGGCAAACGTACTCCATCGTTGACCACAACCTAGCTTTTTATCAGGTGAGATTGTGGTCAAACGCGACCAATCTACACTACCATTATAAAGAGGAAAGATTTGTACCTATGTTTATCTATACTAATATTATAAAGAGGTAACGTTTGTGAGATTGTGAGTTTGTGACGTTGTAATCTCTGGATCTACTGAACCGATTTTGATAATTATTTCATCAATAGAAAGCTACGTTATTGTGGAGTGTCATAGGCTATTTTGTCCCCGTATTGCACGGGAATAACGCGGGTGAAACCGCGGAGCGCTGCTAGTAGCAAATAAACGCAGTGATCGCCGATTTAAAAAAATCTTTCACCATTAGAATGCTACATTATCCTTGAGTAACACAGGTCATCACTATCACTACATAGTATAAAACAAAGTCGCTTTCTCTGTCCCTATATCTAGGGTTGCCATCCGTCCGGATTTCCCCGGATTTGTCCTAGTTTGGAGGGCGTCCGGGGAGCGTCCGGGCGGGGTTTTCAAAGGTGTTCTGGTATTACCTGGACATTTTTTGTCTAGGAATCCTCCATTGATTGAAAATTTGGAAGATAAGCAACACATTAAAACAATGCTTAGTTATGTAATCATTCATTCGTAAGCGGGTTACGATCTACTCGTAAATCAGCAAAATAGCTGGCACTCTAGTTTATTTTGCAAACACGCTCTAATAGATTATTAAAAAAATAAAAGTTTATCCTATTTTATATATTTATAAGGCTTTTTTTTTCGGGTCTGTTCGGGGAAAATAATCAATTTCACTCAAATGTCTGGGGTTTTAAAGATTTTGTCCGGCGTCGGCAATTTCGATGATGGCAACCCTACCTATATCTCTATGTATGCTTAAATCTTTAAAACTACGCAACGGATTTTGATGCGGTTTTTTTTTTAATAGATACAGTAATTGAAGATGAAGGTTCATGCATATAATACATGCATATTATAGTAGAAGAAACATTAGTTTCTACATTGCACCCGTGAAGCCGGGGCGGGTCGCTAGTTCTAAAATAAAAAAAGTCCATCGCTAGTCAATAATAAGGCTACCGCTAATATACCCTAAAAGGGTGTGTGGGCCATAATCTACTATGGAGACCAACGAGTTAATGATCAGATCCATCTCATCACAACACCCGTATCACGTGAAGCTATTGATCCAACCACATCGAATTCTACAGAATGGAAGAAGGACCTACCTTCTTAAGAAGATAAGGGGCTTCTACATTCAGCTGGCACCGCCTAGTCGTCGTCCGCTGTGAGTCGTCGGCTGACCAGTTGTCGTCTGTGATGACGCATTCCACCACCACCGGTATCTGGGGGCAGCTGGGGAACCGCCTCTCGTATGCCTGGGACAAGGGAAAGAAGTCTATTAGTCTCGCTAAAAATGAAGAGGCATCACAGTGGAAATTCTTAATTTAATTTTAATACTTGTGTCATTTTTCTACCATTTATCGTCGTCTTGGCCCCCTACCAAAATATTAGGAGCCTACGCAGCAAACTTCTTCTTCGATGCAGAAGATAGAAAGAAGGATCTACCTTTCAAACTATATCATCTTTCAAACAAGTCATACATCGTTTCTTTGGTATACCTGAACCTCTATAACCTTCCACGTTATGATTTTATATATCACTTTTGTTTTCATCAAATTAATGAATCCTTCCGTTCTGGGCGGAGCGGAAGGGAGTGTCGGACTCGTACTAACTAAACCAACCCATGTCTTCCAAATACCCTTTGCGTTCCAGGGCTGCGATAACTGTTTCGAACAAATTCCGCAAAAACATTCGCTCTAGTTTTCTCACATTAGCATTTTCTTCATGAAAATATAATCTGACGTCATTAATTAACGTCTTCCAAGCCCCACTTTTGTGCTCCTAAATTACCATTTCTAGGTGCGATACAAATCTTAACACTCGCTTTCGCGTCCAAATCTGATTCACGGCTTACAATTCGTGCCAATGGCACAAATTACAGTTTGAGTTATTAACATACTTACAGCAGAAACCAATTATGTAGATTCGATGGACCTTCGGAAAATGATAATGGTTGGAAACAATGTCAAATGGGCCACGGAAAGGACTCCCAAAGGGAAAATTCCGGAATGCCGAAACCAGTAAAGTGAGTAGCATCAATCACATAGAAATATTGATGAATACTTGACAGTGAAGGACCGAAGAAATTTCAACAAAAACTTCGTGTAGGTACTTTCCAATTCAGAGCTTATTTTCGGGCCATTTATCTTATCTTAGAATAACATTTCTTTTCTCGGGTTTTCTTTTCCATTTGATACACAAAAACGGTCCTAAGGTCATATAGTATTTAAGACTTGAGTGAGAAAATTGCTACAAAAAGAAAATTTTGCTTTAACATGATTAAACCGGCTAATATACAAAATCTAGCAGTTAGGATAATGACGCTAATATTTATACTAGCCAGAGAAAGCTGCTATTTATTATTTCTGATATTTAAAAGTTGAATAAAGTCAATTAATTGAACATAACTTTCTTAAAACTTTTTACAGAATTGTAAGGGGGCAGAAAATCATTATTGTTATTGATATTAAACATCTAAACTGTGGCGAGACATATCTGGCTAATCTGATCACGCTGTGCTACGTGTGTGGAAGGCACGTAACATATATGTACAATCTGGAAGTTTGGCGTATTATTGAATAGATCAACGTGAACGTGTTCAGATTTAGTCAGGTTTCATCGTAAATCAAGTAAAACGTTTCTCGGCGAATCCCTATAGTACAGAACTTTCCTCTCTGTAATATATTTACACAATGCTCAGCCAAGTATGAAAATTCTGTATAAATTGTTAACGGAATCCCACAGGGATCTATATTGGGCCCAAATCTACATCAAAACTTTTGCTTTTGTTTGTCTTCATAATTATTCTGGTTTCATTCCCTATTCACCTTTATGTAAGTCCTCAATAACATGGCACTTTCGATTCATAATTTTACGATCAATTGTTGCAATTCTTGATAGGTTTTTGATTTCGTGACGATAATAATGGCTCATTTGTGTTACGTACCGTCCTGGTTTATGGTAGAGATGAGATATACCTGCCATTCTCCATACCCGGCCTTTAAGGTATGGGTATCACTAAATACCTGGTACAAATACCAGGTATCAAAATACTTCTAAGTATTTCGGTGTGGTAGGATTTCGATAAGTAAACGTATGCGATAAGTATGGTATGCCTCCAGTATAATGTAGGTACGATGTTTCAAGTACCTATACGTAATTATGCATTATGAGATATGAAATCTTTCCTTCCTACTTTACCAGGCTTAGGACTGTCGGCTAAGAGTATGACGATGGTTATTAATGAATTCTAGTTATTTCTTTATAAATTAATGCAAAATAACATTAATTATATTTAAACTGACTAATTTATTTACAAGCGTAATTTTAATTTGCAATATTTTTTTTAGTTTTGTCAGGTTTTTTGTTTTTTTTTTTGTTGGACGAAAAATGTAATTATGCTATTATGTTCCTTATGCACGTGAAAATAAGTACCCATTTTGTCTAACTAAATTAATTTAAAATTGAAAACAATATATCTAGTTTTAATTTCCGCGATTATTAGTGGGTTGCAGGTATGCACCTCCCTCCCGCCCGCTATATTATGCACATGCAAGATTACAAGGCAAGTGCAAGGATTTTATGCACATGCAGGAAGGCAAAGCAATACCCAACACCATTACCGACACGTGTTTCGCCTCTCCACGAGGCATCCTCAGGGGACGTGTTGACTCGCTGACCGTTGAGTTGTGTCGCAACTCAACGGTCAGCGAGTCAACACGTCCGCGGTCCGTCCGGTCCGTCAGCGGGCGGGAGGGAGGTGCATACCTGCAACCCACTAATATTCGCGGAAATTAAAACTAGATATATTGTTTTCAATTTTAAATTAAAATGGATTTCCGCAAAGTAACGCCTGACTCAATCAATTTTTTTTAACTAAATTAAATCAACCGAAAGTTCATAAAGCACGAATGACGTTTCGGGTCCCTTCGTAAGCTGTCGGGTAGCTTCGGGTTGCTTCGGCGTACCGAACTACCGATAAAACTGGGCGCTACCTTGTGGTAGCGGTTCGTATCGTACTATGCGTCTGACGTCATACCTTCAAGGTATTTACCCAGTATTTCGGTCCGTACCCGGTCTATGTACTGGGAAGCACATACTTGGTATATATACCTCTACCAGTATATACGTCTCATCTCTAGTTTATGGACTATAAACCTTTTAAAGATTTTCTCACGTGACGTTAGGCGCGGTGTTATGAAATATGGTTGCAGATTTCTTTTTGGGTTTTGGTAGGCTTAAGAGGTTTTGTTGTTTAATAATCTTAAAGCAATGGTGCTTTGTTTAGTAATTTCAATTTCTTGGGTCGATTGGCTTTTTCCAAAAGATTAAAGCAATAAAGATGCCTGATTTCAAGAAATAAGCGACTTAACAAGCCATACTACCGCAGTTGTCAGTTATCTGTGTGTAAATAAAGAAGACAGTTGATTGCTATTTGAAGCTGCTAGCTATTGATTAATATTCATGTGACAAATAACCTGATAACAATCTAGGTTTAAGATTTCACGTCCAAACATAGATTGGAGTAACAATTAAATATTACTTTTTAAACGTTACGAAAGTTAAATTAGGTAGGAAATATTTTCGAAAAGCTGTGGTTTAGATTTTATATTCAAGAATTCTAGAAAAACCAAAAGTATAATTTACTTACACGTGCCTTCCTATAAATTTTATATAACATTCGTCTTATACATAAATATTATATTAGGAATGTGACCTACACGCGTGGCGTTCCTTCGATACGACGATTATTGAATGTCAAGTATTACTTTCTTGAATGTCTGCATGCATGTTACAAATTTGTGAGTTCAGAATCGTGGCTTGAATATTTTTGGCTCACATTTTTACAGAGAGCTTTTGCTGGATTATCTTATTTCAGATCCGTAGTGGGGTATATATGAATTGGGTCACATGAAAGACTTTAAGACACCATTTGAAGAGCTGTTGTATATAACGTCATAAAATTTATTAGAAGAACAATTGACGATACGGAAAATGTTAGAAAAAATTAAATTTTTCCAGATACTGAAATCTTGATGAAAGTTTACTAAGCTATTGCGTCGTAAACGTATATTACTGCTCTGGCACAGCTCGTCTCGACATAACTGTGGTAACTACTTCCGCCCATAAAGAGAAGCGTGAACCTACTAAATATCTGCGATCAAAATATCGTAATGCGCTACATAAATAGTAGAGCCTACGTGCGCATTACAGTTGCGCACAGATATAGCAGACTAGCCATGATTTTAATTATTCCTCATTCGATACATAGGCTTCCTATAGACTTGTTACCATATCCTATCAACATTGCAACCACCCCTCCCTCGACTCTCCCCCTCACTCCCTCCTACGACTCGATGATGATCATGCATTTGCTAATGTATAAAGTTTTGCTATCATCCCTCGGGCACCCTATACAGAGCCCCTTGCAGAGTCTATTACTTCAGGAAGTACACGGCAATAGGGATGTTGCCTGAGTAAAAAATATATGATTATGTTTAGTCCGTCAGTTAGATTATAGAAAAATATTTGACACGTATTTTTTCCTTTATCAAATCTATTAAAACTGACGAAGATAAAAAGCATCAAGGATCAGGAGTGGGAGCGTGTGACGCCACGCCCCGGTAAAAATTGTAGCGAGTAGTGACGTCACACGAGTTTTCAACGCACTGTATCGTCTTCATTTTTTGTTTATGTGAAAAAAGAAAAAATACGTGTCCAATATTTTTTGGAAATCTATCTGACGGACTAATCAGATTTTTTTAGTCAACTACCCTATTGACATAGGCACTCGCGCTATCTAACTTGTGGGAGGATTCGAAGCGTGCTCATGAAGCTAAAGGAATGTGGAACGTGTTTAAATAGCTTGAAAAAAACAATAAATCTTCAACAAGTCTTAACGCTTCTTTAAGTAAATCGAAAGCAAAATTTTAAAAATAACTGCCATAATGTAACATTGAAGAGAAATCCAATTTCGTGACAATGTAGGAGCGCATCGTAGTAAAATTCAAATTCCTCAAATGCTTTCTGTAGTGTTTGTATCTATCTAATAGATATATTCATTGTCTCTCCATGAGACAAACAAACATACTGGTGGAGTCCTCAATATGACAGTTGCAAGTTGCCACTTGTCGAGAGTGCTCGGTGGCTGTACTTGTGTCAGGTGTAGCAGTGAGCCAGTGAAATATATCCCTATGGACCTGCATAAGGATAAGAAGGATCCTACACTTTCAGATGTTTAAACACTATTGGCATAGTATAGTTTCAAATTCAAATATCGATGAGATTAAGTAGTTGTGTTCTGTGATTTTACTAAAGTAAGCTGGGATTTACATCATACGGAGTAATTTAAATCATAGTCAAATTTGTATTTTGTTAAATGGACTAGGAGCTGTATACACAGCCTCAATTTTTACTACACCTAATGGCGTTTTGTCGCAAATATGCCTGCAAGCCTTATAAGCAATATTCCTGAAAATACCGCCGAGTTTATCTTTGTATAGAGAGCGAATACTAATCCAAGCGCCTAGATGAACTGGAAAGAGTCCTTTTACAACGTGATAGTCGTGAAGATGGCAATACATTAGCATAAGAATATTTGTTTTCAATAATATCAGGTAGTTGGAGCAAAACTAACGGATATATTTTTATTGCTCATGATAGTTGTAGTTATCATTGTGATGTATGGAGATAAAAGCTTATTTGTCCGAGATAGATAACAGATATAGAACCTAGCAACCTAGTAACACTATTTTCTATATCTATTAACTTCATGCACTCGCCGGTCTCGGAATAATTGGTCGATAGACCTGCATTAGCATCCAATAAACGACTTTAGATGTGCGTCACACTAGTAGCTTGAACTATGAAATATCAGGGTCAGTGAAAATAACAGAACGATTAAGGATCATTGCTTGTAGCCAGAAGCGAGTGAAGATGATAAGTGCCGTTTTTCTCTTCTGTATGGGGAATCATCAGATGACTTCTCCCGCTCTGGGCGGAGCGGAAGGGAGTATCACTCTCTCGTAGTGCTCTTTGCGTTCCAGGGCCGCGGTGACTCTTTCGAACAAATTCCACAACCATGCGATCAGCTCCTAGTTGTTGTATACTTAGGTACTGATAATATTTGATCGTTTAAATAAAACCCCAAACTCTTAACTACTGATTGTAGTGAACAATACTTTGGAAAGAATAGCAGAAGAAAGTAATTAAGAGTAGCAGAGAAACGAAGAAGTTGGAGGTTCAAATCTTGACTTCCACAATCCTAGCCTGTTCCCAACTATATTGACTTCCAGTCAAACTGGATTCAGCCAAATACCAGTATTTCATGTGGAGCGGCTGCCTAACAGACCTCCACAACCAATTATTGGTAAGACTGCAGTAAGATTTTTTGGCTTCTGACATACAAGTCTGTTACGTCTGCCAAAGATGGTCACCCATCTACAGACCAACCTTGGCAAGCGTTCCTTAACCTTGGAGATCGACCCAGGCGGCTGTTAGTGTTTAGTCACAAGACCTTGGCTTCAACAACGAATGTCCGAAAAAGCAACTGAAACAGTCTAATTAAATGGTGGATAAGACTCGGGAGCGTGTCCAAAACGAATTAAGCTACAACTTTACTCAAAGGAATTTTCTAAATGAGAAGTAAAAGACAATTTGTTGACCTAAATAAGTAGAAAAGAGCTTGTAAAAAGTTAGTGCTAGGACTGGTTCGTATTAGGTCAAGGACAAAAGCACTGGGAGCCTAATGACACTGAAGCAGATTTAGAGGATCAGAAAGAATCAGAAAAAGCAACACAAAACTTTACGTTTGAAAAACACGAGTTCTTCAAGCAATCCAGAACACAATAATAGTACAACGGTACAATGCGCTGTAAAAGAGGACGACATAATATAGCCTCCCTTTTGTAATAAAGACAATACGGTTCGTATTATCAATACGCGTTGGAAGTGGTTGTTAGAAATGACGTCAGATGTACAGTTTCAAGTAATAGGCCAACAGAACCTAGAATAGTGAAAGTAACTAAACAAGGTCGATCGTAAATGGAATAAGTACACAAGATTTTCGGGCGCAGAAAAATCGTAGCTTTTTAAGATCAAATGAAGGTTACACCGGTGTAGCTCTTGCTGTGGGTAATAACTATTAGACAAAAATATAGGAATATATGTGATTGAACGAACCCACAATGTTTCATGATTTTAACTTAACACTCTTTACGATTACACAACAGTTCCGGATAGGCTTAAGAGCCGAAGAGGTTTTTCGTCGCACGGAGGCCATCCAAGACCGTCCACATAATGCGAGAGTCGTGCTGAAGGAAGAAGACCATCCACCAGCACTCGACTACTTGCAACCCCAGGAACATCTTTCCCTGGACGTGAATGGCATGCAAGACACTGAATAGATTGCGCACCCAGGCACAGATTACTAAATAGTTACTACGTAACAGATACTTCACTCAGTAGAAAATTTCCAATACCTACTGCTATAATAGCCTACTCCGTCGCGTCAGCAACCGCTGCATGATAAATAAATGATAAATGATTTATTTCTGTAAGTAGGTTGTAAAAAACACTTTTACACGTCAATCTTTTTTTGGCCGTTATAAAAACTAGATGAGGCCGGTGTTTCCTAGCTGACTACCCTGAGAAGAAACACCGAAACAAACTCAGAGGTCAAGGTCTCTTTTGAAGTCCATACAATTGTACTGGTCAAATCATATGAGAACCATGTAGGTTGGTGTCTGAAGTGGTCTTTTGAGGAAAGTACCACACAGATTTGAGTGGACCTGTCCAAACAGTGCAAGCATTTGTCAGTTATCGTGTAGCTCAAACTTAGAACTTTAAGGAGCTCAACGATTTGACGAACAATACCAAAGTAAGGACATTTGGGTAGGCCACGTAAAGAACTCAAACCGCCAGACTAATATGAATGAACCCCCGACGTAGCGATCTACATGGTCCTCATATTCACAATACGTTATATGAGGACCATGCAGATCAGTGTCTGAAATGGTCTTTTTAAGAAGGAACCACACCGTTTTGAGTGGACCTGTCCAGTCAGTGCAAGCCTTGGTCAGAGACAAGTAGCTCAACTTAGAATCAACAAGGAGCTCAACAACTCGACGAACAATGCCAATGAAAGGACATTTGGGTAGGCCACAAAAATACTCAAACAGCCAGACAACGTTAAAAAAAAATACTTTGAAGGGGAAAATGCTAATAATAACCCATATAGTCCTCATATTCACAATAGGGAATAAAATTAAAATAATAAAAAAAAATGATACTTTACAAAATAAGTATTCATGTCAAAATAAGAAATTGTAATGAAATAAAAAGAATACTTTATATAGAATAGTAAATGAAAGATTAAAATATAAAAATGTCAAACTGTATAAATATAAACAAAAAGAGAACAAAACAGGAAAAAAAAAAACATTAAAACATTGGGCCGTGTACAAAACTGAAGCAGCTCACTCCCAAGCCTTCTTGTCCTCAAGATAATCTTTCACTGTATAAAAAGCTTTCTGGCATAGCTTACGTTTTATAAATAATTTGAATTTATTTATGCTTAGTTCTTGAATAGGGCTAGGAAGTTTATTATAAAAATGTATACATTGGCATCGAAACGAACCACCTATTTTTTTGAGCCTGGTTTTAGGAACGACATAATTGTGTTTGTTCCTAGTATTTATGCTATGGATATCACTGTATTTTTTAAACAGATTAATATTTTTATGTGCATACAAGAGGTTTTCATAGATAATTAGATATACTGGGATGGCACAGTCATAATATTAATCTCTTTAAATTTGTCTCTGAGGGACTGTCTGGGACTTAATTTGTAAATTGCACGAATAGCCCTTTTTTGTAAGACAAATATTGTCTGAATATCGGCGGCATTTCCCCACAGCAGAATGCCATATGATATCACACTATGAAAGTAGCTAAAATATACTAAACGGGCCGTCTCTAAATCAGTTAAGCCACGAATTTTCCTAACAGCATATGCTGCAGAACTGAGCTTTTTTGATAGTTTGTCTATATGGGGGCCCCACTGCAGCTTCGCATCTAAAGTAATGCCTAGGAACACCGTGGTATCTTCGGGTTTCAACTCTTCACCCTTTATCGATACAACAGTGTTCACTTGTCGCACATGAGGTAAGGTAAACTTTATACATTTTGTCTTTTTCTCGTTTAGTAAAAGATTATTAGCATTAAACCAGTTAACTACAGTTGCTAGGGCAGAATTTACATTGTCAGTAACTATCTGCTGGCGTTTTAGTTTAAACAAAAGCGACGTGTCGTCTGCAAATAACACTATATCGTGTTTGTCTTTTATGAGGTACGGCAAGTCATTAATATAAACGAGAAACAAGAAGGGACCTAAAATTGAGCCCTGGGGGACCCCCATCCTGATTACAGATCCAGGAGATCTTTTGCCGTTGACATCAACTCTCTGAATCCTATCACTCAAGTATGAAGTAAGAAGATCTAGAGAGGTGTTTCTGATTCCGTAATAGTGTAATGCATGCTAAAATGTGCCTAAATACTCAAGCGTACAGTTGTGACTGGTTCGCGCCGCGCAATCCCACAAAAATCGAAGGGCTGCCTCTTCGATGAAATTAAATTAACATGACTATTTGTGTCTATTTAAGTGAGAACTGTGAATATGTTCTGACTAGTAGTTTAAAATTGTATCGTCTATAAAATATTTTTTATATAAATTGATGCTAACTGTGCAATACACCTAAAGCATAATTATAGAGTTGTCGATATTTCCTTAGATTCTGATTCAGTACTGGCACTTGAAGTAGTTGGTGGAGATGGCAGCAGTTTTGTAGACAAAGCGTGAGGTCGTAATTGTGGTTATGAATAATCACCGAATAAACACCGATATAAATACATTGAATGATTATTAACATTTATCAATTTATTATTAACTATAACATGGGGAAAGCTAAAGAATTCTTTGACAATATCATGGGAAATTACCCTTTTTATTCTAATAAAAATAACTTTTTAAACGTTGTTAAAATAGGTAGTGTTTAAAGTAAGTATGACGTTTCTATGTAGCAAAAATGTGTAAATCTGTGTCTGAAAGGCAACCTAATGCTTAGTATACCTATTAAAAATATATTTGAAACGACAAAATTAGTAATATTTTATCACTTACCTGTCTTTATTGACAGGTAAATGGAAAAATATTAGGTGTTTATATCTTCTTTTACTTGATTTGCACCCATCTACTGCACATGAGGCACTAGACGGCATCGTAGGTACCCGTACAAACGAATGGAACAATTAAAATTGAAAACGTGCGTGCGCTTCGCTTGCGAAAACCGCACTGAGTTTGGTCCGCAAACGGCCCGAGACCGCTCGGCCGGGTGGTAGGTAATTATAGCGCGCAAGTACATGGAGTGACGGAGGCCTGACCCAGGTAGCCTGGCAAAATGAGGGTTTCATAAACCCGTCGGATACTTAATGTGAATGCAAAACATGAGCCACACATGGGAGTGCCCCAAGTGCCCATGCTCCTGTACTTTAGGAGATTTAATTAATGCCACGGACGCTGTAACTAACGTAGCCGCCTACTGAGCCCAAAAAGCAATTGATTTAACCATCTACCTACTCGAAATTTAAAACACAATTCAGATCAGCTTTCAATCTTGCCTTCAAACTGTATCAATGAATGTTATTTCGAAACTGTTTCATTGGCCATGTCAAATTTTGACTATTGTAAGGATCTTGTAAGTTCTCTATTTCAACTAAGTTTTGATTACAATCGAATGACGTCATCTGTCATGTCGGCAACTTCGAGCGAATCAACTATTGTTGCAACTGTCAGTCTGTCAATAACGTGTTGGCGGCAACTTTGCTTTTCTATGTTGGTTAATTAATATTCCAGTTTATAAGTAAAGGGGAATAATAATAATGTATTTGTACGGAAAATAAGGATAGTACAGAATTGTGTCTTAAAACTAAATCGTACAACATTGACAAAAATTCAAGGTCGAACGTCTGACTTCTAAACTAGGCAATAAGCCTGTATCTTAGACGCCAATGTTCCCCGAAATTGTGGTGACATACAACTATTTATAACTAGCTTCTGCTCGCGACTTCGTCCGCGTGGAATAGTTACTTTACCTCCGATTTTTAAACTCTCAGCCCGATCGGTTTAAAATTGACAAAGTTTCATACAAACTTTTATCCCCTATTTTATCTCATTGGGGGTAGAATTAATCAAAATCCTCTCTTAGCGGATGCCTACGTCATAACATCTACCCATATCTACGCACACATATCTACGTACAGCCCAAACCACTGAACGGATTGGGCTGAAGTTTGGCATGCACCAAACTTCAGCCCAATCCGTTCAGTGGTTTGGGCTGTGCGTTGATAGATCACTATGTCAGTCAGTCAGTCAGTCACTTTTGAGTTATACATATTTAGATTAAACTGTTTATAGATACCCATCATATACATAAAAACGCATGAAATGAACAACAATGAAATATATGTCAAATTGTACTACAAATGGTAGGAAACTCATTACAATATCAATAGTTATCAAAAAACTAGGCAAAAGTCAGTTTCAATCATTTTTTTCTAAATAAAGGACAAGCCTAGGTCCGATCTAAGTCCGTGCTCAAAAGCAATCCGTACGTAACTCAAAGGAAAAAAGTAAATATATTATAATTTAAAAAAAACAAACTGTCAGTAATACAATGGACATGTGATTCATACAGCCTGCGATACGTTTTCTATGTTGTAAATAATTTATTTTTAATTAATATACATGCATATATACCTACTATTTTAAAAAGGTTTACGGTACAGATAAGTCGAGTTATATTAAACAGCGCCCCGCGGTTTCACCCGCGTAGTTCCCGTTCCCGTGGGAATACGGGGATAAAATATAGCCTATGTTACTCAGGATGAATGCAGCTTTCTAATGGTGAAAGAATTTTTTAAATCGGTCCAGTAGTTTTTGAGTTTATTCGTTACATGACATACAAAAATACAAATCTTTCCTCTTCATAATATAGATAGCATATTATGTAGATTAATGTTACTGTGCATTAATTTATAAAAAATTGTTCGTCAAAAATTATTTGATGATTCCTATTTGTTAAAAATAAGAACAAATTAAACGGATATCAAGTTAAATATTTTAATAAAACCTATTTTTCACCTTACTTAACCAAACTTGAGAATTATTTCATTATACACATTTTATTTTAAACACAAATGAAGACTATTCGCGGTTTCTGTACATTTCAAGCATTTTGTGGGCGTTCCCCTTAATATTTGTGCCACAAACAGTTATAGTCGTCTAGACTTAGTTCACAATCGATCGCAAAAACAATTGCGTTCAGTCTAGTTTTCTCTAAGCTCATTGCGCTTCTTAGTCAATTGAAAATACAAACGCGCGAATACATTTGTATTATCGAACGATAGGATCGATAAAACTGCCAATATCGATAACTGACCTTGTGCCGATCTGTCACAATGCAATCGTCGACATACCATAAAAATAAATCGTTTCTATCGCTACTTGCTTGTACCCTTTATACACATCCATACGTTCTTTTTCCGTTTTAATACATTTTATCACCTAATCAATCAATTATTTTTAACTAGGTAACACCATTTATTTTAGTTACAGTTTTATTAACAATGGAAGCTGACAAATGGATCATTCATTAACCATTTGTGATTGTTACATTTTAAAATATTGTAGTCATTAACAGTAGCACAAAATTAAATATCCGCCAGGTAAAGGTAGCAAACGGAACTCTTTAGTAAATGATGTTCCCTAGTTGCCGAAATCGCATGTCTGTTTACTGTTACAAAAAAATATATACAAAAGACTAAATAAAGACATTACAAAGTAAAAAATAACTTTATTTCGAAAAATGGTGTGAAAACGAAGAAACAACCAACCCGGTTGATTGTTGGTAGGATAAAATAGTCAGTAGGCAATTGTGTACACTGCGCGTGGCCCGACAATTGGAATGATTCAAAGTTTTCCGATTAACAAGGAAATCCGGATATTAGGACTTAGAAGCTGTATCTGGAATATAAAGAGGACGCCCATAATTTCATTAGTGCAGCCAAGCGGAGCATTCCACAAAGTACTCGACAAGGAATAATGGAAAGCTGTAATAAGGAAATTCAGATGTTACTCGGTATTCTGCGCGGGACTGAGTGCCTGACTAATTTTATCTATCGCTCATGTTCTGCTCAAGAATTCCCACGCATTCTCAAGCTCACATATATTTTCTTAGGGATGGGAAATTTTCAAATGACTTCATCCGCTCTGGGCGGACCGGAAGGGAGTGTCAGACTCTTGCTGACTAAAACCCATCCCTGCTACTCCTAATGCACTATGCGTTCCATGGCCAGGGTGACTCTTCCAAACAAAATTCCGCAACGAACTTATAGTATATCTAAACTATATTTCTTATTCATAAAGCGAAATACACACATAATTTTGACTTTGACTTTGGGATATCAGTAGCTATTTCTAAATATCAAAGGCATTTTTGCAATCCATAAATCACGAACAAATTCGTTTATCGCAAGTATAATTCCCAACCAATAAAAACAACGCAATCTTCGCGAACGTACGAAATACGAATTTCGAATTCCCGACGGAGCTCGCGCGCGCTCGTGTTGTAACATAACGATTTCATATCCGTTCGGACATCGTCGGCCGTCGTTCGCCGAAGGGCGATCGTTCGTTCCATTTTCAAATTCAAATTTCAACCAACGTATCAGTTGATTCGGAAGTATGATTGGCTGATGAATATTTTGTTTATTACAACGGCTGATTCATTTGTGAACAAATGAGTTGCTTTTAAGGAAGAAAATCTGGTAATCTTGCATCATTTAAGCATGTCTTGAATTCTTTCCAGCGTCTATTGCGTAGGTACAATGTAAACAGAAACGTGTGCCGCTATTAATTAATGTAATTGAATTATAGGATAATAAGGATGCCATCTATTTACATGGTGCGCAGACAATTTGCTAAATATATGTACACGTTTTTTTAGTGTTGATTCTGTGCACTGATTTAGGTATGTAAATTATTTAAACTTTGTCTTCGTAACCCAGGTCAACCTATCAGAAATTAAAATGACCGTCGCAGAGGAAACGGTACTTTTTTATAGATTAGAAAACATCAAATGACTTCTTCCGCTCTGGGCAGAGCGGAAGGGAGTGTGACTGTGAGACTCTTATTGACTAAAAATGATCCGTATTTCTACTAATACCTTTTACGTTCCAGGGCCGCGGTGACTCTTTCGACCAAATTCCACAACCCTAGAGGAAACAGTAGATACGTGAATTTCATACTTTGTGGAGATTAAGGCAAATCCTTAATCTCTTAAGCGTATCAGTTACTTTGATCAGTTCACGCTCTGATGGCACTTTGAACCTTCTATATCAGTTGTTACGGCAGAGTAAATTTGATAGTGTCATTTATTGCAGATCTGTATTGTTGAGACACATGTTTGTGTTTTCACAGGTATATGTGGGGCTATCGGTTTCTTTTTTAATATTGTATTTAGTACAAATAAAAAGCGGAAGATATAATAAGCTTTTTGAAAAAAACTGAAAGTAACTTAATTGTGTAGTTGACTAAAAAAATCAAATTAGTCCGTCAGATAGATTTCCGAAAAATATTGAACACCCTATTTTTTTGCTTTATCAAATCTATAAAAATTGACGAAGATAAAAAGCATCAAAAATCAGAAGTGGGGGCTTGTGACATCACGTCGTGATAAAAACTGTAGCGAGTAGTGACGTCACACAAGTGAAAAAGAAAAAATACGTGTCGAATATTTTTTGGAAATACATACCCTATTAGAGCCCTAGCTAATTTTGGTGGTTGATAGTCCCAATTAATTATTAGACAAAGTTTTCCTCTCTCAATTACCACGTACGCAATAATCGAAAAAAAAAAACGACCAATTATGTAAATTCGTCCCGAGAACCGTTCAATGACGCTAAATGAAGTACAAAAGAAGATATTCTTCATTAGCTATCATTACACTAATTAGGTTTGGAGTGGGATGTCCTCGACCGCTTCACATAAAGTGGAATCGATTTTATGACAACGTGTATTTTTCTCGGTTTTAGTACTATTAAGTTGTCATTAGGTACTAAACGTGAGAAAAGAGGCACGTGTGGCGGTGATGACTAAGAAACGGTTTAGGAAATACAAAGAAACCTGAAAAAGCATGCATTACTTAGTGTAAATAACTTCATCACCACTGCTCACAAAACGGTGAAGGAAAACATCGTGAGGAAACCGCATGTCCCAGAACCAAAAATTCGAATACATGTGACATTCACCAACCCGCACTGGGCCCGCGTGGTGGATTACGGCCCATTCCCTTTCCGAGAGAGGTCTGTGTCCCAGCAGTGGAACTAAGGCTGATTATGCCTATTATTATACATCATTTTAGATCATTGTGGACCCTGTCGGGCACAGCAAGATAGGGAAAGGGTTATTATTAAGTATTAATTTTTATTTATTAATTTATCATTAAAATATTATTTCATATTATAATAGCATTTATGGATTAGGAATTATTTGAGTTTATTTATAATTTATAAATATGTATATTAGTTTTTGGTTCGTTTTCAATTGTTTCTTGTGATGTATTGTATATTTTCAGTCTAAAGCCACCAGGTAAGTTTAGCCTATTTTTGTGTCGTAGTGTATATGTATTTAGTTTGTATGTTTTAGCGTGTAGTAAATTAATGTTGGTTGTTTAAAAAAATGCATATTTCTAGGATATATATACAGTGAAGTGTTAAAACTTTGTGTTCTTGGAAATGTGGTTTACAGCTTCTATGTTAACTAGTATTATAAATAGACGTTTTTGTAGTTGAGTTTCCATGTAAATATGCCTTATTGACACTCGTTAGTACTAGGATCACCAGGCTTATCTTAAATTTGGCAAAAACCAACAACAGGATGAACGTTGTTACTGAAGGGGACTGTGACTGTGAACATCGGAGTGCCTCAAATGGAAGGATTAACGACCAGAAGGTCGCGGGGACAGGGGAGCAATTTGATGAGAGCAATCCAACCAATTACGAACACTCGACACAACTGCCGGTGCGCAAACGTGACAGAGGACCTATGCGAGCAATTGCTTCAATCGAAATGACGTGCAATAAATCATACTTGGACGAAAATGGAATAAAGAAAAATGCGTAGCAAAGAATGAACATACAAAACACTCATCCTTGTACACACGCACTAAACTATAAAAGACCTCTCATGCGAATAGAGCAATAGCCAATTGACCACTCTGATAAACGTGGGGAAACAGAAGCCATTATATTTAATAATCAAGTACTTAATACAGTGTATAATTAAACACAGTGACATGCCGCTTGTAATTGTCAAACCTTAATCGTTCAACAATTTAGACGCACGCAACCGCGAGGTCACATGTTCCGACTAAGTGTTGCAATGAACCTGTACTTCATGTAAATAACTTGGCAAATAAATGGAACGTTTTGACGGTTATACAAGAAAAACGCAAATTTCGAATAGCAGTTGCCATAAAACTAGAATGTTCTGTCTCGTATGCTCGCCGATCTTCTTGAAGATTTCCGATTATTACTTTTTAGAACATACATTTATGGTCAACTCCATCGAATGGAATGACTTTCCCCAGAAATTTATCGTGGTAAGACGCAAATCTATAAGTACTAAAAGTTTTATTATTCGACTGGCCGCCTTTTCCAGAATCCTTAAGGTGATCCTGTTTTATTAGAATGATAATAACGGCCCCCTATAAAAAAGCTTTAACTTGAAGTCCTTACATACTTCTGATTTGTTCTGCCTGGTAAATCCCAATTTTTGCAGGATTGTTAACCTCACCAAATTAACTCCGCAGCTTTGAATTCGAAGCCTTAAAGATACTTCTTCAGGAGGGGAACTCTTAAAGTAGATCTTCGTAAATCGGCTTTAGAAATGACACAAACAATAAATTATCAAAAACAGCGGTAACCCGCATATTATTCTTCATTCAAGTTTATAACATCATGTTTTACATAAGGTGCGTGTTTTACGCTTATATTTAATAACAAAATGGTATTATATAATTTATCTCTTATTTTATTACGGCAGTCACGCACCGACTTTGTTCAATAGCTTCATTTATTCGTGTTATTCAGAGAGAGTTTACCTTGACGACGTAATTCACCTTCGGGTAATTGCGAAGTTTAATTTATTCAGTCCTCGAAGATCGTAGGGTAAGAAAACTACTTCACGTTATTTATAGACAACAATGGATTTAAGGGAAATAATTTAGATAAATTCGCCTAGCAAATGCTGTAGGCAATTGGTGAATAATTCGACGGGGACTAAAGTTCACTCCGGAAGTTTTCAAGATCAGTTCAAACATAAGTCGTTGTCAAGGGCTTTGGCCAAGTTTCGATTCGAGTCGTCCTTAAGATTGTACGTGAGCGCTGACAAGTAGGTACGCAAACAAGAAGTTTGCGTACTTGTCAGCGAAGTTCTGAATACGCTCAAGATAAAACATGACAGAGATGCTAGCAATGCTTTTAATGTCGTTTTTTCCTACATTAATCAGGTAGAAAGCATACCCTCTCTGAGAATTAGAGAAAACAGCTCATTAAGTATTGCCGGGAAAAGAGCTTATTTCTCCGCTCCGTGCCGACTTAACTCGGAATAGCAGTCGCTGGGATAAATCTTTTAAACCGAGAGGTTCAAGCTATGTGACCTTGCGCAACTGCTAATATGAAAATAAACTACACAAGATTCTTCCTTTATTTTCTTATTAAGAATCTATAGATGAAAATATCTGGACGATGTGTGCCTGTGCACAATATGACACTCATAGCATAAAAAAAAACATTTCACATAAATATTCCTGAACCCCAGATACCGAAAACCCTTGTTTTTGCCGCTCACAAAGATATACGCGTTTATCCACAAAAACGGGGATCTGTAAGCGATATTACGTAAAACGGGCTTGCCCTTGACTTCCCCGGCATTCGGATTCACTATCCGTATTATTTGGCAATACTAATCCCTGCTTCTGAAGCTTATGCGGCTCAAGCCGAGTGATGTCATCTGTATGATCAATATCTGTGCTTGGATGAGCAAAGGTTAAGGTAGGGTCGGAAACATTGGCTATTTTGGTTTTTTTTTTTTTTCTTGTGTAATGTTATGTAAGAATGAGAAATTCTCAGACGTTAGGAAATTGAAAATGTCTTTTATAAAGGCGAACAACGATGATATCAAATCTAACGAGGGAGAAAAACACAAAGGGCTATCAAAAGTAATCCGGCTCGAAGGACCATTTCAAAAAGCAAAACAAACGTATAAAGATGTGCGATTTCAAATATATTCCAATGGAAAAACAAATAAACGATAAAATCCATTTAAATTCTAAACCTAACAAAGCTAGTTCCAAAAGTGTCACTCAGACATTGTCATAATCATTATTGTTGACGTCTCCAACACGTTTATTGACACTTGTAAGATCCATTGTTTCGACCAATTAGTTGGCGCACGTGTTATTGATTCTGTATAAGTC
This sequence comes from Hecatera dysodea, assembly GCA_905332915.2. Lineage (NCBI taxonomy): Eukaryota > Metazoa > Arthropoda > Insecta > Lepidoptera > Noctuidae > Hecatera > Hecatera dysodea. The sequence goes on from HG995299.1 coordinate 20,667,834, forward strand.
ACCATCTTTTTTAATACATGGAGGATATTAAAACTGAAGTTAACACAGTGTGCTGCTCAGGGAAGGTTGGATTTTGGAAGCTTCAGGAATCTTATCTTCCAAAAACTAAATTACTTATGACATATTCTGAAGAAAAAAAAACCTTTCTGGGAAATCATGCGTAAATCCTTTGTTTGTTGAGACATGTAAAATTTCAATAGGAATTTTAACGGTTACGTTGTGTCTTTTCCGTCAATAAGACCCGGAACAACTGTGTTAGAAGATTAGCAGCTGCATCAAGGCGGGTCATCTTAATGAGATCACCCAATTACTAGTTGCACTTTCCACATCACGTCTGGTCAGTGACAGAAAACGTGAGTATTACCATCCAACGCTACGCAGTTTCCGACCTACATATCTTCAGATAGCTAAGGGTCACTGATAAAATTTAACCGATCGCATACCGAACGTGATAGGCGAACGCTCTACATCAAATGTTGGACTATTGTTAATAATTAAACTATCAACTCTGAACTTAATAAAAATACTGATAAGGTTGAAGACATGTTTGAATAGAACGTAGAAATAAAAACGTTATAAAATCTATAAAAGCAGAATTAAGGACTTAAAATGCCAAGAACTTATAATGAATTTAGACATCGCATCGTTAAAATCCTTTGCGAAACGTGGAACTCAGTTAAGCTTTTTAGGTCTTGGGTACTTAACTCTAATTATAAAAGACGAAACACAGCATTAATTTAATGTTTGTAAAAGTCGTTTTCCATCTCATTATCAGTTAGAATATCAGAAACATTATTGTAATACTGTGACATTACTCTGGAAGGTGTAAACTAAGGAAAACGATCATCACAAATTCCCAAAGGCTATTTACTCGAAAAAACTCCACTCAATAAAGAAAATTGAGTTTGCCAAGTTTAGGAAATTTATAGGGCAACATAATCGTGAATCTTAAACACGCCTACGTATACAGCCTATTTATAGAATTTGCAAAGGTCAGGTCAAGAGTGCCGGGAGAGATTAAGTGCCCAAATTACATGCTAAGTCAACAGCTTTGATTCATATTATACACGGAATATCTACTCATCCTATACTAGCAATTTCCAAGTCCTTCATCACACTTCATTTCCATCAGAAGAGTATCTTCAGTTAATTAGGGGTATAAAAGCCAATATTATGGAAACTCAAGCGGAAAGCAAAACAATTTTAAGCATATTTTTTTCTCAACACTTTAGTTTTGAAGTGACTCACGAAATTCCACAGTGAATTTGAAATTCCTTCTGAAGAAACTTTGTAAAATATTCGGTTTATATCGAAAACCTTCTTCAATTTTAGGCTGGCAACGACTTAAATTGCCTTAATTGGGTCAACTGGAGGAAACTGCTAATTAGCTTTTCATCCTATAATTACGAGTTTTGAGTTATCACTACAATCAGCATTGAAAGGAGCTTCTAAGACTTATTACTCTGATAACCTTGGAGAGCTGCGGTTCTGCTCCTTTTACAACAAAGTCAAATAAATAAATCTTCATATATAAACCAGTTACCTGCCCCGGGCAACGACTAGTTGTCCAAATAAAACTTTTAAGTAGGCTACTCAAGTACTCAAACTTGAAGAAGCGTAAGTTGAAGTAAAAAGGGATATAACTACGTAACTACTCAGATATGGCCTTTATTCTCGGATACTTGGAGCGAAACTTTGCCAAGAATTTAGTGTCTGCAAGACGGGGAATCTAGTAATAGTTTGCAAAAGATCTTCGTTTGCATACCTCGGAGATGGAAGTATTTATAAAGTGAACAAAGAAATGGTTGTGAAATCAAATAAAAATTATGAAAGGAAAATTGACCTATTTCTCAACTTTGTCTCCACAAAAATCTGACCAGCTCATAGCATTTCCGTCAGTATTGTCGATATCACATACACCATTACGTTTGCGTTTCACATAGTCAGGATACCGGTGCAAACCAGATTGCGATTTGCGAAACCGGTCCCAGCCGGTTTCAGAAGACGCTTCGCAACAGTATGGGACTAAATAGTAAACCTAGCCATTCCAAGAAACATAAAACTTGAGAGGTTTCTTTACACTAAATGTAGGTGTAGTGGTGGCAATGAAAATATAGTATGTGGAATAAGGAAGATCGTGTATGCCGCTGTGAACGAGGAAAAACAGATAGCTTTGTTTAAAAAATATTAAAAGTCCGGCCATATGTCACAGCTGATACGCGCTAAGATAACAGATTAACACTGAGACAGTCTAAATGTTTGCTCGTCCAAAGTTCGGAAATTGTTTGTTTGTACGCAGTGTCGTTTCGGGAGAAAATTCTAGACAGGCAATAGAACGACAAAATTAGGGCTTCATCCGTTACGTCCTTGAAGTCAAGTTAAACCCAACATTAAACAAGATGTTTACTAACGTTGTTGTTAGTTTACATTGAAGGCTAATATTTTGACAAGGAAGGTTGGAGAGAATATAAATCTCTCCTAACTTAGAGAAACAGTTTAAAATGTAAATGAAGAATTTGAAGCTGTCGATGATTGTGAAGAATCTAAGAAATGTAGGTTGTGGTACATTCAAAGATAAACATGTAAGGTTAACCTAACTAGCTACTAAGGGACTTCTACCAACCCACGATGAAACATGTGTGAAGAAACAAGCTCAATTTCAAGGTAATGTAGATATTTTTAGCTGTTCTCGCGGAACACTTAAACATACGTTTGGGAGCTGCGCAAACGCAACTCTGTTTATTTATACGGCAGACGCTGGATTATGTAGGCAAAGTTATCTGACGGGTTGCTTGAAGATAATGTATTTTGCGGTGGGTCTGGGATACATGATTGAATATTTATCATCCATCTGTCTGTGGATATTTTCAGATTTCTGTTCGATTGCTTAGATTTGGCTTCTTTGTTTTAAGTCAACGAACTATCAGTTATATTATCGAGCAGTGGTGGCTGAGAGAGCAGTGGTGGCTGAGTGGTAACGGCGCCCCGACTTAAGAATTGTAGGTCGCGGGTTCAAACCCAGCCAGGCGCATTACTTTGTGTAATGAATTTCATCACCACTGCTCTCAAAACGGTGAAGGAAAACATCGTGAGGAAACAGGCAAGTCCTAGAACCAAAGAATTCGAAGACATGTGACATTCACCAACCCGCATTGGGCCCGCGTGGTGGATTACGGCCCATTCCCTCTCCCAGAGAGGAGGCCTGTGTCCCAGCAGTGGGAACGATAAAAGGCTGATTATAGTTATAGAAATTGACCTTTATGGTTTCTGAAGCTTGAGTGAGCATAGTCAATATATTACGTCCATATTATTATGCAGATAGGACTTTAGCGCAGAGCTCTCATGCCATGCATATTTATTACATCCAATTGAGAGACTCACTGATCTGCATACTGACTAAATAGGAGTTTAATTGATTTGCATTCCAATAGCATCACACACAAAGATCATTTTGTATCATCACGGTTTCTATTCGAAATCAACTTCCTATTCAGTCAGATTTCCGGTAAATAATTTGTTTTAATGAATTGGATACTATATCCGGAAGGTTGACTCGTTAACGCTGAATTAGCATTTTTCGTTCTGCTATTACCGGGATGGAGATTCTGTAGTTTTGCCGGGAAAGTTTTAAAAAGGCTTATTTCTAATGCTGAATATTGTAATCTCATACTTGTCTATGTTTATGAACTAAGTCATCGTCATATGAAAACGTCTAATTATAAATCAGACAATACTTTCCAAAAATAAGCGTAACTAGATGAACCTCATCCGCGTAAAACCCGAGACGCGGACTGTGACCAAATACCATTCCTTAGCAAGCAACATGAATGACAACGCGAAATTCCTTCCCGTTTTAATATATAAATTATATAATGGTAATAAACATTAAGCAGCGTGTTAAACTGTTAACGCGTTAATGAAAACACGTGCAAATGAATGAAATTATTTACAATCAGGCCGGTCGCGTGTGATAAGACGGTTCAGTAATTTAATTACATTTTAAGCAGCATATCTACCTACAACTTTTTTTAAGGATTGGAAATCATCCAATGACTTCTTCCGCTCTGGGAGGAGCGGAAGGGAGTGTCAGACTCTTGCCTATCTAAGACCCATCTAAGTTCTTTCTAATGCCCTTTGCGTTCCACGGCCGCGGTGACTATTTCGAACAAATTCCTCAATCCTGGTAGGCACTGGCCCTGGAGGGCTCTGTCTTCTATGCTGACATCTCTTTGATGCGCATGGAACACAACGCGCCACCGACCCGGCCCTAGTTGTTATCGGACGGCGAGCCACCTAACGCTCGCCATACAACTACTACCTACGCTGCATAATCAAAACTGATGCGCCGGAATAAACTGTGTTTTGCGTGGGTAGATTGTCTGCCATCGTTATCATCAGAACTGTCTTTGGTAGATCCTTTATTTCAAGGATCCATCTTTTTAACCGAGGGTCATCATCATCTTCCTGCCCTAGACCAATGTTACTTGTGGTCGGTGCGACAAAGTCAAAGTCAAGGGCAAAGCCAAGTCATTTTCACAAATTAGGCAGAGAGCCAGCACTTTTTGAACGTCAAATTTTACATAAAGACTAGTGTTTTAGCTGGGAAGAAGAATTGACGCAACAAACTCCCCAGGAACACGTCTTTCTGTTACGTTTTAAGAACATGAATTAATACAATATTCTGCAAAGAACAGAGAAAAAAATATGTTTGCAAAATTTTCTAGTTCCATTCCGTCTCGTCAACCTTAACCTGAGAGTAAACACAGCTGTGAATTTCGTGTAATTACGAAGTGACTCCCATTGAAAGTACTCCTTTTAATCTTTCTTTGTCCGACAAACGTTTAGGACCCTGTTCATGACAGCTAGCTACACAATTGTTATTGCTCTATTGAAAGATAAACACGTGACACCGTCTTTCTTTGAACCCATCAATGACAACAGATACCACAACGCAGTAAAAATGACAGTATTATCATCAACACAAACGCGCATTTCTAGAATAAGGTCATCGGCCATCTCTTCCGCATACTGTCGCCCGTCCTTGCTATCAGCTGGTGTTGTGATATCTGTGCTGTCTATTTTATTTACCGTGTCAACAAGGACTTTTATTTTCGTCTACATTTCAGACAGTATTTGTACGAAACTAGAGACATTTTACGAAAAGCTGTCACTTTAATGACTATCTGAGACAACATCTTCAAACTGCTACGTGTTTTTGTCATTGTGTATTAATTTATTAATCGATATATTCTCAGATGAGACATTAATCGAGGTCAGTGCTGTTCGCCGTTTTATTATCTGGGAATTTAGGATATCTGTGTATCCTGTATCCTTTTTTCGAGCAACTGACTGCACAAAATAGTGATTAGACTGAAATCCTGTCGGTATTTGGAAACATCATTCGCAAAGCGTTGCAAGGTTATTTATATCGAAATATTGTCGGAAGGATTACAAGGTTAATACAACTTATACGGAGACTCGGGAAGACGAGTTAAATTTGCATTTAATTCGTGTGCTCAAGGTGTTTGACGCATTGACAAATCGAATGAAAGCGATGACTCTTCTTGAACAATGCTCGCGTAAACACGCGTTGTTGGTTCACTTCCGGGAGACATACTTTGTCCCAACATTTTATCAGAATAAATCTAGTTGATAGGTCATGACATGGCCAGCTTTTTAAATAGTCAGTGACCTTTCCCACTTGAGCGGCCACTGGCGAGCACAGATGGCTCCCGGCCGAACTTAGATATACTTGGTAAACAGCCGTGGTTAAGTGGGTCACGTTGGAGCCCGGCTTAGGACTTATACAAATATTGGTCCAAATATGCCAGTTTGTGCGAAAGCTCAAGGATTAGGCCGACCTTACTTACATATACATATTCTGTGAGAGAGGCTTTTGACCTTCAGTGGAACACAAAGCTAAGACTGAATCCTAACTAAATATTTTTAATGCGAAAATGAGTTTGTTTCACGCCTCATTCGCCGAACCAATTTGGATGAATTTTGGTACAGAGATAGACGGATCCTGGAAACACTGGACAAAAGCTAGTAAGGACTAACCATAGTTAATGGTGAGTAAACAGGAAGTTTAATCTGTCATTCTCGCTTAAAGACTAATCTATTCCAGTGAAGATCTCGATAAGCCATTATGGGTTTTACAGGCTGTAAATCATCAAGCAAATTAACCGCATATTAAAACAAGCAAATATAAGAGTTTTCGCAAACACAATACAATAACAAGGAAACTAAATGTATTTATGACTGAACAGCAAACAAAATACATGAGTAACGTCTAAACACGTGTCGGGAGGCGTGTACGTATAATTAACATTAAATAAATAATTACATAATTAAGGGTGATTCATCTAACATAGATCCAATTAATTATAGGTATCAGCAACAAGTTGTGAGTGAAGATAGTTTGATGCTATATCATGTTCAATGCGGATGTTACGACGACATTTTGTGACATTAGAGAAAACTGAGTGAATGATATCTTGACGATTGACAAGGGAGAATAGTATAATAAAATGTGCTGGGAAGATGATGATGGAGACAAGACCACACCATATGCTTTATCCACTGACAACAAATGACAGTTTTTTTTTTCGTATATATGACCATTGGCAAATAAGCAAGTGACGACAGCTGTGGAAAGTATTTATGTATGTGTTGTTTATGTTGTGTGTCCCCACTGACAACTGACGGTTGTGATTTATTTCCACTATTTCTACAGATTGTACATATATTGGAATGCCTATAACTTAAGAAGATTCCAAGCTACATCAGCCTATGAATTGGGATGTAGAATAGCATGTAATGGTTACTCGTTCACCGCAAAGGTCTTGGGAAGAGTTTCACTGTTTCCCTCAAGATAGGATCAGACAGGGGAAGCAAACAGAGTTTCTGAACGATGCGGAGGGGGGATTTGATCTCAGATTGCTCTAAAGAGTCCATAGCACAACCTATCTGCATTACCTTAGCGCAATTGTTGTTTATAAGACCATCTCAGCGGAAGTAGTCGGTCAAAGTTCGCGTAGACTGATTCCACGAGCCAGCTTACGCATCATTGTTGGGCAGAGATACGCCGCTTAGCCAGATGTCACTCTAGGAGTAAATTAGTGCTTAATAGAAAAGAATTATAAACTAGAGTAGATGCTGCAGGAATCACACTAGACGTAAGTAAAAGAACAATTTTGGAGTAACTAAAAACGTTGAAGTCGACTAGCAATCTCACAAAACTATGGCATAGCAATATTAGTTGTACTTATGACCTTCTTCTATAAGAACGTTTGACAACACTACACAGTTGCCCGCTTATGATTTTTATTACCAACTAGCAGCGCTCCGCGGTTTTACCCGCGTAGTCCCCGTTCCCGTGGGAATATGGGGATAAAATATAGCCTATATTACTCAGGGTGAATGTAGCTTTCGAATGATACAGTGGTTTTTGAGTTTATTCGTTACTTACAAAATACTTTCCTCTTTATAATAATAGTATAGATTTCCATAAGTTTTGTAAGAGTTACGGTGGCCAAGTGGTTAGCACTGTGCCTCGCATGGCGTACGTTCGAGTTCGATTCTCACATGAAGCGTGAAATATATATTACATTTGAAATAAGAATGCCGAGTTGCTAACAAATATGTTGTCTAGCTTTGAGAACATCTATAGCTACTCGTAGTGATGCTACACGACATGTTAATTTGTTAGCGTTGGAACATCACTCATACGGTTCAAGAGTGAACCTATTCACTCTTGACTTAAAGACCCTCTTACTCTAATTCTAGGCAAGCGTGGTCCCTCGACGACCAGATCACCGCTTTCCATCAGATGAGATGGTGTTCAAGCGCGAGCCTTGCGTCATTTCTGGGCGCGAGTTTTTTTTTTTAATTATTATTTAAAAATAACTGTTGACCAGCACAGAACCGAAAATTGGTCAGAATCTCTAAGATATCACAATCTACATAAATTTCCTTTCAAATAAGACCAAGACTGATCTTTGTTATTATTATATACATTACATACGTACAATAATATTCTTTTATTCTTCTTTTTTTTTTTTTTTTTTTTTTTTTTTTTTTTCCCTGTATTTTAGGATAACAAGCATTTGTGTACAGTTTACAGTAGAATAGCGTTTTGAGGGCAAATGAGTTTAATCCTGTTCAGCGCGCTTTAAAATTAAAATGCCTTTTATGTAAATGAGGATAAACAGATGCCTTTAATTACTTTACTGATGGTTTTTATTGAGCTTCTTTATTTTTACGGTTTCTTGAATTGCTCCTTGGGTCTGCAACGTTTTGAGAATTGGTGTTTTATGACGTTCTTTATTTGGACTGAGGAGCTTTTAGCTAAATACTAACTGCTGTAAGGGACGATCTTAGAGGTTAAGGTACGCTAGCCGAGATCGATCCGTGGATGGGAGTGTGTTGAAGGTTGTGGAGATCAGACAGACAGCTGTTCCACTATACTGGTACTCAGTTCATTAGACCCGATTCATCCAATTAGACCCGAAGCCGACCACAACATAGTTGGGAGAAGAATAGGCGGATGACTGATGTATTTTTTTCGTTCCCGTTGGAATTTCGGGATATATCCTCTGTTAATGCTCCCCTACACTTCTCAAGGAAGCTACATGCCAAATTCCAGTTTTCTGCGACCAGTAATTTAGGCTGTGCGTTGTCTGTTAGTCAGTCAATCACTCAATATCGCAAGAGTATTTTTTAAATTGAAGGTGATTTTTAATTATTGGTAGAAGGTATCTAAATGAACAGCAGGTCGAGCGAACTCGATGCTGCCTAGACAGGATTGTTCCATACCAGCTCAAAACAGAGTAGAATGGGAAGAGGCCTGGAAGGCATTTGCCCTATTGGATAACACAAGCTAAAAAAAAACTGCAAGATCATCAGATAACTTACTGTTAAAGTTAACAAACACGGCACTAAGTGTTCTTTTGTATGCAAAATGGCGTCCCACCAGCGACAAATAACTACATGACTGGCAGTTGAAGCCAATAACTAACGAAAATATCAGTACCACCAAGTATAGGTCAAATAATGTTGTTGACGCTTGTTGGTTAGTGTTTTTCAATAAGTCGTGTCGCATCAGAAATGAGGTGATCCATCAGAGAAGCAAGGTCACCGATATAGCCCACAGGATTAGTAAGCTGAAGTGGCAGTGGACTGGCCATATTACTCGTTGAACCGACAACCGTTGGGGTAATCGAGTTCTAGAGTGGAGACCGCGTCCCGGCAAACGTAGTGTAGGACGTCCTCAGGCACGGTGGAGTGACGATTTGCGCAGGACGGCTGCCAGAAACTGGATGCAAGAAGCCGAAAATAGATCTAAGTGGCGTGCAACTGGAGAGGCCTATGTCCAGCAGTGTACTGCAACAGACTGTTGATGATGAATAAGACGAGCCCATATCGTCAAGATTCCGCTGTGTGAGAGAGAGACGGGACTATGCAAGACGAAAAGCACTATCCCTTTCACACATCGAAATTATGACAACATTGACACGTCGTTGTCATTGGCAGGACTGACAAAGATCGCCACTGGACTGTGGTTAGCAATCTGTAAAGTGACAAGCATCGATGCGTCCATCCCACAAAGCTGAAATTTCTCATACATGAGCCAGTATAATAGGGATGTTTCCTGAGGAATAAAAATATGATCCTATTTAATCCGTCAGTTAGATTATCGAAAAATATTGGACACGTATTTTTTGCTTTATCAAATGTATAAAAAATGACGAAGATAAAAACCTTCAAAGATCATGAGTGGGGGCTTGTGACATCACGGCGTGGTAAAAATCGTCGCACGATGTGACGTCACACGAGTTTTCACGCACTATATCGTCTTCATTTTTCGTATACGTCAAAAAATAAAAAATACGTGTCCAATATTTTTGGGAAGTCTATCTTACGGACTAAATCGATTTTTTTAGGCAACTACCCTATTACACCGAGACTCTACAAACCCGAAAAAAGCAACGTTATAGTCTACTCCTGGACCACTGTTTATAGATAACAAGCAACATTCCTTGATTACATCGTCAACTTGTCTGCCAGCGTGGCTTAACAAGTAACCGCTTAGCTAATGAGTTATTTACTAACTTCCTGCCCACAGCTGATAATTATGACACAAACTAATTTATGTACCGTCACGGCCTAAATGCCACTGACAAGATAGCTCGTACCTGATCGACGCGACGGCGCAGGCGCAACTATGCAGACGATTTATTAAATATTACGGAGGTGGGACTTGACTGAAGAATATGGATTGCAAAGAAGGGATGGAAAAGTGGTCTATAAAAAGACCGTTTAGATCTGTGTCTATAATCTATACTATATATAACTATAATCAGCCTTATAATGTTTCCACTGCTGGGACACAGGCCTCCTCTCTAGGAGAGGGAATGGGCCGTAATCCACCACGCGGGCCCAGTGCGGGTTGGTGAATGTCACATGTCTTCGAATTTTTTGGTTCTAGGACATGCCGGTTTCCTCACGATGTTTTCCTTCCCCGTTTTGAGAGCAGTGGTAATGAAATTAATTACACAAAGTAATGCGCCTGGCTGGGTTTGAACCCGTGACCTACAATTCGTAAGTCGCGGCCGTTACCACTTGGCCACCACTGCTCTCTGATCTGTGTCTAAACAGAACCAAATGAAAACGACGCGGAGAAAGCCGCGCAAGGGGCACCATATTCTAGGCAGACCACGTGAAAACCTCACGACCCAGCCGTCGAACATAAGAAGAGGCCCTGGGCAGCCGGCCACCGTAGGAGCGGGCCTGCGGATGGCGAGCGATGGGTGGCTCGCCCTCCGATAACAACCAGGCACGGGTCGACGAGAAAGAAGACGGGGCCCCATAGGGTCAGTAACTGCTAGGGTTGCGGAATTTGTTCGAAAGAGTCACCGAGGCCATGGAAATCAAAGGGCATTAGAAGGATCACGAGTCAGTTAGTCAGTAAGAGTTCGGTCAGCGTAGAGCGGAAGAAGTCATTTGATGATTTCCCACCCATAAAAAAGGGGGCACCATACTTATGGCGATAATAGCAAAACTCATTGAAATTAGAGTAAGACGTCCGCCCGTCGCCATCTACTTGTGTTTTGGCTAGGAAGAAGTGGCGCAATTATCTCCCCAGGAACACATATTTCTGTTAAGTTTGAAAAACTTAAATATATACAACAGTGGACTAAACGATTAGAATGGACAGGAAAATAATACATTATAGGCCATCATCTTGACAGGACAGATACATATCTATTAGAAGAATATTTAAAACCCTACATATTATGTGGCTTACGTTTTTGTCTGCAGATAAACTCTCTCTCTCTCTTGCTTGATACTGCGGGGGATTTTCACAACACCTTTTTGTTCGAACAGCTATAGTGCAACCATTATTCACATCCATTTTTGGGTAATGGTCTCAAGGGGTTTCTTGGCCTTCACATCTGGAATTTATTGACACACGACGTCACATTACCGAAAGGTAGGTATATAAGGTATTGGATAGTGACCGACCGACTTTTTGGTTTCGGTTTCGGCCGGTTTCGGCCTAAAAATCATGTTTCGGCCAAAGGTTTGGTTTCGGTCAAAAAACAGCCGAACCTTTGGGTTGCGCCGACACTTACAACATTGTACTTTCGGAACGCGTTTGGCTTTCGTCACGGCTGGCAATATGGCGTCGCCGTCGATCGCCTGACTCGTACTCGTGATAAAAGTGAAACGTAGTACCCTCTTATATTAGGCCAGCAAGATGTTTAATTATTCATGTATCTGGAAAGAACGGCACACTGACATTTTATTAAAAGTTTGAATCACGATTATAAAAGGTTCGGTTTCGGCCGATAATAAAAGCCGAACGTTCGGTATCGACAAAAAAAAAAAAAACATGTTTTGGTCGGTCACTGATATTAGATGAACGCCTACACTACGATGACTTTGGGTAGCAAGCTTTGGTGTTCCCGTGCGCCCCTCTTTAACGTCGCGGTGGGAGTCCTCAACACCTCACTCCCTCCGCTGACCTGAGGTGGCCCGCAGAGGCGGGCCGGCACCAGCCGGGGATTAAGGAAGTCGCATATGTTCCCGCGATCCCCGGCGTAGGTGGGAGACGGAACACCGGGGTGGTTTTAGTCAGTAAGAGTCTAACAGACCCCTCCGTGCGCCCCAGGGTGGAGAACATCCATGAGGATTTCCCCCCGTAAAAAAAAGGTAGCAAGATTTCCCTACTTAGATAGTACCCAAGTTAATACGGAATAACAATAACAAGGGGCCAAAACAACTAAAATAACAACCTGGATGAAGAGGTCAACAAACTCTCGCGACAAAAACATCTAAATTTAAAAACAACTGATTTTTCTTCCTTGGATCATTCAAGATCAAAATCATCAGATAAATGTGACATTTTAAAGACCAATGACATGAAATTACCTTCAGCTGAATGTCATTATGCACTTGAGTTTCTATATTCTTACGTTCCCGTTAACTCAAGGTTACAGGTTCGATGCCCGTCTTGGCCAGACACACCAATTTATAAGGTTGGAGCTATTATCAAGTAACTAGGTATATGAAGAAACTGCATTAAGAATGGTTGAATTAATTTACTTAATTTAAGGTTCACGGACGGATTTTTATTGTAATCGAATTTATGCTAAGTGGGGCATTGATATAATGATAACCTTTATTTGAAATAGTTTTAATTGTTGTCAAGCCAGCCACGGTCTATCAGTTTCTTGCAAATCCTCGAGTTACAACTGGCTGTAGTTAGGTTTTGAGTTTGATTATGTGACGCGAACCGGAAGCCTAGTATCACCCGTCCAGCAGTTACCATCTACTGTAGAACCCAAATGATGCTAGACTATATCGATCTACAAGGTTGTAACGATGTCGTTGCGTTTTCAGTCTCGTGGACTTTAAACCTCCACGATGACTGAAAACTCTTTAATTTTATTGACATAAAAAGAAAATGTATCTAATTTTCAAGAATATTTTAAATTTCGTTTTTTTATTGACTGCTCAGATTTTTTCATGCAGTCCTATCAAATCGCTCAAGTAGAGCACAATAAACCATAATTTTCAATAGTTACCCTTACCAGTTTAATAACATGTAACAGTATTAGAAACCCGGGGTAAGTTTTATAATAAACATTCTTTTATAACCATCTGCCTCCTACCTTCCGTTTATAACTTTTTACCTTCCTTTTGTAACCTTTTATTTTGTTTTGTTACAGTTTTTTTTTTCTCTTTACTTATTATAAAAATAAACAAGCAAGTCACCAAATCAAGTTTTATTATTACAATAATACCATCCTACACACTGTAGACGAGTTGGGAGGTGGGAGAACCTCACATCTTGTGACCCAGCGTCACATTGGCTCTCCGACGGCCAATCTCGTCACAAGGTAATACGTTAACAAGCCACCCAAGATCTATCAGTTTCTTGCAAATCCTTGAGTTACAACTGGCTGTAGTTAGGTTTTGAGTTGTGATGAAGTGGCGCGGACTGGAAGCCTAGTATCACCACCCGTCCAGCAGTTGCCATCCACTGTAGATTCCAAATAATACTAGATTATAGCGATCTACAAGGTTAAGCAGAGAGGCTGGCACGGTTCAGCAGAGGTACCTATCTACACATATGAATGGAACTCAGTCCATTCAGATAGACTGGACAGTCGACCCCAACATAGCTGGATAAGACTGGGCAGAATGATTGAGTGAGAATTATTGTGGGAATGGATGTTACCGTCCTTGCTGAATGGTTCATACCGAGTACCGTGCCATGCACCGATTTTCTTCAAAAGCTTGGGATACTTCCAAACCATGGTGAAGACGGAGTCTACCTATGTTATTTTACTATTAAATAATGCTGCCAACCAATTGGCTAGTTCGGTTCGTACACAATGGTAAACATGAAGAGGGTTCTATAACATGGAGCATCGATTCATAGCTCTTAGAACACAATAGAACCACTGAAATGCTTTGTTACTGGTGAATCGTTGAGTAGGCGCCCAAATAGACGCATTTATCAATATTTGCATTATTTTGAACTCGGTGTTTGTGGTTGCTTTTTCGTTTTTTGAACACCGACTTCCGAAATTAAAGTTATTTTGCACTTTTCTGATTTTTTGTGAAAAGTCGGTTGTATTTTTTTGTAAAAAGTTTTTTATTTTTCACTTTTTAGTGGTACCTACACCCAGTGGCATTTTTTGGAGCAATTTTTAAGTCCAGTCCACTCTTGGCTTGTTTACACTGCCTGCAAAAGACCATTAGGGCAACACTTTTTTCCCCCAGTATTTTCATAAAACATTATTCATACCATTAATAAACAAAAAAGAAATCGTTTCTGTCGAGACGTTCTCAAGTGATGCGCTTACCAAAGAACAGCATTAATTTTTATCTAGATATATCTTTCACCGGATAATTCCAAACTCCGGAAAATTGTAAGCTGTCGATAAATAGTGAACGAACGAAATATTTATATTGCCTCCGTGTCGTGGCAAGAAATAGTGAACTTAGAATAGAATACTCTTTATTATGTACACCATACAAGTTACAGAAAATATAGACAAAGAAAACATTATACTTAGGGTGACACAATGGGCGGCCTTATCGTTAAAAGCGATGTTTTCAAGACAACCTTTGGATGGATTTGAAAGAGAAAAAGGAAATACAGTACCTACTGTAGGTAGTCTTAGGTGTACTAATTACATATACAATAAATACATGATAGATAAATACATACAATAATAATTATGAAACAAAAAGCACAGAACGATTAAAGAGAGGGGTAGTGATTTTTGACCATTATTAGGAATGGAGAATCTCCAAGGATGAACTGTAACAGTTCATCCTTGGAGATTCTCCATTCCTATGGAGAGACTAGAAATTTTGAGCACTGCAAGCGTCAAAATACTTCCTTGAAGCATTCGCCCTAGAAAACAATGTGCATGACTCACGCTTTCAATGTCCAAAACTCAGCCACACAAATCATTCAGAGCATTGACCGTAGCGTGACTGAAACACTCTTTTGTCAGCCAAGAGCCAACCTTAACACTAAAGAGATACGGTCGAAAAACAAACTCAATTACAATGAACTCGAACAATCGGTCATGGCAAGAGAAACCCACTTATTTTGGTGGTACGATTGAGATTAAACTTTATTGTATTGTGTCAGAGATAGCTTTGTTTTGATGCGTTGCCTCTACCCCTTTAGGACGAAATTATTCCTATTAAATATTAAGAAAGTTAGCGATACTTCTTTACTATTGACAAGTGGACTTAAATTCTAATAAACTAAGTAACACTAGCTTTTGTCCGCGACTTCGTGCACGTTCATCCCGTATGCTCGTTCCCGTAGGAATTTCGGGAAATAATCTCTTAGTGCTCGCCTTAACAACCCAAGGAATCTAAATGCCAACCATACTTTATAAAAACGTATCCTACTTTATTTTGGATTAAAATAAAGTATGGGAAAATACTTTATTTCTTATTTTGTACTGTGATGCGTAATATGGCATATGGATAATGTTGAACTATTTATCAAAATAACAGAACGTAAATACGAGAAAATTAATCAATTAATAAACGAACAGAATTTCGTAAAATATCTTTGAAAAATTAAGTTGAATTTACACATTTTGAAATGGTACTTACAAAGGCCAATTAATAAATAAATAAAGATAGGGTATATTCCGAGTTAGTCAGAGTAATAAAGATCCAAAGAAAATATAAAATTAAATTATAAAGAGCAAATTCTTGAACTAAGTATGTATTTATTTTTAGGCGGTAATCCCTAGTAGTACTAATCTGATTAATCGGATCATCGATTACCAACAAACAACAATAAACAAATAGGCTGGCGTAAACGCTTTGCGATCAAAGCTTTATCCAACAAGTTAAAGTATAAGAAAAAAAAAAACAAATAAATGTGCTCTGTTAAAAATATGCTGAAAAATACTTTTAACACAGCACATTTTTTATTATTTCTTTCATGTCCAAATAATGAATACGTTATTTTTTACAAAAAAAAAAGTTGGCAACCCTAGCCATATATGTCAGCTTTCTACGACCAGTATTTTTGGCTGTGCTTTGGCCGTCAGTTATTCAGTAAGTAACGGGTTTTATATAAAATTGATGATAACATTACATCTTAACATTAGATGTTAAGATTTTGGAGTATTAAATAGTAATTGATAACTAAAAATCGTCAATTTTGAAACATGTCGAACTCGTAGCATATGAGTGATAGACAAAATACAAGTTGTAACAGAATAAACGCAATAACTCGTAAGGGGTATTATTGTAGTCATCATTATGATTATCTTTTAATATGAAACAGTACCTTGAGATACTAGGTCCTAAAAACAGTCACTTTTACAGGTAGAATCAAACCTAAGGCTTGAAGCATTCCACAAGTACAGTACCAAATTCTTGTGACAGCGGGGGTAGGATTTGTTTAACGATGAGAAATCATCGACTTCTCCCGCTCTGGGCAGAGCGGAAGGGAGTGTTAGACTCTTACTGACTAAAACCCACCCGTGATCCTTCTTGTGCCCGTTGCGTAAAATTCGGCCACCGTCAAACTCTAGCCTGAACTCCCGCAAAACATTCGGCTAAAATGTATTTATTTTTTACTTTTGATAGACCTGCATTTGAACACTATCTCACCTGATGGTAAGCGATGATGTGGTCGAAGATGAAGCACGCTTAAATTGGAGTTGATAATACTTCATTACGTTGAACAGGATATTATTATGTTCTCAACTCCAAATTAAAAGTAAAGGGCCCACTGCAATAATGATGAAAGTCCATTTTTGTAAAAAATCTAAATTCGTCAGTCACTGGATATTTGTAGTTGTTAATCTTGTTAAAAACTCAGCAGTTCATATCCTTAATGCTATTTATATTATATTAAATAAAAGGACACTACTCAATAAAATCCTGGTTTTTAAGAATTACTTAAAATAACACCATTTTTTTCCTAGTACTGTATAAAGCTTGAATAAAGAAATAATCTAAATAATAATAAAAATGTGCTGCAACACAAAACGTAGTGTTCATACCTTTTAAATACGTCTTTCCTTTTACCAATTAATACATTTAAAAACGCAATTATCTCAAAACGAGGTAACAAGGACATGTATCACTATTGCAGTAAACCCTTCAAATGTAGAAACGGGGCTTGAATCTGTTTTAAAAGGAAAAGTGGAAGAAAATTCAAATTGTTTCACTGACATGAGAAATTTCTAATTAATATTGCTTTTATTTAATTGATTTGCAATGGCTCTATACAGATAGACAACACGATAAACACGTGACTGATTAATTTATTACTAATAAATAATTATGATCTGTCTCTAGAGATCATAAGTTCAGGAACTGAGATTAATTAGGTATTCTGTTTATCAAGTAGGTGAGAAATTTATATTGATTCAAATACATTCGAATTTAATACATACAAGCAGTATGTTTCAACAAAAAATCAAAAAAGTGCAAAATAACTTTAATTTCGGAACTCGGTGTTTGTGGTTGCGTTTTCGTTTTTTGAACACCGACTTCTGAAATTAAAGTTATTTTGCACTTTTTTTATTTTTTGTGTAAAAGTCGGTTGTATTTTTTTGTAAAAAGTTTTTTATTTTTCACTTTTTAGTGGTACATACATCCCCTCCCCTCCCCCCACCTAAACGAACCAATCACATTGGTGTAAAAAAAACGTACTGCTCCTTTGCAGAGTAAACTAAGAGGTCGTCAATGTAGATAATGTAGATATTTTTTTTAGATTTTTCGAAAACCGCTTGGTCGATTTCGATAAAATTTTCATGGGACCATTTGGAAAGTATACCCTTTCGAACAAAAAAAGAATTTTTCAAATCGGTTTAAAAGCGACGGAGTTATGCGCGAACAAACATAAAAAAAAAATACAAACATCCGAATTGAGAACCTCCTCCTTTTTTAGAAGTCGGTTAAAAAAAAAGCAATTATGTATGAAGGCTGTATGGTCGTTGAATCTATGGTTCTAACCATAGGACCAAACTAAAGTAAGTAACTAAATATCTAAAAACTTAGGGACAGTCTCATAATTTTATCTCAAAAAGGACCAGAATTTAATTGTGTTACTTAAAATTGTTCAACCACGGACTTAAAAGAAATAGGAGTATTTATTTAAGAGCCCGTGGTTGAACAAATTTTCACATTAATTTTGCGATCATTAACATTCGACAATATGATCCACAGCCTCAGTCTTAGCGCCTTGTGGGGTCGTTTCTGTTCCCCCGAATTTCTTTACTCGTTGACTCACGGCAAAGACGAAGAACAAAAATATCCAATTACCGTTTTGAAGCTTACAAAAAAGGTGTGAATAACTGGAGAAGGTTACCGCGTTCAAAGTCTTGACTGCCTCGCTTCGCAAGTACATTCAAATCAGAACAGCTCAGTTATCCGATATCCTTGTTCGCATAGAACCGATTCCATGATTGTAACATATAAACTATTACATCATATATAAAAAAGCTTCGCCGCACTTTTATAAACCGCTCGGCGAGTGCTAAAATGTAAGCACAGTCATTTAATTGGGAACTTCTTGAGAGATATCGGATTGCTCTAGAAATAAACATTCGAAGACATGTATGTGATGTTGCAAACTTGCAAACCTTCATGGTAGAACCAAATCGTTCCGTCTATCTGTCCCTCTGTAAGTCCAAAACTACCGAACGCATTCTTATACACAGCTGGAGTGATTCATGAGGAATGTTTAGTTGTAAAATTCAATAAGGTTTTGTGTAAATGGCTATAATATGACGATTACTGTTGGCAGATGTCGCAATAATCATGCTGAATGGGACCTTATGTATGCTCGCTACCCGTGCGAAGCCGGGCGGGTTGCTAGTTTATAAGTACAGACTAAATACTAATATATTATAAAGATAAAATTGTGAAAATCGGTCTAGTAGTTTCGGAGCTTATTCGGTACATACAAACAAAAAAATCCTGTTTGTATGTACCGAATAAGCTCCGAAACTACTAGACCGATTTTCACAATTTTTCACAAATGGAAAGCTACATTATCAGCGAGTAACAAAGGCTATATTTTATCCCCGTATTCCCACGGGAACGGGAACTACTATTATTACTATTTTAAGTTCTGCAATACATTTCTAGTTAAATATTATGAAGGAGCAGTGGTGGCCGAGTGGTAACGGCCCCGACTTACGAATTGTAGGTTGAGTTCCAACCCAGACAGGCGCATTACTTTGTGTAATTAATTTCATCACCACTGCTCTCAAAACGGAGAAGGAAAACATCGTGAGGAAACCGGCATGTCCTAGAACCAAAAATTCGAAGCAATGTGACAATTCACCAACCCGCACTGGGCCCGCGTGGTGGATTACGGCCCATTCCCTCTCCTACAGAGGAGGCCTGTGTCCCATCAGTGCGAACTTTATAAGGCTGATTATGCTTATATACTATTATGAAGCTAACAATTTACTAAACAAACACTCCACAGCTGTAATTATCACGTTCGGTACTACATCACGCGGTTTCGCACGTGCTTCATACATTAACGTTTCAAAGAGAACAACTGTGCGAAACGTTTAACATTGTTATTCTCGTACTATCAAAACATTGTAATGCGTCCATTTTACGACGTCTAGATTTATCTCAGATTATCGTTGAGAAGCTCGTAGCTAAATAATAACAGCCACACGGGTAGATCTAGAAGGTTAAGCAGCGCTTGCCAATATTGGTGTGTGGATGGGTGACCATCTTGACATACCGAGTTTCCGTGAATTACCGTGTTACCTAGTTAATAGGTTGTGGAGGTCGGGTCCGAATGCATTATAATTAGCGCATGATTTCAGCCGGTTCTGGCTCAAAAGCTTAACATTTTATCAATACTGGACTTGCTATTTTTCATTGTGAATGATTTCTGGTAATAATGCAATCATAATCAACTGTCTCATCCATCCCGACCATTTATTTTTGGCATGGATCGACCACAAATCTGAACAGCGAGATTTCAGGGTTAGTCCCATAGTAAAAGTTGCCCTTTTTATTATTTACAGCGCCCCGCTGTTTCAGCCGCGTGGTTCCCGTTCCCGTGGGAATACGGGGATAAAATATAGCTTATGTTACTCAGGGTGAATGTAGCTTTCTAATGGTGAAAGAATTTTTGAAATCGGTCCAGTCGTTTTTGAGTTTATTCGTTACATACAAAAATACAAATCTTTCCTCTTTATAATATTAGTTTAGTATAGATAGTATAGTTGAATAGGGATGTTTCCCGAGTAAAAAAATATGATTCTATTTAGTCCCGTCAGTTAGATTATCGGAAAATATAGGATACGTATTTTTTGCTTTATCAAATCAATAAAGTTAAAACGCGTAAGATCTGGGAGCTAGCTTGTGACTTCACCTCGTGGTAATTGTAGCGCGTAGTGACGTCACACGAGTTTTCAACGCACTGTATAGTCTTCGTTTTTTGTTTACGCAAAAAAAAAAATACGTGTCCAATCTTTATTATATAAATTAGTCCGTCAGATAGATTTCCAAAAAACATTAGACACGTATTTTTTCTTATTGTGACCATCAACTCATTGTTTATGCTATCGTTCTTTTTGTACACTATGACACGACAAGAAAGCCATGTAGGATCATCAAAATGCTCTCAAACCGTTTTAGTAACCCGTCGCAATATCGATACGGAATCAAAGTTATCTGCCAGTTATCAGTAAGTGGCAATTAAAGAGTTAAATACACAGATCAGAGGCTGATAAACATAATATCTAACGTAAATATAGTGTTTAAACTACAACCAATAATGTAGACGAAGTAATTCAGCCCTGCTTTAAAAGTAGGTGCTTAATTCAGTTGTGATTCAATCTGATATTCGAATTCTGACGAAGATTACTTTATCTGTTGCTCAATTGGTAAAATGATAAATTAATTGGTTATTGCGAAATTGTTACGGTAATTTTGCTTGGCAAATATTCAAGTAATTATAGAAGCTAATTGCGAGGTTATTGGCTAAAATTGTAATTGCGAATTGCCGAAGTCAATCGAATTCGTGTTTATGTTTTTGTTTTTTTTTTTTTTCATCAGGTCTATCATACATTGACTACATTGTAGAACGATACCACATCCATCCGGATTAACAAACGATTAATAACTGTCAACAAGGGTATCAGAAGCAAGTTTCCCTAAAAGTTTTAACCGTGCTATAGAAAAAAACGACACTGATTTTACGTAAAATCAAAGTCAAAACTGTTAGTTCAATTAGGCCATTAAACGACGCATTTGAACAGGGCCGCTGCTGGCTGTTTGATCGCCCGCGTGCAATACCGATTATACCGCCCTTTTTTTTGGATGGGAAATCATGATTGGAAGGGAGTGTCAGACTCTTACTGACTAAAACCCACCCGTGATCCTTCTTGTGCCCTTTGCGTTCCAGGGCCGCGGTGACTCTTTCGAACAAATTCCGCAATCTTAGCAGGCACTGACCCTATGGGGCCCCATCTTCTTTGCTGACAGCTCTTTAAGGCGCGCGTGGAACACGACGCACCGTTGTCTCGGGCCTGGTTGCTACCGGATGGCGAGCCACCCATAGCTCGCCATCCGCAGGCCCGCGCCTACGGTGGCCGGGAATCGCCCTGCGATTCCCGACGCCCGGGGCGTCTTCTTCTGTTTCGGCGGCTGGGCCATGAGGTTTCCCTCTCTCGCACGCGTTCCGCTTCCTCCTTCTCTAGCATTACTGCTTCGCAGAAGGAACCACCCTACGACTACATATGCTGAGTTTTGCTAAAAAAAGGCTATTTCATGATTTTTTCATTATGGTGGGGAAACCTTAACGCAAAAAAAAACATTTATTTTGATTAGGTAACTTAGTTATTTTGGTTTACTAAAGTTTAAAACTGCTGAAGTGTTGTTGATTATTATTTTGAAAAGAATCTTTCGCCTATTGCAACTGAAACCGGCAGGAAAATATGAAATTAAGTCATTGGTAAAAATATTTATACTGTAATAAGGATTGTGAAAAGGACATACTTGATTACAACTATTTTGTTTCGTGTGACTTACATCTGGTGTGCAATCCAATATATTGGAAAAATATTTTGATTCTCTGACTTTGTTCAGTATATTTTATATTGACGAGGACACAGCGTTGCTCCGTCCAAGCAGGGCAGACCTCCACCGTATGTTCCCTCATGTCCTCTAGGCGATCACGCGGCCAAGTCCGGGTGTGTCCGGACCCGGACGTGTCCTCCCGTGGATTCCAAAACAGGTACCTCCCGAAACACCCGTGTCCGGTGAGTACCGGTGCTAGGAACGCCGTGGCTCCTCTCCAACTACTCCTCAAAGAGGGAACTTATCGCCATAATGGTGGCATGCTCAACAAGTACCTACCTAACCTTCCAACTGAGAAATAAGCTCAGAGTTTTCATAGAACACGACTATGGATACTTGTAATGAATTTGAGTCCAAACGGTGGCGGGCGGTTCCTGCGGTACCTGCTGACGGATAAGATAGCGCCTTCAGTTTTTTTTCAATGCGATGATATTTCTTATGCTGTAGGTGGGGTGGCTATTATATTATGACTATGACTTTGAATATTACGTAATGAGTCGCTCGATTTGCCGCCCCCTTGGACGTGCCGCCCGTGTGCAGTGCACGCCTTGCACGCCCGCTTACGGCGGGCCTGCATTTGAACGCCATCACGTTATACGTTAAAATAATAAAGTGTCTAGTGTCCATTCGCGAAGGTAAGAACGGACAAGAAACTCCATGGTTACTCTTCTAAAAATAAGTGTTTAACAATATTTGGTATACAATTTTTTTTTTTATAATATCAACGAGGAAGATGCACCATAAGTATAATAGCAATGGAAACAAGTATTACCAGCAGAGGTAAACTTATTTATTTGGTACACACATATTTACAAATATGTGAGAAACAGTGTGTGAGTTAACAGAAAAAAACAAAAAGCCACAAAAAAGCATCTGCACATGGAAGAAACCCCTTAATCATCAACGAATCTGTATTCTTAATGCAATTCATAATTATTATGATAACACTCACGTGTCGTTAATAGTATTTACTCATTGATAACGCTATCTTGGAACTCGTGTGACAGAGTGCAACGGTATCAATGTACCGACGCACGCTTAGCATTCCGAGCACGGCGGGTGAAAAGACGCCGATAATGGGCCCGCACAATTGCTGTGCCCGCTGGTACTGTGCTGGGCCCCAAGTCTGCTATTTTTATAAATTTGTCATTCTAACACGATCCCACTGTCGTTTTGCTAAAAGTTCGTAATCTGCTAAATTCATAATGGTCGGTCAATGGTCTCGTAATACTTTTTGATAACCGAGCTATTAAAAGCAATGACCGCACAGTGACATTCTAATGGTAGGTTACTGATCAAAGGAACTGTCAAAATTTTAATAGATTACCGCATATGTCTGTCATTCATTTGTCATTATGTACGAGATTACCATTCTATGTCATTTCTTTCAATGGAGTGTCAGTGGTTGACCACTGGAAAGTCATAGTGACGCTATTTTATTAGTAGATTACCAAACTTATCAAAATCAACCAATATGAAATAAATGATAGACCATTCTGACACTACTGTAATAGCAGACTTGAGGCCCTGGTGGCACGGTTTAATGATCCTCCGTATGGCGGGTACAATATGACTGAGAGTTATGAATTTATGACTGAACTTGTTGGTGGAGCTTAGTGCACTCTTGCGAGGGTATGATAAATGTAATAGATTCGAAGTAAGTGTTTTCTTCTTCATTTGAAGCTTAACCACAGTGATGTAAGGATTCAACAGCTAGACTCTACTTCTGAGCGTTTATGCGGCACCGCAGTACCTACTCCTATTACGCAATGTGTAAGATAGGACCCTTAGAACTCTTAGGAAGGAACTTAAGTTAAAGATTAAAAAATGTCTTTTTTACAGAAAAACATAGTCGACGGCAAATCTTCATTAATCTCGAAGAAACAGTAATGTATGTGGGTGCTAATTGAACAAAAAGATTGTCATTATTGCCTAGTTAATTAGGCTAAGTTTCCTAATGATTAAGACCCTGAGCAGATGCCACCAACGTGAATTCGGCAGTAGGTAACAACAATGGTGTGTAGACTATTACTTTGCATACAATAGATAGTACGTTTTTACAAATGTAGACAAGCAGTAAAAGCATCGTTTATCTATTTATGTTTACACGTAGGTTACAGATGTTTTTATTGCAGCCATAACTCCTCTAGACCAAATGCGCAAATTCGTGGTCGGATGGATGTCAACTACTTCGAGGATAATGCGATACGCTTCAGGTGGCTTTGGGCTAGAAGTGGGGAGAGCTGATGAGGTAAAGCATTGACCGAATGTTAACCAAGGCTAAACAAAAGTGTTTCTTATCAAAGTTACACCTAAATGAGGGACTCACGGATCCAAAAAGTATGGCAGGCGAAAGGGGGATATTTCTATGGGGAGGCCTATGCTCAGCTGTGGGCGATTCCAAACTGAAAGCTGATATTTTATTGACATCAGGAATGTCCCAGACATCAAACAATATGATTGCCATTTTACTTTCGTCCCAAGTCCAAATATGAAACGTAGTTTCCGGAAATTGATTTTCTGATTGAAAAGCAGTGGTTTGGACACAAATGGAATACTATTTTTCCTCAATATTGTACCTACAACATAGATAATATATGAAGTCATAAATAAAACATAATTACTTATACAGTATGTTTGAGTTAATGCACTCTATTTTTCCTATTGCAAACAATGACCAGGATAATTCACACCTGTTTTTGTAAGTGCGATAATTATGGTCATAATGTATTAACAAGTGCATGTGTCAGCCATTTAAAACATAAGTGTAATACCTACCTTTGTGCAAATAAAACCATGCATTTTAAAGGTTAACAACAAACTGTCGTTGTTTTTCTTTGTTTTGAAATCACGTCGCGTAAACAATACATGTAGGAATGCAAATAGAGTAATAAAAATCTCCGTTACAATAATCTCGTGTGATATCATGCATTACTGTCGGTTTAGCCTTGGGGTCGCCATCTTTCATATTCCGATTCCGAACATGTATCGGCGGGAATTTCGACAACAGTTTTGCATTATGGTTGGTATACTCAGCCGCAAGGATATTTGACAAGTTTTGCCTTGACAACGCCTTTGATTTTAGCAGTAAGAGCAATTATCGTAGTTCAAATGTTCAGCTGCTGAGCAGAGGCTGACTGTACCGTACCTAGTGTGCACAGACAACTTTTTGCTTTTATTATGGTTTCATGACTGGGCAATAATAAGTATACAGGATTTATTTGGTACTTAAATGTTTAATGATAAAATGCTCAATGAATTAAGTGGATCGATTTGGATAGGTTTTGTATTATTATGCTTGATTGTCTTTGTAATTTTTTTAGTCTTTTCTTGGCAAATAGTTCTAGTGTATTTTCAGCAAAGCACTAAACCTTAGCCAAAGGAAAAGGATCAGTGTTTTGATGAAAATATGCTAATAAGCTAAAAAATATAACATAGTGCTTAGTGCCTTTAACTTTTTTTCTGCCTTCAATTTCAACTTTCACTGTTATTTAATCCTTTGGACTGAAAGGTATCTATTATAATATTATGTAAAATGAATATTCTTTGTTTTATTTCAGCAGACAGGCTTGTTATTCATTAGATGTACTGGCACATTATTCAAGTGACTTACATAAGACTATCACAAGCTACTGACATTCCACAAACCAGAGCAGTGGAAAAGTATTTTAAATAGCATCTTGAACTCACATTGTGTGTTTAGTTGAGATCCATACTTACATTCTTATTTTTAATTACTTATGTTGTCCCACCACTAGAAAAAAGAAAGTCCAATATTTATACTAATATTATAAAGAGGAAAGATTTGTATTTTTATATTTTTGTATCATGTAACAAATAATCTCAAAAACTACAGGAAAAATTCTTTCACCACTAGAAAGCTACATTCACCCTGAGTAACATAGGCTATATTTTATCCCCGTATTCTCACGGGAACGGGGACTACGCGAGTGAAACCGCGGGGTGCTGCTATATCTTATATAATAAATCTTATTACTTGCCATAAAAACTCTTTTGTGATCAAATTAGTTACAATACTGGTAAGTCAGTCCTTACAGTGTCTGGACATTTTTATTATTCTAAATAAAATGCTTTACCCAGTAGCTGGGTTCCAGTAGCGTGCAATGGTTCGAGTTAGGGTAGACCAGAGAAAATGTCCAAAAAAAAAACGCACCACATTATTCAGGGTTGAAATGTGGTGTGATATTTTTTTTTGTTTTTTTTAATAGGCAATTTAAAAAAAAACAAAAGAAAACTCATTTCATTAAAAATCAACCCTGAATAATGTGGTTATTTTTTTAAATTTATTTGGAAATTTTCTCTGGCCTACCCTAACTCGAACCATTGCACGCCACTGCTGGGTTCTGAAGATAAGATAGTCACTCCATGTATAATAATAATGGATTTTAAAACTAGAAAATACAGATATTTATTTTAATTATTAAGTAGATAGGTTGTAAATCATAAAAAAGCCAAGTTAGACAGATTAATAGATTTATGTTTTAGGAGTTCAGTTTCCCTCAATTTTTTTTACTTTTTTACCAATGTCTTTGATAAACAGTAGTCTTAGCCAGCAGTGGCATGCAGTGGTTCGAGTTAGGGTAGGCCAGAGAAAATGTCCAAATAATTTAAAAAAAATAACCACATTATTGAGGGTTGATTTTTAATGAAATGAGTTTTTTTTTAAATAGTCTATTTAAAAAAAAAAACACCACATTTCAACCCTGAATAATGTGGTGTTTTTTTTTGGCCACTGCACGCCACTGTATGTAAACAAGATAGTATCTATCTAGTACAACAAGGAAGTAGGTACTTACTTATTTTATAAATTAACAGATAAATGTCAAAGATAAGGTATGCAATGTTTTGAAACTTAAGTTTCCTGTAGCATTGGTTGACTTGTAAACGAAAATATTTGCCAACAATGTTGAAAACAAGATATTGTCACATCCTGGTATCATTCTAAAACAAGTAGATAATTAAATCCAATACTGAACTCGTCCATTAAAAAGTAAGTATATCATAAGTGTATGATGATAATAATTATCTAAGTAATTCATATTTTATTTTGTTACTTTGCTTCAAGTCCTGTGTTATAATCATAGCTGCACAGATTAATCACAAATGCCAAGGAACTTGGATGGGTGACCATACTGACCATTGATTACACACAGTGTTCTCACCGTGCCTCAGAAAGCTCACTAACCATTGGTCCTGGATGTAATAATTATGTAGATCCTTGACTGTTGTTACAACCAGTGAGAAGCCTACAGTGGCATGCAGTGGTTTGAGTTAGGGTAGGCCAGAGAAAATGTCCAAATAATTTTAAAAAAATAACCACTTTATTCAGGGTCGATTTTTAATGAAATGACTTTTTTTTAAATTGCCTATTTAAAAAAAAAAGACACCACATTTTAACCCTGAATAATGTGGTGTTTTTTTTTTTTGGACATTATTTTCTGGCCTACCCAACTCAAACCACTGCACGCCACTGGAAGCCTATAAGTCTGACAACTAGTGTTACCAACAGAGTTTTGGAATGTGTAGGTCAAATACAGTTGCTCCTAGTAAAATCCTGGTGTTCAACTATATGCTATGGTTATGCTAGAACCAATCCTAACATAATTAGGAAGAGGCTAGGCAGGTTATGGTGACTTAGGACGTCTCTCCAGCAAAGAATAAATTATTATAACTTAAAGGCTATTTTATAACAGATTGTTATTAAAGTTAGCTAGCCTATTACTTTAAGCTTCATGATTAGTACCTACTGGTACTAATCATGAATAGTTATTGAACTGATTTTTCCTCATTCTTCAAGGATGTAAAATGACTTCTGTAGTTTGAATTACCATAATTATGAAGCAATGCATTTGAGTAGTTGGGATTTATTATAATGGTTTTAATACTTGAATATTTATATCAAAATGATATAACAGACTACAGCTATTTAGTATTATAATGAAGCATTGAAGCTACCAAATATGTTCCAATTGGAATATCAACAAAGGCAAAATTAAATCAAATAAGACAGATGAACATTGCACAAGTATTTTTAAGAGGATTTTTAAGTCAACTGTATATTTGACCAATTTATCAATGAAAACTCAATGTCATTTATCTTGAGGCTATACAAATATTTTGGAGGTGAACATTGCACACCAGAGCAGTCAAGTTATTGTCAAACCGTGTTGACCAAACACTTCTGTGGCCCACAATCGGAAAGTTTTATCAATATATCTAGTCTGACCTTGTCACCTCAGCTTGTTACTGTCAATTTCCACACAATATCACTTCCATCATAATAAATGAGAGCTAAATACTCACGGCCATCACCATCTCGAAGGTGTGCTTATGCACCCTTACTGGATGCTGGTACTCCTGCACCATTTTTCACACTTTTTAAACACACGAAACAAAATAAAACAATATAAGGACTTCACAAACTTTTCAATATCAACAGTTTCACAAAGTAGTCATGCTGCTCGAACTCCTTTCACTCGCGATCAGTACGACAACAATAAATTCGTACGTCGTGTCAGAATTACACCGTGGCGTGAACTTGAAATAAAATCCACGGATTGAAACAAAATGGAATGTTTGCTCTGAAGTTAGCTGCGTGTCAAATTGAAGACAGGTATATTGTTGCAAATACAAAATATTCGCCGCCGGTTTTGGTTTTGTTCGAAAACATTAATGATGATCAAGTTAACTAAAAATTACCTTTTTTTCATCGCTTATTTATGTCTTCTTTTTTATATTATTCCTAGTACTGATACCTGTGATACCATTATCAATCAGCAAGAGTTTTATTTTAAAAAGAAATAAAAAGAGAAATTCAAATGAGAGAAATTAATAAAGACTAAAGTTTCATGATTCACTCAGATAGTAATTAAGTTTTGACTATGAACGCTTCGCTAACTGTTATCAAATAATAATTTAAATTACAAAAAGTCGTTTCTAGAAATAAACTTGAAAAATATTTCTTATCTGGACCGTACCGATGGCTTCACTACAATGTTGCTATAAATAAAAATAATAAAATTGCAAAATAAAACTTCGAGGTTCCTTGCTAACTCTAACCGCTCGTTGATTGTCCGGTTTTCTAAATTAAATAAACTTGAATGTGAAATTATCAGTGGCGAATTAAATTCATCAGAATCTTCGTTAAAAATAACTATCTTAAAAATAACCAAACAAAATATCATTTCCGCAGGTCATTTTCCACGTATTTCGCAACTAACTTCAAGACAGTGAGTAAGCGGGCCTTGACGAAGCGCGAATGTCGCTTTCTATTATTTGAAGATTATTTCTTCTGAATTTAAAACGCAAACCGAAATTCTGGCAAAATTGTGCGCGTTCGTGCCCGATGTCTAGTGCTGAAGTCGCCGATAATTCCGTTGACCCCCCGGCGAAAAAGCGGAAACTAAATACAGGAGAATCACGTTCCAACAACTCGGCAATGGCGAACAATGGGACGCGTGTGGAAGATGAGATTGACGAGGCTCTGTATTCACGGCAGCTGTACGTGCTGGGTCATGACGCCATGCGGCGGATGGCCAGCTCGGATGTGCTTATTTCGGGGCTCGGGGGTCTCGGTTTGGAGGTAGCGAAAAACGTGATCCTCAGCGGAGTGAAGTCGGTGACTCTTCATGACGAGCGGAATTGCACGATTGCCGACTTGTCATCGCAGTTTTACCTGTCCGAGAAGTCGATTGGCCAGAATAGGGCTCTGGCATCATGCGAACAGCTGGCGGAGCTGAACCACTACGTGCCGACTACTGCGCACACCGGCCCGCTGACGGAGGACTTTCTGCGTAAGTTCAGCGTGGTGGTGCTCACCGGTGCTTCCTGGAGCGAGCAGGAGCGCGTGGCGGCCATTACGCACGCCAACGACATCGCTCTCGTTATAGCAGATACTAGAGGACTCTTTTCCAGAGTGTTCTGCGATTTTGGACCTGAGTTCACAGTAGTAGATGTGACTGGAGAAAACCCAGTGTCAGCCATGATCGCTGACATCACACATGAGTATGAGGCAGTAGTCACCTGCCTCGATGACACCCGTCATGGTTTGGAAGATGGTGACTATGTCACTTTCAGTGAGGTTAGTATTTTTATTATTTCACAATTTGTTGCAATTTTTATCAAGTTATCAATGTTTTTGACTATCATCATGTTTAGTGCGAGTTAGATTACTCATAAAGTAAACAAGATAGCACTTTGTTCTTATTTTGATGATGATAGATTCATAACTCATGCAGATTAATGGAGTGGGTCAATGTCATGGTGTTACCTCCATGGTGGCTATCACTGAACATCCCTGACCTTTATTTAAGATCAAATATTTTGAATATCTGCCAGTAATTGTGTTAATGTCGAGCGCATGCTGTCGTTTATAATATAAACATAGTTTAGATGTTCATCGGACTCAATATAAGTTTCCTTATGGAAGATGACAACATCATCAACAGTTTTTTGATAGGCTTGTAGGAATTATGCTCGGCTAGAAGTTAATTGAATCTTTTATGATTGAAGGTAATCATCAGCGGACGGCAAGTCCACTGAAAATTAATTACTTTAAATTTCAGTAGCAACCCATCCAGACTTGCATAGATGCAATTGGATATGGGAAGGATTTAAAAAAAAATTGCACACCTTATCCTTACCACAACAAATTTTGTTGTGGTCATACGTAATTAAATATCAAAGCAGTTGTGCCATGCCCAGGTGATGTTCAAAACTACATGTGGCAATTAATTTTTGTCATAGATTTTTTAGATGAACAAACACCATAATTAAAATAATTGCAATGGTTATGCTACCAGGGCCCCAAGTCTGCTATTTTTATAATTGTGTCATTCCAACACGATCCCATTGTCATTTTGCTAAAATTTCGCAACCTGCTAAATTCATAATAGCTGATCATTGGTCGGTCAATGGTCTCGTAATGCTTTTTGATAACCGAGCTATTAAGAGCAATGACTGCACAATGACGTTCTAATGGTAGGTCACTGTTCAAAGGAACTGTCAAAATTTTAGCAGATTACCGCATACGTCTGTTATTCATTTGTCATTATGTACGAGATTACCATTCTATGCCATTTCGTTCAATGGAGTGTCAGTGGTTGTCCATTGGAAAGTCATAGTGATGCTTTTATATTAGTAGATTACCAAACTAGTTAAAATCAACCATTATGAAATCAATGATAGACCATTCGGACACTATTGTAATAGCAGACTTGAAGCCCTGACTTGATGTCACGTAGAACCTAAATACCCAATGAGTTAATTATCACAGTTGTTCTTAATATATCTGCAATTCCATAAACTAGCATAATATTGTAGCAAGCAAACCAATTAAATGTGGCTGGATTGCAAAACATTACTAAACTTTTATTGCAGATTGGTTATTTTTGGAGCTTGTTTTATAAAGATTTTATAATTCTGTCATATTGTTATAGAAGTATTAATAGGGTAGTTGACTAAAAAAATCAAATTAGTCCGTCAGATAGATTTCCAAAAAATATTGGACACGTATTTTTTCTTTTTTCACGTAAACAAAAAACGAAGCAGATACAGAGCGTTGAAAAATCGTGTGACGTCACTACTCGCTACAATTTTTAGCGAGCCGTAACGTCACAAGCCCCCACTCCTAATCTTTGATGCTTTGTATCTTCGTCAGTTTTTATAGATTTGATAAAGGAAAAAATACGTGTCCAATATTTTTCTATAATCTAACTGACGGAGTAAACATAATCATATATTTTTTACTCAGGAAACATCCCTATTGAGCAGAGATAACAATTTAGACACAATGGGATAAGTTTAACATAAAGACTAAGACATTTTTAGAAACATTTTGTAACTCATAAAATGCTGTTGCATTCTAAGAATCAGTTCATTTAATATACAACAACACATACAACAATTTATTTTATTTTTGCTGTTAGCCACTAAGATTAACTTCAAAGCATCCAAATAAGTAAACGAGATGCTTGTTCCACCCTAATAATCTAGAATATTTGCTATGGATAAAAGACTTGTTTTTGATTTCTTCAACCATTTTCCTGCATTTTCCAGATCCAAGGCATGACAGAACTCAATGGCTGCGAACCTCGCAAGATCAAAGTACTTGGTCCATATACCTTCAGTATTGGTGACACAACCACCTGTTCCAAATATGTTCGCGGAGGCATCGTCACACAAGTAAAAATGCCCAAAAAAATTCAGTTCAAGCCTCTCAAGGAATCCTTTGCTAACCCAGAGTTCCTTATTGCCGACTTCGGGAAATTTGACTATCCACAGCAGTTGCATGTTGCATTTGCTGCTCTCTACAAGTTTGAGGAGTCAGAAGGTCGGCTACCGAAGCCCTGGAGTGATACCGACGTGATCAAGTTCATGGATTATGTGGATAAAATTGATGTCTTCAAAAATGGTGATATGGAAGTCAACTCTGAACTGCTGAATACTTTCTGCAAGGTTTGTATTCTAGTTTAAACATTTAAATTTGTAATATATCTGTTTTTACTTACTACAATTTATGTATCTTTGTCTGATTGGATTAGCTAATAGGCATAGTTAAAATCTAAATATATATAACTCAAAAGGGACTGACTGACTGACTGACATAGTGATCTATCAACGCGCAGCCCAAACCACTGAACGGATCGGGCTGAAATTTGGCATGCAGGTAGATATTATGACTTAGGCATACGCTAAGAAAGGATTTTTGAAAATTCGTCCCCTAAGGGGGTGAAAAAGGGGTTAACATTTTTTATGGAACTCCACGCGAACGAAGTCGCGGGCATAAGCTAGTTAAAAATAATATCCCAGACTTCAATCTAAGTTTAGAATTTCATGCAGATTCATGTAGAAGCTAGAACTTCATCAAAATATTCCTTTTCAACCCCCAGGTATCTTCCGGCGACCTGAACCCCATGAATGCAGCCATTGGTGGCGTGGTAGCCCAGGAGGTGATGAAGGCTTGCTCTGGCAAGTTCCACCCCATCATGCAGTGGCTCTACCTGGACGCCATTGAGTGTCTTCCTAAGGACCGTGCCGCCCTGAATGAGGAGAACTGCAAGCCGACTGGCTCCAGATATGATGGTCAGGTGGCTGTGTTCGGCAAGCATTTCCAGAAGAGGTTGGGTGAACTGAAGTACTTTATTGTTGGTGAGTATTGAAGCTAGTGTTTTGTAGGTCTCAAGTTCTTGATGCTTCTTGGTTAAAAAAAAATACTGCTTGATTCTAGAAGCCTAGAAGAAGCTATCCAGGAATTATATCATTTGCATTTTAGAATTATACATATTTACTAATGGATGAATATTTAACAGACTTCCAAAACAGGAGGTTCTCAATTCGACTGTACTATTTTTTTTTTGTGTCTTACCTCATAACTTTTTACTCAGTGTACTGGTGTACTTGATAATTCTTTTTATATTCAAAAGCTGGTGATTGCTATATAGTCCCATTGAATTTTATGACCAGACGAGAAGTATTTGAGTTATCTAGTAAATCTTCCGTTTTTATTTACACACGTTTATAACACATCGGTACGCTGTCACAGTATTACAATGTTACAGTAGGGAAACGCCTTTGATGTCGCGCGATGCCGCCGCCAGTGTAGGTACTTACGCTGCCACATGCAAGTATGGAAGGGTTGTCACCAAATAGGAAATAAAACAATTTATTGTGATTATTACTATTATGATGTAATCGTTTATTCATATTTACATTCAAAATAATTGTGATTATTATCTAATATAATTATTTATTCAAAGTGTAAACCACATACGTACCTACTTGTTATATAGGTAATAAGGATGTTTCCTGAGTAAAAAATATCTGATTATGTTTAGTCCGTCAGTAAGATTATAGAAAAATATTGTTCACGTATTTTTTCGTCGTCACGGCTAGGTAAAAATTGTAGCGAGTAGTGACGTCACACGAGTTTTCAACGCACTGTATCGTATATTCCATAAGTCTATGGTACACAAATGAGAAAACCTAACAGAACAGTTTGTGCGCACCATTATAGAATGCAAGTATAATAAAATTATTACACAAAAAACACGCCCGCGTCTGCCCTTCGCGCTCGGTACCGCAAACTAAGCGTGTTTGCGGTACGCGGCCCGCGCCGCCCGACACCCCGCGAGTTCCCCTCCGTTGCTCTGCGCAAGTACATTCGTCGCCGTACTGTAGGAAATATTGTAATACTGTGACGCTGTGAAGGTGTACGTTTAGCTTTGGGATATCACCACTAACAAGTAAAATAAAAAAAACTTTCTACAAAAAAATACAACCGACTTCCAAATGTAGATACTAAGAATAAAAAATTACTTTCGTAAGTCGGTGTCATAAAAGGAAAAAACAACCAAACACAAAAGTTGTCAACAGCTCTCTTAATGATTAACACACAATAATTAATACATGTTTAGTTACCAACTTATCTCTAACAGAACATTTGGTTAATAATAACTCATTGACAACTCGGTGACTGGGGGTTTCTGTTCATCAATAATACAGACAAATTCCAAAGGTTTTGCAAACACATAAGTTATGCCGAAAGGTTAACAACCTTTTGGCAGTAAGAGACTTTACTGCAGTTATCTGTTTTCGCTATCGTGGCTTATCAAAACAACTCGTATAAACACTTTAGAACTTCATAAAAGAACCTTGTTCCATTCTTTTGGATTTGTTGCTGTTTTTCCTTGCTTATTATGGTGCCTGTGTTGCCCTTGACGACTTGAATGTGCTTACATATTTATGCCGATTTAAATATGTTCCTTTTGCGTATCGAAATGTAACGCTTTAGACATTGGCAGTGTTTTCAATTCAATACAAAATCATTTATTTCAATCCATTCAATATCATAATTATATAGTATACTAGCTGATGCAGAAAACATTGTTTTGCCAAATAAAATTAAAAAAAATAGTTAGGGGGATGAAAAATAGATGTTGTCCGATTCGCCACCCTAGACGATATGCACGCTAAGATTCACGAAAATCGGTCGAGCCGTTTCGGAGGAATTCAAACCACTAACACCGTGACACGATTTGAAATAATAATGAAAAACAAAAACAACTAAAATAAATATAAAATGATGATCCATGAAATAATGTAGGTAAATTTCCTCTCAAAATTAAGGGAGGCCCGGCCCTTCGCCGTAGGGAACGCGAAATTATAATTTAAAATAAATTACAATTTTAGGATTAACTAAAATTCAGCCTAAGGTTCGTTTAGGAACAGTCACGTGTACGGTGTTTTCCTCTCAAAACTAGCCTATTCCCGCGGTTTCACTTCCGGTTTCGATCATGTTGGCGGTGATTTTGACCGGAATTACGAGCGTCTAAAACACGATGCTATGGTGTATCTTTCTATGAGTAAAAAAAATAAATCTAAATCTAATCAGTAATTCTATCTTTTACAAACAATTTTTTTTTTAATAATAACTCTGTCATACGCATTTCAGTTATAGACAACCCTTTTTATGTAAAGAATAAAAATAAATGAGACCTTAAGTAAACGTAGTAAAGGTCTACTATTTTTCTAACATGCTATTTTAATCTGTGAATGTATAAAATACCGGAAAACGCTGGAACAAAGACGTACTAGTAATTACTTAGGTATTTTTCCTAGGTCTGTTGTGTGCCTGACAACCTGATAGCTAACTCATTATCTTATTTTCCTGCTTCAATAAAAATTATAATAATTAAAATAGATATTGCTTTGAAACATTACATGGTGAATTAATAGATTAATTTTATTACTACTATAGAAATAATATCTTCATCATTATAATTATTCACGGCCTTGTATTATCTAGGTACTGCTAAGTATGAGCGTTCGCCATTATGTGCCTAGCTCAATGGCGTCAATGCCAGTGCTAATAACTTCGTTCGATTTCGATTGTTAGTGCATAAAAATAATTTAGACCAACCCTTCTATACAGGGTTATTTGTAAAACACCAACAACATCTTAATGGGTCATTGTACTCATCATTATGAACAACTTTTACTATGGGACCAAACCTGAAAATCAGCTGTTCCTTACATTTATGCTCATATAACTCATCAAAATGTAGGGGACAACTGATTTTTTTTCGCGATTTCAGTTTTGGTCCCATAGTAAAAGTTGTTCATAATGGTGAGTACAATGAGATCTTAAGAGGTTTTGAAAATGAAAATAATATATTTAGTTTTAATTTCCGCGAATATTAGTGGGTTGCAGGTATGCACCTCCCTCCCGCCCGCTTTATTATGCACATGCAAGATTACAAGGCAAATGCAAGGATTTTAAGCACATGCAGGAAGGCAAAGCAAAACCCAACACCATTACCGACACGTGTTTCGCCTCTCCACGAGGCATCCTCAGGGGACGTGTTGACTCGCTGACCGTTGAGTTGCGAGCGTTGAACGGTCAGCGAGTCAACACGTCCCCTGAGGATGCCTCGTGGAGAGGCGAAACACGTGTCGGTAATGGTGTTGGGTTTTGCTTTGCCTTCCTGCATGTGCTTAAAATCCTTGCATTTGCCTTGTAATCTTGCATGTGCATAATAAAGCGGGCGGGAGGGAGGTGCATACCTGCAACCCACTAATATTCGCGGAAATTAAAACTAAATATATTATTTTCATTTTCAAAATTAAAATGGATTTCCGCAAAGTAACGCCTGACTCAATCAATTTTCTTAAGAGGTTGTTGGTGTTTTACATATAACCCTGTATATTGGGGTATTTTTTGCACTTAGTCCTGATGTTGGACCATTGCATGTGAACCATGGCAGCCGTCATTCCAACCAGTCAACTTCTCTCCAGAAGCAGATCAGTCCTCCTAATGTGTTCAGGATAACTGTAATCGAATTCGGAGTCCCTTTCGTTTGCCTGCATATTTCGGCGACACCTGTGCACTCAAGGAGCACGTGCGATACCGTTTCCTCCTCCTCCATGCATGCTCTGCATAGAGGACTGTCCGTTATATCCATGGTGTGGAAATGCTTGTTCAGTGATCAATGTTAGGCTGCCCCTATCCAGTCGCAGAAGGCGCCTGGTTAGTGTCCTGTCTAGGGACGGCATAGTTTCCATGGACGGCCTGTAGCCTGGTGCTAGGCCCACCAGTGTTCTGTTTGTGTGTATTCTTGTAGCCATGTGCGCAACTGGGTGGAACGAAGTGGTCAGTGGCGTGCAGTGGTTCGAGTTAGGGTAGGCCAGAGAAAAAGTCCAAATAAATTTTAAAAAATAACCACATTATTCAGGGTTGATTTTTGATGAAATGAGTTTTTTTTGTGTTGTTTAAATAGATTTAAAAAAAACACATTTCAACCCTGAATAATGTGGTGCGTTTTTTTTTGGACATTTTCTCTGACCTGCCCTAACTCGAACCACTGCACGCCACTGGAAGTGGTATTATAGGTTCGGGTCCAACAGACATCGTACTAGATCCTCTCCTGGCCAGCTCATCGGCCGTGTTACGTGCTATCCACTGTGTCCTTTTATCCACTACACCGTCACAGTGTTGCAGTTTTCACTGTGACGCATTCTTGCATGAAACCAACCAAAGCTCTTTAGCTCGATCCAAACAAGAACAGCATAGAGCACAAAGCGATGCTACAGATAACTGGCGTAGTTACAGACTCTTCGGGCGACATCACAGATTTATGCGTTACCTTTGAAGTGCCGTGAATGCCACAAACTCACGGTAAAACAAAAAGATTGCCCATTATTCTAACAAGTAACTACTTCTTATATTGATTAGTTTCGTTACGTGTGAATATCGTTCGATACTGAAACGAGGTCATTTAATTGGTTTTGAGAAGCTTGTCATTGCCTGCTGGAAGCTAATTTGTCGACCATTTTCTAGAATTCAAGTCTGATGCGATTTAGACGTACCTGAATAATTCCCCTTTCTGTCGGAAATTACGTCTAATTTGCAAATGATAAGGCTAGGTCTTATCAATGTAAATTGAATTCAAGTCGCGGAGATAATGTGTTAGGCCTCGTAGGTTGTAGAATATTATTATTTATTTATTTATTCACAAAACAAGATGCATTCAAATCTGGGAGTCGCTTTTTTATCGACAAGTTTGAGGTCGGGTTCAGGTAGACGCGTATTCGTCACAGTAACACGCATAATCAGCCTTTTAATGTTCCCACTGCTGGGACACAGGCCTCCTCTCAAGGTGAGGGAATGGGCCGTAATCCACCCCGCGGGCCCAGTGCGGAACAATCAAATCTTTCCTCTTTATAGAGAAACACTGAAAGGGCCACAGTACCGGATCGCATGGTAGAATAAAGTAACTCGTTACCACCAGTGTTCTGAATTTGCTATGGTTTTCAATAAAGAGTATTCTATCTATTACGAGCGGAAATGGTGACTTTGATTGCAAAGTCAGGAATATGGGTATCATGGCTAACTGTTTAACTGCTTAAAGCTCACAGCTAAACATGTAATCTTTAAGAGCCATTTCACATTTTCGCGCAGTTTTTTAAGATTTTAGTCGTCTTTTTTACGATCTTAGGTAATAGTCTGAAAATCTAAAATACACGTATAAGATAGATCAGTCCTTAGTATTGTTATTTAAAGTACCATATTTTCAAAAACCAACTTCGTTTCTATGTAGTGATCAATTTCCCACAACTCGATTACTGAAAAATCGTCGCAGATACAATTTTGGATTCCAAAATCTATCAAAAACATTTATAAATTTGGGTAAAAAAAATATGGTAAGCATCAGACATATCTTTTTGTCGTTACATTGCGTACTATTTTCTCGATTCTTGATTACATTAATTAGTAAAAAAATTAAAACCGAGTCCAATTTTCACGACTTTAATCTAAAGTTTATCGCTATTTTTTTAACATAATAAATATAATTTAAAGGAAAATATATATATCACCGTAAACTATGTTCTTTGAAGAATATGTTTCTATGTTTTCATAACAATTGCTTTATTCAATTAGAAATAACATCGTTTTTAAAACTACTCTAAATTGCAATAAATTACGATGCGCAAGCGGTCACCGATCAGTACTATTCAGTACGGCGTAAACGCCCGTCGAGGTAGGACCTGTGTCACTTTTTTCCGCGTCCCGATCTTCAAGCGCGCGTGTTGTAAACCCATTATTATATTACGACTACTACGTTTTGATACTCGCTATTATTTTTAGTAAAATGATTTTTAAAGTAGAATACGATTATCGTATTCTGTAGAATAATGATGTTATTTGGTTTATTAGTTTAAGCAATGGGGAGCAAAAGTTCTGTACACCATTGTATCATAAATGGAAACGTAATTATTTAGCTGCCTTATAGAGAAACAATTTATAACAAACTTTGTAATAATTTATTGATTTAAGAGAGTGTCACTGGAGTGTCTTGCACGTTCTTCTTTATAGAGAATTACGCTTTGGAACGTGCAGATAGCTTCACCTCTTTCGACTGACCGACCTTGACAATTCAAAATTGCCTGTACAAGGTTAATTAAAATAAATGGTTTAGGTTTGAGTTTGAAAGCCACGGTTTACTATTTCAATTTATTTGTAGGTATCGAAATTTAAAAGCCATGTTTTATTTTTTAATTAGAAATTTTGGTTTTATCATTAGACTAGCTGCTGCCCGCGACTTCGTCCCCGTGGAATACCCGATTTTAAAACATTCTTTATCGCTGCTCGGCTCCTATTGGCTTAAGCGTGATGATATATAGCCTAAAGCCTTCCTCGATAAATGGTCTATTCAACCCAAAAAGATTTTTTCAATTCGAACCAGTAGTTCCTGAGATTAGCGCGTTCAAACAAACAAACTCTTCAGCTTTATAATATTAGTATAGAAGAGACGCTGTGCTGGGTACATATAAAAAGTTAGATCCGGTAATAGAAATTGTATCTTTAAGAAACAACTCTTGATTTAAAGCATACGGTTATTGAGCAGCAAATAACATTATTATTTTAATATTGTAGGAGAAAGAATGTTGACTGTTGGACGATTGAGTGAACCATTCGGAATCAATCGTAAATATTTTATTTTATTACGGAGCCTTTCCCGACACTCTTATTCTGTTGCGGCTGGAGCGTGAGGTTTCGCTCTCCCTCACGCGGTCTACCTCCTCCTTCGCTAGCATTACTGCTTCGCAGAAGGAGTTCATCGCTTCCCATGTCTCCTCGCTCCGGACCATGGATTGTACCAGGGCAAGTCGCAAGAGGTCGCCGTCGCCGATCGCCTCGATGAGGACATAGCGTTGCTCCGCCCACGCAGGGCAGACATCCACCGTATGCTCCACCGTGTCCTCCGGGCGATCCAGTGTTGACACCCAGATAACGGAACCCTTAAAGGATCATTTCATTGTCCGCCAGTCTGTCCGTCTGTCACGACCCTTTTTCTCAGGAACTTATGGAGGAATAAAGCTAAAATTAATATGAATTCCTCAAATATGTTGAGACTAACTTGGAGCTGTGAAAAAAATCAAGTTCTAAGACAATGCAATCTAGAGATAAGGCCGGTTATGGTGCATATTTTGACGGCCGCAAAGGAATCAAAACCAATAGGGAACATTCCGGTGACCTAGAGTCATGAAATTTGGCATGAAGATAGATTTTACAGTACTGTAGTACTACAATTTTCTGACTTTTTCTGTACAGAAAAAAAGTTAGAAAATTGGGAATTTGTAGTTTTCTCTTATTAAATGATATAAAATATTTTTTGCAATTACAATTTATTTCAACAAGTTTGCCCTTCAATTTAATTTGCTTATTTTTGCCAGAGTAATGAGAGTGCTTTCATAGTTTATAAACTTCCGTAGAACCCGGAAAAAATCAAAACTCGATCGAAATAACACGAGTCTGACTCGCTTTATCCAGTTTTTTCCTTAATTTTCAATTTGGGTTTAGGGGATTTTTACAAATTTATATATCATAGTTTATTTAGCAGTAAATGATACAATTTATAGAATACGGACCTGTAGCGTTAGACCACGGACTTAATGACTCAATTAACGAACTTGATGAACTTTCAGACTCAATCAATTTGGGGATTCTACCGAATTGATATCGCTATTTCACTTTATTTTTAAAATGAGGGCGCAAAATTATTGATGACTCTGCCCGCGTGGAATAATTACTAATTTGATTTTGAAACATTCTTCATTGGTGTACCGCTCCTATTGGCCTTAGCGTCTCAGACTGAAAGAAATTTTCAAATCGGTCCAGTAGTTCCTGAGTTTATAGCGAGTTCAAGCAAACAAACAAGCTCTTCAGCTTTATATATTTGTATAGAAGTATAGATAACAATACAAAACAAAGGCGAATGTTGAAACTAACATATTTGAAATATTTAACATGATTGAATAAAGTAACTAAGAGCTTCTTGCAGGTTTTTCTCCTTATGTAAATTTTCGTTTTGAAAACTACAATCTCACTAGTTCTCTGACTTACCGACCCCTTAATTATGCAAAAGTGCCCGTAAAAGATTTACTTACCGCATACGTCTGTAATTCATTTGTCATTATGTACGAGATTACCAATCTTTCAATGAGTGTTCAGTGGTTGACCATTGGAAAGTCATAATGACGCTTTTATATTAGTAGATTACGAAACTTGTCAAAATG
The DNA here is from genome assembly GCA_905332915.2 of Hecatera dysodea. NCBI lineage: Eukaryota > Metazoa > Arthropoda > Insecta > Lepidoptera > Noctuidae > Hecatera > Hecatera dysodea. The sequence continues at coordinate 20,709,555 of HG995299.1, forward strand.
GACCATTATGAGACCAATGATAGACCATTCTGACACTATTGTAATAGCACTTGGGGCCTCGAAATCCTTAATTCTACTGCATAAATGAAATCACTTTTTAATAACTCGCGAACAAATGTGCATTACGATGTTAGCAGCTCAAGATTGTTTAGTCCGTCTCGACACTCGCGCTACACTGTCGGCTCGGTTTTTGTGTGGGTAACTTACGCACACATACAATATGCTAGCATTTTTACCTAAACTCGAGCGTTCAAATTTTGTGAAATGGCTCTTAACTATCCTTTTCATAAACTTTTCGTTTTTCCCAGGCGCCGGCGCCATCGGCTGTGAGCTGCTGAAGAACTTCGCCATGATCGGCGTGGGCGCAGCCGGCGGCCAGATCACAGTCACCGACATGGATCTCATCGAGAAATCCAACCTCAACCGACAGTTCCTCTTCAGGCCTTATGATGTGCAGAAACCCAAGTCCAGCACTGCTGCTAAGGTAAGATTTTATTTATTTACTAGCTGCTGCCCGCGACTTCGTCCCCGTGGAATCCCCGATTTTAAAACATTTTTATCGCTGGTCCGCTCCTATTGGCTTAAGCGTGATGATATATAGCCTAAAGCCTTCCTCGATAAATGGTCTATTCAACCCAAAAATAATTTTTCAATTCGAACCAGTAGTTCCTGAGATAAGCGCGTTCAAACAAACAAATAAACTCTTCAGCTTTATAGTATTAGTATAGATTTATTAAAACTTTATGCACTAGTAAAAACTGTACAAAGACGGACTTAATGCCATAGGCATTTTCTACCAGTCGACCTTCACAACAGTTCTTCTGTTTTACCTACATCCACAAAACATAATATGCAGGTTTTTATTATGACGCGTATTTTGTACCTATATGCGTTTTTATACCCGATATCTAAATCTTGACATATTTTACTTCCATTTTAAAATCAAAATCGAAAAGTCATTTATTCAAACTAGGCTGAGAGACAGCACTATTTTAACGTCACATTTTACATAAAGACAGTCCCCCAAAACGACCCGTCAACAATTCCTAGTGCTGGGAAGAAGTTTCACAACAAACTCGCAAGCAACACATCTGTCTGTTGCGTTTTAATAACTTGAATTTATACAATAGTATGCCAAGTATAATAGTACCAAACCGCACTGGGACCGCGTGTTGGATTACGACCCATTCCCTCTCCTGGAGAGGAGACCTGTGTCCCAGCAGTGGGAACATTAAAAGGCTGATTATGCTTATACATATCTATACTAATATTATAAAGCTGAAGAGTTTGTTTGTTTGCTTGTTTGAACACGCTAATCTCAGGAACTACTGGTTCGAATTGAAAAATTCTTTTTGGGTTGAATAGACCATTTATCGAGGAAGGCTTTAGGCTATATATCATCACGCTAAGCCAATAGGAGCGGAGCAGCGATAAAGAATGTTTTAAAATCGGGGATTCCACGGGGACGAAGTCGCGGACAGTAGCTAGTACCATAAAAAATGAAACGAATGATGACCAACAGGTCGCGAAAATATGCTTCAGATCTGCGCAAAACGGCCATCAGTCGATTATAATAATTAATTGTCAACTACCTTTCCAGGTCATCAAACGCATGAACCCCGACGTGAACGTGGTGGCTCAGGAGAACCGCGTGTGCCCGGAGACAGAGTCCGTGTACGACGACGCCTTCTTCGAGGCGCTGGACGGCGTCGCCAACGCGCTGGACAACGTGGACGCGCGCATCTACATGGACAGGCGCTGTGTGTACTACAGGAAACCGCTGCTGGAGAGCGGCACGCTTGGCACCAAGGGAAACACCCAGGTTTGTTAAAACATCATTTAAAGTTATTATTTCATACCAATAAAGTTCATGTAAAGACTTAACTCAAAGTTGAGTTTTCTCTCAGCAAACCTTGTGACTGATACAGAGAAATCACATGAGATCTTTTCATGATTAACTTCTTGTGATTGTCCTATTTTACTTGACATCGTCGTCAGAACACTATCCCGGCTCCTTGCTTATTATGCGTTTATGGATTATACTCATACATAGGCTACTTTTCCACCTGCAGCCAGCTCGCATGCTAGTTCCAATACATTGCGGGCTAGCTAAGTATAAGGTGAGCAGTGGTGGCCGAGTGGGACTTACGAATTGTAGGTCGCGGGTTCAAACCCAGCCAGCCACTTTGTGTAATTAATTTCATCACCACTGCTCTCAAAACGGTGAAGGAAAACATCGTGAGGAAAGCGGCATGTCCTAGAACCAAAAATTCGAAGACATGTGATTCCCTCTCCTAGAGAGGAGGCCTGTGTCCCAGCAGTGGGAACGTTAAAAGGCTAATTATGCTTATGCTTATACATGAGATCAAAATACATGTGTTCTACATGTTCTGGATGTTGTACAAGGAAACCGAGGAGCCAAATGTATTGAAGTGTTTTCCTGTCTCCTATAACGAGACGAGTGACTTTACCTGCTTCGTCATTGACATTGCAGTGTAAGTGTTAAGAGCCATTTCACATTTTCGCGCAGTTTTTTAAGATTTTAGTCGTCTTTTTTACGATCTTAGGTAATAGTCTGAAAATCTAAAATACACGTATAAGATAGATCAGTCCTTAGTATTGTTATTTAAAGTACCATATTTTCAAAAACCAACTTCGTTTCTATGTAGTGATCAATTTCCCACAACACGATTACTGAAAAATCGTCGCAGATACAATTTTGGATTCCAAAATCTATCAAAAACATTTATAAATTTGGGTAAAAAAAATATGGTAAGCATCAGACATATCTTTTTGTCGTTACATTGCGTACTATTTTCTCGATTCTTGATTACATTAATTAGTAAAAAAATTAAAACCGAGTCCAATTTTCACGACTTTAATCTAAACTTTATCGCTATTTTTTTAACATAATACATATAATTTAAAAGAAAATATACATATCACCGTAAACTATGTTCTTTGAAGAATATGTTTCTATGTTTTCATAACAATTGCTTTATTCAATTAGAAATAACATCGTTTTTAAAACTACTCTAAATTGCAATAAATTACGATGCGCAAGCGGTCACCGATCAGTACGGCGTAAACGCCCGTCGAGGTAGGATCTGTGTCACTTTTTTCCGCGTCCCGATCTTCAAGCGCGCGTGTTGTAAACCCATTATTATATTACGACTACTACGTTTTGATACTCGCTATTATTTTTAGTAAAATGATTTTTAAAGTAGAATACGATTATCGTATTCTGTAGAATAATGATGTTATTTGGTTTATTAGTTTAAGCAATGGGGAGCAAAAGTTCTGTACACCATTGTATCATAAATGGAAACGTAATTATTTAGCTGCCTTATAGAGTTTTTAACAAACTTTGTAATAATTTATTGATTTAAGAGAGTGTCACTGGAGTGTCTTGCACGTTCTTCTTTATAGAGAATTACGCTTTGGAACGTGCAGATAGCTTCACCTCTTTCGACTGACCGACCTTGACAATTCAAAATTGCCTGTACAAGGTTAATTAAAATAAATGGTTTAGGTTTGAGTTTGAAAGCCACGGTTTACTATTTCAATTTATTTGTAGGTATCGAAATTTAATAGCCATGTTTTATTTTTTAATTAGAAATTTTGGTTTTATCATTAGACTAGCTGCTGCCCGCGACTTCGTCCCCGTGGAATACCCGATTTTAAAACAATCTTTATCGCTGCTCGGCTCCTATTGGCTTAAGCGTGATGATATATAGCCTAAAGCCTTCCTCGATAAATGGTCTATTCAACCCAAAAAAAGTTTTTCAATTCGAACCAGTAGTTCCTGAGATTAGCGCGTTCAAACAAACAAACAAACAAACTCTTCAGCTTTATAATATTAGTAAGTATAGAAGAGACGCTGTGCTGGGTACATATAAAAAGTTAGATCCGGTAATAGAAATTGTATCTTTAAGAAACAACTCTTGATTTAAAGCATACGGTTATTGAGCAGCAAATAACATTATTATTTTAATATTGTAGGAGAAAGAATGTTGACTGTTGGACGATTAAGTGATCCATTCGGAATCAATCGTAAATATTTTATTTTATTACGGAGCCTTTCCCGACACTCTTATTCTGTTGCGGCTGGAGCGTGAGGTTTCGCTCTCCTTCACGCGGTCTACCTCCTCCTTCGCTAGCATTACTGCTTCGCAGAAGGAGTTCATCGCTTCCCATGTCTCCTCGCTCCGGACCATGGATTGTACCAGGGCAAGTCACAAGAGGTCGCCGCCGCCGATCGCCTCGATGAGGATATAGCGTTGCTCCGCCCACGCAGGGCAGACATCCACCGTATGCTCCACCGTGTCCTCCGGGCGATCCACACAGTGTTGACACCCAGATAACGGAACCCTTATAGGATCATTTTATTGTCCGCCAGTCTGTCCGTCTGTCACGACCCTTTTTCTCAGGAACTTATGGAGGAATAAAGCTAAAATTAATATGAATTCCTCAAATATGTTGAGACTAACTTGGAGCTGTGAAAAAAATAAAGTTCTAAGACAATGCAATCTAGAGATAAGGCCGGTTATGGTGCATATTTTGACGGCCGCAAAGGAATCAAAACCAATAGGGCACATTCCGGTGACCTAGAGTCATGAAATTTGGCATGAAGATAGATTTTACAGTACTGTAGTACTACAATTTTCTGACTTTTTCTGTACTTACAGAAAAAAAGTAAGAAAATTGGGAATTTGTAATTTCCTCTTATTAAATGATATAAAATATTTTTTGCAATTACAATTTATTTCAACAAGTTTGCCCTTCAATTTAATTTGCTTATTTTTGCCAGAGTAATGAGAGTGCTTTCATAGTTTATAAACTTCCGTAGAACCCGGAAAAAATCAAAACTCGAGTCACACGAGTCTGACTCGCTTTATCCAGTTTTTTCCTTAATTTTCAATTTGGGTTTAGGGGATTTTTACAAATTTATATATCATAGTTTATTTAGCAGTAAATGATACAATTTATAGAAGAACGGACCTGTAGCGTTAGACGACGGACTTAATGAATCAATTAACGAACTTGATGAACTTTCAGACTCAATCAATTTGGGGATTCTACCGAATTGATATCGCTATTTCACTTTATTTTTAAAGTGAGGGCGCAAAATTATTGATGACTCTGCCCGCGTGGAATAATTACTAATTTGATTTTGAAACATTCTTCATTGGTGTACCGTTCCTATTGGCCTTAGCGTCTCAGACTGAAAGAAATTTTCAAATCGGTCCAGTAGTTCCTGAGTTTATAGCGAGTTCAAGCAAACAAACAAGCTCTTCAGCTTTATATATTAGTATAGAAGTATAGATAACAATACAAAACAAAGCCGAATGTTGAAACTAACATATTTGAAATATTTATCATGATTGAATAAAGTAACTAAGAGCTTCTTGCAGGTTTTTCTCCTTATGTAAATTTTCGTTTTGAAAACTACAATCTCACTAGTTCTCTGACTTACCGACCCCTTAATTATGCAAAAGTGCCCGTAAAAGATTTACTTACCGCATACGTCTGTAATTCATTTGTCATTATGTACGAGATTACCATTCTTTCAATGAGTGTTCAGTGGTTGACCATTGGAAAGTCATAATGACGCTTTTATATTAGTAGATTACGAAACTTGTAAAAATGGACCATTATGAGACCAATGATAGACCATTCTGACACTATTTGTAATAGCACTTGGGGCCTTGAAATCCTTAATTCTACTGCATAAATGAAATCACTTTTTAATAACTCGCGAACAAATGTGCATTACAATGTTAGCAGCTCAAGATTGTTTAGTCCGTCTCGACACTCGCGCTACACTGTCGGCTCGGTTTTTGTGTGGGTAACTTACGCACACATACAATATGCTAGCATTTTTACCTAAACTCGAGCGTTCAAATTTTGTGAAATGGCTCTTAAGAGTATTACAATCTTTCTTAACTGTCTACTGTAGTTTCTTCATCGAAAACGTCGCATTGTTATCATTATTTTAGCCAAAACTTTACAATGGCATTTCCTCTTTACTCATGATAACGCCATTTTTTCGCAACAATAGTAACATCAAAATTTGGAGTTAACATCTGCTCATATCTTCTAAATAAGAAGTAATCATAACAAGTCAACAACACTCCACAGGTGGTAGTCCCGTTCCTGACCGAGTCGTACAGCTCGTCCCAAGACCCCCCGGAGAAGAGCATCCCCATCTGCACCCTGAAGAACTTCCCCAACGCCATCGAGCACACGCTGCAGTGGGCTCGGGATGAGTTCGAGGGGCTGTTCCGCCAGGCTGCGGAGCACGCCGCGCAGTACCTGCAGGATCCTCACTTCTTGGACAGGACCTTGAAGCTGCCTGGCAGCCAGCCTCTGGATGCTATTGAGAGCGTCAGGGTAAGAAGTTTTAATTTAATTTTGGTACAATGCGACAAAGTCATGGATAAAGTGTCACCTGAGAGACAAAGTTATTGTGCTTTTCTATTTTATAAGCTCAGTAAAGTACCTGCATGTTAATGCAGCAAATTCCGTTTTGGTGATAAAGTTCTGTTTAGTACAAGGTCATTATTATTACCAAGTTATCCTCGGGCAAACAACTATCCTGGGTTTTGTGTGTGCCAAGCAAGCACATACTTCCATGCTATTCCCAGCTTCAAGCATGGCAAGATGCTATGATAGCTGTAAAACTAGCTTTTTGACACTTTCTAAAACTATAAAATGCCATAGTAACCCAGGTATTGCCGATTATGTAGTTTTCTTTCAATACGGAACTAAGGAATGGTAATGTTGTCCGCAAATGTACTCGTCTTAACTGCTGGTGATAATTATTTGTTGGTCTCCGGCCAAGAGTTAGTATTTCCTCTTGAGTCATAATTTAATTTTCCTTCAGAACGCGATCCAAGAGCGTCCGCTAACGTTCGAGGACTGCGTGACGTGGGCGCGGCTGCACTGGGAGGCGCAGTACTCCAACCAGATCAAGCAGCTGCTGTACAACTTCCCGCCCGAGCAGCAGACCACCAGCGGCGCGCCCTTCTGGTCCGGCCCCAAGCGCTGCCCCGAGCCGCTCGCCTTCGACCCCAGCGACGAGCTGCACCTGGACTACGTGCTGGCGGCCGCCAACCTCAGGGCGCATGTGTACGGCATGGAGCCCTGCGTCGACAGGGAGCGGATCGCGAAGGTCGCTTCCAGTATTCAGGTACGGAAACATTTACTAGGAAACCAAAATTCTATTTTATAATGAAACAATTCGCTGGCGAGGCTGACCTAGACGCCCACTGCAGCCCTTAATGTTGAAGAAAAGAAAGGCTCGGTAAAATTAACACAGTATAAATAATAATCTTAATTCCCGATAAAGCATCAAACATGTAAAAAACAACGTTGTAATTAACATATATGAAAACGATACCTAGAATGAACTATAAAAACTTCTCACATACTAATAAACCTAATGCGTTACAGGTACCAGAATTCAGCCCGAAATCTGGCGTAAAGATCGCAGTGACCGACGCCCAACTGCAACAGAACAACGACGACCTGGATCACGACAGAGTCAAGAACATCATCGCCGAGCTGCCGTCGCCCGCCAAGCTGGGCGCGCTCAAGATCACGCCGCTGGACTTCGAGAAGGACGACGACACCAACTTCCACATGGACTTCATCGTGGCGGCGTCCAACCTGCGCGCCGCCAACTACAAGATCCCGCCCGCCGACCGACACCGCTCCAAGCTCATCGCCGGCAAGATCATCCCCGCCATCGCCACCACCACCTCCGTGGTGGCCGGCCTCGTGTGCCTCGAGCTCTACAAGCTCGCGCAGGGCTTCAACACCCTCGAAGTCTTCAAAAACGGATTCGTCAACCTAGCGCTTCCTTTCTTCGGCTTCTCGGAACCCATAGCGGCTCCCACAAACACGTACTACGACAAGAAATGGACCCTCTGGGACCGCTTCGAAGTGAAGGGCGAGATCACGCTCCAACAGTTCCTAGATTACTTCAAGAACGAACACAAGCTGGAGATCACGATGCTGTCGCAGGGCGTGTGCATGCTGTACTCGTTCTTCATGCCGGCCGCCAAGTGCCAGGAGCGGCTGAACCTGCCCATGTCGGAGGTGGTGATGAAGGTGTCGAAGAAGAAGCTGGAGCCGCACGTGAAGGCGCTGGTGTTCGAGCTGTGCTGCAACGACGAGGACGGCAACGACGTGGAGGTGCCGTACGTGAAGTACACGCTGCCCTAGGGCGCCGTCGGCGCGCTGTCACCGCCATGTACACTGTCGCGCCGGTGTGCGCCGCGCGCTCTGCGGCACTATAGTTACCAGTCTGAGCGCACACCGGCAGCCGGGGACGCTCGCGAGTGCGGACGATACGAGATGTACAGATAGTGTTTACATGTGTGACGTTTTATTTTGTGCTTCAGAACACGCTTTTGTCTACTTATTGATTCATATATTTATAGTAGTTTATAATTAATTGCTCACGTCTCATCAAACGCGCTAGCATTTATTCTTTTTTATTCGTCTCGTGATACCACAATAGTTTTTACACCAAATTTATTGGATATTTTTAAAGTTGAAATCAGATGGGTCTGTATATGAAAAGAAATAAATAAAATTTGAGCAAATGTTTTGTTTCATTGTATCGTAGCTATACCTCGATTTCCTGGGACATAAATTGAGCATGTCGCCGTGATTGCTTATAAACAGCTTGACAGGATCATCTTGTAAAATCAATCAATCACTTCTTGCGCATCTCCGCTACAGGCTATATTTACGGGTTCAATGGAAACAAAAGTATAGCCTGTAGCACAGATAATATGATACTACCCTATAGCGTGTGTTCCAATTTGGATGCGACCTTGAATCTTACTATAAAAGGGAATCAATTAGATTCAAGCGATCGTGGTTGATTCTAGTATGCCAAATAAGTTCAGGGTCGGGAACTTTTTGCGACAGCAACCCGCGGCGTCTGCGATTGTGATCACTACCGTAAAACGGGGTGACTAAGGACGGCGGGGTGACTAGGGACGAAAACAAGATTTTTCTGTTAATACTTTTTAAAACGCTTTGGCTACCAGCATAATTTGGGCAAGTTTATACGATTATAGTAAATTATGCATAGTCCTAGTTCTGGCAACACCAAGTATCCAACTGCAGAAAAAAAATAAAAAAGTCAGTGTCAAAGTGGAGGCTTACAAGGCGGGTGATTTTCAGCTTTAAAAACTTTTGATTTTGTTTGTGTTAATGTAATTCTTGCCCAGCGGATACAATTTAATATCATTTTCTGACTCAAGAGGCGCTCTCTAAAATAAAAAGTAAGTACAAACAAGAATTGATTATGTGCATAATAATTATTTTAGTTTCAAGGGGGATTTTTCATACATTTTGGGGTGAATAGGAACTAGTAAGGGGTGACTAGATCTAAACACTGGGTTACTAAGGACGCGAACGGGGTGTATCGGGACGGGAAAGAGGTGATTAGAGACGACTAAGGGGTGATTAGGTATTTCTAGTTAGGGTTGGCACTTTCGTGTTTTTGTTGAAATTGTAACTTTTTGATAGGTTAGTACATTTTATAAATTTAGTAAGTACCTACATGTTTTATATCGTGTACCTACTGTTAGAAATTTTTGCGTGTTTTAATGCCACTTTAATTAGATAATGTAGCGACTGGTTTGTGAAGAATAATCCTACTAATATTATAAAGCCGAAAGTTTGTGAGTGTGTATGTTTGTTAGGTACTTCTTCACGTCTAAACGGCTGGAGCGATTTTGACAAAATTTGGTAAACTGACTATGCGGCAAAAAAGAGCGGGTAACGCAGGTAGAACCGCGCGGCGCCGATATTTGTTTATAAAATATGAAGCTTGAAGGTTCTCCTTTTCGTTCGAAGTTGAATAGCATAGTTTAGCGGAATCTAGGTTGATAATTGTTTTTTTTTTCATTTTAGGATTCAATCATGCCACGTACCTATAAACCCAAACCAGGAAGGAAAGTTTATAAAACTTATGATGAGACAATTATCCAACAGGCACTTATGGAACTTGAAAAACCAAATACAAGTTTGAAAATCGTTTGATCTCTAATTGTTATCCTTTAAATGTTTATTAAATATTTTAATATTAAACTTTTATTATGTAGTAATTTTTAAAATTATTTGTGCCAGCCCTTGGCATTTTCCCAATTTACCCCTGTCTCGTCCCTATTGACCCCAACGGCGGGGTGACTAGGGATTGACTCATTTTTTATTATTTTTTAAAAAACTATTAAAATAAATTAATACAAGGCTCTGGAATCTTGTAGTTTGAGCCACCGGAACAATAATAATGTCTTCTTTGTAAAAATATAACAGCTCTATAGTAGTCAAAAAGGGCCACGAAGTTGCGAATCGTCCCTATTCACCCCGTTTTACGGTACCACACAAAACCTGTCGTAAATTCTCTGGAATAAAATTTAGCTATCAAAATTTCAACTGCTGTGATTGGTCGTCTGAAATATAAATCTATAGGGAACGTGCTGCAGAAACTATAGGTGGCAGCACAGACTCGTCAATGTAAAGTATATCTTATAAAGTTCAAATTTGCAACTGTTTGCAACGCTAGATGACACAGAACAGAACTCTTCGTGCACGTTCCCCTAAACGGACGGTGCGGGAAGTATAGGTGGCAGCACAGGTCAAATATTCACAACGTAAAAGTTTCAGATTTTCAACACTAGATGGCATAGTCTACGCTGTGTACGTTCCATAGGGAACGCGCACGGCGTGGACTATTCTGCACGTTCCCGTAGCACTAATCTCTCCAAATTGTCATTGAATTTTGGTCCAGAAAACAGACGTACACGTTTTTACCAAATTAATCAAAGATATGAAAATAAAACGCCGTATGTTTTTCAATATTTATTGCGTAAAAATGTATGCATGAAAATACAGTACAATAATCTCACTAGGTCGACGGAAAACATCTTTGGAAATACACCATTTGTGACACCGGTCGATGAATAATAACTAATTTTACTATACTTAGTAAAATTTAAGCGCTCAATATTTTTTGGTACAAATTTCTGATATTTTATGCCCTTTTTTGAAAAGCATGTACACAGTAGTTGGGGGTCGTTCAAGTATTACGTAAATAAATTTTTGACCCTCCGCCCCCCTCCTATGTTAATTAATGTCAAATTATGGTCCCCGCCTTCGTTTTTATGCATGAAAACCACGTGAGAGCGAGCCACGAGCACGCCATTAGCAAGTATTTGGCATCTCAAAATCAACTTCTCTCGAACAAAAAAATGTACAAATAGTTATTATGACTGAAAGAATCGCCATTGACACTACCACGTTCCACGACATCAAAAATATGCAAATCAAACCCCTTATGGTGTTTACGCAATACTTAAACGGCCATTAGCTACCCGGGACTAAAATACAATGCCTCGTTTAGTTAAGCTTTTAAAAACTGAAATGTATTTTGAAATTTACAGGTGGTTAGGAATATTATTTCAAAGAAAAGTTCATTACTACATCCTAGGCTTATAAGCCCTGCGTGCTATTCCTTTATCTATACATATACACAAAATCGTAGGCCCGCCGTGTCTGTACATTGAATATTTTTGTTTGAAAATAACTGAGAAAGTTAGAAAAAATACATAAAACATTTTTTGACTGTTTGTCTGTATGTTTGTGGAAGCATCACGCAATAACCACTGATTGGATTGAAAATCTAAATACTGAAATATATTATGTGTTATCCCGAATTTTACTTAGAGTTTATTTCATCAAAATGTACTCACAAAATCAAAAGATATTGAATTTCTAAGTTTAGTAAGGAACTTTTCAGCGTTTTTTGCTGTTAATACGATTAGTAAAAGTAGTAAGTTATCGAGATCTGTGAAGTAACTGACTAGAAGTGCGGAGAGTTAGCACGAACATCAACCTTGGTTAACGATACCGGTAAGAAAGATATTGTAGCATAATTATGACTAAGTAGGTAGTTAAATACTGTTTTTTTTAATCGTCACTGACTTTTACCTGAAGAATATAAATATGGTCGATTGACATGGGCGTATCCAGCTTTTAGCCTAGGGGGAAGCAAGTTCCGCGGCAGTTTCGTCCACACTACACAAAACACCTATGTACATGAAACATTAGGTATCTATATATATATCATTAGGTATATATATACGTAGTGTGTAGTACAAACAGCCACAAATGGTCCTGCTTCATAGGTAGTTAAATTAAAAAGTAAATTTGAATATGCATTTTTATTTTATTTAAATGATTGAATTCGTTTTTTATGACAATTGCACCGTGCATTTATCCAATTTTTACTGCGCGATTTATTCAAAAGTTAGCACACATTAAGGCTCCATTTAAATTTCGATTAGTGATTAGGCAAGTTCTTACATTTTCTGCAAGATTTACAGCAGCCCCTGACCCCCCCTCCCCCACCCCTGAGTACGCCCATGTCGATTGACATTTTTTCGGATTAGGTAAGTTACCTTCCTATTTGAGTATAGAAAAAACAGCCCTAAACCAATAGATAAAACTTGAGATTATGAGAAAAAAAATAAATGACTGAAATGTATTGATATTAATTTACTGTTTTATAAATGAAGGACAGTTTAAGATATAATGACTCAAGATACAGGACATTTTGTCTGACTCTTGCGTTATGTTATGCGTTACAAAGAGTTAAAATGTTGTTTTGCTGTTTGTCTATAATTATGATTATAATTCTAACATATTATTGTCAAATTATATCAAAAAATATCCTGAAACTTGGAAGCACTTTGGTAATGTACGACTTTAAGTCGTTTAAATCTTTGTAACGCTAACACAAGTGACAGCAAGTTAAGGTAGGGGATATAATTTGCTTGTTCTATCTATACTCGCATTCACAATAAGATTAGACATTGGAACAAAATTGTTTACAGTCCGTTCAACCAATTTTTACTTCTATTCCGTAGGCATAAGGATGGCATTAAAAGCAAAAACGTGATTATAATACCAGCTGTTTACTGCAGATACCATGTGCCATGCCACCAACGCAATAGAAGTCAAAATCGGTTGAACGGACTGTAAAAAAAGATGTATTTCAATGTCTAATCTTATCGTGAATGGGGTATAGGTACCTTATATTTTAAAGGCTATACAAAATGTTATACAGGGTGAAATTGAATAGATGCGACATATTTAAATATACAATAATACGTGTTGTCAAGAAAATTTAGAACATACCAAATGTAAAATTAATGAACTTTTATCACCGCTATGAATGGCAACGTTTAATAACGCGAGTACTCCACAACGATCATTGAGCACTGCGATTAGTTGGACGAGATTTTTTGATACTTTAATTTTTCTTATTTATTTTGCATATTAATTATTTTTCTGAAATACCGATAATTCGTACTTAAATAAAGATATTAACATCGATGGATCATTTTAAAACGCCAACCACGTAACTTTTTTAACGATTTAGATTGTAGAAAAAACAGTTTATAATTACTATGTTACTGTAACTGAAGCTCCCATTTCATTTTGTCGCATCTATTCAAAGTCATCCTGTATATTAAATGACGTGTGCATACTCGATTACATTAGCCTGTTTTTTATTATTATTAATGGGCTCGTGTTTGACCACATTCTAACCTGATCGAAAGCAATTATATGGTCCACGATGGAGCATAGTTGCCTAGAAATTGCCTCTAGGAATGAACATTCTGTTTTAAATATAAAAAAGAAGGCAGAGCAGCTAATGTAAACGGGTTTCAAGGCGTGTGGAGTATAAACTAGCATTTTAGAGATATTACACCATGTGTAGTTTCTTACAATCTAATGATTATAAAACTTACAATAACTTTTGGATTTATCGCCGCGACTTACTTACAAAGGCCTCTTTTAATTTTTATTTGGTATAATTTCTTCATTATTTTCCGTTTATTGACCGCTCTCCTGTAATTGCTTTTTGTTAAATGTTACTGAGCTTGATAAAAATATTTTTGAATCGTGCAAATAGCTTCATCTCTGTGATTGACCGACCATGACAATTCAAAAGTGTCTATTTAAATGGTATAATTGAAGTTGGTTGGTTTGTTTGAGTTTAATTTATTTTATCCATACATAGGGTGTGATAAAAGAAAAAAACAACTCGCGCATTAATCGACCAGCTGATCATATTTATATGGAAAATTAAGTTAGATTTTCCATATGAATATATATAAGCTGGTCGATTTTTGCTACTATGACTATGCGAATTATTTATATATCTACGCAGGAAGCGTAGATATATAAATAATTCGCTGGGGACTACGTTTTGGGAACACAGAATGAGGTTCTTTTTGGCCAGGCACCCCATCCACTTCCTCACCTCTCCACAACACACCCGCGTATTTATCTTAATTACTCTCTAAACAATTTAAGCTCGACCATCGTGCCGCCCTAACACCACAACCTCAGCAACCTCCAAATTTTTCCCAATCTGCCCAATAAACGGAAAATAATTTACAATCTAAATAAAAAATACATATAAATTTATTTATTTTTATTACTAATACACTGTGATGCGAACAGTGGCCACAATTTTTGATATTCATGCACTAATTTCACTTTTAAGTTTTTATTATTAATGTTATTCCTGTATAGGTACCATTATTCGATTCGAGACAATTTAAAAATGGCCTACCTAATTAGTTTCAACTTATTTCAAATGTTAGGTTAGGTTAGTGTTGTGTACCTAAGTGTGTTTTATTTACTGTCTGTATGTCTATTTTTTGTTCATGTTAAAAATATAATTATGATAGGCACGCTTACAGAAGAAAGTGTTATTATGTAAGTTTTATTTATGAAACTATAATTTTCTAAACATAGCGACTTATGCACAGTTTTTAGAACGGAAATAATGACAAATCAAGGGCACGGTAACGATTGTTATTGGTTGAATGAATTGTCAACACCCAATCGCAGCTGTTTATGCGCACATATACTATTACGATCATTTTTATTCTAGAAACTGGATTCGGGGTTTTAATATTAATTTTAATATTATTTTACATAGGTGCAAATATAGGCACTTTGCTTTGGAAGCTTACGAAACGGAATAATAATATTACAACCATAATTTATGACTTAAACGCTAACAATAAATAATTTGTCAAAAACATGTTTGAACTTGCTTCGGTGTTTTTTTTATACTAGACATATTATAGTCGCCTGAAGTTTCAAGAAAAGAGGAATTATTTAAATTATGTGATGTAATTAAAATACAATTCAAAATTTTAAATGCACTTAAAGCTGTAATAAAGCATAATTTAATTGTTGCAATATCAACATTTTATAAAAGAGAGCATATTTTAGAGACGTATTACAAAATATATAAAATGCTTCCCAATCTTTAACTTAACTATATTTGTCTTTTTTATTAATATTAATATCTGCTCATTAACACAAGCATTCAAAGTAACTAAAGCAATTAAAAACATAGCTAGACTTAATAACAATAATTTTGTTGGCTCCAAATCATTGCCATTTTATCGAAAAATAACAACTTAATATATGTTAACACACTTAACTAAAAAAGCGTTACATATACAGGTTGATCGAAAAGAGATTTGAAAATAATCATATAAAAATCGAGACAAAAACATTATTACATAATTAATTCACGAAACTACCGTGGGCAAAGCAAAAGAGCTGGGTATCTAGATCTCGTTCATACGGCGTTGTTCAGTACGATACTTTTATTTATTTCTGTAGATTTAATATACACAGTATAATTTTTGTCGAATTCGAATATCAGCGGGCGTATCATGACGTTTTAAAACGTGAGTCTTCCGAGCGAGAAAAAGGGATGGAGCTATATAGGGTGTATAACTCTATCCCTCTTTCTCGCTCGGAAGACTCACGTTTTAACACCTCATGGTACGCCCACAGAATGGTTAATAAGGAAAAATTGAAGAAGAAATAGTGTTGTACCGGACCCTTAGTAATTTTGCACAGGTACTATTAGATGATGACGAATCAGGTACTGGCTTGGACTGTCGGATATTTAAGTGTGATCCCAATAATTAGGTTATTAACAATGCCTACACGTCAATGAGGCGTAGGTAAAACAAATAGTAATTGTTGTATTTTTCTAGTATTTATAAAAACTAACACTTGTTTCAAAGTTGTTTAATTAATTTATTAACGTTATTATACATCTCATAACAAGCTCAGGAAAAACGACGAAGAATGTTTTATTTTTTTTGCCGTAAAATATCGTACGTTACAGCGCCGTATTAACGGATTACAGTGTCAATTTACCAAGTTTACAGCCCAGTTTCGTGGCGCTTTGCCCAGCAGTGGGCGAAGAAGCGCGGCAGGCAGCTGGGCGGGGTGGGCGAGGGTCAGCGCCAGGGGCGGCGGTGCGGGCTGGCCATGTGGCGCGACACCGACCCTCCGGAGCCCTTGTCGTCGCTAAACGTCTCTGTGGTACAGTCAAATTGTTTATAAGAAGTGTCCTTTTATGTACGCTGGCTTTTCAGTGGTTTTATATAAACAACATAAGAATGCTCGGTCGATAAATATGAAATAAGTAAAGTTTTTAATGTCACTATTTTATAACGAAGTTTAAAAAGTCGTATAATTTTTATTTTTCATCAGTTTATAAAGCCACTAAAAATCAACGTCCTGTATCGGAAATAATGAGCACTATTTGAATAATACCGTGTTTACCGTTCTTGACATTCAAAAGTGCCTTTTAATAGTGTAATTAAAATAAAGTATTTTACTTTGGCCTGCAGAAACATATTCATCATTGACACTTGATGGAAAGTACTAAGAACTTTGTGTGCTACGCAGTGGCGGATTTATACATTTCCTAAGTACCTACCAATACGATTGGTATTGGAAATGGGTGGATTGTATTGGTGTTTGGTATTTTACCAAATACAATTAATTTTAATGTTTTACATTAATTTAATTTTCTGATAGGTTCGATATCCTTTTGAAAACTAAATGCTATAGGGCGGCAGGCTACAAGGGCTTAATATTGTGTAGTGGGAAGCGTGTGAAAATCATTTTGCTCAATGTCGTCCTTTTCTCGCTCATAGAAAGTATACCTTGTGGGCCGTAAACTGGATTATTAAAATTAGAATATAGAAGTTTGCAGCACCGTTTACAGAACAGCGAAAACGAAAAGTTAAAATATTATGCGCTAGAAAAAATAAGGAATTCGGCCCCCCAGCTTACCGCCCTAGGCTCAAGCCTACACAACCTGCTGGTAAATCCGCCACTTGTGCTACGCAACAATTGCAAAAAAGCAAGTAGAAAATCTCTTAGAAAATTATAAAATATAATAAGCATCACTTAATACATTTACGCGACAGAATAAAGCTAGTAACGATAACGATAGACGGTTATAATGAAAACTGAAATGTAGCAATGAAACAGAAAAATGGCAATACCATTTAATGATATGGCAATGAATACTTCATAGTAAATAGTGTGACAAAAAGCACATGCAATATTTTTGATAAGACCAAATTTTAAGCGACTTATCATAAGTCATCATCTTCCTGCCCTTATCCCATGTTACTTGGGGTCGTCGCATCACGTTTTTTTCTTCCATTCGGTCCTGTCAGCCGTCACGCTATCACTAACTGCTTTTTCTTTCTTATCACTCCTCACACAATCCATCCATCGTTTCTTTGGCCTACCTCTCCCTTTCCATCCATCCACATTCATATTCATAACCCTTTTAGTTACATGTGTTTCATCCCTCCTTTTTACATGACCATACCAAGACAAGCAGTTCCCTTTCAACTTTTCCGTCACTGGCGCCACTTTTAAACTGTTTCTAATGTACTAATTTCTCACTTTATCCATCCTCGTTACTCCACACATCCATCTCAACATTCTCATCTCCGCTACATGCAATCTATTTTCATCAATCTTTTTCACAGCCCAACATTCTGATCCATACAGTACGACAGGTCTTATCACGGAAGCGACTTATCATAAGTATAAAAAATATAATTGAGTGACCCATCTTCATGCTTTTTCTAGGGGTAGGGGTGCATGCCTCTGGGCGAAACAGAAAGAAAGCTGGCAACATTATGTATTCAGTGTTACCATAGTTAGACTGCGTCATCAGCGAGGCCGTGGGTGGTCGCTTGGCGCGCGCGGGAAACGCCCCGGTGTGGCTTTGTGACATTAGGTCCCTGTTTTAGTATAGTTTTGTTATAGAGCTTGCTAAGAAATAAGTATTTCTTTTTGAATCTTATAAATGAAAAATTAAGGCAATTTGAAAAAGATAATATAATGACATTCAGTTATTAAATGAGTAGATAATGGGTTGATAGGTATGATCGCCCTCCACCAAAGATCCGACACCTGTCATCTTAGAAGTCTCGCCAGGAGTTCCACCTTATAAATACTGAACAAAATCCTCTCTAAGATGCGTACGTAGATACCTTCCCGAAATTGCGCTTCGCTCAATTCATAGAGCGGTCGTGCCTGTGCAAATAGTCCCTGTTAGCCAGACTAGAACAACCGAAAATAATGTAGCAGATGGATTCTCCGGGACGGTAACAAGCCCGACATAATGTCAACCTTACCGTCCTTCACAATGTAGTTCCAGTAGTCGTTCGTCATCATAACTTCGTCTTGTTAACTTATTATTACGAACAAAAAATCCTAACACCGAAATATATATAGGGAACTAGAGGTAGCTCGTGAATGAGAGATAAAATTGAACTAGCTCTTTAATTATAATCTAGCTCTCAGTCGCTCAGTCGTTCACGGAATAGCTCACTAGTTCATTTAGCTCAATGGCTCATTGACTCTATACTCTGTGGTTTTGCGAGTTACGAGTGATACCGACGTCCATTCATTACATTATACTGTCAATTAATTAGCTTTTCAAATATTTATTCATCTAGATTGACAGTCCTAAGCCTGTTCTAGTATGAAGGAAAATCATTGGCTTTCATAATTTTATTTATTTGTAATAAGAACAAAACAACCCAATGAATCTAATTTTATCTATAGCTAGCAACTAAGTTAAATGAACTAAAAAACTACAAAGATTTTAAAGAGCCATTGAGCTATTGTCTCGTTTGACTTGCGTAAAGTAGCGCGGCTCAATTTGATCTCGCAAGTAAATCAATTGAGCTCAAGAGTTAAAAGAGTTATTCGGTGAGCTAAAGAGCTAAAAGAGTGATACATCGTTTTTTTTTTTCTTTTCAGTGAGTTTCATTTCGCATGTCTATAGGGAACGTGTACGTACAAGACAAAAAAAAAACTATACAATTTTTTTTATTTAAATCGAAATTTTATACTTGACATGGCATTGAAATTGGCATTGCTGCAACCTACAGTTACTGCATGTTACCAATCAGGTCACGCCAATAGTTGACCAATCACGGAGCTCGATTTCGGGAAGGCGCTAGTTTCGTCAAATAAAAGAATTGTCTCACGTTTGTCTGAAAGAGTTACTCGTACTGTTGCTGAGCTGTCGCGCAGCTATGGAGCGACGACGCCCTCTGTCGGCGGCGATCATCGCGCAACGTTCGGCCGCAGTGCTCGCCACGAACGTGTCGTGTAGGGAGTAACAGGCCGCGGTGATCTGTAACGTTTGAAGTAACGGGCTAAATTTCACGGGGATGATGAATATGATGACAATTTCCGAGTTTAAGGAAAATCTTGTCTTAAAAATTGATTGAGTCAGGCGTTACTTTGCGGAAATCCATTTTAAATTTGAAAATGAAAACAATATATCTAGTTTTAATTTCCGCGAATATTAGTGGGTTGCAGGTATGCACCTCCCTCCCGCCCGCTATATTATGCACATGCAAGATTACTGGGCAAATGCAAGGATTTTAAGCACATGCAGGAAGGCAATGCAAAACCCAACACCATTACCGACACGTGTTTCGCCTCTCCACGAGGCATCCTCAGGGGACGTATTGACTCGCTGACCGTTGAGTTGCGACTGAGCATTTAGTACAAGGCACCCCCCTTTTATACACTGCCACCGTTGGTTATTTGTGTACAACTACCCACAAACATTCGCAGTAAAGGGGAAGAAACCAAATTCGTCTGGTCATTCAACAGTGCAAAATTATTGTTATTACTATGTTTAAAAATCTCTAATTGTTCTAAAACACACAGCCGGAAACCCTTATCACAAATATGTAGTATATTAAAACTATTGTTGTCGCGCAAAGAATGGCCGGTATCAATTAGATGTTTCGCGAAATTCGATTTGTCCGAATGGCCATTTCTATACGCGGCAACATGTTCCCCATACCTTATGTCAAAGTTTCGGCCCGTCTGACCCACATACACCCCGTTGCATTCATCACAGACCAGCCTATACACCCCAGACTTTTTACTATTTTCTAAAATATCTTTTCCGTTACAAATACGGCGTATATTCTGGTCCGTTCTGAACCCTACATAAACGTTGTTTTTTCTAAGTAAATTACTAATTCTATCTGAAATGGGGCCCATATAGGTCAGACTGGCCACATATCTATTAATATTAGTACGCGGACATGCATATAATAGTGAACGAACCCTTTCTTCCTGCTTTTTACTAATTAAACTGTCTACCATTGACTTTGAGTAACCGTTAGAAATTGCGATCTGGTAAATAATATTAAGTTCTTTTACATAATTTTCTGCTGAAAGGGGGAGGGCAAATAATCTATGAATATAGCTGCGGAAGGCGGCTAATCACCTGTATCGCTTAAAAATAGTAATTATGTCGCCTGAAAAACGTCAACAGCTGGAAATAGGCTACACCGACCGAGCGAATTCCCGCGGTCTCCACCATTCAAAAAAGTTAAAAGCGTTAAATACCCACAAAGTCGACACCTTGTGGGTATTCCACGCTTTAACTTTCCGGTACGGGGTCGCTACACCAGAACCTTTCGACGCCAGCGATTATCCGTTCTGCTAGCAATGTACCGCTTAAACTAGTTTACCAGCAACTTATTGTATCTGGTTACTAAAAAGTCAAATAAAACCAACAGAATGATCGTTCAAACGAGGGAATAGTTAGAAATCAAATAGTAATACGAGTATACCAATATAATAGGGATGTTTCCTGATTAAAAAATATATGATTATGTTTAGTCCGTCAGTTAGATTATAGAAAAATATTGGACACGTATTTTTTCCTTTATCAAATCTATAAAAACTGACGAAGATACAAAGCATCAAAGATCAGGAGTGGGGGCTTGTGACGTTACGGCTCGGTAAAAATTGTAGCGAGTAGTCACGTCACACGAGTTTTCAAAGCTCTGTATCGTCTTCATTTTTTGTCTAATATTTTTTGGAAATCTATCTGACGGACTAATTAGATTTTTTTAGTCAACTACCCTATTCTAACCTAATTATTAACATTGTCTTTCTTGTCCCAAAACCAGTGCACCCAGAACAGTCCCACAAAGCCAGTACCTACCTGCTGGATCAGCCGTCGATGCAGGTCTACATCAGCTCCCCGAATGCCCTCCCGGTCCTGATGCAGCTGCAGGGCGCACAGCAGAGCATCCTTGATGGTCTGCACGGTGGCTTGCACCCGGTCAGTTCGCATCAGGCGACGGACCAGGTATCCCTTGGCCAGAGCCACTATTTTAGTCGCAGCAGCTCGCTGATTCGGACAGTACATAAAATTGTATAGCGAATTATGCTGAAGTGGCGTGGAGGAACGGAAATAAGAGGAAGTGTTAGGATTAGCTTAAAGGCAGGAATTTTAAGGTTTTGGGTTAAGACAGAACACCAAATAGTAAGACATTTAAATAAAGATGCTGGGAAGCAATGCAAAAACTGGAATGAGAAATGTCAATCCAAAGTAGAAACTACGTAATCTCTCTAGGAAAGTTACACAAGATGGATTTCGAGATAAGTAAGCATGTCACGCTATAAAAAATAAAGCACTGACTGGGACGGATGACTTGAAGGAAAAACGGGTCATAAACGGGCGGACAAATTTCAGCGCAAAAACAAGTAATAAGCTTAAGAAAAAAGCGATGAAAATAGGCAGCTGACGGGTGAAACATAGAGCAACTCATCGATGTTCACATTAACTCCACAAATGTGCGCTAAGATTTTTTCAGATTACATACCTACTAATATTTTAAAACGGAAAAATGCAGAGTCCGTAAGATTGTAATAAAACATAAGATTTAATTTGTCGATGTATTGTGAAAAAATCGTGTTGTGTTTAAATCCCACCAAAATAATAGTTCATGCGATATATTACAATATTACGGCATTTGCAATTTTCCGTTGACATATTATATAATTAGATATCTATACTACTATTATAAAGAGGAAAGATTTGTTTGTTTGTTTGTATTGAATAGGCTCCGAAACTACTCAACCGATTTTAAAAAAAATCTTTCACTGTTTGGAAGCTACACTATCCGGGTTACATAGGCTACATTATATCCCCATATTCCCACGGGAAGCGGAACTATGCGGGTGAAACCGCGGGCCGCTGCTAGTAAAATATATATTATATACAATTTAAATAGATAAATAAATATGTTACCTGTTTTGGCGTTGCTTGCTGGATATTGAATTTAGCCGCTAGCGAGTTAGTGCTATTTATTGAATTTTGTATAGTTCTTTCCATATTTCGAATGGCACTTTCGGCTGAACTGCTGTGCACGGCTGAAGTGGCATGGATCGTTTTGATTTCTTTACCATAAACGTGGCTGGTAACGACACTGTTATTATCGTCAGCATAAAAATTGCCGTCGTCGTTGTCTGAAGGAAATGTAACATTCAAATCGGCCATTGTATCGTTAGTTCGATCGGTTAGCATTGGTTCGTAGTCACGATCAGATGATGCACTAGTCTCGTAGTTCAGCCGTCGGGAGGTGGGAGTGCTTCTCTGAGGAGGCGACGGCGTATTCCTCTGAGAGGACCTCGCGTTGGGGGACTGAGTGCGCGTCTTGGACCCCTCTGGTTGCGTCTTCTGGGACACAATCTTAGTACCGTTCTGACTGCGAGCTTTAATCGGCTGCTTCTTGATACTCCCAGTAATATCCCGGCTTTTCTTCAACACACTATCACATTGGTTTATGTAGTTGTTGGTATTGGTCAACGTGTTAGAAACGGGACTATCAAGACTACTTTGATCAGGTGATTTGTAGTTGATCAGCTGACTCAGGCTGACCGGACCTCGGTCACTTTCCTGACACTGTTCCAGGTGTTTGTCACCCCAAGCCTCCTTCACCTCTATCGGAGACGTGGGACAAATTGTCTTCAGCTGCTTGAAGAGCAAGTTGTTCTGCTCCTCGAATACTTGCTGAAGGAGCATTTGTTCCCTTTTCTGCTTTTCTACCAAACTCGCCATTTGTAATAACTGTTGATTTTGTATCTTCTCATAGAGTTCCCTGACACGAGCTGCCGGGTCTTCTGATTCTGATATTAATGGTGCAGGCGTGTGGCTTTGAGACACAGTTTGCAGATCAGGTTTTTTGGTTGTTTTAGGTGATCCAGGATCTTTAACCAATGCACGGTTGTTGGTGTTTCGGACAGGACTGATGGATTTCCTGGTTTTCGAGACAGCTTCAGACTTGGGTAATGTATCTGCATTGGGCGTTGGGTTGGCTTTTATCAAAGGTTTAAAGGTGCGTTTTGTTTTATCTGGGACAATCGTCTTTGGCCGGGTGAGTGGTGTGGTTTGACCCGAGGCTTTAGGTTGTTGTTTCACAACATTTTTGTTAGAAGCGTTCCTATTTAGGTTATTTGCTTTAGTCTGCTTCAGTTCCAGCGCCATGGTTGACCATTTTACCTTGGCTGTCTCTAGATCCCAACTTCTTCGCTTCTTAGTTGGGCTCAGGCTTGATAGCGATTCGCTCATCGAAATACAGCTCATCTCGACGCCAGTGTTCAATGACTGCACTTCTAGATGAGCCAAGAGTTGAGGACTAGGCTTTAGTAGTGTGTAAGATCGTTGCCGAGCTAGTGGCAACGAATTATGCAGGTCCTTGAGACTTTCTCTGTGCAAGTCATTGAGGGAACCTGTAAAGCTTTTGGAACCAAGAGAGGCGGGGCCATCTTGGGATACATTGTCAGCAAAAGGATCTGTTAAGTTTTTGTGAAGATTGAAGTTAGGAACTGCAGCATCTTTTTGTTTTTTATTCCTTTGAGTTTCTCTTATAACTTCTTTTTCTGTTATTACTTTTTTAGTAATCCTTGTCGTGCAGTTGTAATCTCTTTCAGGAAGATCTATGTGAGGGGGTGAGTGTGGGGGCGTCCGTCTAACGACGTCGACTACTTTTTTGCCAGATTCATTGTTGATACTTAGACTGAGATCTATTACTAGTTTCGGAGAGGCCGACCTAGAACTAGATCCTATTGATTCCACGATCACATTGGAAGTTATATTGTTACAAACATCAGTCGCACGCACGTTTCGTGGAGATGAAGGGACATGTCTTGGCGGTGGCGAGGTATGTCTTGGCGGTGGCGAAGCATGTTTTGGTGATGCGCCCCTAGATTTTTTGATATTTTTATAGTAGTAGCCAGGCTTTACTTGCTCTTGGGGTAGTTCGTATTCACATTCAGGCAGTTCAGGAGCGTCAGTCCTATCCTCGGACTCCGAGTCGCTGTCAGCCACGAAGGGTTGTAGAAGGGATATGCGCTTATCTACTTCCTTGGCAAGAAGCCGGTAGTACTGCATTTCTGTGCGACATTCTTTAGATAACTGAAACAAAATCATTTAAGTAAGACGCAACACATAAATATAATCATTTTAAAATTATTGATATTCATCACCTTTGTAAGAGATAACAACAGAAGACAACACATTATCTTTTTCATTTTTAATGTTAAACTTTTTTCTAATAAGCTCTTGAACAGTATTTAATCTGAAGATATTTTTTTAAATGCTTGAAATTCTGCAAATAAATGAAAAAAATAATGTAGATTTTTATCATGGAACTTAGAATAGTGATGCTGACTGATATTATTCTAAAGATTCAGAGAAGGCACAGAAAATAATAAAAGTTATGTAAAGATACAGTACAATACGGCCGACGGATCTTTGCGAGTCCGAACTTCGCGCAAAATGTTGAACAGTAACTTTTTTTAGGAACCAATCGGTAGCGGTCAGGTAAGTCAGTCGACGTGCGTGGGGCGGTGGTGTAGGGCTAGAGACGCGATTACGTAAACATCATTAATCCATTATTAAAAAAATCGCTATTATTTAGTTTTATTTAGAATTCATTGATTTTTACTTATGTATATAAGATATTAATAAACCAATTATATTTAATAATATTGTTAATTTTGTTGTTAATAAAAGAGAAGTTGTTTAAAAGCTTGACGACATGGTTGGCAGTGGTTGAGCGATTGGCTGCTGCGCTACGTGTCGTGGGTTCAATTCGCGCATGGTACAAATATTTGTATGGCCTACAGATAGTTTTTCCGGGTCTGGCTGTTTGTGTATGTGAGATTGTATGTTTGTAAACGCACCCACGATACAGGAGAAATTACTAGTATGGGGCGAAAAAAAAAACCTTCATATAGCTTAAAATGACCAGAAATATTTGACGTGTAAAAGTGTTAGGTATGTTTAACTTACTTACAAAATAAAGAAAATCGATTAAACAACACAAACAGGCACGCATATTGGACATTGTAAGGTTGGATTACCCTTTCTGTTTACTATGTAAAGTTCTGTGTTTATTTGGCAATACTCATAAATTCTAGGAATTTTATAGTTGACCCTGGACTAGATCATTAGCTCAGTGCTAAGCGGAGCAGCGCAAGTGGACCTTAGGTTGTGAAACAGAAAAACAAAGCTATTTTTGAAGTAACTAAGGAGTTTGAAATCTAAGGCAAAGTGTTTTTGATTGATATTCAAAAGAGGACATATAAATGAGTCAAGCTCACTTTCACTTAAAAAGTGCATAAGTAAGTCTTTGCAACAATTATTCCAGGAACATGCCCTCTATGTTTTTGGGCATATTATGCGTTCATCCAAGCATAATCTGGAAAGGCTCATGATATTGGGCCGGGTCGAAGGAAAGCACACTCAGGGTAGAATACTGGCAAGATCGTCCGATGCCATAAAGAAGGCTATTGGTGGCAGCATGTACAGAGCGGTCCACACTTCAGAGGACCACATGGCTTGGAAATGCCTTATATGTGGTTGCGATCCCCAGCAGTGAGGGAATGACTAAGAAAAAGAAGAGAAATGAGACTTAGTTATCAAAACTTTTGAGCTTATCCAAAACTAGCACTTTGCAATCTGCATTCTTATGATCCTGAAGTTTTTTTTGGTGAAAGTATGAGTCTATGCTGTTCTGCAAAAGATGAGAAACTTGAGATCTTATCCAACATCTTGAGTGTCCTTATAATTGTTCATTTATAAAAATCTCACATTTTTCTGATCAGGGAGTGTACCATTTTCCCTCTCCACCTTACTTCTATAGTAGTCTCTAATGTCTGAGATGGTCAAAGAATCGTTTTAAAATATCTAGTATAAGATAACAGAGAATGAACAAGGACACAATACATGTAATTGATGTACTCACAACTGGCGGAAGGAGTGGCACCCCGTTTATTTTCATACAGGATACGTACTGGCCGGCTTGTCGCACGCATTTCACATCCCACGGGTCGTTCATCCTTGTCATACACCCGACAGAAACGACTTACAGCTCCTGGACTCCCTGATGTTCCCCCAAAAACTGCTAACTCATCAATATCCGATTGCTAACATCGCTACAGGAGATTGCACGGCACTTTTGAGTCTATCTAATGTAATAAATCACAGATTTTGAACCTTATAACGAGGGAAATTCATTTCATTACGCCGACGAAATCGCATCGCAAAGTACCAGATGTTGTCATGCACGATTACGTCAGTTAATAAGTATTTTACCCGGTCTGATGGCGAACACTAACAATTATTTACTCTACGGTGAGCGATTGATGCAAAATATAACATTGAATTATGTATTATTTGTTTTACAGCTTTTTAGGAAAATTGATACAATAATCGGTACTAGAACAACATAACATGAATTTGAAAATGATAAGACATTTCTCAGTTTCGTTGCTACATGTAAAACATATTTTATAAAAAGTAACCAATCACATTAAAATACTTTAGTAAACTATTAAAGTTACAGCCAATGGAAGAGCTGTTTCAGAAAATAAATTCCAAAGCGTAGAGGAAAACAACCTTAGTATTAGTTGTCAAACAAACTTCGTATTGCCATGGTTACACATTCAAAAAAGTTGGTGGAATAGAAATTTTATTTTGCTCAATAATTTATCCTTTTTTAGAATTTTTAGATTTTCTAGTTCTTTTTGTTTGAATTTGTGTTGTGTGTGTGGTAGTTGTGCAGTGTATTTTGTAACAGGTTTCCCAAATATATTTACTGAAACAATTTATTTGTAGAACAGTTTTTGAACGAATTCAAAAGCTCATCTTAATTTGACATTGACGTTGATTGACAATGACATTACGTAGTTTATAAATTAGGTAGTGATTTCAGTGATTTCTCATGTAAATTTTGTGATTATTTTACAAATTTTCAATGATCTCTTCCAAACAACATCGTGGTTCATATCAGAGATAGTAGCAAAATTATATCAGGGTCTATTCCAGATTTTCTGACAGCTTTTATGAAAGGAAACTGATATGATGACTAGAAACATTTGTCCCGCCGGAAAAAAAGCGTTAATTTGGTTTTTTATTTCTTTACTTATTTTTACTACATCATTCTTTTCTGGAAAAGTCCTAGGATTCTCGTCGGAGCTATGGGCCCTTACGTATTGGGGCCCAGCTCTGTACTTCTGCCTGCTTACCTTCATACTAAGATATTGTTACACAGGCTTTATTTACGAGGTAAGTTGTATTTTATTTAATAAACAAGACATATTAAAAAATATAAATTTGCCTTGCTAAAAGTTTCAAAGAAGCGATATCCTCAAAAAAATCTTGTTTCAATTTTGGCTTATTGAATTAAGTTGTGTAGGTCAACATGAGTCACTGTTTTAAGAGTCATTATTACCTATACATATTAGGTATTCTATTTCTGATTAACGTAATGTTTTAGAAACATAACTATGAATGACTAGTTATATCTACTATTTATTATAAAGAGGAAAGATTTGTATTTCTGCATTTAACTCAAAAACTACTGGGCCGATTTCAAAAATTATTTCACCATTAGAAAGCTACATTCACCGTGAGTAACATAGGCTATATTTTATCCCCATATTCCCACGGGAACGAGAACTATGTCGGTACAACTGCGGGGCGCTGCTAGTCCTATATATATTTACAATGAGCAATCTTTTCTTACACAGGTATCAATAAGATCAGCATTCCTGGGTGCAACATTCTCCCTGGGTATCTTCCTCGCCACATTTGACAATGGCTGGAGAGTGTTCGGTCTCTACACCGTGATACTATCGTTCTTCCATTTCTCGGAGTTTGTGTCCGTTGCACTCACAAACCCTCGGACACTGTCTGTTAACTCCTTCATATTGAACCACAGTATCCAGTATGGAGTGGCTGCGGTAGCCAGTTGGATAGAATGGGGAGTGGAGTACTACTTCTTCCCTGGTAAGTATTGTATTTTGACTGTTTTTCAGATACAACTGTAAAATGTGACACTTCAGAATAGATGAAAGTAGCTTAACTGCCATTAAAAGAAAGAAAATAAAAGAAGACAGTACAAAGCTACTTACTTAGTTACATTCACAAGTTTGAATTCATGAATGGCTCTACGTATTCTACATTGTAGACACCATTTCTACTTAGAAATTAAAATTGACCTCAAACAACTACAATACAAGACTTAACTAAAATACACAAAAGTATGAAATAACTTTAATTTCAGAAGTCGGTGTTTTTGGTTGTTTCTTCATTATTTGAATTGAACACCAATTTCCAAAATTTTTTTTTACCTTTTAAGTGGTACGCCTCCCCCCCACCTAAATGTACCCATATTATACCGTATATTTCGATAAGCACTTAATATTGTTAACACTGTTTATGTATCGAGAATTAGTCAAACTAGTAGTGTATATATAAGTTAGGCTTCTTAATGATTCATAAGCCTGGCTTACATTTAGAAGCCTGACTTTCCATTCACCCATCGGCTTCTTGCAGATATGAAGACATACTTCTGGCTGTCATACTGTGGTGTTGTGATGTGCATCGCAGGAGAGCTATTCAGGAAGTCAGCCATGTTCACAGCCAAGACTAACTTCAATCACACAGTAAGATTTTCCTAAACATTCACAATGATTTACAATACGTATATGAACTTTCTGGTTGATATTAAGAGTTCCATACCCAACTGCTAAAACGGGGCCCTGTTGCTAAGACTCTGCTGTCCGCCTGTTCGTCTGTCTGTCTGTCACCAGGCAGTATCTCATGTACCCTGATAGACGGTTGAAATTTAAATTTTACTCCGTCCGTCTGTCACCAGGCGGTATCTCATGAACAATAGACTGTTGAAATTTTAATTTTACAACAAACAATCTTTTTGCTTGTTTTTGTTCGATATTCATAATTGCAACAGGCAGACTCTTGAAATATTGACAGATTATTTAGTTAACCTTAAAAATAAATAATCCCATACAACAGACATGATTTTTTTGCCATATTATAGATCGCGGGTCCGACTCGCACTTGACCAGTTTTTTTTAACACGATCAGTTTTTGAAAGGAACATAGTTAAGAGAAACAGGGAAACTGTCTAAAATCCTAAGCTCGTATTTTGACCTCTCGATAAATAAGTCCGTGATGCTACATGACTTGTTGCAGGTACAGTTCGTGAAGCGGCCCGACCACGAGCTGGTGACGCACGGAGTGTACTCCATCTGCAGACATCCTAGCTACGTGGGCTGGTTCTACTGGTCTATTGGGACACAGGTATGAGAATAAAAATATTAAAAGTCTGTATATGGACGATAATAGGGATGTTTCCTGAGTAAAAAATATATGATTATGTTAGATTATAGAAAAATATTGGACACGTATTTTTTCCTTTATCAAATCTATAAAAACTGACGAAGATACAAAGCATCAAAGATTAGGAGTGGGGGCTTGCGACGTCACGGCTCGGTAAAAATTGTAGCGAGTAGTGACGTCGCACGAGTTTTCAACGCACTGTATCGTCTTCATTTTTTGTTTACGTGAAAAAAGAAAAAATACGTGTCCAATATTTTTTGGAAATCTATCTGACGGACTAATTAGAATTTTTTAGTTAACAACCCTATTTTTAACCGATTTCTAAAAAAGGAGGAGGTTCTCAATTCGGATTTTTGTATTTGTTTTTTTTTATGTTTGTTCGCGCATAACTTCGTCGCTTGCCAACCGATTTGAAAAATTCTTTTTTTGTTAGAAAGGGTATACTTCCCAAATGGTCCCATGAAAATTTTATCGAAATCGAACAAGCGGTTTTTTGTTAATTTCAATAAATGATAGCAAATCTGTCGGGATAGCTAAAATCGCATGTTTGTTTATTGTTTACACCAATTTATACCACATACGCTGTGATAAAAAAACCTTAATTTCGGAAGTCGGTGTGTTCAAAAAAAAAAAACAACCAAAACACCGAGTTCCGAAATTAAGGTTATTTTGTACTTTTTGTAAAAAGTTTTCTTACGTGATAACCTTTGATTATATAATGTCTAGATAGAGCATCAAATGCGCGGAAACGTGTCAAAAAATATCAGCCAACTGTTGGCCTATAAGTACTTACCCGCCGATTAGTGCCGATCGAGCCGCTTTGGTGTCACTACGTATTACGCACGCTGAGTAATAAACAAAAAACAGCGATAAAATGACGGTATGTGTTATTAATCTGCGACTGAATTATAAATTAAGGGTAAAAAAGTACCAAATACATCACCTATCATCGCTAAGTAACTAGAAAACTACGTATTTATTTATTGTTTTTATGATTACCAAATTACGCCATTTTTTGTCAGTGTTGCCAGTTTCTTTTTTTATTCTCCCAACTTAACACATTTTTTTTGTGGGTATATTCGTTGGTTTATGGTAACGTTTATATAATTTAGTTGACGTAGTTTATTATTCGATTTATAAAAAGGTGGAGTTTTTTTTAATTCGTCTATACTTTTTTATAATAATATAATTTTGGCGAATAACTTTTTTGTTTATGAGCCAATTTTAATGATTATTTTTGCATTGGGTTCAATAAACCGATTTAAAAAATGCTAAGAGTAATTTTAATAAGATTAATTTATTAAGTCTTTCTTTATAATTATGCTTTTGAAGCCGATGCCAAGTAAAAATTGTTATTAGCTCGGTAAATAATTTACTTGGTACACTCCAATTCAATCTTTATGACGGCTCTGAAGTGCGCTGCTCCCTGCGCAGTACCGCATCCCTCACCCCCGCTGACACTCGAATATGTTTTTTTTTGACTCGCCTCATGTTCCGTGCCGCCATAAAGTTTTAATGCTGTACCGTCTTTTTGTCCTCATTTTGGTAATTATTAATATCTGGTACTGATTAATAGTATTAAATCATAGATTCAATCTATATAAACTGCCTAAAAAGTTTATTATTCTAATTTGATTAACTTAGCTGATTTAATACAACATTCACACACACAACTCTAATTAAATTGTATATTTTATTTATTTAAAAAAGAGGAAAAACAGACACTACTAAAACTGAATAATACGACATACATACAACTAAACTTATCTTATTTTTTTAAATATGTGATCTATGGGAGAATTCTAGTAGCTGGTATCATTATTCACGCACACAGAGACAAAGACGCATAGTGTAAAACACCGTCCGCACGCACACATGTTTGAAATTGTTGCCTCGTTTTCTTTGCTTTGACAGTAGGGCGACGCTCCATCTAGACATTATATAATCAAAGGTGATAACTTCATAAGGAAACATTGATGAAAAATTGCATACGTCACAAGCCGAACCATCCTCTCTATCGCTTGCTCCGCTCTCGCTCGCACGCTCGACTCAGGCGGAACGTGACACTTTCGTGCGTGCAACCGCCGTTCATCGATTTATAGGACTTTATCACGTCTAGTATTTTATAGGTATATATGTAGGTAATCATAATTTGTTATAAAAGACGCCTTTTTCAATCATCTTGATGCTTTTTAACGTATTTTCTTCTAAACTAATATTATAAAGAGGAAAGATTTGTATTTTTCTATGTAACGAATAAACTCAAAAACTACTGGACCGATTTAAAAAATTCTTTCACCATTACAAAGCTACATTCACCCTGAGTAACATAGGCTATATTTTATCCCCGTATTTCCAAGGGAACGAGAACTACGCGGGTGAAACTCCAGGGCGCTGCTAGTAGTTTATAATCTGTTTATTAGTATTACCGGCAAAGTACCCCCCCCATTATGCTGTGCAAAGTCAAAGTCAATTCATTTATTTCAACTAGACCATTAACGGCACTTTTGAACGTCAAAACATTTGAAAATAAAAAGTGCTCCCCCGCCCCCCCCGGATTAATGATAAACCTCCCATATCTTCCTCCTTTCAGATAACCCTGCTAAACCCGTTCTGTGTCGTCGTGTACGCTGTGGCGTCGTGGCTGTTCTTTAAAGAGCGGGTGTACGCGGAGGAGCTGACCCTGCTGACGTTCTTCGGGCCGCAGTACGTGGAGTACCAGAAGAAGGTAGGCACGGGCCTGCCCTGCATCAGGGGCTACATCCCGGAGAACACCGGCCAGCATGTCAGGGATAACCATTGGAGTTATTAAGGTGAGTGTGGACTTGCCACTGTCAAACAAATATCGACCGTACTGTGCTTGAAGTAAAGTCGAAAATAGATAATGTCTGTTGTTGTTTATTTTCAATTTCACAAGTAGGATTTTTGTTTAGCAATGATAAGTAAATAATAAGTTAAGTATATGTGTTCCGTGAGTGTATCCTTGGCATCACAGGCTCTATAGTTCTGCGGTTTTTTTTATTTTTAATATGGTAGCGTATGCTGAGAGATTTGTTGGCCTCGCACAATTTAAAATTAATATTAAGATTTTTTTGTTGCTGTTTTATGCAAGTCCTAAATAAACATTTTTCTTTCTTCCTTTTAGTAAGTACTAAATTTAGGAAGTTATCTACTTGCAGGTACTTTGTTCCACTGGGAACCACACACATCAGGCTCAAGTCTAATATACTAAGCGATCTAGTCTAATATACTAAGCGAGAGATAAATAACTATATAGTTATGGCTTGAAAAAGAAAAGTGCAGTTTTGTAAGATTTTGAAATAATACGTGAAGTTTAATATAATAAATAATAAGACACCGTTATATTCGAAACTATTAAATGTGGATGAAATTTAGTCCATACACTAATCATTAATCAACAAATATTACAATCTTGCGGAGTCTACAATTTTTCGGTGATAATTATGTTCATACAAGATTGGCTAATTGTAAGAAAGGTTCGCGTTTTGATTTATAATTTTACACGTATTTAATTTTTCTTGAATTGCAAGTGATTTTGTCCAGTTATAAGATAAAGAAAAGTTTTTAAAATCCTACATTCACCCATCAAATATCATTGATATTTTAAATCGTTTAGTTTAGGATTTCAAACAATATTGTGAAAAGTATTATAATAGGTACTTTTATAGTAAAATCTTGTACATTTCATGTAAAATATGTTATAAATTATTTTTACTACATCGATTCCTAAAAGATATTTGGGAAAACATTACATATTCAAAAACTATTATGTAGAATAACAGCCTAAGAGAATTTATGAATCAAAATATTTTGTGAATTCGTTAAATTATTTGTAACCATTGATTTTTCAAACATCAGATAATTTTAACGGCGAAAAAGTGGCGCTTTGAGAGGTTTTGTATAAAAAATATGTATGTAAAACAACCATATTTATTCTTCAAATAAAAGTTATCTGACGGTTGAGAAATCAGTTCTTAATAAGTATTGAATAAATATATATAAATAAGTATAAAGATTTTGTTTGAACAGTCGCATCGCTAGTGGCGCCATCTATAACTTATCTTGTTTAAGCAATATAGTATATACTATGAAACCCACTGTTTCACCAACTCAATAACTTATATCGTAACTTCAAGCCATGAAAATAATGCATTTATGTAAGTACTTATTTGTAAATAACCATTTACCTAACACATTTTAAATTTTACAAAAATAGCAAGACGTGTTTGATAACTTTACTAAAATTATTATTAGAACTAAGTGTATTTTACTAGAATTTCGCTACTATTTATAGTAACAAAAATAATGTAAATTGAGATTTGAATAAGTAATTCATATTTTCTAATATTTTATGGCTTGTAATGACTGAGAGGCTTGCTATCTTTTGTAAATACTCTTCCTATTTATGTGTCTATGACAAGACAATCACGAAATCTAGTGTGCAGAATCCATAGACACTAAAAACCCATACTATACCTCAGTGGCGAAGGGTGATATGTTGAGAGAGGTAAGCCGAAGCAAAAAAAAACTTGAGTGGTGTAAAGGGACACCCGGACGGAACGAAGTTCTTGTCTTGTCTTGTCTTGAAAAATCATACCGATCCAAATCACAACCTCAATAACAGCTACTTAACCCCACCCATCCAAATCGCGACCTCACCAATAGTTGCTTAACACACCCATCCAAGTCGTAACCTCATTCACAGCTGCTTAACCCCTCCGATCCAAATCACAACCTCAATAACAGCTACTTAACCATTTCAACCATCAACATTCAACCATCCAAATCGCGACCTCACCAATAGTTGCTTAACACACCTATCCAAGTCGTGACCT
Source organism: Hecatera dysodea (assembly GCA_905332915.2). Classification (NCBI taxonomy): domain Eukaryota; kingdom Metazoa; phylum Arthropoda; class Insecta; order Lepidoptera; family Noctuidae; genus Hecatera; species Hecatera dysodea. The sequence goes on from HG995299.1 coordinate 20,744,337, forward strand.
CACTAACAGTTGCTTAACCCCTCCCATCCAAATCGTGACCTCACTCACAGCTGCTTAACCTTACCCATCCAAAACCGCGACCTCACTATTAGTTGCTTAACTCCACCCATCCTTTTCGCAACCTTGCCAACAATTGCTTCACACACCCATCCAAATTGTGACCTCACTAAAAGCTGCTTAACCCCTTCCATCTAAATCGTGACACAAAAAGTGTCGTTACAACTTCTTTCCAAAAAAAAAACATTATATGCTTACTTCCATCTCGCTCACGCGTACGCATTTTGTATTCTGTCTCTTAGCATAACTCGGCGGATACCGGCTTACCTCGCGGCCTAGAATCTCGGTGATCATTGTGACGTCATGACGACTATTTTGCCTTATAAATTGAACTGTCAATAAGCCGATAGCGCCTGCGAGTTAAATAATGTTGTTGAAGAGCAAATTTTGTTGGAATTGAATATCCATCTGTGTATGCGTATTGTGATGTTTCTCTACTTTTAACAGTACTGATTGTGCGATTTTTCAATTACGATAGAGTAGTTGTGTTCCAAACTTCTGAAGGGAAGCCGGCGTGAATCGGCTTATGACCACGCTTCGCCACTGTATACCTGCATGCCCGCATGCGGGAGGAAGCACTAAAAACGCCATAGAAATCCGACCATGTTTATTTACTAATTTAATTATTCATATACACACAGAAATAAATAATTAATGAATTACAAGTCAGGGTGACTTGAAAATAATTGTAGAATGACTAGAATGTAAGAATAGAGGGTTGGAGGGTAACTATCTTGTTTTTAATTCAATGTATTCTTATTTGATACTTTAGTTTAAAGCTCTGCTTCTTCTGCTCTTGTTCTTACTCACTATAGTCTAGATTTTGTTACAAATAAGCAGTTCCTTGGTAGGTACTCAAAATAAATCGTCTACTACGTCCCAGTTAGTTCAGTAAATTGCAATTTTTGTTTTGAATATAATAAAGCAACTTATCTACTACTTAAAAAGCGCAAACACAAATAAATTTAGAAGCAAACAACCCAAAGAAAAATCGGCTACAATTTAATAAAAAAACATCGTCTCAATATCCTGAAAACGGTAATTTTGGGTACGATGTTTCATAGTCAAATCAATCAGGAATTACAGAAACTACAACCTCCAAAAAAACAAACAACTATCATTTATGGAAGAGTTCCGTTTCCTATCTCTGTTCTTCATCAGATCTTCACCAAACTAGTAAGGGACCACCTTGAAATACTAAGATGCTCTTCCAAACCATCGTACACAATTTTATTTTTTCATTTTACATCGACAAGAGTAAATGAGAACATCATCAATGTAGTCGAAGCCACGCATTATTACGGATAACTCAAATACTAGTCACCAGATCTCAATCAAATTTAAATGGGACCACACGACAAGCACCAGCTTTAAAGCGAATACAAAAAGAATCATCAAAATCGGTACACCCAGTACAAAGTTATAAGGTAACACACACAAAAAAAATACAGTCGGCTTGAGAACCTCCTCCTTTTTTGGAAGTTGGTTAAAAGAGGTTGTATCCTCAATATATTGCTATGTTCAACCCTTGAAAGATTTAATTTCAAGAAATCAGTATTCACCCTGGGCCTCAAGTCTGCTATTACAATAGTGTCAGAATGGTCTATCATTGGTTTCATAATGGTTGATTTTTACAAGTTTGGTAATCTACTAATATAATAGCGTCACTATGACTTTCCAGTGGTCAACCACTGACACTCCATTGAAAGAAATGGCATAGAATGGTAATCTCGTACATAATGAAAAATGAATGACAGACGTATGCAGTAATCTGCTAAAATTTTGACACTTCCATTGATCAGTGACCTACCATTAGAACGTAATTGTGTAGTAATTGCTTTTAATAGTTCGGTTATCAAAAAGTATTACGAGACCACTGACAGACCAATGATCGACCATTATGAATTTAGCAGATTACGATCTTTTAGCAAAATGACAATGGGATCATGTTGGAATGGAAAATTTATAAAAATAGCAGTCTCGGGGCTCTGTAAGCATGCGGGCATGTGGGTTTGGTTCAGAAATAATCTTAACATTGATTGAGCTACGGTTTTGGTTGTAATAAATGCTTGTATTTGTCAAGGTTGTGAATGTAATGAACAAAAATGTTAAATCAAATAAATATTTTTAACGACTGTGTAATATTATTTATTTCTTGTCCCTTCTACTTTTTCTTCAAAATTTTCTAGTATTGACTCGCTGCCCCAACTGCAACTTCGCCTGTATCACATAAGAGACAGGTAAAATACCCGTTTTTACAACATTTTTCATTATTGTTCCGCTCCTGTTCGTCGTAGCGTGTTTGTCTTCTATATCTACACTAATATTATAAAGAGGAAAGATTTGTTTGTTTGTTTGCATTGAATAGGTTCCGAAACTACTTGACCGATTTGAAAAATTCTTTCACTGCTTGGAAGCTACACTATCTGCGGTGAACATAGGCTATATTTGATCCCCATATTCCCACGGGAACGGGAACTACGCGGGTGAAACCACGGGGCGCTGTCCTCAATAAACGGACTATCCAACACTAAAAGGCTTATTCAATTAGAAGCAGCAGTTCCTGAGATTAGCGCGTTCAACCAACCAAACAAACTCAGGTTTATAATATTATTATAGATAGGCTGGAGTTTAACAATCTCTTCTGATTCAAAGCGATGATGTGGTCGACGACCGAGCAGACTTAGAAGTAACTTTTTCACTCATGACCTTAATCTAAGAAAAAGTATTCTGCATAATGTTATAAAGAAACGGTTACCTACACGAGTTTCTTTACATAATGTTTTAAAAAAGTTCGATAACTTTGACGACTGTTGACAAAACACAGTTTGTTGCGAGACCTAGCAGTACAGGCCAGGGATCAAACCTAACCAGTCAACGTGGAAGTAACCTGATAAGTTTCAAAAACTGGAATAGACACTAAAAAATATATATTAGAAGAAGAGACAATTCTGTACATCTGTCAAGAGTGATCTATGAATATTCAGAGTAGGTGCTTACTGAGAAGTAAATCTAGAAGTCATAAATCAGAAATTCCTAGTGTGGGGCAACGTTTTTTTTTAAAGAAAGAAATACAGTATTCACATGCAAGTACCGGTGGAGTCGAAACGTTGAATAACATAACAATTTGCAGCCAGAATGTCGAGTGTAGCGGTTTTTGTTTTTCTACTGGATAATCTAGCAGGTAAACTAAAGTCTCAAATTTTATTATTGTTGATAATTCAGAGTTATTTTTGAGTGATTATCACGAAAATAGAAATTTTGTAATAATCACACAAAAAATCTTAAAAATTTATGTTTATGAAAATCTTTATAGGTATCTTATACTGAATAAATCTCGAAAAGTCCCATAAAATCGCGTGCTTTCGCCTTAACGGTTTTTTGTGACCTAACATACTTCCTTCGATTCTAAGTGTTGATCGAAAATTTTCCCACCCATTTTGTACGCTAACCCTTTTATGAGACAGAGTGCGTTGTGACCTTTGACCTTGAATATCTCAAAACACGGTCACGAGATTTTATGAGACTTTTGAGACAATTTCAAGAATGTTTAAACAACTTATACAGCTAATTGTCTCTTTTGGACAATGAAAGCATTACCTATATTGGTTTGCATGTTCTAATCTAAGAAGTTCCCAATTCACTATGGAACAATAAAATCTATGTATTTTAGCTTGTCAACTGATGTAGTATGTCCTGTTTTGAAACTTAGTGCGGTTCTGGGATCTACGTTCTGCGTGAACTTTTAATAGAACATGCAGTGTTCAGGCACAGTAAAAATATGGAACAGTATGGAAACTAAGCCCATTTGTTGAAATAATTACCTACGCTCCAGTAGAGAGTTAGGGTTGTCACTTTTAATGTTTGTAACAAGTGTTTTATTGGAACGAAGTTCTTTAAAACGGCTTGCGGCAGGAGTTGACTGGGAGAAATACTCACGCGAAAATGCGGTAGTGCATGTTATTCCATGCGACTTTCTTCTTTGGTCAAAATGTAAATAATGCCATTGTAAAAAAAAAAAAAAATATTTACAAACTGAATATTGTTTATCATTTCTATGCCATTTTATTCCATTTCAATTATTTTCAATTTTCTGCCCTATTTGATGAAGGATTTCTGTAAGTATGTTGAAAAATTATTGTTACTTATTTTGTGAAGTAAGTAAGTTCCTATGTGTATGTTTCGAAGGGTAGATTTCCTTTGCCAAGACTAGAATATAATGTTGTCGTCAAATTATAGTAATTTATTTTTTCATACTCATAAGAATTCATTTATTCTATGTTATATAAATTATAATACAATATAAATTACAATCAGTATTCGGTATAAGGATTTAATACTAGTATTAAATATCCCACGAGCGCTATCTAGAGAGCGTAAGCGAAAAGTCATAGCTATTATAATAGTGTAGGTATTATCTATGAACACGGCACCCGCCACTGAGAGCACCGCGAAGGTCCCTTAGGGGCCTCGTAGATGCGCGCGTCTGTGTGAGTGTGCCGTTTCGATCGTTTGTTCGTAGTTTCTGTACTGTTCCATATTTCTACTGTGGTTCAGGTTTAGGGAAAGTTCATATCTGACGGAACACGCGTCGCGTATTATCGGTCGCGTAACGCCAGAACAGACAAATGTATAGAAAAACACTCGACCGTTCACACTCGACTCACTAACGTATCATCGGTTGAATGTGAACGGTCAAGTGTGTTCTGGCGTTACGCGACCGATAATACGCGACGCATGTTCCGTCAGATATGAACCTTCCCTTATTTAGTGGCATCGACAAATTAGACTGATTTAATCCAAAGACTGCCTACCTAAGTCTTTCGATTAAATCAGTCTAATTTCCGTCTATTTCAGTCTATTTTTCCGTAGTAGGTACCTACCTAGGTTTTAATAAAATCATAGCTCAATACTACGCAACAAAGACCAGAGTGTTTATAAACATTATAGTATGGCAGCATGATGTTTGTGTGTTTAACGTGGTTTTACATAACATAGCTAAGTTCTACAAGTTTCATACCTAAAACTCGGCATTACACAACCTATGACTACATAGTTCTAGTACCTAGTCAGTTGTCATAGTGTAGGATTCACCAACTTGAATGAACCATTCAAGACAATTTCAATCCAACGTACTTAAGTACATATACCTACCTAAACTTTAGCACAGTGGGTTTTAAGTTGATTTTTAATTGAACATTTGTATTCAAAAAGGTTCCAAATGCAGGATGAGTTGCAATAAAAATTGATTTTGTTATGTAAATCATCTAATGACTGTCAGTCTTACTGACTAAAACCCACCCGTGTTCCTCCTGAAAGTGCCATTTGCGTTCCTGGGCCGCGGCCACTCTTTCGAATAAATTCCAGGTACTTTCCCGGTGGGGCCTCGTATGCGTGGAACACGACGCGCCATCTACTCGGGCCTGGTCGTTATCGTACGGCCCATAGCTTGCAATCCACAGACCCGATATACAATGCCTAGTTATAAAAAAACTTACTCAAATTCAGAATTCAAATAAAATAGAAAACATTAAACTTTTGCTATCTATTTTAGGTTTCAACTACGCCATGAACGATACTCTGTTTCAAAACGCAATGTTCACGAATAGCGATGAGACCCCGGTCATCCAGGACTGTGACCCATTGACCACCGACCAGATCCTGAGTGCCGTCAGCCAGGAGCTCGGCCTGGTCATCGTACCCTCCTTCAGAAGAGACAACCAGTTTGAGAACGATCAGCTCGAAGAACAGACCTCTGAGGTGCTGGAAACACTCCTAGTCGACAATTCTCGGCCCGAAGCAGACGTTTCAAGATCTTTTGATGAAAACAAGTCGAAATTCGACAACGACTTTACCTCGTTCTCTAGAACGAGTTATCGTCGACATAGTAACAAAAATGTTACTCATGAAGTAAAAAATAAGACGGAAGTTGAGTTTCCGAAAAAGGCGCCATTTATGGTCGCCATATTTGAAACGCTTGAGAATGTTACCGCTCAAACTTGTGCGGGGACGCTGTTGTCTTCGCGCTGGGTGCTGACAGCTGCCAACTGTATCAATGTGTTGAGTAGCTTGCATGTCAACAAGTAAGATTAATACCACTTTTAATCCTAAAATCTACCATAGTGTTAAGATGCTTTAAGACCGTAGAGGGCAGGCTTATTGTTTAGCCAAACTGCTTATTGTTATTATTTTAATAACGAGCAGCGGAATAATTAACGGTTAAAAAGGTTTTCTTTTCACCGCTAATACAGAAACAGCAGTTCTTTACTTTGTGAACATTTTTGCGCCGTACTTCCGACTGGTTTCATTGCGTCAAAGTGGTCAGTTTTAGGTGACATCCGACCGTCACAAAAAACAGTCAGCGAACGGTCAGGTGTCACCGCTAAAATAGCGTCACCTGGTGGGCTGACCCACGCCTTCCTCGATACGCTACTGTTGTTCGCAGTCTTGACCCAGTAGGTACTTAATATAGCTGCATCCTGACGTCTTATTGCTTGCAGCATAAACACAACAGGCACAAGTCACTACACAATAGTAGCAGAATCTTCAGACCCACTCATTGACGGTTCAGCGCACAATGTGACGATGGTGGTCCTCCCCCCGACCTCCAACTCTTCACGGCCAGCTGCCAATGGAGAGGACGCGTCATTCTTGGCGCTGATGAGGATCGAGCCGGAGGTCGATAGTGCTCCCATGGAGCTGATGGAAGGGGAGGTGCGGAATGGCGACGTTATGGCGTATGGATGGGTTGTGTCGAGGGTAAGTTGGCGGAGAGCTCTTGGTAATCATATTTAGTTGTCTATTACTCCCTCCTCCGGCGGTTATCTTAGCGGTTATCTTAAACAGCATTACTACTTACTCTAAGAAAAACAGAAGTTCACGTAAAGTAGGTACTTGTTAAGGGAACGAATTTATATACAGAGTGTAAGATCGGCGCACAAACGGATACCGTGGATTCAGTAGGTAAGTTGCAGTAGGCGGCATTACTTTGAATAATTAATTTCATCACCACTGTTCTCAAAACGGTGAAGGAAAACATCGTGAGGAAACCGGCATGTCCTAGAACCAAAAATTCGAAGACATGTGACATTCACCAACCCGCACTGGGCCCGCGTGCTGGATTACGGCCCATCCCCTCTCCTAAGAGAGGAGGCCTGTGTCCCAGCAGTGGGAACGTTAAAAGGCTGTTTACGCTTATGCTATAACGCAGTAGGTAAGTACATGATACTGGACACTCTGCTTTGTCTCGTATTTTTTTGTTCTTTATTAAATCAAACTTTCTTATCTACACCCATGAACTTCAGTTGATAATGGGAAGAAAGATTATTTAAAGTAGAAAGACGTTTATTGAAAAAAAACCGACGGCCGGTTTTTAATAAACCCTAGCTATTACAAACTAGCAACTACTAATTGACTATTTCCTGTCTCACGCTTACCAAACATGGCATTTGTCAATAAGACAGACACATAAGGTCAAAGTGTATCAAAATAGCATGGAAAGGAGTCTCCTAAGCCTTAAGCTAACCGATAAAGTGAGAAATGAAGACGTCAAGAAAATTACCAATGTAAAAAACATAGTAGAAATCATAAATCTGGGCATGTCCAAAGATCACCAGGGAATAAATGGTCCAGAATTGTCAGCAATTGGTACCCGATTCACAAGAAAAGACGGAAAGGAAGGCCATTCAAAAGATGGAGTACTGACATAGTTGCCACGGTGGGAAATACCTGGAGCAGACTGGCAAGAGACAGAGCGAAATGGAAGAAAATGGAGGAGGCTTTCACCGCCAGAGCGGTCCATACAACAAATCGCGTTAATGCAGTTTAATAACATGCTAACAAACTAGAATAAGTATAATACTAACAGTACAAATGCTGTTTAGAATTAATGTAAACTATGTGTAAGCAATATAAATAAAGCTTATTAATACTTGACTATTTCAGAACGAGTCAGACCCAGAACACGACTCGATGCAATGCAAGTCAGCGCTGAGCCACATCCTCAGCCCCGTGGACTGCCAGGCCATGTACAGCTATAAAGACAACGACGTCCTCTGTCTGCTGAGCAAGGACAATGCTACGGAGGTCTGTATGAGGTCCAAACAGTCTACGTCATTCTCCCAAATCGACACGCACGATGGCATCTGTTGGATACGGAACATAAAACAACGGCTGCTGTAAACGCACTCAAGCTTTATTTCCAACTAGCTGCTGCCCGCAACTTCGTCCCCGTGGAATCCCCGATTTTAAAACATTCTTTATCGCTGCTCCACTCCTATTGGCTTAAGCGTGATGATATTAGCCTAAAGCCTTCCTCGATAAATGGTCTATTCAACCCAAAAAGAATTTTTCAATTCGAACCAGTAGTTCCTGAGATTAGCGCGTTCAAACAAACAAACTCTTCAGCTTTATAATATTAGTATAGATACGCGTATAATATTAGTATCATCAAAAAAAAAAAAAAAAAAAGTATAGATACGCGAGCGCGGACCCGCGGCGGGGGCGCGGAGTCCCGGAGCTGCGCGTCGCCGTGTGCGCAGTAGCCGGCGCTGGCGCGGCGCGCATCTCTATTGGCTTATATAACCTAACCTAACAGCATCCGATTACAATTTCATTTGATTTGATTTCACAATGGGTTCTCGTCATGGATTAGGGCCCGGTCTATCTCACAGGTGGCGTCATTCCCAGCAGTGGGAACGTTATAGCCTGATTATGCAATAGCATCTCCCAATTTCGCCTGTCTTTTAACGCAGTAATTCCAAAGTCACACGAGGATGTTATTTGAAGCTAGGATAGCAAGCAAGGAGGTTATATGCTGCATACCTTCACGACTTACGCCACGATGGTGTGACAAGCTTCTTAGCAGACATGAAAAATCGTGTGGCCTGAGCGTGACATAAGAATGGTTTTATTTATTGAAACTGTATGAACTGTCTTAGATTTATTTACAGGCTGTGTTCAGTGTGGTTTTTGTTGTTAATTTTGTGATAGTCTATACATGTACGTATAAGAGAATTGTAACAGGCTGATGTATGTACATTAGAGATATCTTACTTCTTACTTAATATTATAAACGCGAAATTTTGTAAGTATGGATGGATGTTTGTTACTCTTTCACGCAAAAACTACTGAACGGATTTGGATAAAATGGCACAGAGGTAGATAGTCTGGAATAACACAGGATAATTTTTATCTTTTTATATTCCCGTAGGATAATTTTCGACATACACGCGGGCGAAGCCGCGGGCGGCAGCTAAAAATATAGGCTACATTTTACTACTTAGAAATACTATATTTTAAGTACCTACCACGCGTACAAAACGACAAAGTCCCGGGCAAAAGCCAGTTATAAATACGGTTGACCGTAGCTGCCATCTCTGTCGAACTCCAGGGGCGCATGTGTGATATTCTGACATAATTTCAGCTGAACACCGGCGGTCCCGTGCTGTATATTCACGACGGTAAAGTGAAGGTGTTGGCAGTGGTGCAGGCTGACGAGCAAGTGTTCGTGTCTTACCCCGTTGCGGCGTATTACAACTGGATCCTACACACTGTTAGTAATAAATGATTGTTAGTTATTTAGTTTTATTGCGATTTTCAATGAATTTCCCTGTTTTATGATATAACGCATCCAACTTTTTCCGCTTTAGCCAAAGCGGGAGGGGTATTAAGGTGTCTGACTATTACTGACTAACCCCCACCCTAGTTCCTTCAAGATGCCCTTTATGTTTCAGGCCGCGGTAACTCTTTCGAAAAATTTCGCAACCCCAGCCAGGCTGCCTAAACCCTTCCAAAAAATATTGGGGTCAGCTTTCAGCCTAACTGAATACTGCTGTATGCATTCGTACGTGGAGTGACTGCCTTTTTGACCTCCACTACCCAGTAACTGAGTAACAGCATGATAATTTCTTAAGACTGATGTCACATTTTCTGGTTTCTGAATACCAGTAACGACTGTCAATGTTCTACAACAGGCAGCCGGTACCAGTTGCGGAATTTGTTCGAAAGACTCACCGCGGCTCTGGAACGCAAAGGGCACTAGAAGGATCACGGGTGGGTTTTAGTCAGTAAGAGTCTGACACTCCCTTCCGCTCCACCCAGAGCGGGAGAAGCCATTTGATGATTTCTCATCCAAAAAAAGAAAAAAAAAAAAGGAAAGCCAACAGGCACCAACGAATTAATATGTAATGATTCTCGGTATGTAATAAATGGTCACAAATCCTCGGATCAACCATGGCACGCGTTGCTTAACCTCCTCCTTCTGGGGAGAATTGTTGTCGGTAGGTAAATGTGGGAATTGAAAGAGGTGAAAAACGCCAAACAAAAAATCGAGATCGTAAATAATGACTATCATTGACAAGCGAGCAATAATGAAATATTATACGATATATATTATGATATTATCCTAAACAGGGACACTTCACACATCTGCCTACCCAGCTTTGAGTCGGTTGGAGCATTCAGGATTTTTATATTACAACGCCATCTAGCGAGGACTAGCTAAAACAAATTGTTAGTACTCCCAACGCTAGATGGCGTTGCCGTCGCCATAGTAGTATAAATAATAATAATTTATCTCACTATAACGTAAGAAGTTTTTAGCTGAAAACTAATGTGATATAACTGTTTACTGATAATAGTAAACAATTTCACGTGCGGCAATTATTACCGATAATTGACCGATTACTTTTACACACTATAAAGTAGAGAGAGAGCAAAAGTACCACTACCAACATCTTTTTTAGGTACGGAGTTTGTTTTCTTCTGAAAACATTTAACTTTCAAAATAGTGCAAATCAGAACTAAAAATCATAGCTCACTGAGGGAGACAGGGATATCACATAGGTTATGGTAGATTTATACCTACTAATGGATTAGTAGATAAAACAGTGCTCTTTAGTGCAGTCCTGGATTTATAAATAGGCCGTATAGGCCGCGGCCTAGGGGCGGCAGCGTCCTAGGGGCGGCAGATTTCAGAGGACGGTCACTCGATTTCAGACGATAAAAGTCAAACACGTTCACTGGTTGTATCATGGTTTTTTATACTTTAAATAAATACCTATAGAAGAAACTCATTCCTATCGAAACTCATTCCTATTGAGTGATAGATGAGCGCAGTGCGGCGGGCGGCGAGCGCACAGCAGTGGCTCAACGCGAACGTAACAAACCCCGCTTCCCGCCCGCACTCCGAACCGTCAACCAATGCCCGCGCCCGCACCAGTGTTTTGATGAAAGCACCGATCGCATACGCACGCTACACTCTCGTCGTCTTGTCTTTAAAAATCTACTTTACATACCAAAACAAAATACGTAACGACTAGGTACTGAATAAAAAATCACAGTGATATCTACTCAATATTCTTTGTTGTTAGGTAAGCTTCAGTTTCTATTGACATAGGTAAGTGGTAGGTACACAATAGTGTGCAATACTCTAAACTCTAATATACCTATTTAATCATTAACACTCATTATATGAAAATGAAAATTGTCCTTCTTTAACACGATACTTTTACATTGGTGGTTTATTGATGTGTTTCTACATTTAAATATTATTATTTTGAGTCCGACGTTTCGGTTGCCTTTCAACCGACTTTCAAAAATTGAGGAGGTTCTCAATTCGACTATATTTTTTTGTGTGTTACATCTTTTTACCGGGTGTACCGATTTTGATGATTCTTTTTATATTCAAAAGCTGATGCTTGTTGTGTGGTCCCATAAAAAATAAAATTGTGTGAGATGGTTTGTAAGAGCATCTTAGTATTTCAGCGTGGTACCTTTCTAGTTTGGTGAAGATCTGATGAAGAACAGAGATGATAGGAAACGGAGCTCTTCAATAAATGATAGCAAATCTCATGTTTGTTTATTGTTTACATCAATGTTATTGGTACGTTTAGGTGTGTTACCACTAAAAAGTGAAAAATAAAAAATCTTTTTACAAAAGATGCGGAAGTCGGTGTTCAAAAACGAAAAAGCAACCAAAAACACCGAGTTCCGAAATTAAAGTTATTTTGTAGGTACTTTTTGGATTTTTTTTTTTGTGTAGAAGTCGGTGGATTTTTTTTATAAAAAGTTTTTTTTTTATGATTTACAATTTCCGTTGTCGCGGTTGACTCTGCGAAAAAATAAAATAAAAATATGTAGAAACCTGGTAAAACGATTCGCTGCCGTGGAAACCACAACAGACGTAAACCAGAACCTCGAAAATGTGACTCGGATCCTCAGGGAAGAAGGTATGAGATTCTGTGATATGCAGCGTAAGGGCAAGAAGTCCAAGCTTTCAGAAGGGACTTTAGGGCTAATGAAGGAACGACGCGAAAACCCACCCACCACTTCGTCGGCAAAGCGGTTTCTAAACCGAGAGATCAACAAACACGTACGACGCGACCTCCGGCGCTTCAATGCTCTTTCGGTTGAAAGAGCAATCGAGCAGAATCGGGGGTCAAAGGTGTTCGTACAATCTCTCGGAAGAAGCCACCTGACGAAGTTGACCACAGCAAGTGGAGAAGTCGTTTCTTCGAAGCCAGCAGTCCTTTCGGAAGTGGAGGACTTCTATAGCCGGTTATACGCATCGCATGCATCTCGTCCTGATCCCGAAAATGAGGGTCCTAGAGCCACATTGACACGCCATTTCACCGAAGACCTGCCAGAAGTCAGTATTGGCGAAATCGAGATCGCTCTTGGACAGCTTAAAAATGGAAAAGCCCCTGGAGAAGACGGCATTACCAAAGAGCTGCTGAAAGCTGGAGGTAACCCCGTACTTAGGGAGCTCCAGAAGCTTTTTAACGCTGTCCTATTTGAAGGGAGAACTCCAGAGGCGTGGAGTAGAAGTGTGGTCGTTTTGTTCTTCAAAAAGGGAGACAAGACCCTGTTGAAGAACTATCGACCCATATAAAGAAAGAAAGAAAGAAAGAAAGAAAGAAAAACTGTTTATTTGCGCCACGTCTATAAGTTGTTTTCAAGAGTGATCACGAACCGTCTTGCGCGAAGACTCGACGAATTCCAACCACCGGAGCAGGCTGGGTTTCGGAGCGGATATGGCACCATAGACCACATCCACACAGTACGGCAGATTATACAGAAGACCGAAAAGTATAATCAGCCCCTGTGTCTAGCATTTGTGGACTATGAAAAGGCCTTTGACTCTGTTGAAATCTGGTATGTTCTGGAGTCCCTGCAGCGCTGCCAAGTAGACTGGCGATACATCCAAGTGATGAGATGTCTCTACGAGGCCGCCACCATGTCCGTTCAAGTACAGAATCAGCAAACAAGTCCCATACCGTTGCATCGAGGAGTGAGACAAGGGGATGTTATTTCCTCGAAATTGTTCACTAACGCAATGGAGGATATGTTCAAGACGCTGAACTGGAAAGAACGTGGCATTAACATCAATGGCGAGTACATCTCTCACTTGCGATTTGCAGACGATATCGTCATTATGGCAGAAACGCTGCAGGAACTACAACAGATGCTGAATGACCTGGCTGACTCTTCTGTACGCATCGGCCTACGGATGAACTTGGATAAAACCAAGGTCATGTTCAACGAACATGTTCTACCGGAACCGATTGCGATTCACGGTGCCGTTCTCGAAGTTGTTCAAAAATATGTGTACCTCGGGCAGTCATTGCAGTTAGGTAGAAACAACTTTGAGGGCGAGGTGAATAGAAGAATTCAGTTAGGTTGGGCAGCGTTTGGGAAGCTACGTCGAGTCTTTACATCGTCGATCCCACAGTGCCTAAAGACGAAAGTCTATAATCAGTGCGTCCTACCCGTCATGGCATACGGAGCCGAAACATGGACACTGACGGCTCGTATGGTCCACAAGCTCAAAGTCGCTCAGCGGGCTATGGAAAGGGCTATGCTCGGTGTGTCTCTGAGGGATCGCATCAGAAATGAGGTGATCCGTCAGAGAAGCAAGGTAATTGATATAGCCCACCGGATTAGTTAGCTGAAGTGGCAGTGGGCTGGCCATATTAATCGTAGAACCGACAACCGTTGGGGTAAACGAGTTCTAGAGTGGAGACCGCGTCTCAGCAAACGTAGTGTAGGACGTCCTCAGGCACGGTGGAGTGACGATTTGCGCAGGACGGCTGGCACAAACTGGATGCGAGAAGCCGAAAATAGTTCTAAGTAGCGTGCAATTGGAGAGGCCTATGTCCAGCAGTGGACTGCAACAGGATGTTGATGATGATGATGTAGAAATACTTATTATTTAGTTTCGTTTACACTTTATGTAAACCGCAATGTTTGGCCAGCCAAGCTAAAGAAATATACAACGTGTAACAAACGTAAGACCTGAAACTAGTTTACTCGGAATCGTTTACTAAATCCATTTCCGTTTTTATAGGTGTATACTCGTATTTATACCGGAAAAATCATCTAGCTCTTCTCTACATAGAAGCAGAGATAATGAATACCATAAACTATGATGATATTATAGATGATTTTGCTATTAAAAAGTCCCGTAAAAAATTGTATTCTTGTTTCTTTTTGAAACTCTTTCTTAATGACTAATTCATTCGTTTATTTAACTTTAAGTATCTATAAGGCATTCTAAATGTAGTAAACTACAAATGGAAAAATATTATTTTAGAAAGGTGAACATGGGGCGGCGGGAAAAAGTGGCCTACACTCATAAAAAATATAAATCCGGCACTGCTTTAGTGTTTCGACAGTGTCGTTCTGGGTTAATTGTACTTATGTCTTTTGATCAGAAAATTATAAGTGTAACATCTGACGCTGCGGTACAGGACGCCGGACACTTTAATGATATGTATATGATTAGAGTTCCGATGAAGTGCCCAAAGCTTTCTAAAACTCAATTAGTTACATACCTACCTAATTACGAGTTGAAGGATCATTTGATTGGATGGTTACGTTTTACTCTTTTCTATAATAATCTGGTTGAGTTTTGACAAACCTGCTACACACACTATAAGTAAGTAGGTACTATAACTCCCCCCCCCCCCCACTTCTGCAACTCCTGAAAAGACAGTGAATGAAGCTTTGCAATACTTGTTTAAATGCCATATATAGGTATACGTATTTATTTGGAGAGAAGAGCAGTTAGAGAAACAAAAGCAAGCAAGAACACTTGAAGGACAATTGGAAAAACGGGATTTAGAATAGAATACCTATGTACACCATAAAATTCACGGAAATATTTTAAAAAAATACATAGATGACAAAATGGGCGTAATAACATAGGTAGGTAAGTTTACACAATTACATACATAGGTACCTAAGTAATTCTTCAAAATTCTTTGGTACCTTGAGCTTCTTTTATTTGATAACGAGCTACAAGGTATGCCACCTCCCTCGAGGTTAGCGAATACCAACGCCAGGCAGAAGCGCTGATGTAAGGCTTCTTGCAAACAAAACAACGTGCATTTGGTAGGGCTTCCAAACACTAGCAGTTTGCAGTGCGCTACGAATTAATAAGCCCTAGCCCCGCAGAAATGATGAATGGATGGGGATCGAGGAATGTAGGTACAACACTAGTAGGACGGTGGCAACAGTTTGGCCTTGAACTTGCCCGGCTTAGTACAGAATAAAAGGTGGTGAAAATGAAAATAATATATCTAGTTTTAATTTCCGCGAAAATTAGTGGGTTGGGTGGTTGGTGGTGTTGGGTTTTGCTTTGCCTTCCTGCATGTGCATAAAATCCTTGCATTTGCCTTGTAATCTTGCATGTGCATAATATAGCGGGCGGGAGGGAGGTGCATACGAGTACCTGCAACCCATTATTATGCATGCATAATATCGCGGAAATTAAAACTAGATATATTATTTTCATTTACAAACTTAAAATGGATTTCCGCAAAGTAACGCCTGACTCAATCAATTTTATAAAAGGTGGTGTAAAATGGTTTTGGGACGAGAAGCCCAATGTACATACATATGTACTACATAGTTTACTTGTTTAAATAACAAAGTAGGACAAAGATATAAACAATTCAGAATGTCCTTTTTTCTTCGCTCATCTATACTAATATTATAAAGCTGAAGAGTTTGTTTGTATGTTTGTTTGTTTGAACGCGCTAATCTCAGGAACTACTGTTCCGATTTGAAAAAATCTTTCAGTGTTAGAATACTAATATTATAAAGCTGAAGAGTTTGTTTGTATGTTTGTTTGTTTGAACGCGCTAATCTTAGGAACTACTGTTCCGATTTGAAAAAATCTTTCAGTGTTAGATAGCCCATTTATCGCGGAAGGCTATAGGCTATATATCATCACGCTAAGACCAATAGGAGCGGAGCAGCGATAAAGAATGTTTTAAAATCGGGGATTCCACGGGGACGAAGTCGCGGGCAGCAGCTAGTCTTGTTATAAATTAAACCTTGAACTTGAGTATTTCAACAAGCGCAATATGGTTTTAGTGACGTCAGTACCTAAAAAGTCTATGAGCGCGGGCTAAAGTTATTTCGTCTATGGTTTAACGCGTTTTTGGTCGCATAGAGCTAAAAACGCTAAACGTCTTCAAGTTGCTGTGTTTTTTGAGACTTTCCATCTTTTCCAGACACCTTTACCTACTGATCGTCAAACTAAAGTGGCAGTAGGCAGGGTACAGTACACGCAGATCAGGTGGTCGATGGGACCGAAAGGTTCTGAAGTTGTAACCGTGTACAGAAAGACTCAGTGTTGCCAGGCCTCCTCTATGGTGGACCGTTGACCTAGTAAACCATTGGAAACATAGACATTTTATTTTCAACCGACTTCCAAAAAGGAGGAGATTCTCAATTCAACTGTATTTTTTTTGTGTTTGTTTTCTCATAACTTTGTATTGGGTGTACCGATTTTGATGATTCTTTTTATATTCGAAAGCTGGTGCTTGTGGTGTGGTCCCATTTAAATGATTGAGTGAGCATCTTAGTATGTCAACGTAGTCCCATTTTAGTTTGGTGAAGATCTGTTGAAAAACAGAGATTGGAAACGTAACTCTTCAATAAATGATAGCTAATCTGTCGGAATAGCTGAAATCTCATGTTTTTTTATTGTTTACAACAATTTATACCGTGTACGCTGTAATGGGTATATTTAGCTGAGAGTGAACCACTAGAAGTGAAAAATAAAATAAAAAATTACAATAACAATACAACCGGCTGCTAAATAAAAAGTACAAAGTAACTTTAATTTCGGAAGTCGGTGTTCAAAAAACGAAAAAGTAACCAAATGCACCGTGTTCTGAAATTAAAGTTATTAAATACGTTTTTCTTTTTTGTTTTGAAGTCGGATGTATTTTTTTTTTGTAAAAATTTTTTTGTTATAAATATCTTGGGACAAATATGATAATTTTACTTTCTTTCTTCCCCTACCGGGTGAATGAACTGCACTTAGGGCCGAACCCAATAACCGATCTATCACATACTGGAGATAGAAAAACAATTGAAGCAACAGAAAAATGATGTAGGTTTTCGAAAACCTACATCATTTTTCTGTTGCTTCAATTGTTTTAACCAAACCAGAGAGATCCGAGTGATTGGATAATCTCAGATCACAAAACATCAGCTCACCGGTATACATACGCGTCCAGTTATTATACAACACTTGCAATATGGAAATACAGCTCTATAGCTGTTATAAAAATAATTAAGATAGTTATCATCTTTTGCACATGCATTTATGAAACACTAGTTCATGCCTGCGACTTCGTTCGCGTAGATGTCGGCTTTAAAGAACAAAGACTTTCATAAGTATAAAGTTCCACCTCCTATTTTAACCCAATAAAGTTGAAAATAACATTAAAAAAATACGGTCTTCCAAATTTTAACTTTTAGATTTCGTTTTTTTGGCAGTGCGTTGACAGTGAGTCAGGATTTCGGATTACAGGACAAACGACTTTCTTGTATATAGATAACTAGCTGCTGCCCGCGACTTCATCCCCGTGGAATCCCCGATTTTAAAACATTCTTTATCGCTGCTCCGCTCCTATTGGCTTAAGCGTGATGATATATAGCCTAAAGCCTTCCTCGATAAATGGTCTATTCAACCCAAAAAGAATTTTTCAATTCGAACCAGTAGTTCCTGAGATTAGTGCGTTCAAACAAACAAACAAACTTTTCAGCTTTATAATATTAGTATAGACTAGCTGCTGCCCGCGACTTCGTCCCCGTGGAATCCCCGATTTTAAAACATTCTTTATCGCTGCTCCGCTCCTTTTGGCTTAAGCGTGATGATATATAGCCTAAAGCCTTCCTCGATAAATGGGCTATCTAACACTGAAAGATTTTTTCAAATCGGACCAGTAGTTCCTGAGATTAGCGCGTTCAAACAAACAAACAAACAAACTCTTCAGCTTTATAATATTAGTATAGATAAAAACTGATCATGTGTAAACCAGCTTTCTGTCCTTATGCAATCAGCAGTGGCTTCACAGATGTTGGTACAACCTACTTAATATTACTTAATTCTATGTAAATATAAAGTCTGTTTTCATCTCTCGAAGAGAAGGTATTCGCGATTTGTAAAGAATGACTATTTCATTCATGGTGTTAATATTTTGCAACTTATTTTATTCTGTAACTTTTTGGCTTAACTTTCACGCTACTTTTCCTTTCTTACGCATAATAATATGTACATAACGATGACCTCTATGACCTCTGGCTGGCAAACTATCAAAAGCAACTTTCGGTGTTATGCTATGATCCAGAATGCAAAACAGTATTATTTTAAGCCACTTTCTAGTAGCGACATAGTGTTAAATACTACGAACACAGATCTCGCGGTCCATCTCTCCCCTGGTCATCAGACCATCGGTCCACCTTGCCTGGCTCTTGCTTCAGCTGGGCTCTCAGTCTTCAGTATCCAGTCAGATCCAATAGGACACTGAAGACTTGGTGTTCCAGCGCAAATGGATCAAACTCAAAGGTCTAAGGCATAGATATAATAAACAAGGAGATATGCCCTGTAGCCGAAAATGTATCGGAACCTGTGTCTCCTGTTTTGCCCTACCACCCGGCAACTACTACGAATGCAGTTCAGTAAAAGCAATAGATACGCAGTCGCGCACACACCCGCATTTTTGAAATCGGACTGTACTACACAATCAATTATAAACCTTATCCTAATAAACACAGCGTATATTTACAGTACACCGTGCAACTTACTCACACAAAAACAACGCTGGGTATCGTTGTGCTGTGCAAAAGCAATTTATTTTACATATACGCTAGTGATTGACTTATCGATTCTGGCATTTATTACACACGCCATGCTGCCCATGTATAACAAATAAATAGCATGAATATGTTGACTATTTTAAGCAAAAGTCACTAATATATTATCTTAAACATGCCGATTACTATAATGCATTCGAAACTTTATCGAAAGTAAAATACAATTACCATAAAAAGTAAGGAAGTAGCACGAGGATAAGGCATACATACGATAATTCAAAGCCAAAAACACTTGAACGATTATTTACCAAAAATTTATTGCAATCTAAGAAAGTTTGGTACACTTTTGTAATATTTCATTCAACAATCGACATTGTTGTCGACAGTGTATCTGCACAATTACATCACTAACTCGCGGCAAGAAGCAGCGGCCGTACTATGCGATACATCGGCTTGCTAAAGTATCGTTTTGTGATTTTTACATTGCTCATCCAGTCACTTAGCGACAAACTTAGGTAGTGGTTAAGGAGCAGTGTATTCATTGTAATATGTTATTGTCGCTGTGACATTTGAAAACAAAAATAACATAGTATAAGCAAGAAATATTTTACGATTTGTTGTTTTTCATGATTTTAAAGACAAATATAGTAAAATACTTGTATTTTGATATGGTAAGTGATTCCATAATTAACAAAGTTTTGGTTTATGCTTCGGTTTTTACAAGAAAACACTGAACAACACGGCATTCTTATATCTTATCACGCTCACGGTCGTAAGCGCACTAGTTCGCGGATTCAACCATTGCGTAAGACATGCTCGCCCAGAGCATGTCGCGAGGACACCGACACGCCCCCTTGCCACTTCTCCTGTATTTTATATTTCTATGGTCTAAGGCTAGCGTAGCTGCAATACGCTTAACATTTTAGATGATTATTTTAGAGGTTTATTTTAATTATTTGTACTTTAAATTGTTCCTTTCACTCAGCATACCTGTATCATACACGTCTTTCTACATCGTTCTCACATATATAGGAATAACATCAAGAAGAACAATGTATCCACAACTTTGTAACAATTTATTGATTTATAAGAGTGTCCGTGGAGTTTCTTGCACGTTCTTCTCCATAGAGATCTACGCTTTGGAACGTGCAGATAGCTCAAAAGTGTCTGTAAAGGGCTTAATTGAAATAAATGCTTTGAGTTGAGTTTTGAGTTTTATAAATATAGAAAATCTAAAACATTGTTCGTCCGTTCTTTAGCTCCTCTCTCAAACCTCCGCCTTCGGTGTACGAACTGCAGGTTTCTAATATTATGAAGTAAGTCATAAAGACGACAAGTGCCAGGTCGCTAGCCCATTGCCTTCGCCCACTAGCGCGGCAATAGGCCATTTCCTCTGACATTGACACTTACAATATACTCCACAATTCCTCATCTAAGATCTTCGTCCAGAGAAGTGGCACTCATTCAGCTCCACTTCCCGCTACTATTGTGAAGAGAGCGGAAAAGTTGGTGAGGAACTACGATGATGGATTAGCCATTAGCTCTATCCTGTAATCAACACCCCGGTTTATCAAACGTTCTCACTGACTAGACGCTGTGTTCAATTTTTCAAACGGTGCGTCAGTGTGTCGCTGTCCGCCGCAGTGTTCTCTCTACGATAGCTGATCTAGGTCACTTACTAACGAGCCCTAGACCTATATTGGTGACTTGGTGAGTCCACACGGAAGTCAGAACACGCGAGTGAAACCAGCTCGCCCATCAGACACTGACCGCCGCGTGACGTCACTGGCGAAGAAAGTGCTGAGCGCGCAGCAGTGGGCAGCGAGCGCCAGTCCTCGAGAGACGCGCGCGCGGGCCGCACGCTCGCGACATGGCCGAGCCGAACACTCCTTAAGCAATAAAAAGTTTAGTTTAAAAAAAAACACAACATGTCATTCCGGCGACTGCTGAGCGCGGTCCGCTCTGCGCGGGAAGCCATCACGCGCGGCGCTCCAATGGCGGACGGACTTTTGAAATCCCTGTTATCAGTTGTTGTTATATTTTGCATCGCGGTGTCATCACCACCGTCGGCGTCCGCGAAGCCGTTCGCGTTTAGTTTCCCTGCGGGGTGGTCGCTGGCTGGGCTGGTGGGGACTGTGGGGGCGCGGTCCGAAGACGCGGAGCGCCGGGAACCGACGGCGGGTGCGAAGCCCTACACGGGGCGGCGTATCGGCAACGACACACTGCGGATGGTGTACCACCACGACCTGACGGTGGCCGTGGTGGAGCTCGGGCCCAACAAGCTGCTTCTCAACTGCGAACTCATTGAGACACAGTGAGTATCGCATGCCTCCATAGGTCCAGCACTTAGCTGAACACGACCCATCAAATCTTTATAGAACTTAGCTTAAGCAAAAAACACTCAATTACAAAAATACCATCTGTTCATTACCAATGGTGTCCTTTTTCGTTTCAAAACAAATCGTTTTCAGGAAAAATGTGTCTCACATGAAAAGAAAAGTTCGCTTTCAGTGTGAGAACGTCGCCACATGCCGACTAATGCATACTTAATGTCGGCGTTACAAGCGTGTGCTGCGGCCGCGTGTTCCACGAAACTTAATAAATAGCTATCAGTTATCGATTCCGACTACCGCTGTCCACTGCAACGAGGATTTACTACTGGTCTACAGACCTCTTTAGGCTTGCCTTACCCTCTGCCCATCCTAGACCATAGATTAATATATGACCTAGACCTACTACACCTCCTAGACTCAATGTGAACGAGCAGTTCATAAAAACTTTTAAGAAGAGATTTACCAGGTGTCTTTGAATCCAGAAAAACGTGTGGAATAGACCAAGAGTCGAGACAGCATAGCCGCGGGAGACGCTAGTCGCCTACAGTAGAAATACATAAGATTTGGAACCAGAGCAATTTTATAGTAACTGCCTAGTTTTAGCTCAATTGCCCAATTACAGGCAATTCTCAACTAAACAAATAATTTCTTTAACAAGTTGGAACGCCAGTCTTTTTTAATTGTATTTTTATTTTAGTTTCTAAAGTATGTTGCTAGTCGACTAGTACCTTATAAAAATGATATTATTTATTTATGTACACACAATATACTTAAAATAGAAAATTTTGTACAGAAACCAAGAGCACAAAGGTACTGCTTATTTCAATAGACATTTCTTCCAGCAGACCTGCGACAGAAGAATGGGATAAGAAACGTAGGCACAGTGTGTAAAGAGACAGAGAAGGAAACTTAAAATAAACTATACTAACTTAACTAAAACTTATTATTATTATTTATTTATACACATAAATTAAATAAAATTAAACATACAAACAAATATACCTACACAAATAAATTTACTTAAATACATAAGGTACTTAAATTATGTAATACCTATATAATAGGTACTTTATTGACTTCTAGTGCAATGCACTCGCGCCGAAACTAATTGTAAAAACAACGCTGTAAATTACAGCTGTCAGAGACAATTTGACTAAAATTATGACAACTAAACGCTCTAAACACAGTTGCTGAAGCTGAATATGGGAATATGTCCAAGAATTCAAAACAAAAGGTACTTAAACTTTCAGAGACCATTCAATAAAACGATTTCAAAATGCTCACTGCACAATTAGATCAATGTACAATTACTAGATTGAATCATGATTGAAATTGATGTATGGATTTTATAATCAGCCTTTTAACGTTCCCACTGCTGGGACACATGCCTCCTCTCTAGGAGAGGAAATGGGCCGTAATCCAGCACGCGGGCCCAGTGCGGGTTGGTGTGGATTTATTGATGTCAAATTACTTTCTTCAAAAAAGTAAATGAGTACCTACATCACTGACAGTGACCCAATTTGCTCATTGCTCGTTCGACATTGCTTTATATTAAATAGAGCTAACTACTTTCGCTAATATATGAACGTCTTTTAGCAAAAGCAAAATTCCAGAAAACCCCTCATAAGCAAAACGTTTCGCGCCAATCATGAGTAATTAACTTTTTATAGAACTCAAGCTTGCACTAGCGATGTTTGAATGCCACTCCACAATAAAGGAACTCGACACAATCACAGGCTAATTACTTGCGACCACCGCACTGCGATAACGCTGCATAGGCACTAATCAAACGTTTTATAAGGATCACCATAAGTTACTGTATCCATGTTTCTTTTCGCAATCCATGCTTTTGCGAAATTTGTTCGAAAGAGTCACCGCGGCTTTGGAGCGCAAAGGGCATTTGGAGGAACACGGATGAGTTTTACTCAGTAAGAGTCTGACACTCCCTCCGCTTCGCCCAGAGCGGAAGGAGTCTTTTGATGCTTTGTCTTCTTTAAGAAGAAAAGTAACTCTGGCTGTTTGTTACAAGAATTAAAAAAAAGAACGGATTTATATCAAACTTGACAAACGAGTTAACTATGCCCAGCGGAATAGCATAATTATGATTGTTTGAATGAGTATAATTTTGGATTCTGGCGCGTACGAAGCCACTGGTAGAACTTGCTTATCTTAGGTACATACCTACCTATAATATGAACTTTCCCTGTGTTTTACACCCGTGACTTTTTCCGATGCATTTTTCAGGGATAACTTAGCAGTGAATCAAACAAACTGAAATATAACCCCTTAAAATATACGTTTATATTTGTGGTAAGGTTCTAACAGTCTAAAACACCTGCATTGCGACTACTATCTAAGTAGACAATGTAACTCCTTGCCTACGTGACTCCAAAAAATCTATACTAATATATAAAGCTAAAGTTGTTTGTTTGCTTGAACCCGCTAATTTCAGGAACTACTGGTCTGATTTGAAAAATCCTTTCAGTGTTAGATAGCCCATTTATCGAAGAAGGCTATAGGCTATATATCATCACGCTAAGACCAATAGGAGGGGAGCACCAATGAATAATGTTTAATAACTATTCCACGCGAACGAAGTCGCGGGCAGAAGCTAGTCTATACTAATATTATAAAGAGGTAACGTTTGTGCGTTAGTGAGTTTGTGACGTTGTAAGGGGAGGTTGTAGGGGTAATCTCTGGATCTAATGAACCGATTTTCAAAATTATTTTACCAATAGAAAGCTACGATATTGTGGAGTGTCATAGGCTGTATTTTATCCCCGTATTGCCACGGGAACGAAAACAACGCGGGTGAAATCGCGTGGCGCTGTTATCACTATAAAATGAGACTCCGAACAAGCTTAGAAAAAGAGTATCTTCAAAGACATCTGTAGGTACTACCTATAAAAGACAGTCTAAAAATAGCCCCAAGACATACGTGTATGGCACCGTTTAGTTTTGCGTAACCAAGGTTACGGGCGGTTACGGCACCCGTGAGCGCTTACGTGAGTAAGTCGGTGCAGTCAGATGACCCTTCCTCTTCCCCCTAAGCCCATAAATCAGGTGCCAACGTACTACGTAACGGACATTTTTTTTTGGATGGGAAATCATCAAATGACTTCTCCCGCTCTGGCGACGGAGCGGAAGGGAGTGTCAGACTCTTACTGACCAAAACCCACCCGTGATCCTTCTAGTGCCCTTTGCGTTCCAGGCCCGCGGTGACTCTTTCGAACAAATTCCGCAACCCTAGCAGGCACTGACCCTATGGGGCCCCGTCTTCGTTGCTGACGGCTCTTTGAGGCGCGCGTAGAACACGACGCGCCGTCGACTCGGGCCTGGTTGCTATCGGACGGCGAGCCACCCATAGCTCGCCATCCGCAGGCACGCGCAGTAGGTGGCCGGGAATCGCCCTGCGTTTCCCGACGCCCGGAGCGTCTTCTACTACGTAACGGACTAACAGCTGTGTTGACGGATTTGTTGTCTATACCACGTGAATACTGCTGATCGAGAGTAGTAAATGTAGATAGGTTACTTCCGGGCAAACCTTCGCCTTCCATCAGGTGGTATTGTTATAAAAAAGCTGTTGAATGTAAGCTTCAAGATAACTCACGTAGAAAATTATGTCCATGTCACCAACTACACAAATACTGAAGAAAAATTGTGTAATAATCAAAATCATATATTTGCATAAAATGTGGTAGATACTCGTACCTACCTACATATAAAATCGTAAAATTAGTGCATATACACACATTCCACCATTTAGTGATGGATGATGTAGTGAGGCAATTATTTAGTCAGTAAGAGTATTTTAGTAATATTATAAATTAGTTACACACAATTACCGTATAGAATAGTAACCATTTTTAGGTAACTACTTCGTGAGTTTTTAGACTAATAAAATAACAATATAATCACATGAATCCCAGAATGTGCCTCGTCAAAAACTTTTCTTTTACGCAGAATATTCCGCATAGCAACGCTAGATTATAGTGCATCTTCCATTAGCAATATCTCTTCACATTATTCGTAGCTTCACCTTCCTTGAAACCCCAGAAAGTAGCAACCTGTCTTTTTGAAAATCTGCCAAATCATAACAGAATCAAGACTCCTTAGTAAATCTTAAATGTTCTCGACTACAATCGTCGACCACATCTTGGCTTTCCATCAAGTTAAATAGAGGTCAAACGCGAGCCTTTTATTAACACAAAAAACATTACCTTAACATATTGTTCGGTTAAGCAGTAACCAGCCTTAGTGCAAATGCGAGTGGTCACGTCAAAAAAAAAATTACCTTAACATAAAATTCTACAAAAAAAAAAAACCCACAGATAGTCATAAGCATCATCAATCAATATTACAGGCCACAGCGACTAGGCGCACATAAGGCGATGATATCCGAGCACTTCCTTCGTTGTCGTGCGCAGGAGTCGTTTATCTTTGTCCGTCGATCATCCTTGCGCTTGCCCATTTCATTGTATTCGTCTCGTGGATCGTTTAGACTCGAGACGAAGTGGTGTGATGTCGAGAATAAATTCGCTAGGTGATTTTTCTGGTTTTAAAAATGTTTTTGTTGTATATTGGTCGAGAGCGCGACTGACTAGGGTTCGAGAATTCTAGAATGTTCTAGCATAGAAAAGTCTCGAAGGTTCTTTACTTTACTACTTAGTTCTGCTATTCGATACTAGATGGGCTTGAAGAAAGGAATCATCTTGTTATAGGGAGTAAAATAGTAGTGATTAGGATTTTTTGGGAAATACAGACCTTGACTATATTCTAGAACTACGAGTAAATCATGTTTGATAAGAAAACCATGCCAAAATGGCTAAATTTGAGATGAAATTTGGCACACGTAGACCACAGTCTGAATTAGGACACTGTACTTATACCTTTTGTCTTGGTAGTACGATTGATAATAAGATAATAATTTTTAACTTTGGAAAACGCTGCCGCGCAATAAACCACGGCATTTATGCGTGCGAAACTTTTAAAGAAATTCAAATCAATAGCCAAAATATCTGCAACTAGTCAGTAACGAAACTAATTATTTCCATCCATCAATGAAACTCCTTGACCTATTTACAAATAATACACAGGATCCATTAAGCTCTCATTATGTGAAATGCCAAAAAGTGATTATCATTAGCATCAGTACTCAAATAATAGTTGATTATATAGACAGACGCTATGTGGCGCAGGGACAGCAATTACGTATTGATTCGATCAAATGATGATGATAAAAAATGAATAGAGCGTGTGTCATTAATGTAACTACGTGGAACAATAAAAGTGTGGAGTAGTTATATGGTTTCAACATTTGATGATGTTTTCATCATCTTGGCCTTCCCCCACTTTATCTGGGAACGGCGCAGTATGCTTTCTTCTTCGTCCAAACATTTCTATAAGTCTACATCTCAGAAGTCACCCTCAATTCTGACCCCCAAAATACATGTCCAGTTTGGACACCTGTGTTTTGGGTCAGATATGGCTAGATTTGGGGGTGCTCTGGTCCTAACCCCCAAAAATTAGGACCAGATTAGTGGCAAAAAAAATTGTGTGCTATTTTATTATGACTGGCTTGTAACATGTATTTCTAAGTGTCTAATTAATATTTTATTTATTTATTTTATATAGTTTTTGCATCCAATCCATTTAGCATTTCGTCTTCCTCTACTCATACAGCCTTAGAGAGATGGAATATATGCGTAAATATTGTACATCAACATTTTAATTATATTAAATGGCCATCAGAAACAGCTCTATTCATAATAACTAGTTTATAATAACTTTATAACCATATTCTTAATTTAAAAAATAATCAGCAAATTCTAAAGTCGAAATTCTCCGTAGATTTATTAAAGAACGTGCTATTCCATATTTAAATTAAGGAATTTGTTGTTTTTTTTTTTTAAAGCATACACATGTTGGACGGCCCATCTACATAAAAAAACCTATATAAATGATTAAAGAATCTGCTAATTAGTATTTAATACGCCTGAGAGATGTCTCAAGCTAAACATAGGTTAAAGGTTTACTTGCGGAGTTGTGGCAACTAAGATTGTGGTGCGCAATGCAAGCGGGTCAGAGCATTATCCAGCGACTCCTCGGCTTCGTTTCAAAGGCCTCTTAATGTTTATAACCGCCGCGGTATTATAAGGTCAGCCATGTTTGAATTACGTTGGAAAGTGGACTACGCTAGGGCGTGATGGGGTGAATAATGACTTTGTAAGTTTGAAATGAAATAGGGTAGGAAATAATAGAGCGAGCGGTTCATAAAATCATGCATGTTTTGAAATGAAGGCTTAGGCAAAGGGAATAACTGTATTTGATTGAAACCCATAGCTATGTTGGCAAAAATAGGACCGCTAGCCGCCTTTGTTGCATGCTTTATGAAATGTCGGCCAAAATACTTTTTTTTTATTGTCAGATGGATATGCTCTTGACTCTAGTCTAGGTCGCAGGTGACAGAGACAAAGTCGACGATGGAATGAGCTTACCCAGAAGAAGCCTGTTCACTCTAACTTTGAAGAGATCAGGGTTGAATGCGTTCGGAAACACAGACGCAGGAAGAGAGTTCCACTCCTTTGCTGTGCGCATTATAAAAGACGATTGGAAACGCTTGGTGCGAATTGATGGAATAGCAACAAGGTAGGGATGGTAACTTACAGTGCGTCTAGATGTCCTTATACTCGCTCTATGGAGCCAGAACTAATATCAACCCTAACTGAAAGACGCTGAAAATCACGGGGCGATTCGTTTGCTCATTATTGCGATGATATAGCCTAACAAAACTAATACTTATACGGGCTGCCAGCGTCGCTACTGAAACATAGCGCGGAGTTTTTAATGATCAGATAATATCACACAGTTCATCAAGTCCGCTTATCCATTCATTAACAATTCAAATGTTGTGTTTAATCACTGTAAAATTTGAGGCACCTGTCCCCAGTAAACGCTTGTACAAGTTTATCGTAACTCCATCGTAAAAATCGTTTTAATGGGTACTTAAACAGCACGTAAAATGTTTTCGGATTTAGAAATAGTAATATGTAGTTTTTTGCTATGTGTGTGTGTTATTTCAGGGTTAAAGAAACCCTGCCTTCCTAAGGAGACCATGCAACTCTAAATATCAAGTCAAAACGTCTGGATTCCTTCGTAAAGTAAATGAATCAAAGTCAAAGTCAAAGTCAAAGTCAATTCATTTATTTCAACTAGACCATTAACGGCACTTTTGAACGTCAAAACATTTGCAAATAAAAATATAGTGACTCTAGTTGTCCATTCGCAAAAAGTAGATTCTTATGGAGAAGAACGGACAAGAAACTCCATAGTTACTCTTTTCAAATATGTATAAGTTTTACAATATTTTGTATACATTAGCCAATTGGTTATATGTGAGGACGATGCACCCGAATAAAACTAAGTAGGTACTATACTATTAACAGGTACAACAAAGTAACGACAGCAGAGGTAAAATTAATAAATTTGCTAGTCAGGGATATAGTACTCACATATTTACAATTTTTTAATCCTTGTTTTATATAATTACCCACAATGAAATCACTTCTATCCGTCAGTCCACTGAAACCATTTCACTTCATGGAATCGATTTTTTTGGTCCTACCATTCACAGCCGTTATAGCATAGCATAATCAGCCTTTCCCACGTTCCCACTGCTGGGACACAGGCCTCCTCCAGGTGGATTACGGCCCATTCCCTCTCCTAGAGAGGAGGCCTGTGTCCCAGCAGTGGGGACATTAAAAGGCTGATGATGCTATGCTATATGAACTATTCTATTTTACTCTTTATCTACGTTTTTCGTACTGTCGATGCAATGGTATCATAGATTAGATAACTAGCAGGTACTCATTTAGTAGGTAGGTACTTAATTATTAATTCAAAACGGTTAACGACCTTCCCGACGATGACAGACCTCCAAATGAGACGGACAGGACAAGTTACACAACGCTGCCTCCTATGTATATCCTTCTTACTGCAATTTGACCTCGATTATAATATGAAGCTGTGTTAACGTAACTATGTTAGTTAGTTTTTACATCATATTTCCAGCTACCTGTGCGAAATTGTGACCGTGTTGTCTCCACTTTTAAAAGATGCACGCAGCACTTTAGTTTTTATGTCATGAGTGAATAAGTTACTTCTAAGTAAGCGTGCTCCAGCGTCGGCCAAATCATTCCTTTTCACTAGGTAAGATTGTGGTCAGGCTCGAGTCTATCAACAATAAAAAAATAAACATGATTGTATTCCCTGCCTATAATTGAAGATTGGTGAAGACTGTAGATGTTTATCTACAGTCTTCACCAGTCTTCTGCCCTTTGGTTAATAAACGAGTTCGTCTTTATAACTTTTATCATAGTTTTCGAAATACTTACAGGCTTATAAAGTCTGAAACAGCCTTGCTACAAAGTGCACATTCCCATGGCGTTATAAATTTTCTATCACAAATACCCATTTGAAGGCAATCCAAAAGTTGTATGTGTATGCTCGACAGCGTAAAACCCAAAGAATGTTGCTGAACTGTCAACATCACAGGCCAGTCCGTTGATTGTGTTACACAATTACGCAGCTGTACCTACGTTAGGTCATTTCAACAGCTGCGTAGTACACCTGTAGTAGTGACACAGCTCTTTTGTCCGTCTGTATCGCCGCTGCTGATCTGAAGCCGTGAATGGATAATGAGGGACTTCGGTCGTCATTCATGCTGAGTCTATTGAAGGCTTGCTTTTGGAGAAGCTGTCTTTATGTTAATAATAATAATATATCATTTATCTCTCTCTGGTAACAAAAACCCATAACATATATACCTTACAGACTATTATACATATTTATAATAACTACAAAAATACACTATTGAACACGAAGTGTCGGCGTCGTGTTGCGCTGCGTGGCTTCCGCAGAATCGCCGATACACGACACCCTTCGGCCAAAACTCTTCCTTGAAAAAGGTCTCAACACGATGAGTCGGAACTCGCACCACGAATGACTTGAAATTCGTGTTATGGCGCGGCTCCAACTTCTCTACCCTCAAGGTCCAGCCGGTGTTCGCTCGGTTAAAGGTGGCGTTGCTTTGTTACCTGAATAGAGACAGGGTAATTGGATTTTAAGGCTTGGTGCTGTTTGGCATGGACGATTGATCGGGGATTCTATCGTCCACGCTGCACGGTCCCTGGAGTTGTGGTGATGTTCCAGTGCACCCAGACATCGCTCAAGGAGGAGGAAACACGGAGGCGGGCAAAGAACAGGGAGCTCATCAGTGGGCCAGGCTGGATGGGTCGCGAATGTCATGCGTAGCCGTTCTCGTGGTCCACCCATCAAGGCCAAACTAGACGCACAGGTGAAGTTTTTAGTGGGTGTATGCCCCACATAAATTGGTCGTCTCCCCGGACGGCATGGAAGGCGTTAGTCATATTCTTCGCTCAAAAGTTCTCACTCACGGTTTTTGCACATAGATTTTGGCATAAACTACGGAAATCCACGCGATTCGATATTACAGGTACTCGTATTGACGCGTTTATGTTACGCCAGTTGCTATTAGAGCTAGAAACTTTCAAATGGAGATGCCATACCTATCCCTTATGATATTTTTGTGAAAATTCTTCCAGGCTTCTGCAGCAATAAGTTCCATTATTTTACACCACAAGCATCATCCTGTGCCCCGCCTGGGTGTAGGCAGAGGCATACTTAGACTTTACTAGAGCACTCAAATTTCATCCAATTGAATATATTGTCCCATGGCGCTACATATAGGGGACGAGTCTATTTAACGAGTTATTATTTATACGAAACCATGTTTAGCAACCAAAAATCGATTCGTAAGTAACCTTATAGTAAGACAATAAATAATAAATCAAAGCTGCGTCCAATTACAATGTAACACGTGGGCAATTGATATTAATGATAGTTTGGTGTCAACAACATATTAACTTTGACTTTGCGAACAGATAATTGAGTAGACAGCACAAGAGTTTAATACACTTAAAAGAAAAACAATAATGTTGGGATTGCAAAGAATTTATTGAAACAAAATGTTCTTTGGTATAGATTGTTTTTGAAATTCTGATATGTTTTGAAGGAACATTTCTTTTCATCCAAGATACTTAGAGGTACATTATTCTTCCAAAGAGTCTGCGATAGTAAAAAACGCTCAGAAGATTTAAAAATTTTAAATTGATAACAGCATTTTGTGTAGTTAACAGTCTTAAAAAGTTGTTTATTAAGTTCAATTTCCTCATATTTTGCTTATTCCGTCGCATTGTGGTTTGCAGTTAAATAACTGTATTCGGTTTTAAGCTCGTCTTTGTAAAAACTAAACTATTGTAGGCAATAACAAAAAGAACTTGTTCGGAATACCTTCAAACTATAAATTCCGAATTTATTTCAGCCGTTATAGTCTCAAGTTCCATGATCAGTTAGAATCATCATTATCATTAAAACAACGAATACATTTTAAGTATTGACCTTCAGTAATAATCAGCAATACATCCAAACATGCATCACGAATTCTGATCCAAAACCATAATATATGGACCGTGCAGAGATCTAAGTAATGATTTGCAAGTTTACAAGGCTATGACCTCACAAAGTATTGTTAAATCCTTATTGGTACTATAACCAAATGGACTGCCAATACTGCTAAGTAATTCTCCTTTGTGATGCTGATCCATAGATGTTAGATCATCTATACTTAATATTGTACAGCTGAAGAGTTTGTTTGTTTGTTTGTTTGAACGCGCTAATCTCAGGAACTACTGGTCCGATTTGAAAAAATCTTTCAGTGTTAGATAGCCCATTTATCGAGGAAGGCTATAGGCTTTATTTTATCCCCATATTCCCACGGGAACGGGAACTACGCGGGTGAAACCGCGAGGCGCTGCTAGTAATGATATATGGAAAGTGAGAAGCATATTTCTTCCTCGTCTACGTAAATTATTTCTAATTTGAAAATCTATATGTTGGCAAGTTTGTTAAGAATCACATATTAACGGCTGAATGAATTTTAAATACAGGTAGACCATGGAATGGTTAAGGACTTAAAGGGTAGTTTTTGTCCCGAAAGTATGTAGAATAGAATAGACATTTGCAGATTTTTACACAACAAAACAGCAACTAACAAAGTAAATGAATGAAATAATACAATAAAATTGCGCTGAAAGTGCCCATACCAAAAGGGTTAGCATCTCAGCATTTGCTGGGCATCATGCGTCCAGCGTTAGTTATCATTTGGCACTCATTAGTGACACACGGACTCAGACGGGCTTCCATGTGAAAATTTTAGACTTTCAGAGGGCGAAACCACATACAAAAGTTAGTTGTTTACTCGTCGACCACTATGTTTTCCTTTGCCAGAGTTCAAAAGTAAACAAGCAGTCATAGCGGTTTCCAAAATGGCGTTCACTATTTCTAAATTCAAAATCATCCGAAGTAGCCCGAGCACCGGCGAAGTAGCTTCGTTTAGCAGTCGGGGCGCATGTGTCGGCCATTCAAAAGGTATATTGCAAGGAGGTACACACTCGTGAATTATTTAGAGGAAGTTAGCACGGCCCTTTTAAAGACAGAATTGCACTTTCTACGTACAATTAGTAAAAGAGGACGTGACTGTTTTATTAAATGTTACCGAAGACCTTACCTTAAAAAATATATTAAAAAATATCGTACTATATAATTTGTCGACCCGACATTAAACAGTAATCAAAAAAAAAAACATAAATAATAAGTAACTCCGCCTTTGTAAATTGTTTGGTTTGCATGCGCATAAATTAATAATTTAAATATTGCGAATGTTCTCCGAGCCAAAACTAAGCTAACCACAGAAATTATACTTACACAAAAATCCCTGTTTATGGATGGGAACGGAAGGGAGTGTCAGACTCTTACTGACTAAAATTCATCCGTGTTCCTCCTAGTGCCCGCCGCGTTCCTCGGCATGCATTATTATTAAAGTAACATACTTTTATCTCAGTTACTTACTATGCTAAACTCGACTCGCTTACGCAGTACGTCTAAGCACTTTTTCCTCCATTGACCACTTTGACTCAACGTTCACAGCACACTCGGTATGTAATTACAACACTTGATGAGTTAGCCGGTCGCAGAGTCAGTTCAGTCATGAATTAACATAATAACATATTTAAATATTGTACCGTTTCTGTCACATTGTAAAACATCATTATAGAAATAAATAAATTTGTAATACCTACTGGTATTCAGCTACGCCGAAACCACAATATAGTTGGGAAATGGCTGGGCAGGTGATGTTTAGTAAACTAATTAGATAATTTATTCAAAAGACATCAACGCGTTTCTTAACTTCGATGCTGTGGCCATAAAATTGCCTATTCCGAAATCGATGAATTTAGATAAGGCCATCCACAAATTACATCAATTCATGATTTTGATTCCCCCCCGCCCCCCGTCCTTGTCACATCTGGTCACATTTGTTAGACCCCCCTACCTACTGTGACGTCACATATTTAACAATTTAATTCGTGTATTTGTTCGTGTTTTACTTAACACTTAGATTTAAAATAGATTTTGAAATGTGACGTCACAAAATTTAGAACCTCTCCCACCCCCTTGTCACACAATGTCACACTTCGTCAACCCCCTCCCTCCCCCTTAACGTGTGAAGTAATTTATTGATGGCCCCTAATAGAGAATGTTGTAAAAGTTTAAAGGTCAGTGTTTTACTTACTATTGTTTGGGCAATCTGTTTGTATTGTTGTCTGTGAGTGCAACAATACTGAAATGCCCTAACTCCCGGATTTCACAATCAACGCCTCGAATCTTTTAGCCAATCGCCCTCTTCGAAGTTGGGGTGTGGCATTCTGAAATTTGGAGAGATCTTGTGGACAATATATCAATACTAATATATAAAGCTGAAGAATTTGTTTGTTTATTTACTAGAACGCGCTAATCTCAGGAACTACTGGTCCGATTTGAAAAATTCTTTCAGTGTTAGATAGCACATTTATTGAGGAAGAAGGAATTTATACTATATCATCACGCTAAGACGCATAGGAGTGGAGGACCAATGAATAATGTTTCAAAATTGGGGAGTTAGCAACTATACCACGCGGAAGAAGTCGCGAGCAGTAGCTGTATAGTATCTAATAACTAGGAATCCCCAATCAAGAAACCAATAACACTTTGCTCCACCCGGGATCGAACCAACGATTACATTAGCACGGTAGTCTGCAGCTGGGCAAAAGCTTCTCTGATCGCACACCGTTATTCTCGATTCGTCGCACACGAAAGTCGTCCACGAGGTAGTAATTCCCATACGTCTATTACGGTATCAACCATCAACAAAAGGGTAAAAATTTAGAAAGAAAAAGAAAGAAAGAAAACTCGTTTCTTCCGCCATAGATGACGCACAAAAAAAAACAAACTTAAGAAAATAACGTTTCAATTAAAACTAAAAACAATGATGCGTAGTATAGTTACTAGCTCCCCAATTTTGAAACATTCTTCATTGGTGCTCCATTCCTAATGGATCTTAGCGTGATGTTATATAAATTCCTTCTTCCTCGATATATAGACTATCTAACACTGAAACTATTTTAGTTTAAATAAGTTTAACGTAGGTCCCAAAAGAGAGGGTGCAAGCCACATCATTAGTCACAGTCTAGACCTAATGATCAACTGCCTCCCCAAGGTCACCCCACATCGTATAACTGTGACCCTGACACTGAAGCCTTCATAAAACTTTCAACTGATGACTACCACGTTTCCTATAGACGCCATTTTACCTAGAACCGATCGATCGGAAAACTATTTATGTTTTAAAATTTAATACGAAAGTTGTTACGTCCTCCGCGTCTAAACCACTTTAACTGACCTAAATTATGACATAAATGTGTTTGGTAAGGTGACTTTTTCCATTTCTTTTGAAAAAGAAGCCAATGATGTTGTTTTAGTTTTAAAATTCACTTTGTAACCAGGGTGATTTTTTCAAGTGTGCAAGTGGATTAGCG
Source organism: Hecatera dysodea (assembly GCA_905332915.2). Classification (NCBI taxonomy): domain Eukaryota; kingdom Metazoa; phylum Arthropoda; class Insecta; order Lepidoptera; family Noctuidae; genus Hecatera; species Hecatera dysodea. The sequence continues at coordinate 20,779,837 of HG995299.1, forward strand.
AAACACTCAAAAGAGTCTCGAGCCCGATTAGTATGTAGTGCATTATTGGATTTGTTGAAAAATCGGTTTTTCTAACCAGGAACCGAACCGGTTAATTTTGAAAAAAAAAAGCACAGCCTGTATTAAACCATTCGAAAGTTGTCGCTAATAAGGATCAAATAAAAGGAAAACACTCTGGATATTTTTAAACTTTCAAGTTGACTAAATAAACCACAGGCAGAGAATTTCCCAGCAAAAACACAGATAAGTCAATACGCAAATGTCTGTATTTTAATTCTCGATGTTATTGACTGTGCCAAATAATAAATATGAATATTTATCTGTTGGAAAATAAACGTAGTATTTAATCAAATATCTATGGTTTAACTCTTTGCCAAGTGTCTCGTCAATGACTTAGAATTAGGATAAATAATACTGCTTATACTGGTAGTTCGTTCAAGCGGGATACATTTCGACCTCGACGCGGCACCAGCATGTCATTAGAATGTTTGCGCGCTCGGTGATATTATGTAGCTATCTGATGGTCTGTGTGAACATTATTTAGATTGATTTTTTCCAGAGGTTCGATTGGTAAGGGGGTTAGATGTATCGGTGCCCACTTGGGTCAGTGCCTGCTAGGATTAGGGGATTTGTTCGAGAGTCACTGCGGCGCTGGAACGACCATTTTTACCCACGACGGAACGTAGACAGTGTATGCGTTTGGGGTGAGAAGATGTTTGTTTGTTTGTTTTCGTCTACAAATATTATCCTTAAAACAATGTCTAAGTACCAAAAACAGGAATCTCATAGACTTCACTTCTTTATTTCCAAGACATCGTGAGTAATAGCACATAGGTCGCTTAGCCTCCAGATTTGGCACAGAATGCAGGAAAGTAGACGGGAGATAGTAATAGACGCAGTTCCACATCATACCTACTACATCATCATGTTACGGTCTGTTGTTCAGTTTCTAGCTGGAAGCATTACAACACTATTGCGTGAGTGTCTAGTATTATAAACTAGAAAACTAATAACGAGCATTGCTGAAGGTTAAGTAAGTTTTAAGACGGGCTTTCATAATGTTTGGCCAAAATACTTAGCTCCTGAGAGAGAGCATCGTGAGGAAACCGGCATGTTCTAGAACCAAAAATTCGAAGACATGTGACATTCACCAATCCGCACTGAGCCCGCGTGCTGGATTACGGTCCATTCCCTCTCCTATAGAGGAGGCCTGTGCCGAGTGTGTCCCAGCAGTGGGAACATTAAAAGGCTGATTATATACTTAGCTCCTGAAGCTCATGAGTCGAACTAGTTGGAGCCAGACTTCTACAAGCTACTCCGACCTCGAGCTTTAATTATAATATAATAGATTTTCTGGTATGGAGTCATTTTTTACTTATGTATGTCACCGGGAAGTGGCAAAACTCAGTTAGATTATAAAATATCTTGAGAGATTGTGAACTCGATAAATTATTAACTGCACATTTGGAACATTTTGTTACGCATCAGAATTTGATAGTCTATAATTGTAGAATAGCAAGTAACGAAACGTCCAGTACTATAATTTCAACATTCTAACCAACAATGGAGCCCCTTTTTTTTCTGGATGGGAAATCATCAAATGACTTCTCCCGCTCTGGGCGGAGCGGAAGGGAGTGTCAGACCCTTACTGACTAAAACCCACCCGTGATCCTTCTTGTGCCCTTTGCGTTCCAGGGCCGCGGTGACTCTTTCGAACAAATTCCGCAACCCTAGCAGGCACTGACCCTATGGGGCCCCGTCTTCGTTGCTGACGGCTCTTTGAGGCGCGCGTGGAACACAACGCGCCGTCGACTCGGGCCTGGTTGCTAACAATGGAGCCCCTGTGGGTCTAAACATAATAACATGAATGGCATGACGGGAGCTAATTTCACTCGCTTCGGTCGCTCACCTTAAATACCTTCATATCATTCGAACTTAACCTATCCATGTTAGGGAGCCCTAAGTTCCCCGTGCCCTATGTTCCACTACTTGGCCAGGCCAGAAAACCCGATACGTTATAGAACCGTATCACAATTTCTTGGAATGACTTCGAGAGATTAAAGCCTATCAAATTCGATGCGTAAAAAAATATTCCAAATGTTCAGTTGATAATTTATCGAGAGTTTACAATATCTCAAGATATTTTATAATCATACGCATTTTACTATTATCCGGTGACAATGTGTAAAGAAAGTTCGAAAAAGTTTTGTCGTTTTCTAAAACTTGTATTAACATTTTTTGAAGACATGTTGCATCGAGCTTAAATAAGGACTGTATCATTCCGTTGTGAGAGAGACGGAGACGTGTCTGCCGAATATTGTCCCTTTTTCGATGGCATAATGACACGTCATTGTACGGGGTGCTGATTGAGATAAGGATAAGGTCATTATGATTCTTCATAGCCTTGCCATCCTAGATAATTATGCCATGATCTGCCCCTTAAATAAAACCTTCTAATGGACAAGTTGCAAGTGATTACTATAAACAAGTTATGTTAAACTTTTCTTAGTTAAACTTTCCAGATATCGCCATACAAAATAACACATCGTAAACAATGTTATCTCATAATTATGACGCTCATTGTGTGGTTCTTGAACATCAACAATGAGATACAACACAGATTGACGTGTTCTCATATAATTTGAAAATGGAACAATAAGCATGGCTGCCGCTGTCATGTCGCGTGCGCGCGCGCAGCTTATGCGATGATCACGTTGAATTAGATAGTAAATTATTATCATTAGACGCTGTTTTGTTTGAAGTAATAAAATGCTACTGTTATTTTTTTTTTCGTTGCATTTAATATGGATTACTATGGATTTATGGACTTATTATGGATTTACTTAAAAATTGATGTTGAAGTAGTCTTTGTTGGTTAGAGAGACACCTTTTTAAGGATGGGAAATAATCAAATGACTTCTTCCGCTCTGGGCGGAGCGGAAAGGAGTGTCAGACTCTAACAGACTAAAACCCACCCGTGTTCCTCCTAATGCCCTTTTCGTTCCAGGGCCGCGGTGACTCTTTCGAACAAATTCTGCAACCCTGGCTCCCTTCTAGGACCCTAACGGCAGTTTTTCCTTCAATAAGAATTTACAACATGAACAGTCAGTTCATTGACTCCCATTATGATATCGTACGCGACATACCATCGTCCATCGCGTTTTTTTCCACAAATGCTTGGAGTATTTATATCAACCCACGCATTTCCTAGACAATTAATAAAAGTTTTAAATTAAATGGTGCGCGTGTGTCTGTTTGTTGTTTTAAAAGTTTTAGCTACGTTTTAAGGGTTGTCTACTCGTATACTAATATTATAAAGATGAAAGATTTTTTTGTTTGTACCGATTAAGCTTCGAAACGAATAAGATAGGATTTTAACCATTTTATCACCAATAAAAAGATACATTATGAGCGAGTAACATAGGCTATAGGTATATTTTATTCTTGTATTCCCACGGGCACGGACGGAAGAGCAGTGGTGGCCGAGTAGTAACCGCTGCTCTCAAAACGGTGAAGGATAACATCGTGAGGAAACCGGCATGTCCTAGAACCAATAATTCGAAGACATGTGACATTCAACAACCCGCACTGGGCCCTCGTGGTAGATTACGGCCCATTCCCTCTCCTAGAGAGGAGACCTGTGTCCCAGTAGTGGGAATGTTAAAATGCTGATTATGCTATATGCTATGCTATATTCCCACGGGCACAGGAACTGCTCGGGTGAAACCACGGGGCGCTTCTAGTGTTGAATGTAGAACATTAACAAAAAAAAAGTAATCCCTGGAAGTAACTACCGTAACACACTGATCCGTACACAAAAAAATAGACACTGAAACTACGCTACTTTCTGTCGATGTGTAATTAATTATTATTACCGGAAACATCAGAACGAGCTCACGAGAAAAGGCAAGACAGCTTAACAATATTATACAATTTGCGAAAGAAGAAATCATGGATGAATGTACCGTTAAGTCGTGAACCCATTAAGATATATTTGCAACGTGTTTGCAACGCTAAATCTATACTAATCTTACTTAATATTATAAAGCTGAAGAGTTTGTTTGTTTGTTTGTTTGAACGCGTTAATCTCAGGAACTACTGGTTCGAATTGAAAAATTCTTTTTGGGTTGAATGGACCATTTATCGAGGAAGGCTTTAGGCTATATATCATCACGCTTAAGCCAATAGGAGCGGAGCAGCGATAAAGAATGTTTTAAAATCGGGGATTCCACGGGGACGAAGTCGCGGGCAGCAGCTAGTCATGGATAAATGTCACGTGAAGTCGTGAACTCGTTCAAATATACATATTTGCAACGTGTTTAGCTCCATAACATTTGCTTTCACTTTCTCTGCTTCTTTTCATTTCATCATAGTAACATACACGGTATATAATTTACATAATATTAAGTAGATAGCTACACAGACAGCGTTGTAATTAATAACTTTCTAGATGAACTTGGCTGTTTTGTGTCATTCGTTTTTTAATTTAATAAATAGAAAACAACCGGATCATCCATTTTGATTAGAAGCCATTTTGTTTGGATGATTTGTAACTCAATTTGATTTTCCTGCTCTTGTTCCACGTTGCCGGGATCCATTCTGCCGTAAATCATCTCCACTACCTTCAATTCATCATTCACTCTCTTATCTTTTATATGGCTCAAAATCACTACAGATTGCATTGATTCATTTTTAACCGACTTCTAAAAAAGGAGGAGGTTCTCAATTCGGATGTTTGTATTTTTTTTATTTTTTTTTATGTTTGTTCGCGCATAACTCCGTTGCTTGTCAACCGATTTGAAAAATTCTTTTTTTGTTGGAAAGGGTATACTTCCCAAATGGTCCCATGAAAATTTTATCAAAATCGACCAAGCGATTTTTGAAAAATCAACAAAAATCTAAAAAAAATATCTACATTGTCTACATTGACGACCTCTTAGTTTACTCTGTAAAGGAGCAGTACGTTTTTTTTACACCAATGTGATTGGTTCTTTTAGGTGGGGGGAGGGGAGGAGGTGTAGGTACCACTAAAAAGTGAAAAATAAAAAACTTTTTACAAAAAAATACAACCGACTTCTACACAAAAATCAAAAAAGTGCAAAATAACTTTAATTTCGGAAGTCGGTGTTCAAAAAACGAAAAAGCAACCACAAACACCGAGTTCCGAAATTAAAGTTATTTTGCACTTTTTTGATTTTTGTGTAGAAGTCGGTTGTATTTTTTTGTAAAAAGTTTTTTAAATCCTGCCTATTGTTAAGATGTAACGTGTGGGTCAACCTCGATTAAATCTTGACAATTTTGCTAAGGTGGTAGACCGCGTAATCAGATAGAAATACTTCGTAACATTTTAAGGCTCGCTTACCAGTCATCTTATTATAAGACTAGCAGCGCCCCACGGGTTCACTCGCGTTGTTCCCGTTCCGTGGCAATACGGGGATAAAATATCGTAGCTTTCTATTGGTGAAATAATTTTGAAAATCGGTAGATCCAGAGATTACCCCTTGCAAAGTCACAAACTCACAAACGTTACCTCTTTATAACATTAGTATAGAAATATTCGATATTTAACCTCTTGTTAGAGTTAAGTTTTTGGTGCAATTGAACCATAGCTAATTCACCAAATCATCAAAACCATAGACATCACTCGCCAGACTATTGACAAACGAAATCTTACAAATGACAGCGTCACACATTGAGAAGTGTCGGTGGACCGCTGGAACACAATACACAATGGCCGATACAGTTTGTGACACGGGGCCAGCTCGTCACTCGTCACTTGTCACGTGTGACACGTTGCCACGCAATTGTACATCACGCCACTGTTACCGCAGGAAGGCAGCGCGTGGCCAAATGGGACTTAGGTATCTTCGAGGTTGAACCTCGCTTTTCAACCGATTTCCAAAAAAGGAGGAGGTTCTCAATTCGACTGTTTTTGTGTGTGTGTTACCTCATAACTTTGTACTGGGTGTACCGATTTTGATGATTCTTTTTATGTTCGAAAGCTGGTGCTTGTCGTTTGGTCCCATTTATTTTTAATAAATAGGTACATTTGATTGAGATCTAACGTATTAAAATAAAATTGCGTACGATGGTTTGGAAGAGCATGTTAGTATTTCAACGTGATCCCTTTGTAGTTTGGTGAAGATCAGCAGTGCTATTCTGTAAGAACTCACGTACGAATTCGATTCATATATATCGTATTTGATATCGTATCTGACTGTCAAGTTAAGTTCGCTGAACCTATGTTCTCACTTAGTGGTGCTAGTGTAGTTTTCATCAAGTTACAGAATACCAAATACAGTTTTCACCGCAGAATTAGAAGTGAGAACTGGAGTGAGTTCTTACAGAATAGCATTGCTGATGACGAACAGAGATGATAGGAAACGGAACTCTTCAATAAAAGACAGCAAATCTTTCGGAATTGTTGAAATCGCATGTTTGTTTATTGTTTACAGTTTTACACCAATGTGATTGGTACGTTTAGGTGGGGGAAGGGGGGATGTACTACTGAAAACTGAAAAATAAAAAACCTTTTTTTTCCAAACACAAACTTTGTGTATTGGTTTTAATTAGAAGAAGATTCGGCTGGGAATATTGACAACATCAGGAGATCGTGGTGAACTAATAACGACCGGGCGCCGGGCCATCTTCAAGGCCAGACTGTGGATGAGTGAACATCTTTATATATGTACGAAGATTCCTCTTAATCTCGGAAAGCATCAAAGAAAGAAAGACTTATTTGTTACTTTGTTTGTACCTAATAAGCTCCGAAACTAGTGGACCGATTTTAACCATTATTTAATTAATGGAAAGCTACATTAACAGCGAGACGATATTTAATTGCAGTATTTCTACGGGAATAGGAACTACGCGGGTGAAAGCGCTGGGCGCTGCTAGTGCATAAAAATCTCATGTTTCGGTAATAGAACGAAAGACGACTCTTGTTTGTTACTAGTCTTCTGTTTCGATCCATCCAATGATATACTTGTTCTCTTGATTCAATTTTATCGTTCAATAACAGATAGACCTTCTTAAGAGAGTTTTGCAGCTTACTTCCGTGATTCGAGAAAGAATATTGTTAGCTTAAAGTCGTTCCGTTGACAGAGCTGTATTAGGTGTCTGACTATAACTAGGTACTACATAACTGACTGTCGCACACAATCAGCTAAGCGACGTAATAATCGCATCAATCCACTGGCGGACCACAGACAGTATATAATCGCCCAATCTGCGCGTTTGGTAGCCATTAAATTTGGTAGTCGTTAAAGATTAACTCGTCAGTCATGTCCCGATCATATCAGTGCTCACTGTCCAGGGTATGCCAAGCCATCGACACTAGGGGTGGGCAGTTACCATGAACCCTTGCGTCACATATCGACAAGGCTAACTTAATAATATACGTCACTAATGCAGGCGTTTGCTTTGACGTGTGTTGACTATGAACTAGGAGTTGATTGTGTTCGTTGAGATTTATAATGGTCGTCACATCACTAAGCTAGAGTGGGTCAGCATTGTAGAATGATTTCAACTCATCTCATACTTTAATTTACTACAAGAAGCCGTTCAATACAGGGTTATTTGAAAAATACCGACAACCTCTTAAAAGGTCGTACTCATCATTATGAACAACTTTTACTATGTGACCAAATTTTAACTACCTAACAGTACCTTTAATATAAATTAGGGGCCCCCAATGAAGCGGGGCCCTGGGCACGTGCCCCTTGTGCCCTTATCGTAGAGACGGAACTGATTCCAAGGTGTAAATGCTTAAAGTTTAAAATAACAGAATTCACTATCATAAAACTACATTGTTTTGTAGTAAACGGCACGGCGCCGCGGCGTAGGTCACACTGGTAGCAATCGTTCTGAGTGAAACCAAACACCATACAACTGGAGCCATCAATAATATCCGATGGTCTTTTGTTTTCCAACGATGGAGTAGCACACAACCAAACATACTTTGCCACAGGTCTCTTGACAAATGACATATTGACTTTTTTTTTTTGAATGGACCACTCGCAGTTCAGCACACTAAGGCTGGTTACTGCTCAACCGGATAATGACATATTGACAGCAACGACGAGTTTTATAATTTCTTTTCCGATGTCTAAAATCTTTCTTCGTCGTCAGATCTCGATATTAAGGACTGTTTCATCATCTGCCTAGCCTTTTCCCAACTATTTTGGGCTCAACCTCCAGTCAAATCGGATTCAGCTGAATACCAGGATCTTACGTGGAGCGGCAGATAAGCATAATCAGCCCTTTAACGTTTCCACTGCTAGGACACAGGCCTCCTCGCTAGGAGAGGGAATAGGCTGTAATCCACCACGCGGGCCCAGTGCGGGTTGCTGAATGTCACATGTCTTCGAATTTTTGGTTCTAGGACATGCCGTTTCCTCTCGATGTCTTCGAATCCTTCACCGTTTTGAGAGCAGTGCTGGTGAAATAAATTACACAAAGTAATTCGCCTGGCTGGGTTTGAACCCGCAATCAAAACTTCGTAAGTCGGGGCCGTTACCACTCGGCCACCAGTGCTCCCCAACCTATTAACTGGATAACACGGTACTTCTTGACAAGACTGGAGTCAGATTTTTCTGGCTTCTGACAATCCATAACGACTACCAAAGATCTACATACGGCAGCCGGGACCAACGGCTTAACGTTGTCCGAGGCACGGAGTAGTCTCGGTCACCCATCCACACCCCAACCTCGGCAAGCGTTGCTTAACCTTGGAGATCGACCCGTGCGGCTGTTATTATTTAGCCACGAGCTCCTCACATTCAGAACTCTATTTAGTGTCTATTTATGCCAAGCCTATCGTTGATATCTCAACATCATAAGTCATGGTGAGCAAAACACACTTTATTCGGAAACAGTAACTGATCTGGATATTATAATATTGATGAACTAGTTCTGTCATTCTGTGTAGTGAAGGGCCGGACCGTTCGCGGCCGTTCCATAATTCAATTTTGAAGGATATTGCCTAGATCTTAGCGTCTATGAATCACTATTATAGGTGTTATAACAAACCAGCTGTCCGAGTTTCCTTAGTAGGACTGGTTTTCCCTTGAATATCAATTCGAAGTTCGATATCCAACCTACGAGGGCTGCCTTTTAAGTTGTGTCGTTTGCAAAACTCACGCATTTATTAAAAAAAAAAATATGGCATTTTCATCTTTTTGAATTTAGAATTCGAAAACAAAAGAATGTTTTTTGTTCGGTCGAATAGTTTTATTGAAGCGTCTATTCAAAGGTGACAAGTCGGTTGTAAAAATGAAATGATGATCACCTAGAAAACGAGACATTCCAGAAATGCCCAAAAGTGCCAAGAATTAGGAAGTTTTGCACAAGTTACCAACTTCAAAATGCGACTTGCTAAGATTATTTTTTTTTAAAAAGACAATGCATATATGTGGTCGTCGTCAATTTCAATTAGCCACATGTGGACCATTTAGCAGGGTTTTGCTAATAGGAGCCGCTCTCTCCGACTGCCCGTCTTCCGGAGCGCTCGACTCCAAGTCACGGTCACTACGTTAAACTGCAGTGACAGTTTAACTGCACCATTGACATTCGCAGTTCAGGAGCAGTGGTGGCCGAGTGGTAACAGCCTCGACTTACGAATTGTAGGTCGCGGGTTCAAACCCAGCCAGGCGCATTACTTTGTGTAATTAAATTCATCACCCTGCTACCAAAACGGTGAAGGAAAACATCGTGAGGAAACCGGCATGTCCTAGAACTAAAAATTCGAAGACATGTGACATTCACTAACCCGCACTGGGCCTGCGAGGTGGATTACAGCCATTTCCCTCTCCTAGAGAGGAGGCCTGTGTCCCAGCAAGGGGAACATTAAAAAGCTGATTATGATTGACATTCGCTAGTTTGCTTTAAAACATCATCACGTTGTTTCTAAATATCTACTTCATTATCATCATCACTGCGACTTCGTCTACTGCTGGGTCCAGTGCCAATATAATACCAGCAATCTCCGGGGATGAAAAGAAGAGATGAAGAGGGTGATCTCTCCATAGCAGAGAACCCCCCCCCCCCGCCCCCCTACAGAGTTATTTGTTTAATTCATTCATCTTTTTAAAATTGTAAATGACTGTTGAGCAAAAAAAAACAAATTCCGCAACCCTAGAAGTCACTACACCTCAGAGACAGCTTCTAACTTCCACATTCATTCATTCATTCGTTCATTCGCCACGCCAATCAATCGTATAGTTGCTGATTGATGCGCTAATTGTTTGATGTGCAAGCAATCAGTGAAAGTTGTTTCAATTCTACACGGAATTAGTTCGTCAGAATGAAAGCGTAAGTGATAGGTACGTGATTGTGATAGTAATATTTCATCGGCCTTATGGTAATTGATGCCAGTTCCGTTAACTTTTTCTGTCCTGGTTTTCAATTTCATTTTATTTTATACAATACTGATGTTTCCTGAGTAAAAAAAATGACTCATTTAGTCCGTCAGTTAGATTATAGTAAAATATTGGACACGTATTTTTTGCTTTATCAGATCTTTAAAAAAATATGAAGATAAAAAGCAGCAAAGAACAGGGGCTTGCGACGTCACGTCGTGGTAAAAATTTTAGCAAGTAGTGACGTCACAGGAGCTTTCAACGCACTGTATCGTCTTCGTTTTTGTTTACTTGAAATAAGTAAAACTACGTGTCTAATGTTTTTTGAGAATCTATCTGACGGACTTATTTGATTTTTTTATTCAATTACCCTAATTAACCTATAAGATGTCGGGAAACACTGGGCGATTTCGGCCCACCATAGGCGCGGGCCTTTTTTTTTTTTTTTTTTTTTTTGGATGGGAAATCATCAAATGACTTCTCCCGCTCTGGGCGGAGCGGAAGGGAGTGTCAGACTCTTACTGACTAAAACCCACCCGTGTTCCTGCTTGTGCCCTTTGCGTTCCAGGGCCGCGGTGACTCCCTCGAACAAATTCCGCAACCCTAGCAGGCACTGACCCTATGGGGCCCCGTCTTCTTTGCTGACGGCTCTTTGAGGCGCGCGTGGAACACGACGCGCCGTCGACTCGGGCCTGGTTGCTATCGGACGGCGAGCCACCCATAGCTCGCCATCCGCAGGCCCGCGCCTACGGTGGCCGGGAATCGCCCTGCGTTTCCCGACGCCCGGGGCGTCTTCTCCTGTTGCGGCGGCTGGATAGAGGGGCTTCCCTCTCTCGCACGCGCTCCGCCTCCTCCTTCGCTAGCATTACTGCTTCGCAGAAGGAGGCGGCCGCCTCCCATGCCTCCTCGCTCCCGACCATGGCTTGAACCAGGGCCGGACGCGAGAGGTCGCCGCCGCCGATCGCCTCGATGAGGACACGGCGGTGCTCCGCCCAGGCAGGGCAGACCTCCACCGTGTGCTCCACCGTGTCCTCCGGGCGATCCACACAGTGATGACACCCGGACGTGTCCTCCCGCTGGATCCGACACAGGTACCTCCCGAAACAGCCGTGTCCGGTGAGCACCTGTGTCAGGCGGAAGGTGAGGACGCCGTGGCGTCTCTCTAACCACTCCTCAAAGAGGGGACTTATCGCCGCAATGGCGGCGTGCCCAGCGCTGGGTTGCAGCAGTCGCTGTCTCCATACCTCCGTGAGATCCCGCCGGAGCTCCGTCCGCTGCGCAGCAATCTGCCGCGGCAGCAGAGTTTCGCCCCGGCGTAGCGCCTCCACGCGCAACGCGTAGACGTGCGCGAGGGCTCTCGCCTCTAGATCCCACGGCAGCAATCCGGCAAGGAGGTTCGCCGCCTCGCCGGAGACCGTGCGGTATCCCCGGATCAACCGGATGGCCATGACCCTCTGGGCCGAGACCAGGTGGCGCGCTGGCAGTCGCCTCAGCGACAGCGCCCACACCGGGGCCCCGTAAAGGGCCATGGACCGCACGATCCCCGCGTACAGCCTCCGGCAGGAGGCGTTTGGTCCCCCTAGGTTGGGCAAGAGCCGCTTGAGCGCAGCCCCGGCCCGCCCCAGTTTGGGAGCCAAACGGCGGAAGTGCTCCGCAAAGTTCCACCGGCTGTCGAGGACGAGACCCAAGTAGCTCATCGTCATAGGCGCGGGCCTGTGGTTGCTATCGGACGGCGAGCCAACCATAGCTCGCCGTCCGATAGCAACCAGGCCCGGGTCGACGGCGCGTCGGTTTCCACGCGAACCTTCAAAAGTTCTCAAAATTAGGGACATACATATAGCCTAGAATACTTAGGTCAATAAATTACTACAACGTTGTGGAACTTTGATGCTTTTAATGTTACACCTTTCCCAACGTAGAAACAAAGTTTAATGATTAATGGATTCCAACTATGTATTAATAAGTTCAATAATGTGACCTTTTCCGCGGCCGACTGAACGATTTGTGTGGCACCGACCAGGTGGCTTCGTTATTAACTTGTCATGCTGTGGAAACCTTATTCTTGAACCTTTTCAAGGACGACGGCATTTTTCGTTGGAAACTTCATTAAAAAAACAGTAACTCTGTATAATTTAAGTGATACTTCCAAACAAGTTTCAGTTAAATTATACAGACTTACGGTCGGTTTCAGAATTGATTCTTTTGGAGTTAAGAACGTATGTACGTTTTGAACTTTTAAGTGTTTTTGAATTAAGTGCGTATACGCCGAACGGCATTTCATATAAATTTTCAAGTCGTTTCTTTCCGAAATGACTAAACCGATTTTAATGATAACTTTACACACATAAGCAGGATACATTGGTCTAAAAAGTTAGTTGAATTCTTTTTCGATAAATAGTGTTACAGTTAAATAAGACCCATTTTAAAATGTCCATACAAATATAAATTTCCAGTTATCTTTTTTTAAAATTAGACATTTTGAAAATGTTTTTAACTAAATTTTTAGACCTATATATCCCGTTTATATGTGTGAAGTTTCATTAAAATCGGTTCAGTCATTTCGCAAAATAGTGACATGTTTTGTATGAAATGCCATACGGCGTACACGCTCCTAAGAACGAATATTGTAATTCAGAAATCATGACAAAAACGTTTCAAGTCCTAATTTTTCAGGCTAAAGAAGAGTGTGACAAACACCCAATTATAGTTATTCTTAATTCAAAAATTGGAGGTATACAGAGCCCGGGGAGTGCCTATTTGACACAATATCTTTGTAAATTCTGCCAAGCAGACGGAGCATGCGATTATGCGTTTGTTTTTGCAACTTCCCATAAGCGATCGCTGACAAAACCCAAACAATTTTCATCACAACTATTATCAACTTGCTGCCACCCTGTAACATTTTTTCGTTTTCTAAAAAAGGAGGAGGTTCTCAATTCGCCTGAATTTTTAAAGCTTAAAATATCACAATTAGATCTCTATATCACAGGCATACAACCTTGAACAGTGTAGACAATCTCAGCGGCCTCTCAGTCAAGTCAATGACATTACACAACTGAGTCTCAAATCTCGGTCAGATTTTAGGAACTGCCCCGTTCTAGAAGTGTCAAGTGCCTAGAAAGATGTGGCGGGAGGGGAGGTAGACGTGCGGGGCTTCGTCCCGAGGGGGGAGATCTGATTGGATCATTGAGCAATTGTGATAGGTCCGCGGTATGCCAGAGTGTGTCATGCACTGATTTTGAAACATAAATTTTAAAAATCTACCACACCGACACGAAACTATATCGCTAATTATTTTGCACAGAAAAAATCTAAAGAAGTTTATGGAAGTCGCTATCGTGTAGACTGTAGACGATCCATTAGATAAGATTTTGTTTGAACTCGTAAATGTATTCAAATCTTACCTAATTAATTAAAATGAAGTTTTACCAATACAAATGTTTTAGTTAAAAAAAAAGGATGTCATGTTCATAATTATGCTGCTGATATTATTATTGTCGTTGTCATTTAATAAGGTCCTAAAATGGGATATTAATTATTATTATGTGATACCTAAAATTACGTTCCTAAAATAATCATAGTTAATAAAGCAAGTCGATCACAATAATAGCTTTTTAATAACGTCCAGGATAAAATAAATAAGCTCAAGACACATTAAATCAAACTAATATTTATTTTATCCGTAGTAAGTATGTACAAATTAAATTTATCTTCATATCCGTTACGTACACTTAGTATGATTAATTGAATTTTTACGCGCATAATGGTCGTACAGCGGATGATTTAAATTATTGAATTATCACAAAAACAAATTTGTATGTCACAAAAACACTATTTGTATGTGCATGTAAATTGTCATCATCAGTCTGCCTAGCCTTTTTCCAACTATATTGGGGTCGACTCCGAGTCAAACCGGATTCAGCTGAATACCAGTATTTAACGTGGAGGGGCTGCCTACCAGACCTCCATAACCCAATAACTGGGGAACACGGTACTTCTTGGCAAGACTGGTGTCAGATTTTCTGGCTTCTGACAATCCGTAGCGACTGCCAAAGATCTACAAATGACAGCCGGGACCAACGGCTTAACGTGCTTTCCGAGGCACGGAGGAAACTCGGTATGTTAAGATGGTCACCCATCCACAGACAAACCTTGGCAAGCGTTGCTTAACCTAGAAGATCGACCTGTGCGGCTGTTATTTTTTAGCCACGAGCTCGTGCATGTAAATTGTATAAAGTTTTATTTATTGCCTTCTGTAAATATTACTATAGGTAATGGTATATTGTGCGGTCATTAGAATGTGCATGTTACATTTGAATCAACCTTGCATTAAGTTCTAATGATTCACTGTAGTGTTGTGTGATATATACTGGATCTAATGTACAAGTCATAAGGTATGAGTAGAATGATAATATCCAATATTCTTTACCAGTAAATGGTTATAAAATTAACACCAACTGCAATCTTATCGTCCGCTCTGTTCCCGATCAACAGGAGCAGATAATGTGCTTGCAAAAGCTTTGTCTATGTCACAGTAAAATTACAAAATTAATATCGGAAACTATTGAATTTGGATGGGATTTATTCTACTTACAAAACGATTTTTTTCATAATATATCGATCATTTATAATTTGATAAAGATTGATTACAATGTTACGGCGTTTGAAATTTTTCCGGTGGCATTTATAATAGGGTGTTTGACCAAAAAGTATAGAATTAGTCCGTCAGCTAGATTTCCCAAAAATATTGGACACGTATTTTTTCTCCCATGTAAATAAAAAACGAAGACAACACAGAGCGTTGACTGCTCGTGTGGCGTCACTACTCGCTACAATTTCCACCACGACGTGACCTCACAAGCCCCCACTCCTGATCTTTGATGCTTTTTATCTTCGTCAGTTTTTATAGATTTGATAAAGCATAAAATGCGTGTCCAATATTTTATAGAAATACATCTGAAGGACTAATTAGATTTTTTTAGTCAAATAACCTTGACACTTGATTTTCATGGCTGCTTTTCTGAAATCGCTGCATGCCATTCGCACCGGCTTTGTGTGTCAATAAATACATAAATGAACAGCAAGATGCTCACAAACTAATAAAACGCACGCCGATGCGACGAAGTCATGCGTATAACCCACTTATAACCGAGTAGTTCTTATTCCTAAACAACAGATTATGGGCAGACTAGTTTTTGCCTGCGGATCCGCATCGAAAATTATGCCAAGGGAACATTCCTCAGATGAAAAGATCCTGTGTCCTATTCTAACACATGGTCATTGGTCAAGTGCATTTGTCGTATCAGTTTTTTTTATTTAATTTTTTTATAGTAATATCATAAATATTTATTTGCTAGCTGTGCCCGTGACTTCGTCCGCGTGGGTGTCGTCATAAAAAAAGGGTCGCATAGTAAAATGTTTATACAGTAAACATTGCATAACCTCATACCGCTTAGAATCTGTCTTTATACATATGTAAAAGCGAAATACCAGTCATGAAATCTCAGAAACTATAACACCATTAAAATTTGGCAGGTAGGTTCCTTATAAGGTGTAGACATCCGCTAAGAACGGATTTTACGAAACTCTACCCCTAACGGGGTAAAACGGGGTGGAAATTGTTTGTACTAAATAGCGCAGACAAAGTCGCGGGCGAAGTGCTACTTAAGAATATCATATAAATAGAGCACCGACTGATCCATATGTTGTTAGTTAAAGTCTTTAATTATAATAAGTGAAAATAAAAACATGGCTGACTTCTCCCGCGCTAGGTGGAGAGCGCAGGAGTGTCAAACTCTTACTGACTTTGACTCATCCTTGTTCTTCAGATACGCTTTGCGTTCCAGTGGCTGTACTACGTAAGTAAGTGCCAATGCTATCATGATTCAGTGTGAGGGAGAGGGATAGTGCTATTCGTCTTGTGTAACTCCGTCTCTCTCTGACTCAGAATCATGATTTAAGACGACATGGTAGGGCTGCGGCCGCGTACTGTTCTCTTTCGAACTGTTAGTGAATGTCACATGTCTTCGAATTTTTGGTTCTAGGACATGTCGGTTTCTTCACGATCTTTTCCTTCACCGTTTTGAGAGCAGTGGTGATGAAATTAATTACACAAAGTAATGCGCCTGACTTTGTTTTGAACCCGCGACCTACAATTCGTAAGTCGGAGCCGTTACCACTCGGTCATTACTGCTAAAAAAAAAGCAAATATTAGTAGGTACGTATTAGGATTGCTCGCTAGCGAATGCGACCATCCTGAATACACGTGCGGTACTGACGAGCACAGTGTCATAAACAGCGCAACAACAATAACGTGATATAACATAACGTTTAGTGACGCGTCTGTCTATCTAGCTCGCAGTACCGGCGCACTCAGAGTGCCTGTCGTTGTGTTACGTCTACATGGATCAGGTTACGGAAATTAAGGATTATGTAGCAGATCAAGATGTCTCTTGATTTCTAGTTTTAGGAAAACCGTGCTATTCGTAGTGGAAAGTCATTTGTCAGAATCTCTGTCAAATCTATACTTATAATAAATCTGTAGAGAGGTCAATTCTGTACAAGGAATATATTTTCAAAATAACTATCAGGGGGTGATTAGTGATCGATACTGGTGCCAAAAATGCAATCAGTAAAATTTTTGTCTGTCTGTCTGTCTTTCTGTCTGTCTGTCTGTCTGTCTGTCTGTCTGTCTGTATGTTCTTTATAGAAACAAAAACTACTCGACCGATTTTAACGAAACTTGGTGCAATTATTCTTCATACTCCTGGGCAGGTTATAGTATACTTTTCATCACGCTACAATCAATAGGAGCAGAGCAGTGAAGGAAAATTTTGGGAAAACGGAAGAAGTCATCTACATAAAATTATCTAAAAAACATCCCGAAACAGCATGTCTATCTTTTGTCAATTTTAAACCGATCGGGCTGAGAGTTTCAAAATCGGGGGTAAAGTAACTATTCCACGCGGACGAAGTCGCTGGCAGAAGCTAGTCTATACTAATATTATAAAGCTGAAGAGTTTGTTTGTTTGTTTGTTTGTTTGTTTGTTTGAACGCGCTAATCTCAGGAACTACTGGTCCGATTTGAAAAAATCTTTCAGTTTTAGATAGCCCATTTATCGAGGAAGGCTATAGGCTATATTTTATCCCCATATTCCCACGGGAACGGGAACTACGCGGGTGAAACCGCGAGGCGCTGCTAGTCGAAGATAAACAGGGTGTTTCAGAAGTGTATGGTCTATTTTGAGGATCATGTTCTGTTTCTGCAGTACAGTAAAAAGGAATTGCAAATAAAAAAAGACTTTTATATAAAAATACTCCATTCGCAGAAATTGATTGTAAAGTAGAAAAAAAAACACGTTTCGAGCAGTTTGATGCAGTTGGTGGCGCGAAAAGTGTTTATGTATAAAAATAGGTTCGCAGTTTGCAATAAAAGATTCAATCGCTCGCAGATTATTGACCATTCACAGTTCGATGACTGGGGACAGTTTTGTTTGTGATTGTACTTGTACTGTACGTCTTACTCAGACATTATTTAGAACGTGCTGTCCTCGAACCTTCATTTAGTTTAAGACCAAATTTTCCTTTCTAAACGGATGAGTCAACTAATTCCAACGATACTGTGATTTTGACCTTTTCTAGTATAGGTACCTACCGGCGGCGGATTCAGGATTGTCGTTTGGGGGGCGTTTTAGCTAAGTAGCAACACTATAGAAGCACAATCTATACTAATATTATAAAGCTGAAGAGTTTGTTTGTTTGAACGCGCTAATCTCAGGAAGTACTGGTTCGAATTGAAAATTTCTTTTTGGGTTGAATAGACCATTTATCGAGGAAGGCTTTAGGCTATATAACATCACGCTTAAGCCAATAGGAGTGGAGCAGCGATAAAGAATGTTTTAAAATCGGGGATTCCACGGGGACGAAGTCGCGGGCAGCAGCTAGTATAACATATTAGGTATTAAGCTATTAAGCTTAATTAATAACAAGCCTTTTTGGAATACTTTTTGTAAAATCCTCAATCGCTTCGTTGTTGCGGAACTTGTTCGAAAAAGTCACCGCGGCCCTGGAACACAAAGGGCATTAGGAAGAACACGGATGGGTTTTAGTCGGTGTTTTTGGGGGCTTAAGCTCCATAGTTTTGACGACATGGTTGGCACAGTGGTTGAGCGATTGGCTGCTGCGCTACGTGTCGTGGGTTCGATTCCCGCACGGAACAAATATTTGTACGGCCTACAGATAGTTGTTCCGGGTCTGGCTGTTTGTGTATGTGAGATTGTACGTTTGTAAACGCACCCACGACACAGGAGAAATTCCTAGCGAAGGGCAACTTAAAAAAAAAAGTTTTGCACGGTGGAAGAATAGTAGGTACTTACGTTTCTAACATCCATCAATCCTTTCATTAATATTCCTGGATCCTCCAGAAAAAAACGTAATAATAATATGATCTTTGATCGATCTCTTCCACAAGACCAACTTAATTATGTAAGACCTAATCCGTGTTATGACCGTTTGTTTGTCAAAGAGTACACACGGCCTCTACCAATCAGTGCCAGCGAATTCTAGGAAATGGGGGAAATGGAAAACGAAGCGTTACCGGAAATAAACGCTCTGTTACAATTCTGTACATTGATGGAACGAGTTCTTGATCCCAGCGTACTGCATTATTTATTTATTTTATTTTATTTTATTTTATTTGTTATTTTTTATTTAAGGCGAATCTAACTAAATCCCTAAAAAGGTGTTTCACAAAAAAATCGAATTAGTCCGTCAGATATATTTCTTCTACTTACAAAACGATTTTTTCATAATAATTCGATAATTTATGATCTGATAAATATTTATTACAATGTTACGGCGCTTGGAATTTTGCCGGCGGCATCTATAATAGGGTGTTTGACCAAAAAGTATCGAATTAGTCCGTCAGATAGAACATATTAGAACCGTATTTTTCCTTTTTGACGTAAATAAAAAAGGAAGGCGATATAGTGCGTCGAATACTCGTGTGACGTCACTACTCGCTACAGTTTTTACCACAAAGTGACGTCAAAAGCCCCCACTCCTGAATCTTTGATGCTTTTTATGTTCATCAGTTTTTTATAGATCTGGTAAAGCAAAATATACGTGTCCATTATATTTTTTGGAATACTTTCTGTCGGACTAATTAGGTTTTTTTATTCAAATACCCTATTGTTTCGTGAGCGTTGGTTATCTATGATTTATTTTTCGGGGCATTAAAACATGCCAAAACATAGACGGAAAACTCTTATCCGTTAAGATTAAATATATCTTATATGTATATAAAATTCTCGTGTCACAATGTTAGTTACCATACTCCTCGGAAACGGCTTGACCGATTTTTATAAAATTTTATATGCATATTCAGTACCTAGGTCTGAGAATCGGTCAACATCTATTTTTCATTCCCCTAAATGTTAAGGGTGGTCCACCCCTAATTTTTTTTTAGACATTTTTTTTGTTTTTATTTTGTTTATGATACAACATACAAAAATACATACAACTCTAAATTTTCACACCTTTACGATAACCCTAAATATTTTATTTTTATTTTATATGGCAAAACAACGTTTGCTGAGTCAGCTAGTAGTGTATAAATTTAACTAAATATTTATTAATGGCTACTATGCTACAGGCATCTAGATAGCTATTAACACCTTGACTCTATACGGGCACTGGTCAGAGAAAAAAAAAAGAAAGAAAAACGTAACGAGGTGAAGGTCACGCTGCTACACACGAGAATTGGTCACTATGCACTATTTCTTTCTCTAGGTCTTAGTAAACAAACAGTTCCGACTCACCGAATAAGCAAAAATATTCAAATACGAGCTCATTACAGAATAGTTTTCCTGTAAACAAACAAAAAAACCGCAGCAATGCATCAACCGCTGTCAGCTAACTTAAAAGGAGACGCAGTAAATTATTAAATATTTTCTTTAATGCACTATTTTGTGAAAAAAAGACAATTCTTTAGATTTCCGATTGTTAAAGCTTACATACGTAAAAAATATTTGTTCATATTCTTTGAGAAAAAATTATCTAAAATCTAAAATTGGTAGTTCGCCTCACTCACCACTTATTTATTTTATGACTAGCTGAATGACTCGGCTCCGCCCGCGAAAACATATCATATGTCCTGTTTCGGAACATGTTCTATCCGAACCCTAAGTTTCATCCAAATCCGTTTAGCCGTTAGGACTTAAAGAGGTAACAAACTCATATGCATTTATAATATTAGTTAAGACTATTCATGTAACACACCAGAAGCACAACTTTTGACAAAAAGCCATTAAGCCAACCACTTCATCTCGGTTAGTGGACTTGCGCAATACAATGTAGCCCAAGGATGCGCCTGCGCACAGCACCGGGTCAACTGTAGCCACTGCGCTTACAAACGACTGTATAATTGGGCTGGTTGCATGGACGATATTTAAATCTGGTCTAGCCACAATGCAATTCACTACAAGGTCGAACCAAACCGAAAAGTGACTTAGAAGTAATGTTTTGAATTTTTGCGATGCTGAGTGAATTTGTGCTGGTGATGAAATCCTACAAATAGGAACTAAATTTTGTTCTGCGAGTTACATATTGAGTTCGCTAACAACAGATGAATAATAATCGAGTAATTAGATACTAAGTATTCAAAAATAATAATCGAGTAATTAGATACTAAGAATTCAAAAATAATAATCGAGTAATTAAATACTAAGTATTCAAAAAAATATTTCTCTAGTCGCTTCAGATCTTCATGATCCTGATCCCTCAAGTATTTACAGAGTTTTTGCAATATGAAATTATCAATATGATCAGGTAGAGGCAAAAAAGAAGACATCATAAGAATATTCCATCAGAACTGTTGACCCGTGCGTGCATCAGCTTACAAATCGCGTTTTATTGTAATGGATTTTTGTGTTACTGTGACTATGGCGTGAGTGCAAGGTCAATAGATAATGGTGAGGTATGTTAAAACATCAATAACATGACACTACAAATACTAGAACAAAATTGGAATTAGTTGCTGATAGACGGAACTTGATCGTAACAATGGTTTTTTTTTTACTGTCGCACTTTTTGGCAAGAGATAAAATAGACCATGCCGTATAACGGAACGTAGATACATTGGTGTCTTTTGGCTCATCGAAACTTGTCCTCTGAGCTTTTTTCAGCGACGAAACACAGGCCTTTGTTTATCTCAAGATGGGAAATCATCAAATGACTTCTCCCGCTCTGAGCAGAGCGGATAGGAATGTCAGACTCTTACTGACTAAAATCCACTCGTGTTCCGCCTAGTGCTCTTTGCGTTCCAGTGCCGCGGTGACTTTCCAACAAATCACTGCACCCTAGCAGGCACTGACCATATGGGGCCCCGTCTTCTTTGCTGACAGCTCTTTCTTTCTTGGTGCGCGTGGAACACGACGCGCCGGCACAGGCCTCATCCTGACGTTTAAAACAGCCATTTGCAACCTATGTATTTGCATTATTGAACACTAGTAGCGCTTCGCGGTTTCACCGGCGTAGTTCCCGTTCCTGTGGGAGTATGGGGATAAAATATAGCCTATGTCACCCGGGGATATATAGCTAGCTAGGGTATAGCTTCTGAACAGTGAAAGAATTTTTCAAATCGGTCAAGTAGTTTCGGAGCCTATTCTATTCAAACAAACAAAAAAACAATCAAATCTTTCCTCTTTATAATATTAGTGTAGATTTCATTTATCACTAAATTTACTAGCTGACTCGTGCAAATTCGTCTTCGTAGTATGAGAGAGAAATAAATGACCGTACTTGCAACATTATTGCTCGTAGCCTGGTATTATATGGGTAAATTTCAACATTTTCAACAAGTGATTTTTATATGTCATTTCGGTGGGATTTTTTAATTTCAATGCTATCTACATATTTTTAGTGACAAATAAAACTTTAGCCTATTTTATAACATTGTGCGTGAGTGGACATCAAATTTCATCAAAACTTACATAATTTTTAAGAGTCCACTGAAATGAAAAGTGTCTACCGAAATGATAAAAATGACCACCGAAATGATAAACTGTGCACCGGAATGAAATAAATCCACCGAAATGATACAGCTAAGAACAACCTTGCCGGGCAGCCAGGGTTCCGTACTTTGGTAGGTTTGATTTCCACAAATTTTAGATTAACACTGAGACAGGACAGTAGACAGTTATTTTAATATCATCATTAATATTACAGTTAGTATTACATATATCATTCTTTGAGGTTACAATAACCTCAAAGAATGATATTATTGTAATATTTATTATGATATGAAAGAATTGTTTCTTCACTTAAATAACCTTTGGTAATTTTTCTGGTTGTTGTTGTGTGAAAATGTTGGAAAACTTTATCGTAAATGCTGGTAACCATAAATAAATATTTTTGTTTGTTTATGATCTAATACTAATTTACTTGATATATTTTCAAAAGAGTGAACGAAGCGCGATAAGAAAGCTTAAAGTTTCTGATTAATATGATGGCTGCATTTGTAAGTTATGCCATTAATAATAATACATAATGTGTACCCGTTGCACTAAGAGAAAAATGCTAGGTATAATTTAGTTAAATTGGTAACGAAACGAGAATAGTGTTTCTACAGGTATATAAGTAAAACTTCTAAAATTAAATCAACTCTTATATTTTATACTGGGAGCTACTACCCGATAATATCACCGTGGACTCGACAATTATACTGCCATCAGCTTGACCAACTCCGTACAGAAATCAACAAAAAGCGCCGTGAACACTCAAAGATATACTTCCTTCACGACAACGCTCGGCCGCACATAGCCAAAGTCGTTCGTCAGAAGCTATTGGATTTTGAATGGGAGCTACTGCCACATCCACCTTACTCTCCCGATCTAGCGCCAACCGATTTTCATTTGTTTCGCTCTCTCAGTAATCATATACAGGACAAAAAATTTGATGATAGAGCACAGTTAACAGATTTCCTCGAAAGCTTTTTTGCCTCACGGCTCCCAAGTTTTTACGCTGAGGGTATCCATGCTTTACCTAATCGCTGGAAATGGGTTGTAGATAACAACGGTGCCTACTATAAAGACAAGTAATTGTAAATCTATACTAATAAAATGTCTGTTTGTTTGTTTGAACGCGCTAAATTGAAAATTGAATTGAAAAATTCTTTTTGGGTTGAATAGACCATTTATTTAGAAAGGCTTCAGTCTATATATAAAATTAAAATTGTTTTGTTTATTTGCAATGCTCATTACTTTCCTACCAACCCAATATATACATGTACTAGCTACATAGAAATATGTGTATATTATATATCTTAAACACAAATATTACACAACAAATACACCCGAATAATCTAATCTACACTTACATTATAAAACTATGACTTTGTATTTGATACAAGGATCTCTAAAACTTTATGGTTTTAAATCATTTCGGAGATACATTTAATTCCGGTGGACTGTAATTGGTATAACAGTCCACCGAATCCACTGAAATGATAACACTGAGATGATAAAATAGAGGTTAGTTCTACATTTAACTCCGAAATAAAATTATTAAAAAAATATGAACACTACTCAAACAAAATAGTACTTACGGCGAATTTAATACACAATTTTGAAACAAATTAAACGAATCTAGCACGAGTTATTACCGTCACCGAAATGAAACTATTTTTGTCCCCATGTTACTGAAATGATAAACTTACTTTTTTGGCGGAAAAACCGCAAGCTTTGGGACCGCTGCGTTTGCGCCGAGAGCTTGAGCCGGGCTGATCCGAAGTGAGGAAAGGTGAGAGGGGCGTAACAACGCAATGTTGACATGGCTATTCTACTAAAACTTACTGTCCTCTGAAATGATAACTTTTTTCCAGACAAAAGTTGACTGCCTGTCAAATCCATGAGAAAGAAGATAAACAAACAAAAATAGTTTTATTTGATCGAAAATATTATAATTTAATGATAAGAAAATCGATTGTAATCCATATTATGAATGTATTGGCAGGGGAGGGTATTTTATGAGCGGAATTGGGTTCGGGACAGGCCACCGTGATGATAAAATAACACTTTGTAATTTTTTTTTTTTGGTATATTAGAGGGTAGAAATCAATGATTTTTTTGCCAAGGTAGAGAAGTACTTACGTTGTTGAAAAAAAATATATAAAATAAAAAACCAGCACATTGCACTACCGTTCTCAGGTTTGCCGTGTATTTTTTTTGCTTGCGCAATTCACCCATATAGCCTATAGTCTTCCTCGACAAATGGGCTATCCGACACTAAAATAACTTTTCAATTCAAACAAACTTCAATCAAACTCTTCAACTTTATAATAGAATTTTTCTTCCCAGCTAGAACACTAGGAAGTGGTGAAGGGTGGGCGTTTTGGGGGACTGTCTTTAGGTAAAATTTGACGTTCAAAAAGTGCTGACTCTCAGCCTAGTTTATATAAATGACTTTTGATTTTAGATATTAATAATATTTAATTAAATAATATTAAGGTTTGGAAATCGGAAATGTTTTAACACTTACATATGTTAAAAAGACGATGATGAAGATAATGAAGCAATGGCAACAGCAGTCAATATAATCTGTTTTAAACGGATGCAACTAAACTAGTGTTGTAACAAAGCTAAACATCCGGTGGCATCCGGTAACTGAGGCAACACGGCTGGCGGCGATGCGCAACACTCGCTGCTGACTAGGACTTAGGTAAATGACGGCATTCATAGGTCAGGTTGGTGTCCCAAAATTTTTGATCTGGGTCATAACCATAACCTTCTTTATTATATAAAATGTTGCCCGTCTGTGCGTTTACAAACACAAACAGCCAGACCCGGTACAACTCAATACTCAATACTTTATTGCAACTATCTCTAGCCTTTTAATGTTCCCACTGCTGGGACACAGGCCGCCTCTCTAGGAGAGGGAATGGGCCGTAATCCACCACGCGGGCCCAGTGCGGGTTGGTGAATGTCACATGCACAGAACAGATAAAAATAATGCGTCTGGCTGGGTTTGAACACTTTGAACCCGCGACCTACTGCGGGAATCGAACCCGCGAAACCCAGCGAAGCCACTGCGCCGTCGACTGTTCGATTATATTTAATTCTTGCCTATCGCTATAGCAATAAGTACCTTAGGACAATTACTAGACCACATTTTGCTGCTTGGGTAAGGCGCATCGTCGCGTAACCCATGTGTGTGAATGGAAGAGATGCGTTTTGGTTGTTCGATAATTATACAGCACATCTTAAAATTGGCTATACTTGACTTTCCATAATTTCAAATGCAATCCTTCAATCACCCTTATCTTTTACGTAAGCTGCTAACTAAATCAGTGTTATTGTATACTATCATTCTCGAATGTCAAGTGTTTGCTTCCACGAGACCGTAACCAATCGTAGTGTTTATCCACAACGCCGCGGTAGCCACAATACTACTGTTGCTACCACCGCAGGTATGACAGAAATTCCACGTGGTTATAAATGATAAATAAATGATATTTATTTTGTAAGTAGGTTAAACATAACACTTTTACACGTCAAATATTTCTGGTCATTTTAAGCTAGGTGAAGCTAGGTGAAGGAATGGTTAAGCTTGCTTCTGTTTTTTTGTTAACGAATCGTTATGGATGAATCCACAAAAGAGCAGACGCAGGGGTCTCCAAGTCCCGGAGGGGGGCCAAGTGCTGAGCCAGGTACGGGACCTGGTGCGGCAGGAGCTGGCTCCCTTCCGGAGGCAGGTCTCCGTGTTGGAGGACATGGTCCGGCGTCCCCCGTTGGCGGCGACGCGGGGGCCCCGGGACAGCAAAAGGCGGCTTCGTACGCGGCCGCCGTGGCTGCCAGCCCGGGAACGTCTGGCTAGGCGAAGGCGAAGGCCAAGGGCGGAGCCGCGCCGGCGCCAGCGCCAGCGCCTGTGACGCCGGCGACTGCGACGCCGGCGACGACCAAGGCGGCCCCGGCGAAGAGGGGTAGGAGGAAGGCTGGAGGAGCGGTTAAGGCTGCGGCGCCAGTGGTGCCGCAGCCGCCCCCACCCCCACCCTCGGACCCTCCTGCGGCCGAGGCCGAGTGGCAGGTTGCTGGCCAGAAACGGCGGGCCGCGAAAGCGGCCAAAAACAAGGCGAGGAGGCAGCGGCGGAAGGCCAATGCCATTGCGGCGAGGCTTCGCGCCCCGAAATCCGCGGCTGTAGTGCTCACACTGCAGCCGGAAGCGGAACAGAGGGGCGTGACGTATCTCGCCGTACTGAAGCGGGCGAAGGAGGCGGTGAGCCTCCAAGAGCTGGGCATCAGCGGGGGCATCGGGGTCAGGAGGAACTTAAACGGTGCCCGCAAGCTCGAGCTCGCCGGAGCGGAGAGTGGCCCGTTCGCGGACGCCCTGGTCGAAAGGCTGAGAGCGGTCTTACCCGCGGACGAGGTCCGGGTGTCCAGGCCGACTAAGCGCATCGACATGCGCATAGTGGGCTTGGATGACTCCGTGACGGAGGAGGAAGTTGTGGCCGCCGTCGCCAGGACTGGGGGGTGCTCTGCCGAGCTTGTCAAGGCGGGCACCCTCCGGCCTGACAACACGGGCATGCAAACCCTTGTGGTGAGCTGCCCCGTGACGGCGGCCAGAACTGTGTCGGAGGGCCGAAGGCTCTTGGTGGGATGGGTGTCTGTGCGGGTAAAACTGCTGGAACCCAGGCCTCTGAGGTGCTACCGCTGCCATGTGGGCAACCACACGGGAGCTATGTGCCCCTCGGAGGTGGACCGCAGCGGACTTTGTTTCCGCTGTGGTCAGCCCGGTCATCGGGCCGGCTCGTGTGGGGCCACGCCGCACTGCAGTGCATGTGCGGCTGCTGGCAAGCCGGCCGAGCACTGGGCTGGGGGAAGGGCCTGCGCGCCATCCGCCCCGACCAAGGGCAAGAGGTCCGCCGCCGCCGCCGCCTCTGCCGCCGCCGCGGCTTCCGTCGCCGCTTCTGCCGCTACTGCTGTGGGTGCTGCGACTCCTGGTTCTCGGGAGGGGGCCGAGATGGAGTGCCAGTAATGGTCCCATCGTGGCCTCCTCCAGAGACAAGTCGGCCGCTGTGCTATTGCGCAGTGGCTGATGCCTGGGGACGGTGAGCGTGGGTGGCTCGCCGTCCGATACCAGGCTGAGTCGACGACGCGTTGTGCTTCACGCGCGCCTCAAGGAGCCGTCAGCACCAGAGACGGGGCCCATAGGGTCGGTGCCTGCTAGGGTTGCGGAATTTGTTCGAAAGAGTTACCGCGGCCCTGGAACGCAAAGGGCACATGGAGGAGCACGGGTGGGTTTTAGTCAGTAAAAGTCTGACACTCCCTACCGCTCCACCCAGGGCGGGAGGGGTCATTTGATGATTTCCAATCAAAAAAAAAAAAAAAAGGGGTCTCCAAGTCCCGGTCCTGGTTCAATCCATGGTCCGGAGCGAGGAGGCATGGGAAGCGGTCACCACCTTCTGCGAAGCAGTAATGCTAGCGAAGGAGGAGGCGGGGAGGGATACCTCACGCCCAATCCGCCGCAGGGCGATTCCCGGCCACCGTAGGCGCGGGCATGTGGACGGCGAGCTATGGGTGACTTGCCGTCCGATAGCAACCAGGCCCGAGTCGACGGCGCGTCGTGTTCCACGCGCGCCTCTAAGAGCTATCAGCAAAGAAGATGGGGCCTCATAGGGTCAGTGCTTGCTAGGTTTGCGGAATTTGTTCGAAACAGTCACCGCGGCCCTGGAATGCAAAGGACACTAGAAGGATCAAGGGTGGGTTTTAGTCAGTAAGTCTGACACTCCCTTCCGCTCCGTCCAAAGCGGGAGAAGTCAATTGATGGTTTCTTAACCCGAAAAAAGGGGCCTCCAAGTTATTTGCTGACTAAAATAATGTTGATGTTGACTATGGTGAGTCCTAAAACTAGATACATCCAGCTGCCTTTTAAGTCAGATCAGTAGATGACATACCTAAATATGATAGCACTATGTAGATCAGTGGACTGCAACAGGCTGTTGATGCTGATGATGATGATGATGATCAGAAATAGAAATACAAATGAGTAAAGCGCCCTTGGGTGGTAAGCTTTTTATTTATTAAAAAGTGTTTTACGCACAGGAACTCAGGTATTTGCCCAACCCAATACAGAGACAGCACGCCAGGTGCAACTTAATGCAAGAAAAGATCAAAAACACCTTACAATGAATAACGGTAAGGTGTCAATGAGCCTTTTGCTCCACCTTGTCTCGTGGTATACCTATATAGTTTCCAAGCGTCACCTGATTGAGGTGAAAACTAACAAGGCGTATAGAAAGCGGCGCGAGCGCAGTTTCCACATGCGCCGGAGCATCGTGAGACTCACAATGGAACGCGTTAAGCCTTTGAAAAGGAAAGCTATTAATTAAATTGATTAACGGAATTAACTTTCTAGTAAACCATAGATTTCTGGTAAAATTTCGCCGTGGGAATAGGACTAATGTCTTTTTAAGTACCGCTACCAATTATTATTTCAATATTGAATTAACGATAGAAACCCACACCCACGATACAGGAGATATTCCTAGTGCGGGGCAAGGTTTAAAAAAAAAGAAAAACGTTTGGTCAGTCAACATGACTGTAGCTTGGTAGTCACTGATTTTCGGTTGACTGTTCGATGATTAGGTATTTTTTTGCCACTTGGGCCTCATACAATATCCTAAAATTATAACAAGCCTAGTGATTTCAGGGTATTTAAGTTGGAGAAATTATCTTCATAAATCTAATACACTTAACCTAAAAATAAACTAAAATTCTCCTAACTACAAAATGGTATCAAAAAACTCGTCCGCATCGCTATCGACTGGAAGTGAACCCAATAGACTGGCGGCATTGCCACTTTGTATGGCAATGCTTATCCTCTGACCGAAGTAAAATCCAGCCCTTGGAGTAAATAGTACTAATTTCCATTTTAAAATTTAAAAAATATAGGTACTAATTTCCAGTTAAATACAATAAGCATTTAAAAAAAAACTTTTTACAAAAAATAAAACCGACTTCTAAACAAAAAAAACCAAAAAGTATAAAATAACTTTAATTTCGGAACTCGGTGTTTTTGGTTGCTTTTTTGTTGTTGAACACACCGACTTCCGAAATTAAAGTTATTTTATACTTTTTGGTTTTTTTTGTTTAGAAGTCGGTTTTATTTTTTGTTAAAAGTTTTTTTTATTTTTCACTTTTTAGTGGTACCTACACCCCCTCCCCTCCCCCACCTAAACGAACCAATCACATTGGTGTAAAAAAAACGTACTGCTCCTTCGCAGAGTAAACTAAGAGGTCATCAATGTAGAAAATGTACATATTTTTTTAGATTTTTGTTGATTTTTCGAAAACCGCTTGGTTGATTTCGATAAAATTTTCATGGGACCATTTGGGAAGTGTACCCTTTCAAAAAACAAAAAAAGAATTTTCCAAATCGGTTGACAAGCGACGGAGTTATGCGCGAACAAACAATAAAAAAAAATAAAAAAAAAAAAAACAAAAACATACAAACATCCGAATTGAGAACCTCCTCCTTTTTTAGAAGTCGGTTAAAAATAGAGCTGTTTACAGGTACATAAATATTTAGATCAAGAAATACTTGATCTAAATATTTATGTGTGTGACAGTGGCAGTGAATTGCTCTTTTATTCCTGTTTTCACGCAGATAATTTTATAAAATTATCGTTTATTCATAAATCTGGGTTGATTGCCAGTTATTTTTACATAGACACTAGCTGACCGAAACGTCGTTTTGCCACATAAAATTAAAAAAAAATAGGGTTGGACGACTCTTAACAATTAGGGGGATGAAAAATAGATGTTGTCCGATTCGCCACCCTAGCCGATATGCACGCTAAGATTCACGAAAATCGGTCGAGCCGTTTCGGAGGAGTTCAACCACAAACACCGTGACACGAGAATTTGAAATATAAGATTCATGTAGCGTGGTGTTACGGTTTCACACGAGTTACACAGTTTCCTCAAATCTGTAACTTGCGGAATCGAAATCGACTAACTTTAGTACAAAAACATGTCGGAAGTGCAATCGGCGTGTGGCAGCGCACGCGCAGTCAAATGCATCGATTAGCTTCTAATAGTCATCGTACGATATTCCGTGTGGCTTGGGGCGGTGGAATAGTAGCATTCATTATGTTTTCTACTTATTATTCGCACACGACCACGCTCTCCGAAAGTTATGCTTGAGCAGAGTATCCATCCTTAAACAGTTTCCTAACTTTTTTTTATTCGAAAATATTTATTAATTTCACATCATTAATAAATTTTTTTAATCTCTTCTAAATAAAATGAACTAAACTGCCACTGACTTGTTTTAATCTTTATATTTTGAATTGTTTTCTAGTTTCCTTTTTTTCTTTGCATTGTCCTCACATATAGAAGCACCTAGGATGTAATCATGTAACCCAGGTTATGTAATACAGAACATGATTTAAAAGAGTGTCCGTGGAGTTTCTTGCACGTTCTTCTGTATAGAGATCTACGCTTTGGAACGTGCAGATAGCTTCACCTCTTTCGACTTGACAATTCAAAAGTGCCTGTAAAGGGTTTAATTGAAATAAATGCTTTGAGTTTGAGTTTTAAAATATAGCATCGAAAAATTCGTCCTCAACGTTGTCAGCTCAGTAATGTGCCCAAGAGACTGACGGTATTGCCACTTTGAATGGCAATGCTTAGCCGCTGGCCAAACTATTAATTGACATAATAGTTTGTATAACGGTACATCGTAGTGCCAGGCAATAACTTCAGAGTTATAATATTCATGAAGTATTAAACAGACTCTCAATTGTTCAAGAATCGTTCAAGAAGTTCTAAGCCTGCCTCCTCCTTTATAACTGCTATTATAAACCTAACCAAACCTAGGTGGAGACAGTTAATTCTAGATACAACCAACTAGCATAAACACCATTCACGTTTCCGGCAAACACGTTCAACAGCCAGCACTTCACGGGCCTTCACCCAAACGTGACCCAAATGTGACGCAGCGGCACGGCGCTCATGTTATGATAACTAATTCAATTTGTCGCAGATCCACCGCAACGGGCCGCCTTACTGTCTCCAGCTCAGCGAAGCCTTCTCAGTGCTAACTAGTTAGTTTTATTTATATTTCGTCATTTGACCCGACGGAACAGTCCCGTGTTGATTACCAAGCGGTTTTTAATTTTTGAGGCATATCTTCTACTCACTCTTCTGGTTAACTTTAGTGTTAGATATTCGTGTATGTTCTTCTGAACAAAAGCCAAGTCTGAAAAGAACAGTAATTTCGATTTATTCCAGAAATCCCCACCGACAAATCCCCACCGGTGGGGATTGTTATTTTTTTTCCAGAGATCTCTACTAGCTAAATAAACTCAGTCTAGTGAGGATTTTTTGAAAAATAAGTACCTATGGGAGCAGTTATTATTGTTTCTAAATTATTAAATAAAAAATATTAAATTATTATACTTAATCAACTTTCATTAGGAATACATTGTTTGGATTGAAACGAAAATCAAAAATATTTACAACTATTAATTAGATTCAAACCAAAGTTATTTAAACATTATATGATCACGTAAATCGTGATTGTAACTTTATCTCATTCTTTCCAAAAAAGTGGCACTGTAATGCTGTCATACATTAACAAGAAAAAACTAAGAAGAAAAAACCCCGCGGTTTCACCCGCGTAGTTCCCGTTCCCGTAGAAATACATGAGGATAAAATATATGTTACTCAGGGTACATGTAGCTTTGTAATGGTGAAAGAATTTGAGTTTATTCGTTACATACAAAAATACAAAATAATCTTTCCTCTTTATAATATAATTAAAGTATACTACAGATCACTCCTAGCTTAGTAACACAGACACCATTGCATTTCTGGTTTTTTTTTTAATGAAGGGGGTTCCGATAGTCACTAAATAACTTCGTCCGCTCTGGCCTTGCATTTATACATAGATACTCATGTTTTAGCAAAATAAATAAGCTTGTAATCTTGTAAGGGAGTGTCAGACTCTCACTGACTAAAACCCAACCTCCTCCTAAGGCCCTTTGCATTCCGCGGTGACTCTCTTGAACAAATTCCGCAACCATAGCAGATCCTTGAGTCCTGCAACGTTAAATCATCGCATCTTTCTAGAACGCCTCCAGTCTAAATCCAGGCATCTCCAGCCACGTGACGCCCGCCTAGCCGTGCAGCACAATGGGCCGGCTCAGTGCTGGACAATGGCCGCTTATTGATATGTCCTGGTGTGCACGACGGCGATCGCACGGCTATTTCCCTTGCCTTGTAGGTATGACTCGGGTTCGCGATAGGACGGGAGGGTGGCGTGATCGCGAACTGTCATTAATAATAGGAACCTTTGTGGAGGTAACTAGGTAATCGAGATAGAAGTATGCTACATAAGTATTTCGTTCAAGTATATATTTTATTTACCCACGTCCGTGCGTCACTGCGGGGTGACACCAGTCTTGCCAAGAAGTAACGCGATATCCAATTACTAGGATGTGGAGGTGTGATAGGCAGTCGCTTCACTTTAGATATTGGACTCACTACATACCTAATATTCTGCTAAATCCGTTATTTGGCAAGGCAAGCGATGATGATGATGTAACAGACAAGCCGGCTCGACTGTTTTCCAAAAACATATAACTTTCGCAGAATGGTTTTCTCCCAGAGGTATATTCATTCCAGACTAAAAGGCCAGAGAAATTACAAAAATACACGTGAGAGTATTCTGCAAGGTCAACAGAGCAGGTCTATTCACAGTTCGTTGACTTATCTATACTAATATTATAAAGAGGAAAGATTTGTATTTTTGTATGTAACGAATAAATTCAAAAACTACCGGACCGATTTCAAAAATTCTTTCACCATTAGAAAGCTACATTCACCCTGAGCAACATAAGCTATATTTTCTCCCCGTATTCCCACGGGAACGGGAACTACGTGGGTGAAACCGCGGAGCGCTGCTAGTTTCAGATAACGATAAACATTTGAGCACGGTCAGAACTCTTAAAGTGTACTATACCGAACGCCAGATAAATGTGCAATAAAGGTCATTGCCCTTTCCTTGATATCTCTTCGTAGGTACATGGACAAAGAAAATGAATCGTTTTCCATTACTAGTAAATATAAAGGATCACGATGGATGTCGATTCAATATAGCATTAATTCATTATTTCTGTTTTAAGAATTAAGGTTGTCAATAAATGTAGGTGGGTCAATGTCCGTTATTGCACATTTATCTGGCGTTTGGTATAGTTAAGAGATTCGCGCGGACTAGGGCCAAGGGCCGTCCTCAGAGGACCTTGACTCAAACGACATAGACGGACTAGGTCAACACCCAGTAACAGGCACTGGACTGGTTACGTAACGTCCGGTCAGTGACTCTGACCGCACTGACCACTGGTGGTTAGTAGTGTAACCACTTTCTCCGCGCGCCCAGCGAACCAGTCGTGAGTAGCTGCTCGTCCCATTGCGAGGATATCCTGAGTTTAATTACGGAAGCGATAATTGATTTATTTTAATTAAAGGATGTGGAAACTGGAAATTGATAGTCTAGTGAACACATGTGTAGAGACGACAAATGTATAATCTACATAAATACTAATATTACGAGTATAAAGAGGAAAGTTTTGTATTTAACGAATAAACTCAAAAACTACTGGACCGATTTCAAAAATTCTTTCACCATTAGAAAGCTACATACATTCACCCTGAGTAACATAGGCTATATTTTATCCCCATATTCTCACTACGCGGGTAAAACCGCTGCTAGTTTCGTATAATTTGCCTATATGTACGTCCCAAGCATTTAGCGTAACGAGTTACAAATAACTATTTACTATGTAATAAGTTAGGTAGGTACCTACTCATTCGGAAGGAGTATAAAATTGTATCAGAGAACAGAAAGAATTACTACAAAAGGCTAACTCTTCGGCAACACATGGACCAGTCCACTACGTCTTGCCCAACTTCAATCATTAACTTTTCCATTACTCAGTGACTGTCAGACAACGCACAGCCGAAACTACTGGTCGTGGAAAGCTGAAATTTGGCATGTAGCTTCCTTGGGGAGTAGGTACAGGGGAGCACTAAGACAGGATTTCCAGAAATTCTTACGGGAATGGGAAACAACGAGATATGAAGTCCCGGACATCAGCTAGTGTACCTGTAAAGTGATAATCTATACTAATATTATAAAGCTGAAGAGTTTGTTTGTTTGTTTGTTTGTTTGAACGCGCTAATCTCAGGAACTACTGGTCCGATTTGAAAAAATCTTTCAGTGTTAGATAGCCCATTTATCGAGGAAGGCTATAGGCTATATATCATCACGCTAAGACCAATAGGAGCGGAGCAGCGATAAAGAACGTTTTAAAATCGGGGATTCCACGGGGACGAAGTCGCGGGCAGCAACTAGTTAAAGTATAAGATTAGTTTTGGTTCATCTTTTTGCTTCACAAGCTCCCAACGAGCACCTAACCAAATATCCAATTTACAACACTCATTTCTCAATCCTCAGATTTATTACGTTTCACTACATACCTAGTATAAAACAATAAGTCGCTTTCTCTGTCCCTATATTCCTATGTATGCGTAAATCTTAAAAAGTACGCAACGGATTTTGATGCGGGTTTTTTTAATAGATAGAGTGATTGAAGAGGAAGGTTTATATGTATAATACATGCATATTATAGTAGAGGAAATATTAGTATATACAATGCATCCGTGCGAAGCCGGGCGGGCGGGTCGCCAGTAATACGATATATTATCTGTTTGTCGCTTCTGCATTTCCTCATTTATGTAAGTACATTCGAGTATGTACCTGTCATGCTAACCCATCTTTCTTTTGTTTCCAGTGACGAGGACGACACGGGCCGCCTGCTGCGGCAACTGAGCAGGATCAACCGGCCCTTCGGCGTCACCTTCTCGCAGATGATCAGACTCATGGCCCAGTGCCAGCAGGTAACGTCATGATGAAATACAGGGTGTTAGTCTGTAAGAGTCTGACACTCCCTTCCGCTCCGCCCAGAGCGGAAGAAGTCATTTGATGATTTCCCATCTAAATAAAAAAAGGGTGTAGCAAAAAGGTGGCCCCCGAAAACTGCCCCCCACTGCTTTTAGGCACGAAATGGAGTGTATTTCGCACTAGTACGGAAAAGTGACTGGTCCATATGTATATTCGCCTGTCAATTGACTGTATTAAATCATACCAGGCTGTTATAATAAACACAATTTTAAAAAAAAGTATAAGTATAGTCTGTGGGCCAGGTATACGCTGAGGACATACAACGCCTTGCGTGTCCAGTATAACAGTGTATTCAGGATGCTGTTTTTCACTTTCCTTCTAAAAGTAATTTCGGTCTACACCTATTTCTTTTTGCTTTAGTCGTACGTCAATTTTATCAAATGCACGTACGACAGGCACGAGATAGCCTCTGTCTATTGCAATTTCTATTTAAGTACAACGTAGGTTTCTATCTGGTAGGTACGAAAATTGTAATACGTCCTTCGGGTCTTTACTTTCTTCTAGAGTTCTTACTCAGTTAAAAAACCCTTTCATATAGTTTTGTAGCCCGCATTAGGTACCTACCTGACTGCCGTATCGTAGCCTTTTAATGTTCCCACTGCTGGGACTCAGCCCTGCTCCCTAGGAGAGGGAATGGGCCGTAATCCACCACGCGGGCCCAGTGCGGGTTGGTCCCAGAGCTCAGACTGCTGTGTCATGTGCATTTCACCTGATAACTAAATGAAGTTTAACTTGTATGTGCTCAACTTCTAAAGCAGACAAATTTTAACATTGTTGCCAGTTTTAGAGAGAACCATGAGCCAAACACACCACATCGGTACATTAGAAGAATTAGTTATCATTTCTATGATTTCCTACAGCGTCAATTCACAAAAACGAATGGCATTAATGTCTTCTACGAACCGTATAATGAGCTTCTCATTATATGCCATATTTTTTCAACCACATTGACCTCTTATTCGTCCTTGACCCGAAATTATTGTGCTGTCAAACAATTTATATTTAATATTCTTTTTATCTCTATTACTATAGTCGAGTAGTAGTAGAGTCGGTAATATTATTATATAATTATATTATTATATCGTGTCGAAATAAAAACCCAATCATTTGTAGGTACTACCTATCTAAATAGATCCAGGTGCGTTCTGATAGTAATTGTTATCTATCATGTCACGCATATTATGCAAGCGAGGGTGTTTATAAGTTCGCAAGTGAAACCAATTTCCGCATACTTTTGTAACAAAACATATAAATTAGAAAAGTTAAAAGCATATTTTCCTTTCTGTGAATATTACGCATGCTGGTTGCGCCATCTAGGGGCGAGTAGCTAACGAGTTTTAAATGAATGCTATAAAATGATACTTTTCTTGGGACAACGTCTATCCATCTATTATGTATGAAGAAATGAACGCTTTGATGAAGGATTAGGATTCGTCTTATATGTATTAGATTCATACAAACAAGAAAAATTATAATCCCATCGGTTCTCCCCTCTCACACAATAAACATATTTTCCAGGTACCAGGCGTAGAAGCTTTCGACGAGGGTGGCGTCACCCCTACGACTGGCATCGGTGGCGGGGGCTGGCACGAGACTGGCGCAGCGCGGGCTAGGCTGGACGCTGGCGGGGCGCATGCTGGGCTGCTGGGAGGAAGCCCACTCACGCTGCTACAGGGGATCATACCAGGTAAATATCCATAGTAAGACTACCATGGACTGGCGGGAGAGAAGTCCTACTGATGTGATAATTGGAATCCTCAATAAACATACACACTCATGGCATTCACTCTGTCAGCATCGCTCGAACAGTCGAACTTAGTGATTCTATATAACTGGCGTTATCTAAAAACTAATTTTGGTCGATATAATCTTTGCAGGTACAAAGTGGTGCGGCACAGGTGACATAGCAGCAGACTACCACGACCTGGGTGCAGACAGACGCCTGGACCGCTGCTGCCGAACACACGACCTCTGCCCTACCAAGGTCCGCGCCTTCTCCAGTCGATACAACCTCACGAACAATTCGCTCTACAGCAAGTCGCACTGCACCTGCGACGATATGCTCTTCGACTGCCTTAAGATGACCAACACATCCGCCTCGCATCTCATGGGACATATCTACTTCAACATCGTCCAAGTGCCCTGCCTCGAAGACGTCAACGATAAGCGACGATTTCGGGACGCAAGGCTCGGCTTTTAACTCCATCTATCGGAGAATAGCGGAATTAAACTCATCAGCGCCATCTAGTAGTCACGATAGTGTGTCATGCATGCACAGTTTTTTTTACGCTGTAAATTTTGCATTTTACTAAACTTCGTGTTGTTCTCTGATTGAGATTGTAAATAATGATTAAATTTTAATAATGTTCTTATAAAACATTAGACATCAAGCTGTGATACGTCTGTGCCTTTAAATGTGTACTAGAGAGTATTTTTGTTAGAGGATGGCGCTATACAAATAAAAACATTGTTTTAAATAGATAATAAGATATTTATTTATTGTTACAAACACTCATGACAAAGATGCAGATTCTCTATTGTTATAAATAGTAACAATAGCTTAATACTTGTTTACGAAGACAAAGATATTTTATAATAATGTAGAAAAATAAATGTGAATTAGTTCATACTTACCAAATAAAATTATTTATTTTAAATCGTGTGTGTATTGTTTTATTTTACCTAAAGTACTCATATGAAAATCCTAGAAGTCCTCTCTCTTTCTTTACTCCACGCTAGGGAAGGTTCATATCTGACGGATCATGCGTCGCGTATTATCGGTCGCGTAACGCCAGAACAGACAAATGTATAGAAAAACCTATGAGAAAAACACTTGACCGTTCACACTCGACGCACTAACGTATCATCGGTTGAGTGTGAACGGTCAAGTGTTTTTCTATACATTTGTCTGTTCTGGTTCTTGTATGTTCCGTCAGATATGAACCTTCCCAATAAAATCACAGATGGACTAAGCAATGGTAAAGCTCTATAATTTCCATTGTAAATATGTACATAATCAGTCTTTTAACGTTCCCACTGCTAGGATACAGGTATCCTCTCTAGGAGAGGGAATGGACCGTAATCCACCACGCGGGCCCAGTGCGGGTTGGTGAATATCATGTCTTCGAATTTTTGGTTCTAGGACATACTGGTTTCCTCACGATGTTTTCCTTCACCGTTTTGAGAGCAGTGGTGATGAAATTAATTACACAAAGTAATGCGCCTGGGCTGGGTTTGAACCCGCGACCTACAATTCGTAAGTTACCACTTGGCTACCACTGCTCTTCCCATTGTAAATGCAAGACTCTATTTCTGTACAAGACACACTTCAAAGGAAAGAAGAGGCCTGTAATTGGTTTATTAACTTAGTTGGGTTGCGTATCGAAGTTAATACACTAACCTAAAACGTAAACAATTTAGGAATTAGTGCGGTCGGGACCACCCAATCGCACTTAATCGAATTCAACTGTCTTAACTTCAATTACATTTTCCGATTTCCTAAAAATTGGATACCTAGTGTGATAAGCGCTTTAGTGCGAGTTTTTGAACGTTCCTACTCGATCGCGTTAACGTTTAGAGCCTTTTAGAGCGTTATACTTATACTGTAGTATTATATTATCTGTGGTTATAGTAAACGTTCGCCTATATCACAGATAATATAATACTACAGTCTATATGTCAAATTGTATGGAAAAAAAGGTTTTCTGTTACTGCCACTAGATAGCGCGGTAACGCAACCGCGATCAAGAGCGTTAAAACCAGACACCAGTACGCACGCAATATACAAAAATAACAAATCACCCAAAAATAACAACTAAATAATCAATTGCTGACTTCGTTGTTTAGACGAGGTCAGTCCGTGCGTA
This sequence comes from Hecatera dysodea, assembly GCA_905332915.2. Taxonomy (NCBI): domain Eukaryota; kingdom Metazoa; phylum Arthropoda; class Insecta; order Lepidoptera; family Noctuidae; genus Hecatera; species Hecatera dysodea. The sequence goes on from HG995299.1 coordinate 20,819,081, forward strand.
CTGTGGATAGTGGAGGTAGCAGATTGACTTCAAAATATTCACTTGTTGAGAATCAATATAACCACACCACTAGCTTCTATTTATTATATACTTAATTGTACACCGGAGATAACACATCAAAAGAAAACTACAAAATAAAACACATGTACAATGGGCAGCCTTATCACATTACGCGATCTCTTTCAGGCAACCTGGAATGGGCATTGGACAGTAATTGTCTGGGCATAAATGGGGTTGTCGTTGGTGCATCATTACTATAAATTATTTAATTTAAACACAGATAAATAAATAATCTTAACAATAGATACATACTTATTTAAATAATAACTTTTAGGTAATGATCTGTATTATAAAGGCCTGTTGATGTCTTTGATCGTCTCAGACTGTAAAGTATCGCGTTTTATTTAACTCTGCAAGCCCTAACCTCATCAAATTGGGAATATTTGAGTCAACACTGATGCGACAGCGCTGTAGTGACTTCAAGTCAATTTACACGACGGGGTATTGGGTTACCAAGTCAGTAACTGATTCAATTGAAATCAGTCTGATAAGACGCTACGATTTAGAACCAATAAAAGTTTCGATTCCTAGGGTGGGGTACAGCTGGCCTTTGAATTTTTTCACCAGGGTGGACAAGGGACAAAGAAAACCCATTTCAAAATCAAAAGTCATTTATTCAAACTAGGCTGAGAGATAGCACTTTTTGAACGTCAAATTTTACATAAAGACAGTCCCCCAAAACGCCCTCCCGTTACCACTTACTTCCTAGTGTTTTAGCTGGGAAGAAGAAGTGGCAACAAACTCAGCTGTTTAATCCGTTATAAGAACTTGAATTTATACAATAGTATGCAAAGTCATTAATACATGACAAAGGTAGAAAAAAATAATAATTATCCAACATGGAAATCATAAAAACAATTCACTATAAATGCCTATAAGGTTTTTAATCTTACAAATAGGCGGTCGCAGTTTCCATCATAATAGCACTTTATAAGACCGCCTTTCAACTCAACTAACACCACAATTTTTTGTCAGGTATTGTGTTATATATGAACGCAACTACTATTTCCATTCAGAACATAACTTTTATTTTTAATCTGTCAAAATATTAAAAACGTCAACTGAGAATGAGAAACGTCAAATGGTTTCAGTGATTTCATCTTTTCTCTACACTATTCTTAATTTCTAAACTTTTAAAGTAGTAAATCTGTGCAATAATGCGAATAATTCGAAGACTACTATTATTTTAGCAATAACTAGAGTAAATGGACATCCTGTCCACGATGTCAAGTGATACAACAGAGACTGCGAAAGGTGTGTTATTTTGTTCAATTGTTTGTTAATTTAGGCTATAATGTCTTCCGTAGAGGCACTGAATGGTGTTTCTGTTTCAAGTGGAGGCCGCGGGCGAGTGCAACGGCCCGGCCCCGGACCAAGCGAGACGGTTACTTGAAGAAGAATTTAATGTTCAGCGAGCGAAAATGAAAGAGTTGTTCTTGCAAAAAGAAGGTTCGTTGTCCGTTGTCAGCAGTGTAGGCCGCGCGGGGTATCGTAGGCTTGGTTCTGGTTTGTTGAAATGCATGAAATTAGGATTATTCGTTTGATAACATTGTTTTTGTTGTGGCTGTGAGTCAGTTATTCAAACTGGATCTTAGATTGTAGAGTGGCTTGGTTCTGCTACTTGGTTGCCTGGTGGTCCTTGTGTTCTCCTGTCCCAGCTGCTACACTATCTGGTTTGTTCATAACATCAGGTAATTGGCCATTTTTACAACATTCACTAACTTCATTTTAGTTTATTGAATGCATTCGTTTTGCATGTTTACCTCCTGCAAAGTAAACAACATTAACACCTTTTTGACAATACTTCACCTTATTCAATGTTTGTATCACTTTTCTAAAACAATTTATTTGTTTTATAATTTTAATTTTCAAATTTTATTGCAAACAAATATAGTAGTATAAAATGTATGGTGCATTCAAGTACAGAGAAAACTAAACCAAGGTTGTGAAAGGTCACAAGATTTTAATCAGTCTGTTAGTGCAATGAAAAATCCATTGTTACTTGTACTATATGAGGACAGCTTAGTTTTATAGCTGGTTTACTGGTGACAGATTGTCATGTCATTAACAGCTAATGTACCGTGGTTGATGGTTTTCACACTAAATCAATCAAAAATTAATAACTAGGGCAACTAAAATGCTACCACATCATCATCATCTGCCTAGCCTTTTTCCCAACTATATTAGTTTCGGCTCCCAATCAAACCAGATTCAGCTGAAAACCACATATAATGTGAAAAGATATATTTGCTGATTCATTTGCTAGATCAACACTGTTCCTTTTTATAGTTACAATATCAACATTTATTCATTTAAATTAGATTGATATGTAGTAAGTCATTTTAAAATAACACTAATAACCCAGAAAACACCTGCCCTGAACTAGTTCCAAGTGTTAAGCTGGGATAAACACTTGGGGCAACAAAATCCCCAGTAACTATTACCTGAAGACAGGTTATGTTTTTTTGCAACATCAACAAAATACTGCCTATCAATAAACTCAGTGTAAAAAGAATAAAAACACCATCTTTTAAGATTATGACTAAGTGGTACTTATGTATAGTAAAGTGGTTTTTTAGATTATTAGTTTACACTTAACAAGATACATGCCATTGTTATTATTTACTATATTGTAGTTTGAAGTGAATAGAGGTGGTTGGTTAGTAGAATCTAGCTCGAGAATAATAAGTTGTATCTAGTTTCTGCTGGGTAAGTTCCAGTAAGGATTACATTAGTAATTCTACATCACTCTTACAGCTTGACAGTGGTTGGGCTTCCATCTCCATTTGTACCATCTAAATTAAAGCCCATGGTTCCCATTTAAGGTTTCAAATGGTACATTCATATCACTTCAACATTTCCATTTCTATATTCCAAAAACATACAACCACTTGCAACTTATTTCTGATAAAACTACACTTACACAGTCACTACATCATCAAAGCATCTTGAATACTAAAATATTAAGGTCTTTTTACCTTCCCTCTTTGCAGAGGACATGAGGAAGATGATCCAGGATAAGGAGCAGCTGGAGTCCGAAATCCTAGGGCTTCGGGCTGAACTGCAGCAGCTACAGACGCTCAGCGAGAACCAGAAGTCCGAGATACAGAGTTTGCAGATGCTTGTTAGTGGTAGGTAACACCAACTAAAATATTATAAGTATCACCAATCAAATTCTTTGATTCAGATATGGAGTGAATAGTATATCTTGCAGATACCACATTATTATATAAAACTACAGTAAAAAACTATAAATATGGCCTAAAAATAAGACTGCTAACCATGAGTTGAAGAGTTAGTAAAACATTGCACCAATTTTGGGAAAAAGAAATGCATAAAACAACACTGAAATGAATTTTTTTAAGTCTGTTAAAAACAAAGCAAAAGCAGATGTGATGGGCAGACTGTTGAAGTGGACTGTCTTTTTGTAAAATGTTGGTGTTCAAAAAGTTCTGGCACTGAAACTAATTTGAATAAATTATTTTTAATTTTGGTGTTCTGTAGTTAGTGCCCACTCTCATTGGAAAAAGGTGTGCATTTATGTTTGTTGTATAATATAAAAAGGTTTAAAGTATACTGCTCTGATTGTGAAGCATATGACAATGTTAAAACATACTAAAAATAAATAACGTGGTTTATTAATTAGCTTGATGGGAAGTCATGTAGAACTTTTTCTGTTATCAAATTAAATTCATTAGTAAGCCAGATACTACTACAGTGCCCTGGTTTCACTTGAAATAAAATAAGCTGCACTTGAAACTTTACGGTTAAGGCTACATAGGACTAGATCATGAATAATCTTCAAAAGTACTAATTTTATCGTAAAATTTACTTACTACCTATATCATTAGCTTTAATTAGTTGACGGGCCCGTTGGTCTAGTGGTTAGCGGCCCTGACTGCTAAGCCGGAGGTCGTGGGTTCGATTCCCACCCAGGACAAACTTTGTGTGATGAGCATGATTGTTTGTTCTGTGTCTGGGTGTGATTTATCTATAATATGTATGAATTTATAAATTATATAAGTATATATATCAGTTGTCTGGTTACCATAACACAAGCTCTGCTTAGCTTGGGATCAGATAGCCGTGTGTGAGTTAAAAAAAAAAAATAAAAAAAAAAAATAACTACAGAACAAACCCACAAACAATATAATTATAGCTGTGTATAAGTACAATTGACATTAAATAAAAAAATGTTCATTGATAAATCATTTTCCTTATTGACTCTGTGGTGATGTGAACTCGGAACTGAAAAATGTTGAACAGCTTTTGTTTAGGATGGAGCTCGAGAGGTAATTTTGTAAAAGCTAATTGCTTTCTGCTTTTAAAAATAACATAGGCCAAAAAATACACTAATATGAGTTGGCTCTAGTAAATTGTTAAATGGGGATAGAGATATAACTGCCCTGTCAACACCTGTTAAACAGGGCCCCAATACTGCTATTTTTAAAAACTTGTCATTCCAACACGATCCCTTTGTCATTTTGCTAAAAGTTCGTAATCTGCTTAATTCAAAATGGTCGATCATTAGTAGGTCAATGGTCTCGTAATACTTTTTGTTACCCGAGCTAGTCAAAATTTTAGCAGATTACCGCATACGCCTATCATTCATTTCTCATTATGTACAAGATTACAATTGTATGTCATTTCTTTCAATGGAGTGTCAGTGATTGACCATTGAAAAGTTATAGTGACGCTTTTATATTAGTAGATTACCAAACTTGTAAAAATCATCCATTATGAAATCAATGAACATTCTGATACTATTGTAATATCAGACTTGAGGCCCTGGTTGCTTGATATATCTGAGAGGCTGTTCTCAGTGTTCTATGGCAGATCTGCTGGAAGAAATTTCTATGTGCTCTTCTCTATATAATTGTCTTTTAAGTGTATTGTGTGTGCATAAATGAATTCTGAAGTGGCGACTGTGCGCCTGAAAACGCAGTGTTGAAAGGCCTCCCACATATACCAAAGAGCTGGCGAAGGGCGCAAGAATTCGAAGGATGCGAGACGCACTGCACCGCGGTAAACTGACATTTGGGAGAGTCCTTAGTCAAGCAGTGGATGTCTCGACTGCAATTATGATAAAATCAATCTCCAAACAGACAGATAAAGGAACGTTCAAGTATTACGTAACTCAATTTTTGAAGATTTTTGACCCCCCTTTCCCCTTGTAACGCACCGTAACGTTTTTCTATACCCCCCCTCCCCCTCTAAACGTAACGTAACAATCAAGTTACCATTTTTACCCTAAAGTCGCAATAAGTTCTGTTATAGTTATTATCTTTGATATAGTTTTAATTGACTTCGAGGGATTCCCCGTAAAACTTAACCAATTTGGGAGTTTTGATTCCCTAATATTTTATTTAAAAAAAAAACAATGTTACGTAACGTGTTGTAAGAAAGACCCCCTCCCGCCCCTGTAACGCATCGTAACGTTTTACGAGACACCCCCTCCCCTCAAGTTGCGTTACGTAATACTTGAACACTCCCTTTTTTTTTTTTTTTGAATGGGAAATCATCAAATTACCCCTCCCGCCCTGGGTGGAGCGGTAGGGAGTGTCAGACTTTTACTGACTAAAACCCACCCGTGCTCCTCCATGTGCCCTTTGCGTTCCAGGGCCGCGGTAACTCTTTCGAACAAATTCCGCAACCCTAGCAGGCACCGACCCTATGGGGCCCCGTCCCTGGTGCTGACGGCTCCTTGAGACGCGCGTGGAACACAACGCGTCGTCGACTCAGCCTGGTATCGGACGGCGAGCCATCCACGCTCACCGTCCACAGGCATCAGCCACTGCGCAATAGCACAGCGACTTGAACACTCCCTAATCTATCAACATCGAAATAGACTAAACGAAATGCCTAATGGAATCTTTAATAATGCCAACAGAAACAGTGGAAGTCTCGTCTTCGGGGACAGAAGAAGTAAGAAGGTTGCGAGCCAGGAACGTGGAGCTGGAGCAGCACCTGACGCAGATGAGGCAGGTGGCGCAGCAGCAGGTGAGCTAATAGACATACTATGTAACAACCGTCAAAATAAATAGTTGTGAGCAGAATGTGGCTTATTAATTTTGTAAAAGGCAGATTTTTCAACAGTCAGAACTATTACTGAGCAATACAAATGGTATATTTGTCTTCAGATAGAAATTCTGTAACAAATTAAAGACTTAAATCATAAAAATATAAAGTGGAGTGCACTTCTATGCCTGTGACGTGTGTTCGCTTATCTTGTTTCTATTTGCTCACTCCTCATGTTGTTCGAGTAGCCTCTCTGTTTTCATCATCCCCAAAAAAATTACGTAAGCACAGTGTTTGACCTTTTTGACCGCCCCCTCCGTCAGCAAAAGTAAGCAAGACTCTTAACCCCCCCCCCCCCCCCCCCCCAATTGCTTACGTAAACATATATAAGTATAATTGAATCTATTCTGGTTTCCTTATTGGTTCATGAAGCAGCAGTTAATAAGTCTAGAGTTTACAGTCTGAATTTAAGTTCGCTATTAGGGCGTTGATACAATAGTCCAGTGGGTAAGACCTCGCCGGATTGCGATGTGTTCAAACCATAATTGACTAAAATCTGAAAAATAAATAAACGCTGACGTATTCATATCCCGGATCCCCCCATCCCACATGTCATCAAAAATAAACAATTCCAGAACCTGCCCGTTCAACTTTAGTGCTTACGTAATACTTGAATGGAACCCTTTCAAGTATTACGTAAGCATCCCCCTATCTCATGTTTCTTAGGGTCGGCTTGAAACGTTTTTTTTTTTCCATTCTGTCAGTCATCACTGACTCACAATTAAACTTGTCAGTTTTCAATAAAAAATGTATTATTAATATAACCCTAAAAGTATAATTATTTACCGAATCCGTTTCGTTCTCTCAAATGGCACATTTACAAACCTTCACTATTTACATTTTAAACTAAAATTAAGCACGCAACAAACAACAACATATCTTCACAACAAACCCCCCTGACAAAGTCAACATAGATACAAGTGTTTCGTGTGAGCCATGAAGCCTGGTATCGGTATCTGTTCAATATTCATGGTACCAGCGCCTGCGCATGTTATCGGTTCAAGCAGAAGTAACGGCCGATACTATCGCGTAGATTGCTGCTTTAATAGGGTACTTGACTAAAATAATATTTAGTCTGTCAGATAGATTTCTAAAAAACATTAGACACTTATTTTTGCTTTATCAAGTCTATTAAAATTGACGAAGATAAAAAGCATCAAAGATAAGAGAAAGAGGGCTTGTGACGTCACGTCGTAAATTGTAGCGAGTACTAACGCCACACGAGTATTCAACGCACTGTATCGTCTTCGTTTTTTATATACGTTAAAACAGAAAAATACGTGTCCAATATTTTTTGGAAATCTATCCGACGGGACTAATTAGATTTTTTTAGCCAAATATTACAGGGATTATACAGAGAAGCCGGCTGACGCTGCTAGTGTTTTAATAAAAATATATGTGAATTTAAGTTAAAAAAAAAAAAACATGAATACTTTAAGATAACACATAAGTCACTGTAAGTTCCAAAATGTGAGTACACGGTGAATCTTCTGGTTTGATTTCAACACAGAATAGACATACAAGTGTTGTTCTTTATCATTTGAAGGTAGTCCGTGTTTACTTATCTTCGAGCGGACACACTGTGTACATATATATGAATACAGGCTGTTTTTACTGGCAAACTATAACACAACATATGTATATGTCGTTTTAAACATTTTAAAAACTGGAAAAATTAAATTCTTATAAATACCCTACAGCAAAAAATATAAAAAAAACTCAGGGTTTTGAGCTAAGCCAAACTACATTAATGAAAAAAAGTTTCTTATAAAAAATAATTTACGAGTTCTTATAGACTTGCAATTTACTCGCATCCTGACCGCCGCCTTGACTTGACTGCACTAAAAAAATAAAGATTTCAACGCTCACATTTTGGACGTGTAAAAGTCTTATGTTTAACCTACTTACAAAATAAATATCATTTATCACATTTTCTATACAGATCAAATAAAACAATGTTTCAAAACAATAAAAAACACCTTGTATAAATCTTAAATTAATAAACATATGTTTAGAAAACCGTTTGACGCACACACTAGAATCAAACTAAACACGATATACATATAAACTTACCCGAACCGGTTGGATAAGTGAATTAACTTAGATGTTATGTTATTCCAGTGCTACAGAACAATGTCGTAATTTATGTCTGTCGGGCGTTTATCGTTGTATTAATTAGCATATCGGTGGATCCACAGAGTGGAGCGAGTGTGGAATTATCATACTTACTTGGAAAACACTTAAGTGCAACTTAGAAGTCGTTAGTGTTTGCTTAGCTGTGCCGCGTCAATGAAATTGTTTTTTAGTGTGTTCAAAATGTGTTTTCGTTTTGGTATTATATATTGGAAAATTGAACAGGGATTGCATAGAAAAAGTGTCTCGTAAGACTCAGTACTTGCAGCGGCAAAGTGTATTGAATACGCAATACTCGATTTCCTGAATCACTCCCTTTTATTTTTGACTTATTTACTTACCAAATCATTCCTAGAATATCTTTCTTTAACAACTTTTTTGGACTCTCATAAACTACTATTGTTTACCTCAACTCCTTCTTCAAGTATCTTAAATAAATTATTCCTAATACACCTCCCAAGGAAACTTGAAAATACTGACTTATTACTCCTTTTTTTTTGTATGGGAAATCATCAAATGACTTCTCCCGCTCTGGGCGGAGCGGAAGGGAGTGTCAGACTCTTACTGACTAAAACCCACCCGTGATCCTTCTTGTGCCCTTTGCGTTCCAGGGCCGCGGTGACTCTTTCGAACAAAGTCCGCAACCCTAGTGACTTATTACTCCTGGTAAATGAGTAAAAAAAGCGTTACTGTATCTACTGAAATACTCAAACTGCATCTAACCAAAGTGTGGCTCTATATACATACATGTACATGTCGTGGCGGTATATTCTAACTGACAACAGGAGTATCCGACAGATCTATAAAGCCCTATTTCGCCCAGTTGTGGCCCCCATTTCCTTACTTATTGTGTTCAAACAATAGGGATGTTGCCTGAGTAAAAAATATATGATTATGTTTAGTCCGTCAGTTAGATTATAGAAAAATATTGGACACGTATTTTTTCCTTGATCAAATCTATAAAAACTGACGAAGATAAAAAGCATCAAAGATCAGGAGTGGGAGCGTGTGACGTCACGGCTCGGTAAAATTGTAGCGAGTAGTGACGTCACTCGAGTTTTTTACGCACTGTATCATTTTTTGTTTATGTGAAAAAAAAAATACGTGTCCAATAGTTTTTGGAGATCTATCAGACGGACTAATCAGATTTTTTTAGTCAGCTACCCTATTGGTAATAGCCAGCCATAGTCAAAACGTTTAGTTCAATTAGGCCATTAACGGCACTTTTGAACGTTATCAATAAAATTTATCATAATTAAGTGACTCTAGCGTCCATTCGCAAAGGTAGATTCTTATAGAGAAGAAAGTACAAGAAACTCCATAGTTTCTTGTCCGTCAGCCAATACTGAACCCTACCATCGTAGCTACTGCTTACGTATAAGCTGGTACAATGGACGCGAGCTACCTGATAAACGCGCGCGCTGTGTGGCAGGAGGTGTCGCTGGCTCCGGCCAACATCGTGCGCTCGCTGGCCAGGAAGCTGGGCGCCGAGGCCGAGGAGCAGCAGCCCAGGAAAGTAAGTACTACTGGATTGTTATTGGCTTTAAGGATCTGTTGTTCTGTTTCGAGATAGGTGAGTACTGTTACGAGCTTCGGGTTCGTTATAAAATCAGCCGATTGAATAACCAAAAATGACACTTTAATTACTCAACACTAATTACACTATAAACTCACTAATTACAAAACACAATCGCACTATTAATCACTTGAGTTCGCAGTCGAAGATCGCTCTCGAAGTTATCACTTGTATCGCAAATCCAATACAGACTCGGTCGGTACATGTGCCAGTCTTATATAGGGCGCCGCGTAGTTCCAGAACCTTCCATTGTAGAAAGTTCCAGAAAGTTCGCGTACATATCGGTCGCGACTGACTAGGGTCTGAGAATTCTAGAATGTTCTAGCATAGAAAAGTCTCGAAGGTTCTTGATTTACTAGTTCTGCTACTCGATACTAGATGGCGCTAGTGGTACCGAATGCCGCTATCTTCCTTACTTAATTGTGGCGCGCAACAGTACTAAGCGAATTTATTATCATGATTTAAATAGGCCCGTTGAATAAAACGGAAATTTCATCTATACTAATATTATAAAGAGGAAAGATTTGTATTTTTGTATGTAACGAATAAACTCAAAAACTACTGGACCGATTTCAAAAATGCTTTCACCATTAGAAAGGTACATTCACCCTGGGTAACATAGGCTATATTTTATCCCCATATTCCCACGGGAACGGAAACTACGCGGGTAAAACCGCGGGGCGCTGCTTGAAGGTAATAAAAAGAAACTGGGACTTGGCGTATTGTCGCGAAACATGACAACATTTTATTCGTAATAGTTATTTAGAAAACAAAGGTAAATTGTATTGTTTACTAGAATCCCATATTACGCTGTTGTGACAAGCAAAAACGTTCTCTTTAAATTCACTTTTTCAATATTTTTCATATCATTGCAACGCTGATACACTCGGTCTTATACAAAAAGTTCTTACTAATATTATAAATGTGAATGTTTGTATGTATGGATGTATGGATGTATGAAAGATTGTTACCCTTACACATCGGAACGGCTGAACGGATATTTATCCCGGGAATATGTTCCCTTGGGATAATTTCCGCCACTCACGCGGGCGGCAGCTTTTATGTCATATTTTATATGTAGCATCTACCTTTAAGTACAAAAGTTATCGTAATTGATTTATTTATCTGAATGTAGGAAGAAGAGCTACTCCGGTCCATCATCCAGCCTCTGGAGATGGAGATCACAGCGCTCAAGGGCAAGCTAAGAGAAACTGACGCACAGCTACAAGACGCTATGGCGGTAAGCAACTATTTTTACTTTCCTGCGAAAAGCGTATCGCTTACTACCCCATAGACATAAAAGATTACATGTGTTCAGACCGGTCTTGGTCATTAAAGCAGATACCGGAAGGTAGAAGAGGCAGAGGACGCCTGCCGACTACCTGGGCCCCAAATCTGCTGTTACAATAGTCTCAAAATGGCCTATCATTGATTTCATAATGGTTAATTTTGACAAGTTTGGTAATCTACTAATATAAAAACTTCATTATGACTTTCCAATGGCCAACCACTGACACGCCATTGAAATAAATGGCTTAAAATGGTAATCTTGTAAATGAATGACAGACGTATGCGGTAGTCTGCTAAAGTTTTGACAGTTCCTTTGATCAGTGACCTACCATTACAATGTCATTGTGCAGTCATTGCTTTTAATAGCTCGGTTATCAAAAAATAGTACGACACCATTGAGCGACCAATGATCGACCATTATGAATTTAGCAGATTACGAACTTTTAGCAAAATGACAATGGGGTCGTGTTGGAATGACACATAAAAATTGCAAACTTAGGGCCCTGGACTAGAACAGTCCATAGAGACATTAAGACGATGCGCTTAACACTAAAACTGACGCAACCGAGGAACTGAGCATTTCCCTCGCTTTTTTCCAACTTGAGCTCAGACAAATCGCCAGGATTGGGGTAAATGTTCAGGAGGATCAAAATCAAAATCAAAACCCATATATTCAAACTAGGCTGAGAGACAGCACTTTTTGAACGTCAAATTTTACATTAAGACAGTCCCCCAAAACGCCCACCCGTCACCACTTCCTAGTGTTTTAGCTGGGAAGATGAAGTGGCGCAACAAACTCCCCAGCAACACATCTGTATCCATATTATTCATCAGAATCCATAGTAATATCCTACTGATACTATTAAATGATTCCTTGGTTATGTAGCCAAGTATGGTCTTGCGCTGCGGAGGTGGTGGCAAAAGACGGTATATTTTTTTTTATTGTGAAATGGATTTGCTCGTGACTCAAGTCTAGGTCGCAGGTGACAGAGAAAAAGTCGACGATGGAATGAGCTTACCCACAAGAAGCCTGTTCACTCTAACTTTGAAGAGATTAGGGTTAGGCTTTCGGAAACACAGACGCATGCAGAGACTTCCACTCCTTTGCTGTGCGCATTACAAAAGACGATTGAAAATGCTTGGTGCGAATTGGTGGAATAGCAACAAGGTAGGGATGGTAACCTATAGTGCTTCTAGATGTCCTATGGTAGAAGGTTACTACTGACGTTAGAACCTAGAGATAAGTTTTGTTTTTGTTCCAGAAAGCGAAAGCATCAGCCGTTGCTACCTCAAGCGGAGACGCTAAACCAGAACCAGGTCCGTATTTAATTTCTACTTTTGATTGGTAATCATTGCCAGGGGTCTACCCAAATGTCCTTACTTTGGTATTGTTCGTCGGATCGTTGAGCTCGATACACGACAACCGACAAATGCACTTTCTGGACATGTCCAGTCAGATTAGTGTGGTGCTTTCTTCGAAAGCCTATTTTAGACATTATTCTCATATGAATTAATCATTAAATTTCTGTAGAAATAAGCATCACCTTTGTACCTATTTTCTGTTTCCTTCTTCTTATATTTTTATTAAATGTGTGTACATACATAAATTGTTAAATAAAAAATAAAATAAAAATAAAAATTATAAGAGACTAGCTTTTGAATTTGTTTCCATGTTTCTTCTCAGAGTAGTAGGAAACAACGGCTTCATCTAGCTTAAAGTTACGTAAAAAATGTTATTTTAACCTAATTCCAAAATAAATATCATTTATCATTGATTGATATCAATAAAAGTAATATCATTGAATGATTGACAGAGACGAGCAGACAGTGCGACATGTGCGCCAACTACGAGAAGCAGCTGGTGCTGGAGCAGGCGCAGGCGGAGCAGGCCCGCGAGCGCGCCGCCACCAGGGACCTGGCGCTCAAGCAGGTGCCCGATACACTTTGTACCTCGCTATTAGCAGAGACGAGCAGACAGTGCGACATGTGCGCCAACTACGAGAAGCAGCTGGTGCTGGAGCAGGCGCAGGCGGAGCAGGCCCGCGAGCGCGCCGCCACCAGGGACCTGGCGCTCAAGCAGGTGCCCGATACACTTTGTACCTCGCTATTAGCAGAGACGAGCAGACAGTGCGACATGTGCGCCAACTACGAGAAGCAGCTGGTGCTGGAGCAGGCGCAGGCGGAGCAGGCCCGCGAGCGCGCCGCCACCAGGGACCTGGCGCTCAAGCAGGTGCCCGATACACTAGCTTTGTACCTCGCTATTAGCAGAGACGAGCAGACAGTGCGACATGTGCGCCAACTACGAGAAGCAGCTGGTGCTGGAGCAGGCGCAGGCGGAGCAGGCCCGCGAGCGCGCCGCCACCAGGGACCTGGCGCTCAAGCAGGTGCCCGATACACTAGCTTTGTACCTCGCTATTAGCAGAGACGAGCAGACAGTGCGACATGTGCGCCAACTACGAGAAGCAGCTGGTGCTGGAGCAGGCGCAGGCGGAGCAGGCCCGCGAGCGCGCCGCCACCAGGGACCTGGCGCTCAAGCAGGTGCCCGATACACTAGCTTTGTACCTCGCTATTAGCAGAGACGAGCAGACAGTGCGACATGTGCGCCAACTACGAGAAGCAGCTGGTGCTGGAGCAGGCGCAGGCGGAGCAGGCCCGCGAGCGCGCCGCCACCAGGGACCTGGCGCTCAAGCAGGTGCCCGATACACTAGCTTTGTACCTCGCTATTAGCAGAGACGAGCAGACAGTGCGACATGTGCGCCAACTACGAGAAGCAGCTGGTGCTGGAGCAGGCGCAGGCGGAGCAGGCCCGCGAGCGCGCCGCCACCAGGGACCTGGCGCTCAAGCAGGTGCCCGATACACTAGCTTTGTACCTCGCTATTAGCAGAGACGAGCAGACAGTGCGACATGTGCGCCAACTACGAGAAGCAGCTGGTGCTGGAGCAGGCGCAGGCGGAGCAGGCCCGCGAGCGCGCCGCCACCAGGGACCTGGCGCTCAAGCAGGTGCCCGATACACTAGCTTTGTACCTCGCTATTAGCAGAGACGAGCAGACAGTGCGACATGTGCGCCAACTACGAGAAGCAGCTGGTGCTGGAGCAGGCGCAGGCGGAGCAGGCCCGCGAGCGCGCCGCCACCAGGGACCTGGCGCTCAAGCAGGTGCCCGATACACTAGCTTTGTACCTCGCTATTAGCAGAGACGAGCAGACAGTGCGACATGTGCGCCAACTACGAGAAGCAGCTGGTGCTGGAGCAGGCGCAGGCGGAGCAGGCCCGCGAGCGCGCCGCCACCAGGGACCTGGCGCTCAAGCAGGTGCCCGATACACTAGCTTTGTACCTCGCTATTAGCAGAGACGAGCAGACAGTGCGACATGTGCGCCAACTACGAGAAGCAGCTGGTGCTGGAGCAGGCGCAGGCGGAGCAGGCCCGCGAGCGCGCCGCCACCAGGGACCTGGCGCTCAAGCAGGTGCCCGATACACTAGCTTTGTACCTCGCTATTAGCAGAGACGAGCAGACAGTGCGACATGTGCGCCAACTACGAGAAGCAGCTGGTGCTGGAGCAGGCGCAGGCGGAGCAGGCCCGCGAGCGCGCCGCCACCAGGGACCTGGCGCTCAAGCAGGTGCCCGATACACTAGCTTTGTACCTCGCTATTAGCAGAGACGAGCAGACAGTGCGACATGTGCGCCAACTACGAGAAGCAGCTGGTGCTGGAGCAGGCGCAGGCGGAGCAGGCCCGCGAGCGCGCCGCCACCAGGGACCTGGCGCTCAAGCAGGTGCCCGATACACTAGCTTTGTACCTCGCTATTAGCAGAGACGAGCAGACAGTGCGACATGTGCGCCAACTACGAGAAGCAGCTGGTGCTGGAGCAGGCGCAGGCGGAGCAGGCCCGCGAGCGCGCCGCCACCAGGGACCTGGCGCTCAAGCAGGTGCCCGATACACTAGCTTTGTACCTCGCTATTAGCAGAGACGAGCAGACAGTGCGACATGTGCGCCAACTACGAGAAGCAGCTGGTGCTGGAGCAGGCGCAGGCGGAGCAGGCCCGCGAGCGCGCCGCCACCAGGGACCTGGCGCTCAAGCAGGTGCCCGATACACTAGCTTTGTACCTCGCTATTAGCAGAGACGAGCAGACAGTGCGACATGTGCGCCAACTACGAGAAGCAGCTGGTGCTGGAGCAGGCGCAGGCGGAGCAGGCCCGCGAGCGCGCCGCCACCAGGGACCTGGCGCTCAAGCAGGTGCCCGATACACTAGCTTTGTACCTCGCTATTAGCAGAGACGAGCAGACAGTGCGACATGTGCGCCAACTACGAGAAGCAGCTGGTGCTGGAGCAGGCGCAGGCGGAGCAGGCCCGCGAGCGCGCCGCCACCAGGGACCTGGCGCTCAAGCAGGTGCCCGATACACTAGCTTTGTACCTCGCTATTAGCAGAGACGAGCAGACAGTGCGACATGTGCGCCAACTACGAGAAGCAGCTGGTGCTGGAGCAGGCGCAGGCGGAGCAGGCCCGCGAGCGCGCCGCCACCAGGGACCTGGCGCTCAAGCAGGTGCCCGATACACTAGCTTTGTACCTCGCTATTAGCAGAGACGAGCAGACAGTGCGACATGTGCGCCAACTACGAGAAGCAGCTGGTGCTGGAGCAGGCGCAGGCGGAGCAGGCCCGCGAGCGCGCCGCCACCAGGGACCTGGCGCTCAAGCAGGTGCCCGATACACTAGCTTTGTACCTCGCTATTAGCAGAGACGAGCAGACAGTGCGACATGTGCGCCAACTACGAGAAGCAGCTGGTGCTGGAGCAGGCGCAGGCGGAGCAGGCCCGCGAGCGCGCCGCCACCAGGGACCTGGCGCTCAAGCAGGTGCCCGATACACTAGCTTTGTACCTCGCTATTAGCAGAGACGAGCAGACAGTGCGACATGTGCGCCAACTACGAGAAGCAGCTGGTGCTGGAGCAGGCGCAGGCGGAGCAGGCCCGCGAGCGCGCCGCCACCAGGGACCTGGCGCTCAAGCAGGTGCCCGATACACTAGCTTTGTACCTCGCTATTAGCAGAGACGAGCAGACAGTGCGACATGTGCGCCAACTACGAGAAGCAGCTGGTGCTGGAGCAGGCGCAGGCGGAGCAGGCCCGCGAGCGCGCCGCCACCAGGGACCTGGCGCTCAAGCAGGTGCCCGATACACTAGCTTTGTACCTCGCTATTAGCAGAGACGAGCAGACAGTGCGACATGTGCGCCAACTACGAGAAGCAGCTGGTGCTGGAGCAGGCGCAGGCGGAGCAGGCCCGCGAGCGCGCCGCCACCAGGGACCTGGCGCTCAAGCAGGTGCCCGATACACTAGCTTTGTACCTCGCTATTAGCAGAGACGAGCAGACAGTGCGACATGTGCGCCAACTACGAGAAGCAGCTGGTGCTGGAGCAGGCGCAGGCGGAGCAGGCCCGCGAGCGCGCCGCCACCAGGGACCTGGCGCTCAAGCAGGTGCCCGATACACTAGCTTTGTACCTCGCTATTAGCAGAGACGAGCAGACAGTGCGACATGTGCGCCAACTACGAGAAGCAGCTGGTGCTGGAGCAGGCGCAGGCGGAGCAGGCCCGCGAGCGCGCCGCCACCAGGGACCTGGCGCTCAAGCAGGTGCCCGATACACTAGCTTTGTACCTCGCTATTAGCAGAGACGAGCAGACAGTGCGACATGTGCGCCAACTACGAGAAGCAGCTGGTGCTGGAGCAGGCGCAGGCGGAGCAGGCCCGCGAGCGCGCCGCCACCAGGGACCTGGCGCTCAAGCAGGTGCCCGATACACTAGCTTTGTACCTCGCTATTAGCAGAGACGAGCAGACAGTGCGACATGTGCGCCAACTACGAGAAGCAGCTGGTGCTGGAGCAGGCGCAGGCGGAGCAGGCCCGCGAGCGCGCCGCCACCAGGGACCTGGCGCTCAAGCAGGTGCCCGATACACTAGCTTTGTACCTCGCTATTAGCAGAGACGAGCAGACAGTGCGACATGTGCGCCAACTACGAGAAGCAGCTGGTGCTGGAGCAGGCGCAGGCGGAGCAGGCCCGCGAGCGCGCCGCCACCAGGGACCTGGCGCTCAAGCAGGTGCCCGATACACTAGCTTTGTACCTCGCTATTAGCAGAGACGAGCAGACAGTGCGACATGTGCGCCAACTACGAGAAGCAGCTGGTGCTGGAGCAGGCGCAGGCGGAGCAGGCCCGCGAGCGCGCCGCCACCAGGGACCTGGCGCTCAAGCAGGTGCCCGATACACTAGCTTTGTACCTCGCTATTAGCAGAGACGAGCAGACAGTGCGACATGTGCGCCAACTACGAGAAGCAGCTGGTGCTGGAGCAGGCGCAGGCGGAGCAGGCCCGCGAGCGCGCCGCCACCAGGGACCTGGCGCTCAAGCAGGTGCCCGATACACTAGCTTTGTACCTCGCTATATAGCTCAGTTTTCATTGCAATAGGGAACATGCAATATTTTGTTTTCATATAAAAGAATTCCGTGTAAAATAGACCATACAAAAGTTAAAAAATTAAAACGGTTTAATGTATTGCCAAAATTGCTATTATAAACTGACTGTTTTTCTTTTCCCGCGAAAACGGACGATGAAGTCACTCCAGACAAGAGTGACTTCATCGTCCGTTTTCGCGCCAGAGATCATGAACTGTCATGTATTTAAAGAACAATGCCCACATGTTAGAACAACCTTGGCCTACAGTGAACACTGATAAATAGTTTATGGAATTATAGTTTAAGTTGTTATGAACACCTTCTAGTACATACCAGTTAAGAAAATAAGTCGCCATTTGGAAATAAAACAGTTTTTATTTTTTCAAAACATTCATTTTTTCACAGTCACAAACTCATTCTACACACTTTCAACCACTTTTGAATGGAAAGTATAGCATTTGAACACAATAATTATTCATTTCAAAGTTGTTTACTCATTTTAACCATAAGAACAACAGGAATCTTCTTTAAGTGTAAACTGCTATAGCTCCCTTATACTTGTTTGACACTTTGACAGGCTGGGAGCAAGCTTGAGTAGGTAGATTTTACAGTTTAATGTCAAATCTATCATCTGTCAAAGGCTAATATGGCCATATTTAAAAAGAAATATCGATTAGTTGCATCGGATTTTGATCTTTTTCAATTTAATTTATATCTAACTACAGCAAAGCCAAACAGTGATTTTATCATTATAAAGTATAGTATCTCTGGTCTGAGGTATTTATGAACATAATTGGTCTAAAAGACGAATGGGTTTCATTAAAAAAAACTAAAATGGCCGCTAGTTTTCTCAGATTAAAAAACTGAAACCTGACTAACGTTTAGTTTTTCCGTAATCGATTAGATTTATTAAATAATATATGAATTAATTAAATTGACCCTAAAATGGCAACCCCAAACTTCACGTGAAAATAAAAGTTGCGTAATAATAAGTAAAATGACTTATTTATGGACTTTGCTATTGTCTTGGTGAGATTAAGCACGCGATTCTTAACCTCACTGTTTGTCTTGTTTAAAAATATTAGTTTTTGTTGTTGTATCTGTTATCTTGTGTTGTCTGGTGTAGGGATCTAGTATATAAGGTTAGTATTTTAAGGTTTTGATTTTATTGGCACTCATTTCTTAGGAAATGAGTGCCGAAGAACCCCCTGACGGGGGTGGAGGATCTCCTCCAGATATTGAAATTATGGAGTGCTCACAAAACTCTGTAGATGGTCGCGTAAAAATTGACATCAGAAAACGCCCCAGAGAACCTGAGATTTTTGCTGACGCGAAAAGAAATAAGCCTCCGTCTGACTCAATCCAATCTGTTTTTACCAAACCAGGTTTTGAGAGCGACTCCAAGGTACAATATAGCGAGAACGACAGAGCTCCCTTTACTGTGTTTGTATCCAGGGTGGAAGCAGACCCAAAGCAAGGCCTAGCTTTAAATTCCCTGAAGTTTGCCCAATTTATTCATAAAAAAGGATTCAAGGGTGTGATACAGGGCAGTGTGAAGTCAATGGGCCGTAACAGGATGTCTGTTGATTTTGCTACATTCCAAGAGGCTAATAATTTTGTCAATAACCCTATTTTATTAGATTCCAAATTTATTGCATCAATCCCACGTTTCCATGTTACACGTATGGGAGTTGTCAGAGACGTCCCCACTGATTGGACACTCGAGGAACTAGTTTTGGGTATAGAGACCCCTCATAACTGCGGAGAAGTCATTAAGGCTAGGAGATTGAATTTTAAAAATAAAAGAGAGGGTTCTGTTGTGTGGTCACCCTCAACAACGGTAGTGCTGACTTTTTCTGGTCAAATACTCCCAGAAAAAGTCTTTTGCTATAATGCCTCGCTTCCTGTCTCTGTTTACCATCTACCCACCATCCAATGTCGTAACTGCCTGCGCTTTGGTCACATCAGCACCCAGTGCAGATCAAAGCCCCGATGCTACCGATGCGCTCAGCCTCATCCAGGAGATAGTTGTAATGTCCCAGAGTCTCAATTAACTTGCCTCTTGTGTGATGGTGGCAATCATAAAGCTATTGATGATAAGTGCCCGGAACACTCAAGGCAGAAATCCATTAAATTAATAATGTCGCAAGAAAACCTCAGTTATCGCGAGGCTTCAGTTAGGTTCCCACGACCTAAATTGCTATATTCGAATGTTGCTGCAGGTCCTTCCATCTCCCATCCTTCTCAGCCTCTTTCTTCTGAATCTTTCCTCCTCACTGCCCCCCTTAATTCCCCTTCTTCCTCAGCATACTCAACCCCTGTCAAGTCTTCCTATACCAAAACTGTTTATCGTTCCCCAAAGCCTAGACCAGAGCTGGGGAAATCTTACGATTCCCAAGCTCACAGGTCTATGGTCTACACTCCTCCCTCTTCCCAGCCTAATGGTTGTGCCTTGAACCCTCCTTTTGTTGACTCTACTCCCCTTCCTACACCTAACGATAATTTAATAGAACTCCTAACATGCTCACTTATTAATATCTTGTCCAAATTCAGTGATGCAATACCGAACAATGTCGTGATCTTAGTGCAACAACTCCTGGAATCGTGGACTCGCCATAATGGAAAAGGTCCTTCAGTGGAACTGTAGGTCAATCCGCAGAAAGAAACATGAATTGATTTACCTCATAAATCGTTACTCACCAGTCGTCTTTGCCGTGTCGGAGACGTGGCTCAGGCCCGGAGCTCTCTTTAGGGTTCCTGGTTATTCATGTCTTCGGGATGACAGAGAGGACGGATGGGCGGGCTGTGCCCTATTGGTTAGCAGATCCATAATTTTTTCTGAGATCCCCATCCCTCATCATGATCCTGGTCTACATGTTGTGGCTGTTAGAGCTATTGACATATCCTTCGTTTCTGCCTACATTCCCCACCCCAATGCTAATATTTTATCTGAATTTAACGCCATCCTCTCCTCTATTCCATCTCCATTGATTGTACTAGGTGACTTCAACTGTCGGAGCACCCTTTGGGGCTCCCACTGTAACGACCCCTCCTCCAGCTTCTTGCTAGATCTTTTAGATGACCGCAACCTATGCATCCTTAATGATGGGTCTGCTACCCGTAGGGTTTCGCCTACACAAAACATAAGTGTCCCGGACCTTACTTTCTGCTCCCCTTCTTTAGTGTCATCACTCTCCTGGTCGGTTCTCCCCAATTCTTACGGGAGTGACCATTTTCCCATACTGATTTCCTTTCCAAGTTCTCACCCTCATATTCCTCCCACTCAACCCCTCCAAAAATATCTCCTTACACAAGCGGACTGGTCCCATTTCTCGTCCCAATTGGACTTAGAGCTCCAAAACTTTCCTCCTATAAACTCTTCCAATTCCCTCTCCACCTATAATGATTTTGTTAATAGTTTGTTGAAGGCGGCGGATTCCTCGATTCCCCTGAAAAACTCTGCCCGCCATCTAATCCCCTCTCCTCCTTGGTGGGACGCCGAGTGCACTGATGGCGCTCGTAAACGCAAAGAGGCAGAAAATACTTTTGCTATTACTTTAGATATGCCCGATTACCTTAATTTCCAAAAGATTTCTGCTCGAGTCTGCAGGTTATTGGCAAAAAAGAAAAAATCTGGCTGGCTCAAGTTCTGCGAGTCACTGTCTCCACGTTCTCCTGTCTCTCTTGTGTGGAAAAAAATTAAAATCTTTCGCCGAGCTTGCGACAGTCAGTCCGCCGAATCTACAACCAATGACCCTAGTTCTTGGTTAGAGGACTTCATCACTAAATTGGCCCCCCCTTTTGTTCCTAGTTCTGACTGCCTTCCTACTATAGATGCCCCTCCTCCCACTTCCTCTGATAGCTTCGATGATCTATTCTCCTATTCCGAACTGACATGTGCCTTGGATCATCTTCGCGATTCAGCTCCGGGTGTCGATGGAATTCCATATTCCTTCATCACCAAATCCTCCTCTAACTGTAAACTCCTTTTCCTCAACCTCATCAACTCCTTTTTCGCAACTGGCCAAGTTCCAGAATCCTGGAAATCCCAAATCATTATCCCCATTTTGAAACCTGGGAAAGACCCAAAAGATTCTGCCTCCTACCGCCCAATCGCCTTATCCTCTGTCCTGGCTAAGATAATGGAGAATCTAATCAAGAATCGACTGGAGTTCATCTTAGAAACCAAAGGCATCTTAGCCAGATCCCAATTTGGCTTTCGAAAAGGCTTGGGTACCATAGACAGCCTCAGTGTATTTCTTTCCGATGTTCGTATTGCCTTTTCCAAAAATGAAAGTGTTCTTGGTGTTTTTCTTGATATAGCCTCCGCCTATGATAATGTCCAGCTTCCTATACTCAGGCAAAAGCTGCTACAGCTGAGTATCCCTGTGAGACTGATCAACATTATCTGTAACCTTCTTATGTCCCGTTCTATTTCTATTCGTCACCAGAACATTCTTTCTCCATCCCGTCTTGTGTGGAAGGGTCTACCTCAAGGGTCGGTCCTGAGCCCTATCCTGTATAATTTATACACATATGACCTGGAGTCATCGGTTAGCTGCTTCTGCAAAATACTACAGTATGCTGATGACATAGCTCTTTACGTAAGTTCAAATTCTCTCTCCGACGCCTCAAATCGCCTAAACTCTGCCCTTCATTACCTAAATCAGTGGCTGGGTGATCATGGTTTGAGTTTGTCTGTTCCTAAGTGCCAAGCAGTTGTATTTTCTCGTAAACGTAACATTCCCCCTGTAAACCTATTTGTTGAAAATGAACCCATTATTATCTCTGATAAAGTTAAATTTCTTGGCCTTATCCTAGACTCTAAATTAACTGGTCTTTATCATTTGGAATATATTTCGAAGAAATGCGAAAGAGGTGTTAATGTTCTACGTGCGTTGTCTGGAGTTCGCTGGGGAGCCCATCCCACTTCCCAGAGAATTTTGTATAATGCTATAGTTCGTAGCCATTTTGACTATGGTAGTTTTCTTTTGGAACCATGCAACAAGATAGCTATTGCGAAACTAGAACAGATCCAATCCAAATGCTTACGCATAATAACGGGCGCTATGAAATGCTCCCCTATTAATGCCCTTCAGGTAGAATGTTTGGAGCCCCCCCTTCATTTACGTAGACAATATCTCTGTGACAGATTTTTCTATAAAGTCATCCAAATTAAATCACATCCTCTACTCCCCCTTCTTCGCACTCTTTCTGAGTTAATCCGTACGTCCCGCTATTGGTCTCACAAAAACCCTCCTCTCCTTGTCAATAGTTATAATAAATTTAATAATATGAAAATTTCCATAGTCCAGTCAAATATTAACCCAATATTTGAAGTAGATTTTAATTCTTTACTCTTTCGCCCTAGAATTATTTTTAACTTTGGCATCCCTAAACATGATCCTGCTGCTAATGACAAATTCAATCAAATTCTAACAGAGGAATGGCATGATTGGCTTACAATATTTACAGACGCATCAAAGCTGTCAGATAATAGCAATGTTGGATCTGCTGTGTGGATCCCGAAGTTCAAAATAATTTTAAGTTTTCGTAGTCCTGCATTTGGCTCCACTTTCACTGGGGAAGCGATAGCTATTTTTGAAGCGGTATCCTTTATTGAAGGGCATGGTCTAAACAAATCTATAATTTTCTCGGATTCTCTTAGCTGCTTACAAGACTTAATAAAATCTCCATTTCGTTCCCGTAACAATTGTCCCCTAATTTTACAAATCAAACAACTTTTATATAGATGTCATTGTTTGAGCATAGACATAGCTCTGGCCTGGATCCCCAGCCACTCGGGGATTATTGGTAATGAGAACGCGGACTCGATCGCCAAGTCAGCTACCCGAAATGGGATTGATCTACACACATCCTGTTACTCCCGAGATTTACGCTGTCAGGTTAAACCTGAAATGATGAATAGCTGGAATACTCAATGGCAGAAAACTCGTTTAATAAAAGGAAAATTCTACGGCTCGATTCAGCCAGTTATTCCATCAAAGTGCTGGTTCAGCAGACTCAAATTTTCCAATAAACTGGCTACTTCTGTCATAATTCGACTTCGACTTGGGTTTGTTTGCACTCCTGTTTTTTTGGCTAAGCTCCGTGTGAGAGACAACTCTTTGTGTGAATGCGGTCTGGATGAGGGTACTCTGGAGCACTTATTTTTTTCCTGTCCTCGACTAATAGTTCCCCTTTACGAATTACTTCCTCCTGATATTCCCCGCCCAATTAATATTCCCTTCCTCTTGTCTTTAGTTCATACTCCTGTGGTTAAAATTCTTTATAAATTTATTAATATTAATAAAACCCGTTTGTAATTATTCATCTATAATTATTTTAAAATATTATATCTAGTATTATATTATTAAATCTAACTAGTTAATGTTTTAACTCTTTATGTGACGTCTTAATTATTTATTTATATATTAACCTAAATGTTTTGTCCTTTTTAGCATGGTGTGATAATGGAAGACATCGCTACAAAAACTGATCAATAGTCGTTAAACAGTAACA
This sequence comes from Hecatera dysodea, assembly GCA_905332915.2. Taxonomy (NCBI): domain Eukaryota; kingdom Metazoa; phylum Arthropoda; class Insecta; order Lepidoptera; family Noctuidae; genus Hecatera; species Hecatera dysodea. The sequence continues at coordinate 20,843,171 of HG995299.1, forward strand.
GCAATTGAGAACCGATCATTATCATCTCATTACCTTGACATTGGCAAAATCATCGAAGGTTATTTGATGGAGCCATAACCTTAAAAAATTGAATTGACTTATTTATTTGTTATGATCACGGCGTCTTAGTTTGAGATAAAGCTTTGATGGATAATTCCTATTTAAAATACTTACATTTTTGGTCTGAGGTGGGCCAATATCTGGGCATCGTTCTTTAAGTTCATCTTTTCGTTGTCATAACACCAGTGACGTCAGTAGACGCTGATTGTTTACGTTCCGTTTCACGTTATATTAATTCGTAATAGTTGTTAAAAATCAATATTAACTACAGTAACAATATTGCAGTGGCCCTTCTTTTATACTAAACACATCAAAAGTATCTAGGGATCAACATATATTTTTGCAATAACTTTTCTCCTGATTGATATTAATTAAAATTTTCTTTAAGGATTCATCAAATAAAGTGTTTTCGTTTGTCACAGTAACGATAAACCAAGTCACCTTTGCATTAATAAAGAAATTTGCCATTTTCCTAATAAAGGGATTTTTGACATTTGAACCACTAACATTAAAGTTCGAAAAAAAGACTGAAATAACAGTTTTCTTTAAAATTTTATTGGGTAACTTAAACAATTAATAATCCGTGTTTCTACCGCGAACACTAACAACACAAGAACATCGGTTTGGCATACTCAAAATGAGTTCATCCAAATCACGCTGTGGAATGGCCGCCCATGTTCGTTGCAACAACAAAAAAAGGTCTTCTTGCGACTGGATACCCTCCATATTCGGCAGAGCTCTTCGCTTACCTTGGCTGAGCGCCATGGAGGACGGTATCGCTGCACCACACGGAGACAAGACCGATACATTCAAATCTTAACTCGAAGAGCTCCAACAATAACCGCCATGATGTTAGCCGTGAGGCTTCATCACTCTTCAGGGAACTTAATTAGCGACCAAACAGTCAGAAACCGCTTGCATGAAGTGAACCTTCATTCCCGAAGACCGCTACGGGTACCACCTATAGCAATGCACAATCGTAGGATTCGATATCAATGGGCTCTTGAACACAGAAATTGGGCAGAAGAACAATGGCGTTTCGTGTGCTTTTCTGATGAGTCTCGTTTTGGTATGAGACCGGATACAAGACGTATACGACACTGGAGAACCCCTGGACGCCAACAGCGATTAAAATCCTGCCAGGAAGTCCATCCTTATAGTGGTGGAACCATCATAGTATGGGCGGGTATTTGGATCGGCGGAAGAACTGAGTTGATTTGGATCAGAGGCAACCTCAACGCTCAAATTTATGCTGAGACGATTGTATCAGACGTCATCGTTCCTCTACAAGTGCAAATCGGTCCCTTATTTCAGTTAATGCATGATAATGCACGACCGCACACCGCAAGAGTTGTAAGACAGACTCTCGCCGCAGCTAACATCAATGTCCTGCCCTGGCCTGCTCAGTCGCCAGACTTGAACCCGATTGAGCATGCATGGGATATGCTACAGAGAAGAGCTCTGCCGAATATGGAGGGTATCCAGTCGCAAGAAGACCTTTTTTTGTTGTTGCAACGAACATGGGCGGCCATTCCACAGCGTGATTTGGATGAACTCATTTTGAGTATGCCAAACCGATGTTCTTGTGTTGTTAGTGTTCGCGGTAGAAACACGGATTATTAATTGTTTAAGTTACCCAATAAAATTTTAAAGAAAACTGTTATTTCAGTCTTTTTTTCGAACTTTAATGTTAGTGGTTCAAATGTCAAAAATCCCTTTATTAGGAAAATGGCAAATTTCTTTATTAATGCAAAGGTGACTTGGTTTATCGTTACTGTGACAAACGAAAACACTTTATTTGATGAATCCTTAAAGAAAATTTTAATTAATATCAATCAGGAGAAAAGTTATTGCAAAAATATATGTTGATCCCTAGATACTTTTGATGTGTTTATTTTATCATTTCAATAACAAAATGTTCAATTCAATTCATTCATTCATTTTCTGTAATTGCATCTTTCCTATTGAAATGGTTTGATGAACTTTATAGGTAAAGTATTTAAAGTTATGTTTGGCATATTTATAGTTACAAATTTTCATCATATCGATACTATACATCAGAACAATATTAAATATACGGAAGTAAGCTGGTAATGTGAGCTGAGGTGGTGGAGACGAACAATTCAATAAATCACCCCAAAGCAAATGAAGTTTCCATGAAATGGCCAATTTTATTAAATGGCTAAAATGTATCCATGCTCGTAGCAGGTAGAGAATGTTAGGTCATTATATGTAGTCGTCGTCCTCCAGGCGACAGACGAGCTGGAGGGCGTGCGCTCGCTGCACGACGAGACGGTGCGCGCGTGGCACGCGGAGCGCCAGGCCTCCGCGCAGGCGCTGGACGCGCTGCAGGCCGCCGTCAAGGAGGCGCGCGAAGCCCTGGAGCGCCAGGCCGCGCAGGCCGACGCCGCCTCGCAGAGGGCGCTGCAGCATGTCACTGAGCTTACTGTGGACAGGGAGACGCTGCAGAAGAAACTTGACAGGTCTGTACTCAACACTGAATAATCTTTTTAACTAATAGATGCTTAAGAATTTTAAACTCGCAATTTTTCATTGTATCAACAAAAATTCGGTCACTTGAGTGCTTTATGCGGCCTACGTTTGATATTGTTCGTCGAATCGTTGAACTCCTTAAACTTCTAAGTTGTCACACGATAGCTGACAAATGTTTGCACTGTCTTCAACGTGTAAGAGAAAAAACACGCTGTCAAGAAAATGAGACAATATACTGACGTTGACACAGCTCGCTTAGTCTATTTTAGTTATTTCCATAGCGTTATGTACTACGGTATTCTATTGTGGGGAAAAGCTGCTGATATAAAAAATATATTTGTCTTACAAAAACTTGTTGTGCAAGCAATATATCAGCTAGGGCCAAATGTTTCAGAGAACTTTTTAAAGAGATTGGAATTCTCACAGTAGCATCTTAATTCATATTTGCAAACATTTTATATATTAGGAAAAATATACATTTATACTCTAAAACGAGCGACATCTACGAGTTTAACACAAGAAACAAGCATAATATGCTACATGCTCCTTCCCACCGACTTCGTAAGGTCCATGACCCATTTGTGGGGCTCGGTATCCGTTGTTACAATAAACTTCCACTTTCTTTTCTTGACCTGCCTTTTAACTCATTTAAAGCTAAAGTTAAATCTAACGGTTTTTCGAAGGCATCCCATTCCATTAATGACTATTTAGTCGATAAGAATAGTTAGTCGCTGTGTTGAACGCAAGACAATGTCATATTTATCATGTTATTTCTCTATAAGTTAGCTTATGACTGTTTATATGAGTTCATATAATATTGTTTTTTATTTATCTGATGACTATGTAGGTCAATCTGTTGAGACTTTATTGACTCAATCTACTTTTTACAATGTTTTATAGTGAATTGATATATGATTTCCATGTTGGATTTAAAAAAAATCCCCCTGTGTCATGTATTAATGACTTTGCATACATACTATTGTATAAATTCAAGTTCTGGGGAGTTTGTTGCGTCACTTCTTCCCAGCTAAAACATTAGGAAGTGGTGACGGGTGGGCGTTTTGGGGGACGGTCTTTATGTAAAAATGGATGTTCAAATAGTGCTGACTCTCAGTCTAGTTAGAAAAATGACTTCTGGTTTGGTTTTTGTCGAGTTATTCCGTTCTTTCTGTTACCCGTTGTAGACATTTCCAATACAATCTGTATGGAGCTTTTTTCAAAAGCCCACCTAAGGCTTAAACCTACTTAGTTCATATACGTTTTGACCAGTACAACAATTGTATGAACTTTAAAAGAGAGAGAGTTTGTCCTGGTCTTATCTCGATTAATTTGACAAAAAAAGAGTGATACAACATCACTCTTTTTTTGTCAAATTAATCGAGATAAGACCAGGACAAACTCTCTGTAGTAGATGAGGTTTTTGTTCACAGTTTAGAAAGAGACAACGCGATGTTAATAGGACAATACACGAAGAGGGCGGCGGAAATGCAGAACGAAATCATAGACTTACCTGATAATGTAGAGGTCAGTAAAGCCAATATTGAAATAATAATATATGTAGTTACTAGCTGCTGCCCGCAGCTTCGCCCGAGTGAATGTCGGAAATTATCCTAAGGGGACATAATCCCGGGATAAAAAGTATCCTATGTTACTTCTAATACCTCCAAGAATATGTGTACAAAGTTTCATGATGATCGGTTGAGTAGTTTTCGCGTGAAAGCGTAACAAACATCCACGCTTTCACATTTATAATATTAGTAAGGATTGCCTGTATGTGTTGTTCCGATGTTTAAGCTTTATCACTGTAAAGTTTCATCAAACATACATATATAGTAGTTTATCAGTCCATCCATATTCATAAAAAAGTCATTTTGGTTAGTACTTTTTTTTCCGTGCGTGTCTTGTGTAGCAGAACTGACACTTAAAATTTATGAAATAGTTTCTAAATCAGAAAATTAACCTCTGTAATAAAACCAATTTATTTAGTTAAGACGACCGTTCTTCTATACTAATATTATAAAGAGGAAAGATTTGTATTTTTGTATGTAACGAATAAACTCAAAAACTAATGGACCAATTTAAAAAAATCTTTCACCTTTAGTAAGCTACATTCACCCTGAGTAACATAGGCTATATATACTTTATCCCCGTATTCCCACGGGAACGGGAATTACGCGGGTGAAACCGCGGGGCGCTGCTAGTAGGTAATAAATTGAAACCCTATGTTTATTCCTATTTCCAGGAGCTCCAAGAGCACACTCTGCGACTTCGGGAACAGCTAATCTTCTGCCAGATAGGCAGAGAAGAAGCTGCCGACGCAGAGCGAGAACTGCGAGCTCAGCTGCTGGAGCAAGGCAGCTTGTTCCACAGCCAAGAAGCGGAACTGAATAGTCTGCGGCAACAGCTCAAACAGGCCAAGTTACTTGTGAAATTGATTATTATTAATTTTAAGAAATTTTCCACGTGTGAATCTTGTGTAATTCATTCGCATTGTCTTATCAAGTATAACGTTGAGGTATTTTATTTACGTCATCTTTGTATTCGAATCTGTTTTTTCACGTTCCGCTTCAGGCCCCATCGTTTATTGTAGGTAAGTATCTCTCTCGTTAAACAGGCGGTTTTGTTAGTGGCGATATTTAACTGTTTGGAAGTTTTCAACATACAGGTCATCTGCATTTTAGGTCTCACTGACATACATTGTAAAAAGTGGCGGCCCCAAAATCGACCCTTGTGGAATACCACGTGACACCTGTGTGTCAGCGCTAGTCGTAGTGTGAAGTCAGCTTCTGATTTCGCGTCCATCGAGGTTATTCTTGATGAGTTCGATGATGTTGTTAGGAACATCTGTAACTTGTAACTATCGCACGAAACCTCTACAGTTGATGGAGTCGAATGCCTTGCTGAGGTCTGTGGATATCATTGAGGTGCTATGAGCGTCGTTCAGGGAGTCCCCGATTGAGGTCACCGGTGATATTGTCGATGACATCTCATATTTGTTATAGTTCACCGGTGACGACTGAGTTGAGAAAAAGTTAGGCAGGCGATGAACGAATCAGTAAGATAAGTAGCATACTATATGCAATTTAAATGTTACAGAGACGAAGTAGATAGACTCCAAACGGAACACGAGCAGATGAAAGAGCTGGGCGACAAGCTCCGTCACTCGAACGATATGATCGAGAGCTTACTGGAGGACAAGAAGCGGCTGCAGACCTCACTGCACGAGGTGCGCGCGCGCGTCTCCGTGCTGCAGCAGGAGCTGGACAACAGCGAGAAGGTGCAGCAGGACTTCGTGCGCCTGTCGCAGTCGCTGCAGGTATGACTGCCTGCTGACTGTGTAGGGTGGAGGTGTCTCCGTGCTGCAGCAGGAGCTGGACAACAGCGAGAAGGTGCAGCAGGACTTCGTGCGCCTGTCGCAGTCGCTGCAGGTATGACTGCCTGCTGACTGTGTAGGGTGGAGGTGTCTCCGTGCTGCAGCAGGAGCTGGACAACAGCGAGAAGGTGCAGCAGGACTTCGTGCGCCTGTCGCAGTCGCTGCAGGTATGACTGCCTGCTGACTGTGTAGGGTGGAGGTGTCTCCGTGCTGCAGCAGGAGCTGGACAACAGCGAGAAGGTGCAGCAGGACTTCGTGCGCCTGTCGCAGTCGCTGCAGGTATGACTGCCTGCTGACTGTGTAGGGTGGAGGTGTCTCCGTGCTGCAGCAGGAGCTGGACAACAGCGAGAAGGTGCAGCAGGACTTCGTGCGCCTGTCGCAGTCGCTGCAGGTATGACTGCCTGCTGACTGTGTAGGGTGGAGGTGTCTCCGTGCTGCAGCAGGAGCTGGACAACAGCGAGAAGGTGCAGCAGGACTTCGTGCGCCTGTCGCAGTCGCTGCAGGTATGACTGCCTGCTGACTGTGTAGGGTGGAGGTGTCTCCGTGCTGCAGCAGGAGCTGGACAACAGCGAGAAGGTGCAGCAGGACTTCGTGCGCCTGTCGCAGTCGCTGCAGGTATGACTGCCTGCTGACTGTGTAGGGTGGAGGTGTCTCCGTGCTGCAGCAGGAGCTGGACAACAGCGAGAAGGTGCAGCAGGACTTCGTGCGCCTGTCGCAGTCGCTGCAGGTATGACTGCCTGCTGACTGTGTAGGGTGGAGGTGTCTCCGTGCTGCAGCAGGAGCTGGACAACAGCGAGAAGGTGCAGCAGGACTTCGTGCGCCTGTCGCAGTCGCTGCAGGTATGACTGCCTGCTGACTGTGTAGGGTGGAGGTGTCTCCGTGCTGCAGCAGGAGCTGGACAACAGCGAGAAGGTGCAGCAGGACTTCGTGCGCCTGTCGCAGTCGCTGCAGGTATGACTGCCTGCTGACTGTGTAGGGTGGAGGTGTCTCCGTGCTGCAGCAGGAGCTGGACAACAGCGAGAAGGTGCAGCAGGACTTCGTGCGCCTGTCGCAGTCGCTGCAGGTATGACTGCCTGCTAACTGTGTAGGGTGGAGGTGTCTCCGTGCTGCAGCAGGCGAATAAATACAGACGTATTTATTCGTTAGCAATATTAAATCAACACAATAAAAATAGTGGGGCCTATATTACAGCATTTGTAGTGTGTAAGTACCTATGTATTCATTGTATTAGGATTAAGTAGGTAGTCGTAAAACAGCACTCGCAGCGTATACACGTGTTTGATTGTCTCTCCGCAACCCACACACTTCATGGCGACCTTGCCAGGATTCGAACATGGAAACTTCTGATTATTATTCTAATATTGTAATGCAGTTTTAAATTTTTGCCTTGAGTTTAGTTTTAGTAAATACATATAATGGAATCTTAGAAATAGTGCACTTTTTATAAAATATAATGGATAACAGCTCGTGTGATCCATGTGGGTGAGTGCACCCCTACGCCTCGCCGGGGAAGACGACCACGTAAAATCCTGCTCAATCAGTTGGAGTTGCGTCTACTTCCATTCTACTTCCAGATACAAAAATGGATGTCATCTATTGAGCAGCAATTAAGTGAGGTTTGTTATTGTATTAAGTTGAAAATATTCAACTAATGCCCCAAAATAGGATCTGGCACCTCGCAGATGGCAGTACTATATCAATCCCTGAAGCAGAACGCCGATCAAGCATACAACATGGTGGATGACTTACAAGAGTGAATTAGCCGCCTAGTGCCGAGATAAAATACAAAAACACTCGATTTTGAACAGATTCTGCAACATTTTCTGTAACCCATTTAAATTTCTGATGATGCTAATAGTTCACCTTATGTACGAGTAGATAATTAAGTTCGAAACAATTTAACGTAAACCAAACTTAGCTAGGAATCATCTATTTATGTTATTAATCTTTATTATTAATTTTATAAGACATATGTTTAATTAAGTAAATTAGGTTAGTGAAATAAATTAATATAGCTCAGTGACTATTCGAATGTAAATTAAATGATATATTTCGTTTTCTTGGCACTGAGATCAAATTTATCCGTCGTAAATTAATCTGTAACAATTGAGAGTGCGTTTTTTACGTCATAAAATCTTGTTATGTTTTCAGGTGACACCTCTCTACATTACATTTTCTCTTTACATTCATCATCAATATACAGTGTGAAATTTTAATGGTTGTTTTCCCGAAGCGAAATGAGTTTGTATCGGTAATACAATCGATTTATATATATAAAAAATATTAGACTCCATAAATGGCAGATTAACAATTGTGATAAACAAAACTCGAAAGCTACTTGAACCAAAAGTAGTGCATCGCGCGAACATTTATTATTCACTCTTCCTTTGTAATTTGCCGACAGCGCGTGTAGGTATCTACCTACGTTATGTCTAGTGCACTACTATTGATTCTCGCTTTTTCGAGTTTATGAACACGTTTTTAATGATTTGAAAAAAAAAAAACATTCTTTTTTTTTAGTTTAACTTTGTGTTTCGATAGTACTACTGATGGCTAATCGGCCTGCCGCGGGAAAACAACCATTAAAATTTCACACTGTATACCAAAAATAAGTAAGGACCCAGTATTGAGCCCTGGGGCACACCTAATTGAACTGGTAGCCTAAATGAATTCCTATCATTAAAATCTACACATTGGATTTGGACACCTTTTAAATATATAAATAAGCATCTATCTAATCTACGTTGAAAGCATCGTTCTGGAGACCATAGTGACGTAGATTACAGAATAGCTTGTCATGGTGTACAGTCGGTGATAGCAATTAACTGACCCCCCTAAAAATTACTCGATTTTACACCCTATGCTCATAACATTAAACGTTATTCAATATGTGTGAGTTTATCAGACTAACACTACTCGATGAACAGAAACAATAAATAATTTTGATACGCAAACTTGAGCTTTAAGAGGTTGGTATTAGGTCATTTATTTATAACTTTTTACCTTTTTTAATAAGTGGGTAGTTAGACGTCAATATGCGTATTCAACAAAAACTGCTATAGACATGACATAAGGAATATGGGGTAGAAGAATAAATTGAACAAGATATTCTATGCACAAATAGCAGTGAATACGCGCGAACATTTTTACCTTGCCTTACTAAATTGGCTTTTTTCCTTTTTATTAATTATTATCAGTTTTGATAGTTTAATCGTCATGTCTCAGTTGAGTGATTATTTAAAATACAAAATAATCTATTTGCATGAAGAGAATGTTGGTATTAAAGCGATTGCTAGGAAACTTAATATAGCGGTAAGTGTATTCCTTTTATGCTTCATTTATAATTATACTTTTTCCTTAATTCGTTAGTTTGCTTAAAAGCCGGTGAATGTAGAATAATAGACAATTAACTGAGTTTCATTATGAGTCTATTGTGAGATCATTTATAGATCTAATTTGATTTATATAATCTAATTTGATAAACGTATTTTTTCAAACTTAATCGATAAATTATGTTTACCTATTCGTTACTAAAATTATGCTTATTGTGTTGTTTCAGAGAAATACAGTAAGATTGTCGCTAAAACGTTTTGAAGAGGCAGGGAATATTCAAAAAGATCGTCCTGGACCAAAACCTCCTGTGTCAGAACGTCATCAAGCAATTGTTAGAAGGCATACTGAACACCCATTTTTGCCTACTCATTCAACTGCAAGTGGAAGTGATTGTTGTTGGAATATGGTGCGCGGTATGCGGGACCGCTTGCAACAAGTAATAGAAAAAATGGTGCTCCACTTCGCTATTAAAAGCATGAATAACTTGAGTAACCAGTGTTAGCCACAAACAATACTAATGTATGTCAGTGTGTGTGTTAAATTAACTATTTTTATAATTTGTAACGAAGTATTTCGAATACCTAGTTTTTTGTCAAAACCTTATTTTCTAAATAAAATAACTATTCATAAAACAAATTGATATAAAGTAGACCAGGTAGAACTTCAACGTATACCTAATGCCGTTTTATTTACTTAAATGATGTTTAATGTGGTGATGTTATTGTTATGAAATAGAAATACATACCTATATTTCTAATTATTATAACATGCTGATTCACTACATTAAACTCAGTGCAGTTAACAACGTTATTAGTAAGCAGGTAAATATTATCATCTTCGTGTCGTCATCAATATCATTTATGTTATTCTTATAATTTTTTTTTTATAAAATAAAATCGTTTTTACCATTTTGGTTTTTTTTATTTCTGTTAGTTTTTTTTTTGTTGTTTCTAAAGTTATAATTTATTATTTATAACTTAAAATAAATATACAAAACACGCCAATTACGCTGGTTACGAACTTACAAACACGATTTTTGTCAGCTCACTACAGTCACCACTAGACCACTCGAAACATATGCAACGTGCTCGAAATTACGTATTATATTACAAGTTAAAATAATATTCAAGAACATACCTACCTTAACACTGCGTATTAAAGATCAAATTCGAATAACTATTTTATTGATCGTAGACGTTGAACCAGTTCCAACGTTGTTCTAGTTCGATAAGCTTACTGCTAACAAGCAAAAGGTTCAAATTCGTTTAATTTTTAGGGGGTCAGTTAATTGCTATCACCGACTGTACACAATCAAAAGCTTTGTTGAGATCACAAAAAAAACTTCAACAACATTTTGCTCGATTTCTAATCTCTCCTCACCGCTGCATACGAATCTGGTTTGCATTGCAGAATGCGATATATTTAATTGCCTTAATTCATTATGAATTGACAGCGTGCTAGTTGAGTAATTTCCCGAAAATAACTAATTAGTATGTCAGATAGATTGTTGAAACATATTGGAGACGTATTTTTCGGTTTAAACAATAACAAAAAGACTGCGGACGCTAGTTTTCAACATGCTGTAGTCTTACTACAGCGTGTTGAAAACTCGCATCCGCAGTCTTACATTTTGATGCGCTTTATCAATTTTAATCGATTTGAAATAGCGAAAATGAATTGGCTAAATAGAAGTATAGTAGTCCATGAGTGTAAAGTGTAGGCGGTGCGCAGGTGCAGCTGCAGCGCATCCGCGAGGCGGACAGCGAGGTGCGCTGGCAGCACGAGGACGACGTGCACGACTGTCCCGCCTGCCGCGCGCCTCTGCCCTCCAACAAGAAGAAGGTGAGCTGTTCACTCCGCGTGCTCCTGCTGCCGCATGCGCTCCTTACTCTTAACCAATGCGCACTGCGGCCGGTTCGGCTAGAATTTTGATCTAAGCCTAGCTAAAGTTATCAAACCTTCATGCAGCTATGTTTGACATCCCTGAGTGACTGATAGCATATACTACAGCAAATTGAAACTGAGGAACTAGACTTGACGATGTGATGATTGACATTGATCGTCGTCGTGCAGATCCACTGCCGGCACTGCGGACGCATCTTCTGCGCGTCGTGCGTGGCGCACTGCGTGCCGGCGGGCCCGCGCGGGCTGCCGGCGCGCGTGTGCTCCGTGTGCCGCACGCTGCTGCAGCCGCACGCCGCGCCCTACTTCAGCACTGACCCGCCGCGCTCGCCCGACTAGCTCCACCACCCAGCCGCACCACCCAGCCACACCACCACCCGGCCGCACCACCACCCGGCCGCTCCACCACCTCGCCGCACACCCGGGGGATGCCCGCCGCGTCCAACCAGCCGCCACCAACCCAGGTGCATCACCGCGGGTATCATCTCAACGGAACGCGAGGGCCTTGGGGTACAGCACACCGGGTCATCTCTGCTGCTACCTCAGCGTCCAGCTCGCTCGACTAGCTTCAAGAACCTGCTGATCCACTATCCAGGCATAACTAAGCTTAGGCTATAAGTACATCTCAAAGGTATACCAAGGCCTGGGGCACCGTATCAGCTGGACACAGCGACCTGAACCATTACTTCCCAGGCAGACAAGACACTGGTCTTCATAACACTGCTGCCCTGACTACCAGCTTCACTGGATATCTACCGGAGTCTAATAACTCTTAGGTTGAGAAGCTTTCATCGACAATGTTACTTAGGACTGTTTTACACCAAACTCGTCTAAACTAAAAGTGTGCAGACCTCCGTGCATACATAAAAAAATGCAGAAAGTCACATATCGCACTTTCAGAATGAGGCTTAACTCAAAACTAATATAATTTTGCTATAAACTGAACGTAAAAAACATACTCTAAAACCCAGTGATGAAAATATAATTCTTAAAGGGGCAGCTCATACATAGGTCTCGGGAAATATTTGTTTTTTTTTACCCAACACTTTTTAAACATTTTCATTCTTGCTCATTTGCCAAAAATTGCAGTTTTTGATTTAAGTCCCTTTCATTCTATGTGCGATATTTTGGCCTTCACTATTTATACAACGAGTTCAGTCTGAATGGTTCCAGTCTTCCCGATCTGCCTAGCTTCCTCATTTCAAAATCATGTTTAGCTAATAATATCGATCAATGATTAGCTCACGGCTCTTCCAAGATCATTATGAAACAATGTAAAAAACATTGTGAGTAAGTGGCGTGCAATTGGAGAGGCCTATGTCCAGTGGACTGCAACAGGCTGTTGATGATGATGATGTTTTTTTTCTGTGTCGTCAATATTTTCAATTAATCAATTAATATTTCTACAATATTCCGATAGCATTGTTTTGTCTTTGGTCGAGCACGATATTACATATTGATATCACCTAGACAAGTTCACGTCTTGTCAAAGTTTCCATACATAAGGTTCAAAATGCAATAAAAAGTGGCTTTTAAAACCTTTTTCCCTCCAACGACGCGACAGCACCGCGCTAAAGTACCTTACACGAAACAAGGAATTCTGTTCACCCCATAGGGTAACGGCGTGAGTATAAGTAGAACAAGCGTAGCTAGATGATAGTTTTGTGTTAAATTATTTTGTTGTCAACATGTCTGGTTTACATGTTTGAATGATGGTGAATCAACAGCCTTATGGAGCCTTATCAATGAATAATTATTAACTAGCGTAACTTTGCACATGTGATGGGTATCAAAGCGGTATATCTCATGGCGACAAAAATCGAAAATTTGAATACGTTATTTGACTAAAAATTCTAATTAGTCCGTCAGATACATTTCCAAAAAATATAGGACACGTATTTTATCTTTTTTCCCGTAAATATAAACCCGGCCAAGTGCGTGTCGGACCACGGATAGCGAAGGGTTCCGTAGTTAACTGTTAAAATCTCATATCTCTAAAAGTATATAAGCTGTGATGTTCAAACCAATTTTCGTCGGAAGTGTCTGTGAAGTTCTATTTGCTCAATTTTTTTAGAGATTTCAACTTCATAGTTTAAAAGTTAGAGGGGGAACACATTTTTTACGAATTTAGAAGCAAATATATCTCAAAAACGATTTGCCTAAGTAAATAACTTTTTTAGAAACCTCTATTTCATTTTGAAAGAGCTATCCACACGATTATGTTTATTGGAATTTATTTTTTCATCCCTCTTTATTGGAATTTATTTTTTTATCCCTCGGTTACATGTATGGAGTGTCACCCCAAAAATTATTTTTTCCCTTAATATCACAGCAATATTTAATAGACAGGTTGCACCTACCTACCAATTTTCATTTATGTAGCTTTAATAGCCTCCTAGTAAAACGGCTGTAATATACAGACAGACAGACATGACGAAATTATAAGGGTGCTGCTTTTGCCATTTGGCTACGGAACCCTAAAAGTTGAATACTCGTGTGACGTCACTACTCGCTACAATTTTTACGACGACGTGATTAAAGATGATTTTTATCCTCTTCAGTTTTTATGGATTTGATAAAACAAAAAAATACGTGTCCAATATTTTTTTAGAAATCTATATTACATCTATATGACAAACTAATTCGTTTTTTTAGTGAAATACCCTATTTTAAGCGGCCGCTATTAACAATGAAATTATTAGCTAAAGTTATTTTTTATTCGATACACATCACGCGTGCAAAGTTACGCTAATTAATTAGCTTTGATCCAACTTATTTATAGATCCTTTACTCTAAATTCGACAAACAGGAGTCCTGGATAAGTGCTTCTCAAACAATAAAACCGCAAGGGAATAAATCCAGTCCGAAGTGCATTGATTATCGCGTGTTTCCGGAATACGGTTCAGGAGAATTAGACATTAGACGTGTTGGTTGTAACGCTAACTAAAAAGCCGGGCCCGGCAACTAGTAGAGACGCTATTGCTAATTTTATATAGAAAGCGCTCATAATAAGCGCTGGAAAAAATATTCATAAAACACAAACACTTGAATAGTCAAACAAAATATTCGTGTCACTTGGAAGTGCACGGCGTAGACTATGCCATCTAGTGTTGCAAATCTGAAACTTTTACGTTGTAAATATTTGACATGTGCTGTCACCTATACTTCCTGCACCTTCCGTTTAGGGGAACGTGCACGAAGTAGACTGTGCCATCTAGCGTTGCAAATTTGAAACTAATAAGTATAATATACTTGACATTGACGCGTCCGTGCTGCCACCTAAAGTTTCTGCACATTCCCTATAGGGAACGTGCAGAAACTATAGGTGGCAGCACAGTCGCGTCAATGTCAAGTATATTTTCTTATAAGTTTCAAATTTGTTACGCTAGATGGCACAGTCTACTTCGTGCACGTTCCCCTAAACGGAGGGTGCAGGAAGTATAGGTGGCAGCACAGGTCACATATTTACAAAGTAAAAGTTTCAGATTTGCAACACTAGATGGCGTAGTCTACGCCGTGCACGTTCCCTATAAGGTAATTTTTGAATTGGACAAGTGGCGTGAATATTTTGACAAATACGTCAGATAAAGAGAAGAGGGAAGAGTGCCAATATTACTCGTAATAGTACTCGTGCCTGCGCAATTGCGCTATACGAAACAGGAGTTTTGGCTATCATAGCCACGGTCAAATGTTACGGGTCGAGGATTTCTATATACAGCGGCGACAGACACTGACATGTTCGGTTTTTGTGGAACGTTTTGACAACGCCGTCTCTAGCAGAAGCCGATGACGTGTCCCCATACTCTAGAGAGGTCCACATAGATCTTGTGCCTTGTCAGTATAGGACGATTCAAAGTAAAGGATGTCCGTGAAGTTATTCGCTGCGCAGTACCCCACCACTCAACCATTCTGCCCCATTAATTATCTACTGCGCGGCAACTCGCAGAGTTCTCCGGGCTACGATTAGAGATCTCAATCGCAGTCTGACAAAAACACCTCTAATTTCCATACATTTTGACAGTTTGTGACTGAGAAGCAAATTGGAACGTTGCTTAAAAATATTAGAATCGGCTCTTAGGTTTAATTCTATTTACACCCGAAGTGCGTTTGACATTTTTCGAACCTGCAGCCCTACCATGGCGTCTTAAATCCATCATGATTCCTGTGTCAGAGAGAGACGGAGTTACACAAGACGAATAGCACTATCCCTTTCCCTCACACGAATCATGATAGCATTAACACTTCGTAGTACGGTCACTGGTCTGCTATTATAAGGCTGTTGATTGTGAGGCAAGCGAGTGCGCCGGACGGTGCAGTGATAACGTGCTGGCACTTGATAAGTAAGTTATGACGTCTAGCGATAGCCTAGCATAAGAGTTGTAATATAAAGATATTTTATTGTAAATAAAAGAGCTCCATATTGACATGTTTTGTTTTATTTTATGGTAGCTTCAACCATTACCTTTGCTCGCGTGAACGTAAGAAATTGTCGAGAAAAACGTCGAGGCCTATGTCCTTCTACAAGGTTCGATCTATCTGTGACAAATTTCATTAAAATGGTTCAGAGGTTTAGTTGTGAGAAACACTCATACGCAGAAGCAAGTAAACAAACAGACCGAGTTACTTTTATATTTCGATAACATACATATATAATAAGTCTCCCTTCAACCCCTTTGGAAAACCCTTGATAAATTGTATGTTCAACCCCAGTGTTAAAAGTATCCACGTGGCGCGAAGTCATTCGAGGCTCGTACCTAGGTACTCCGTCCGAGAAATTTCAGAGCGCTTGGAAACAACGACTCGCCGTTAAAACATACTGTACGTACAGCTCCAGAGAAAACTTACCCCATAGGTATGTGTAAAAAGCGACATCTCTTAGGATGATATACTACAATGTCTACACGCGCGCCATCTCTGCGAAAACTATGACGTTACTTTTCTGTAGTAAGAACCACAAGTAAGCGTGCAAGTAATTGTTTAAGTTATTATTACAAACTTGTCATTTCTAGCGAAACGTCACCCCTAGAAATGCATAAAAAGCGACATCTTTTAAGAGCGTATACGCCAAACGGCATTTCATACAAATTTTCAAGTCGTTATTTTCCGAAATGACTGAAATGATTATAAGCAGGAACTCAACTAACTTTTTAGACCTACCTATGTAAGGTCTAAAAAGTTAGTTGAAAACATTTCGTCAGTAAAAGAATGATTACTATGTTTACGTGCGCGCCATCTCTGTGCCAACTATGTAGTTAGTTTTCTGTAGATAATGATATCGATTCCAAAAGTAAACTTGCAAGTGGATATTTATACCGTGCTGCAACGTACCCATTTATCAATAATTGTTTTTTTTTTATTGATACAAAACTGTCAATGCGTGAACCAGCATCAGCATATTTAGGCAGCCCTAGTGGTAACTGTAGATATTGAGGCGGGTTGGGAGAAGTGATTGCTTACGAGGGCTAATTTTTAAGTTATGTCGTTTGAAGTAAGTATAGACGATCTAACATATTACTACCTATTTATTGTTTTTCAAAGAATTCTCCGCGATATTTTTGCATGCGTTCGAACCAGTTTTTTAAATATTTATTTCACTCCGAAGTGGGGGTAGTCAAAATGGCCGATTTGTATGCGTCAACAGCTCGTTCGGGTGAGCTGAAACGTTGAGCACGAAGAGTTTGCTTAATTTTGGGGAAGTAAAAAAATCGTTAGGGCTCAAGTCAGTGATCTAAATTTTCGACATTTTGGGTGCTCAAAAACATATTTGTATTGCGGGCGGTGTGCGAACTTGCATTGTCATGGTGCAATATCATACGACGTCTTCAGTTATTTATCGAAACTTTGTGATGACATGTGGCAAACAAACAATGGTATACCAGTCAGTGTTAAGCGTGTTGCGATCTTCTAGTACAATAGTGGCGACGTGACTACCCTTTGCAACAAGCGAGGCAATCTTTTTTTTTAAGTGTTCCGTGAGCGTACGTGGGCGACTTTGGTCGGTTTGGCTCATCTTGGAAGACCCAGACAGTAGACTGCTGCGTGGAATCTAGATCGTAAGCATATATCCAAGACTCGTCACCACTAACCATATCATAAACGTGTTTCGACTCTCCTCTCCTTTGAGTATGGCTATACGGTGAATTTTTGTTTAACGCGCGAAACGGCAATTCAGCATTCATTCGCTGCATTATAAAAAGGCGAAGGCGCTCACGCGCCGGCTTCCCCTGGATTGCCCGGTTGAGTTTTAAAATGATTTTACTGTTCATAGCTCTTTTACTGGGGAAGGCTGGGATAGGCTATATAACACCATGCTATGATACATAGGAGCGGAGCATCAATGAATAATGTTACAAAAACGGTTTTTTTTTTCTCTCTTATGTGACGCAGACGAAGTTGCGCGGGCCAGCTAGTCTTGTATATAATTGTACGAATGTTAGAAACACAATTATAAATAAAACGTAAAAAGTCCGCTTCGACCAGTCACTACAACAAAAATGAATGCCAAAGATCATATTTTTTTTATTTTTCAACCGAACGGTAAGTTTTATTATAAAATACCTACTAGCTGACCCGCGCAACTTCGTTTATGTTAATCGTGGATAATGTAGCTTTCGAATGGTGAAAGAATTTTTCAAATCGGTTTAGTAATTTTTAAGCCTATTCATTACAAACAAACAAAGTTTTCCTCTTTATAATATTAGTGTAGATGTCCGACTAAAAATGAAGATCTATGAAATAGTCTTTTCACTTTTTCTCCTAACAGTCACGTGAAGTTTCTATGATTCAATAAGTTGTGTTGTCCTTGTTAGTATCGTTAATCCATTGGATTCGTTTTTCTTAATAACGTTGTTGATTTTATTTGTATGTATATTTTTGTGATAGTATTTTTTCCTCTCCGTTTTTGTCTTTTAAGTTGCACCTGCCATGTTGTCTCTGCACTGGATGGTGCAGATACAACATGGTAGGTCGACTAGTAGTGTAGTGTATGCGCCTGGCCGGCGCGCGGGCGGTCGAGCGCTAACCGTGAGCGAGGGCAGACGTGCGCTAGACACATATACTATTCGCTTGCTTAATCTGTCAAACTGTGTTTTATTAACCCAGTGAATATTACAAGTAGAAAATGCCTATGGCATTAAGTCCGTTTTTATACAGTTTTTTTACTAGTGCATAGTTTTATTAAATAAATATCCAACTTTTAGTCATATAAGCTTATTTATTCTTTTGTTTACATAGATGTCCATAGGCGTACTTAAATGCCTTTGCCATGCATTCTCTGCCAGTCAACGTTCCATCATCGCTTTTCAAATCGCGTATGTCATAACTTGATACTGCGCTGGGTACGGAGCCCATACAAGAGTTCATTTACCTTTACGTTTCGGGTATATATAACAACGTCGACAGGACATCGTGCTTTATAACAGGAAAAGAAGGAAAAGGTAATATTGAAAGAAAACACATGTGTATTGTATCCTTAAAACTAATATAATAATCAAACCGCTAATCGTAGCGAAGACATGAGGAATGAAGTAAAACATCAATATAAAAATATGTCGTTTGTTGTGTATGTACGTCGTGAACTAGTCGGGGTAGGGCTCCAGGCTCAGCGTCATCACGTCGCTCACCAGGCAGTCTGCCGGCTGGAACAACAAAATATAAAACGTTGAAAAGGGTTCCTTCGTACAATAAGTGGATTGTTACTAACACGAACCGATGACATATTCCAGAGAAAAGTTTAGGAGCTGGTTTCGAACACAGCATGAAGTGAGCTGTCAATTCATAACAAGATGATCGTTCAGTTCATGAATCAGAACAGTCCGGCTGGTGCTTATTGAACCCGGCGCCGAGTGTGGAGCCGCCCGGCGGGAGACAGGCTCGGCCACCAGCTTTGGGCTCGCTATGAGCAGTACCCAACATTTTCTTTTGCATTTTTGTGGTAGCTTGCTGCGTGCATTCAGCATAGAGTGAAGCCTACCAAGAGCGAAGGCGGCACGATTGCGTACCGTCAGGCCTCCTTCACTCCATGTACTTGCGCGCTATAATTACCTACCGCTCGACCGAGCGGTCTCGGGCCGTTTGCGGACCAAACTCAGTGCGGTTTTCGCAAGCGAAGCGCACGCAAGTTTTCAATTTTAATTGTTCCATTCGTTTGTACGGGTACCTACGATGCCGTCTGGTGCCTTATGTGCAGTAGATGGGAGCAAATCAAGTAAAAGAAGAGATAAATACCTAAACTTTTCCATTTACCTGTCAAAAGTGATAAACTATTACTATTTTTGTTGTTTCAAAATTATTTTTAATAGGTATACTAAGCATTTAGCTTGCCTTTCAGACACAGATTTAGATATTTTTGTTACATAGAAACGTCATAATTACCTACCTTAAAAACTATTTTAACAACGTTAAAACAGCTATTTTTATTAGAATAAAAAGGTTAATTTCCCATGATATCGTCAAAAAATTCTTTAGCCTGCCCCGTGTTATAGTTAATAATAAATTGATAAATTTTAAAGGTAACTACCTAATGTGCCAGTACTGAACCAGAATCTAAGGAAATATCGACACCTCTATAGTTATGTTTTAGATGTATTGCACAGTCAGCACCAATTTATTAAAAAAAATATTTTATAAACAATACAATTTTAAACTACCACCTATAGTCAGAACATATTCACAGTTCTCAATAAAATAGACACAAATAGTTATGTTAATTTAATTGTATTGAAGAGGCAGCCCTGCGATTGTTGTGGGATTGCGCGGCGCGAAGTAATCACAACTGTACGCTTGAGCATTTAGGCACGTTTTAGCATGCAGTGGTTGCTGACGCGACGGAGTAGGCTATTATAGCAGTAGGTATTGGAAAGTTTCTACTGAGTGAAGTATCTGTTATGTAGTAACTATTTAGTAATCTGTGGTACCGTCTTTATGTGCTCTCTGAAAGTAAACTTTCGGTCGAGGATCACACCTAGATAAATATCTAGGTGTTGGCTTGCTCCACCCAAGGGACCGGACTGGACTCTACAAGTATTTCGCACAATATGTCACCTCTGAGCAGATCCCGACGAGTGCGTCCGCGCAGCCGTAGAACTCCTCCTTGAGCGAGATGACGATGGTCTGCAGGCTGCCCTTCTTGGAGCGGATGTAGGACGCCACCTTGCCGATGTTCGTGTTGTCCAGCGCCGCGTCGATCTCGTCCAGCAGGAAGAACGGCGCCGGCTGGTAGCTGCAACGTGCCGCATGCGCACATTAGTCAGGAAAACTACATGATAAATAGTAGCTAGCTCTTAAAGTTATTGAAGTTTCAACTTTAACTTCCTAAAAAAATAAAAGAAATATTAAATGTCTCAGAAATCATTGTTACAGGATTTATTTTTCGTATACTTAACGGACGGACGAAGCTACTAATATTCGTGTGATACTTTCGACCCGTCCGACTATTGATAAAAACGAAGTGGACACGTGGGCGTGTGCAGCACTCGCCTGTGTATGGCGAAGAGCAGCGCCAGCGCGGCGACGGTCTTCTCGCCGCCCGACAGGTTGGACATGGGCTGGAAGCGCTTGCCGGGCGCCACGCAGTTGTAGTTGATGCCGTCCAGGTACGGCTCCTCCGGGTTCTCCGGGCCCAGGAACGCCTGCGCCGACTGGTTCATGGCCAGAGCCTGCCACATTCACAATGCTGCACATTCAATTATGTACCGCTACCGCTACTGCTAGCTTTTGTCAAACGATTTGCTGCCTTACAGCGTCGTGGGTTACGATAAAATAAAGTCCATTGAATGCAGTTTTAAAAGTGTGGAAAATTATAGTTTATTCACCTTGTAGATAGCATCAATTTCGTTGGCGACGTGCTCGAAACATTCTATGAACTTGTCGTGACGCTCCTTTTTCACCTGAAAAATTAATGATAACAAGATTAAAATAAAACATTCATATTAAATGCAGTACGTAAAAATTGGACAGTCCTTTTAACCGACTTTAAAAGAAAAATGACGGAAAAATTGAAAGGAAACCGCTTGTAACTAAAAGGGTTATGAATATGAATGTGGATGGATGGAAAGGGAGAGGTAGGCCAAAGAAACGATGGATGGATTGTGTGAGGAGTGATATGAAAGAAAAGGGAGTTAGTGATAGCGTGACGGCTGACAGGACAGAATAGAAGAAAAAAACGTGTTGCGCCGACCCCAAGTAACATGGGATAAGGGCAGGAAGATGATTAAAAGAAGAAAAATTCAGATATATTTACTTTTAAGCAAGCGTTTCTCTATCGTCGATCACATCATCGCTTCCCTGTAGTTATTAGAAATATTTTTGTCCTTACCTTTTCAAACGCCAGTTTTGCCTTGTGCGCTCTCTTTCTGGCGGCGACGAACGCTTCGTTTGTGGCGTTCACCTTCTCTCGCACCTCGTTTAATTTTTGCATAGCCTGAAAAACACGCAGAAATCTATACTAATATAAATAAAGCTGAAGAGTTTGTTTCATTGAACGCGTTAATCTCAGGAACTACTGGTCCAATTTGAAAAATTATTTCAGTGTTATCATTACGCTAAACCAGTACGGTGGTGCACCAATGTAGAATGTTTCAAAATCGGGAGGATAGTAACTATTCCACGCGGACGAAGTCGCGGCGCTAGCATAAGCTAGTTATCATATAAAATTACGACATGCAAAATTAACGGACGGTGTGTGTTTTGTTTCTTTTAGAAAAGTCCCCCAAAACTTACTGGCCAGTTTTCGAAATCTGATTTGGTAAATAACCAATCAAATTTGGTTTATGTTATTTCAGTCAATTGTGAAAGCGAGATAGTCATTCTAAATTATTATAGGGAACGTGCACGGCGTAGACTATGCCATCTAGTGTTGTCAATCTGAAACTTTTACGTTGTAAATATGTGACCTGTGCTGCCACCTATACTTCACTCTCCGTTTAGGGGAATATGCACGAAGTAGACTGTGCCATCTAGCGTTGCAAATTTGAAACTTATAAGTGAAATATACTTGACATTGACGCGTCTGTAGTTTCTGCACGTTCCCTATAAACTAGATAAAACGAAATGATTTAAATTCATTAGCGTGTTGAGTTAGTTGTTAGTTGGGAATAGGCGGATGATAACAAAGACTGATAAGAGTAGAGGAGCAGTGGACACGCACGTACCCGCATGTTGGGCGCCTGTATCTTGTCGACGGTGTTCTGCAGCGAGTTGATCGCCTTCTGCAGCTTGTCGGCCTTGCGCTTCACCTCGTCCGCCTCCTCCAGCTCCTTCAGGCTCTCCGCCAGCGAGCGGTAGTCCACGCGGATCCTGGCACAACAACACGGTCCATCACATGTGCTTACTTTTATCATAATATAATCATAATCAGCCTTTTAACGTTCCCACTGCTGGGACACAGGCCTCCTCTCTAGGAGAGGGAATGGGCCGTAATCCACCACGCGGGCCCAGTGCGGTTTGGTGAATGTCACATGTCTACGAATTTTTGGTTCTAGGACATGTCGGTTTCCTCACGATGTTTTCCTTCACCGTTGTGAGAGCAGTGGTGATGAAAATAATTACACAAAATAATGCGCCTGGCTGGGTTTGAACCCGCGACCTATAATTCGTAAGTCGGGGTCGTTACCACTCGGCCACCACTGCTTACTTTTATATCGCGTGTTTATTCTTTGGCTTCTACTTTCAGGTGTAAAGAAAACTCATTCTTAAGAGGACGCATTTTTTTTTATGAAACTACTTTAGAGACAGATATTTTTGAAGAAAAAAAATTTGTTTTCAATATACAGTGTGAAATTTTAATGGTTGTTTTCCCGAAGCGAAATGAGTTTGTATCGGTAATACAATCGATTTATATATATATAAAATATTAGAATCCATAAATGGCAGATTAACAATTGTGATAAACAAAACTCGAAAGCGACTTGAACCAACAGTAGTGCATCGCGCGATATGTAGGTACGCGGCGGTACGTGCGTCTCATGTAGGTGAGATCTACCAACTTTATGTCTAGTGCACTACTATTGATTCTCGCTCTTTCGAGTTTATGAACACTTTTTTAATGATTTGAAAAAAAAAAAACATTTATTTTTTTAGTTTAAGTTTGTTTTTCGATAGTACTACTGATGGGTAATCGTCCTGCCGCGGGAAAACAAGCATTAAGATTTCACACTGTATGTATGTACCCCTTTTTGTTGATCAAGCTATTGGCACGACAAGTTCGCCAGGTATGCGTATTTCCCTTTTTATTATCCATTAGCGACGCGCCCCAGCCTCACTCGGGTGCAAATGATATATGTATGTATACATCACCGTATAATTGCAAAATGCATAAGATTATAAAATAGCTTGAAAGATTGTAAACTCTCGATAAATTGTCAACTGAACGTTTGGAATACTTTTGTATGCATTACAATTTGATAGTCTACAATCTCTCGAAGTTATTCCGAGAAATTGTGAGAGACATAAACTAACGACCTCTTGGCGACCAATCAGTGTACTGATCTGATATATAGACTACTAGCTGCTGCCCGCGGTTTCACCTGCGTGAATGTATCATCCCAAGGGAACATAATCCCGGGATAAAAAGTATGTTACTTCTAGTACCTCCCCGAATATGTGTACAAAGTTTCATGATGATTCGTCAAGTAGTTTTCGCGTGAAAGCGTAACAAACATCCACGCTTTCACATCTATACTAATATTATAAAGCTGAAGAGTTTGTTTGTTTGTTTGAACGCGCTATTCTCAGGAACTACTGGTTCGAATTGAAATATTCTTTTTGGGTTGAATAGACCATTTATGGAGGAAGGCTTTAGGCAATATATCATCACGCGGAGCAGCGATAAAGAATGTTTTAAAATCGGGGATTCCACGGGGACAAAGTCGCGGGCAGCAGCTAGTTTATAATATTTATAAAGATACAATTTTGATGTGTTAAGTATTCCAAATGTTCAGTTGACAATTTATCGAAAGTTTACAATCTCTCAAGACATTTTATAATCTTACGAAGTTTGCAATTTCCCGGTGGCATATACAAACCTTCCTCGTTTATAGCTCTTTCTATTAGTGAAACCATATCAAAATCCGTTGCGTCCGTGGTTTTGTAGAAGTAAGCGAACAAACTGACAGAGGCAGATAGCGACTTAGTTTCAAACCATGGAGAGATGCATTTTTGTAGTATGTAACCCATTCAACATTGATCATGCAACATTGATATTCTATTTACCTGGATTCTTTGCGATACTGTTCCGAGGTGGATATTGAAGAGGGTTCTGACTCTCCTGCCGTATCTTCGAGATTACCTTCCAGCAGGGGAATTATTATGTCATCTATCTGTTTGGAGAAGAATTATTGTTATTCGATACAAGACGAATTAAAAACAATATTTTGGACATGATTATAATTCTTTATATATAGCCTAGATACCTTGTATTCTATCATATAATAGGGATGTTTCCTGAGGAATAAAAATATGATCCTATTTAGTCCATCAGTTAGATTATCGAAAAATATTGGACACGTATTTTTTGCTTTATAACGTCTCTAAAAATTGACGAAGATAAACAACTTCAAAGATCATGAGTGGGGGCTTGTGACATCATGGCGTGGTAAAAATCGTCGCACGGAACGCACTATATCGTCTTCGTTTTTTGTTTACGTGAAAAAATAAAAAATACGTGTCCAATATTTTTGGGAAGTCTATCTTACGGACTGATTAGATTTTTTTAGGCAACTAGCCTATAATGTATAGTCCCAAAACATATGTTTTTGAAAGTACACTTTACTAATACACATAAAAGACCGTTAGCGCCAAACAATTTAAACAAAATATGTCTTATCCAATAGTAAGCAGGTACTAGTCAATCTTAAATCAACATTATTCACAGCACATTAAGTTGATATTAGTTTATAATACACTAGCGACCCGCCCCGGCTTCGCACGGGTGCAATGTAGATACTAATGTTTCCTCTACTATAATATGCATGTTTTATACATATAAAACTTCCTTAAGAATCAGTCTATCTATTAAAAAAACCGCATTAAAATCCGTTGCGTAGTTTTAAAGATCTAAGCATACCTAATAGGGACAGACGGCGGATAGCGACTTTGTTTTATACCATGTAGAGATGTGTTTTTGGGAAGTACCTTGCACTGCCTGAGTATGTTGTGTCGGTCGCTGCGCTTGCTCTCGATGCGCGCCTCGATGCTGGCGACCTGCTTCTGGATGCTCTGGATCTCCTTCTGGATGCTCGTCAGGTCTTTGCGGGCCTGCTCAACAGTTGTCCTTACATTTAATGTTGTTCATTCTCCGGACGGCTTAGACTGATTGTATATTTTAGAAAATGATTAGGGTTCCGCACAATAATAAAAAATTAAAATCAATGACATTTTTTTCATGCGGGCGAAGCCGCGGGAAGAAGCCGGTATAGGATTTATTGATTTTATTTTGCCATCAAATATCACACCCAAGTTATATCTGGTCGTAAAGTAATTACATCGAGCGAGTTGCTCTAAATTCTAAAATTTTGAACGTACTAGAACTGCGGCGAAAACTCGTAAGAATTATTTTTGTTAAGGGTAAACGTTTGTGTTATTTAGTGGTTACCTTATTGACGGCTTCGTCGGCGCTGTCCTGGCGGCTGCGCGCGGCCGCGCGCTCGGCCTTCAGCGTGTCGGCGCGCCGCAGCTCGGCGTCGATCTCCTGGCGCTGCTTGGCCTCGGCCTGCCGCCCTCCTTCCAGCTCGTCCTCCGCGTCTTGCACCGCTCGCTCCCAGCGGGTTACGTTCTCTGTCGAACGAGACCTTACGTAAAAAGGTGGGTAAACCTTATGGTTTATGCACCATTTTTACATTTTTTTCACATTTATGGAATACTAGCTTCTGCCCGCGACTTCGTCCGCGTGGAATAGTTACTTAACCCCCGATTTTGAAACTCTCAGCCCGATAGGTTTAAAATTGACAAAGTTTCATACAAACTTTCATCCCCTATTTTATCCCCTTGGGGGTAGAATTAATCAAAATCCTCTCTTAGCGTATGCCTACGTCATAATATCTACCTGCATGCCAAATTTCAGCCCGATCCGTTCAGTGGTTTGGGCTGTGCGTTGATAGATCACTATGTCAGTCAGTCAGTCCCTTTTGAGTTATATATATAGATAGACTAGCAGCGCCCTGCGGTTTCAGCCGCGTAGTTCCCGTTCCCGTGCAAATATAAGGATAAAATATAGCCTATGTCACTCGGGGAAAGCGTAGCTTCCCAACAGTGAAAGATTTTTCCATATCGGTTCAGTAGTTTCGGAGCCTATTCAATACAAGCAAACAATCGAATCTTTCCTCTTTATAATGTTAGTAAAAATTCCATTAACGACATAGACACAGACTCAACAGAATGCCATTCAAGTCGTTAGCGCAAGTTGGAAGTGCGCTAGCCTGGGGTGGGTCGGTGCAGCTACGAATGGAGCGCCTGGTCCCCTTGTTGAAGGGGCAGTGGGTGCTTTGAACAGACTGCTGGCCGAACTCGAAGGACCTCGAGATGAAGTTCACCGCTTCTACTCACCGACTATCGATCACTTTACAAAAATAAACAAGTATGTATGTATGTATGTATGAGATGCTACGTACTCTGCGTGTCCCTGGAGCGCTCGAACTCGAGGTTGGAGGTGATGCGGTCGATGTGCGCGTCGAACTCCATGCGGCGCTTGGCGCGCTCCTGCTGCGCGCGCAGCTCGCGCTCTTCATATTGTCTGCGAAAACACACATTTATTTACTGCTTAAATAGGACGAATAGTA
Organism: Hecatera dysodea; assembly: GCA_905332915.2. Lineage (NCBI taxonomy): Eukaryota > Metazoa > Arthropoda > Insecta > Lepidoptera > Noctuidae > Hecatera > Hecatera dysodea. The sequence continues at coordinate 20,870,105 of HG995299.1, forward strand.
CCTGGCGAAATATTAGTATATTGTAGGTACAACTCATGTTCTGTTTGTTTTCTAACTATCTGTAAACACATGAAACAACGAAGGGCAGTAAATCTATTTGTGAAAGCCGAAGTGAGGTCTCTGGATAAAGGAAGACAGGAGTACAACGCTACATTTCACCGCTCAGAGTGCCGAGCACGAGAGTTTTTGATGTAAAATTTTACTATATAATACTCGTTTCACACTAGTGTCAACACTGTGTGGATCGCCCGGAGGACACGGTGGAGCATACGGTGGAGGTCTGCCCTGCGTGGGCGGAGCAACGCCGTGTCCGTGTTGAGGCGATCGGCGGCGGCGACCTGAGCGTCCGGCCCTGGTTCAATCCATGGTCCGGAGCGAAAAGGCATGGGAAGCGGTCGCCTCCTTCTACGAAGCAATAATGCTAGCGAAGAAGGATGCGCAGCGCGTGCGAGAGAGGGAAACTTCACGCCCCAGCCGCCGCAGAAGAAGATGCCCCGGGCATCGGGAAACGCAGGGCGATTCCCGGTCACCCGCTGTGCGGGCTGCAGACGGCTCACTATGGGTGGCTCGCCGTCCGATAGCAACCAGGCGCGGGGCGGGGGCGCCGAGTGTTCCACGCGCGCGTGATACAGTATAGTATCTGTACTTTAAATACTGCAGATACTATCATATTGTACTATTAAACACTTACGTTTTAGGTATTTTATGCTTTTATCCATTGTAACATCTCATTATGTTCACGGTTTGACTTTTTAGATTATCTTCAGTTACATATACTGAAATTAATGAAGTGCTTGTATTAGTAGTGGAATTCGTTATTGAATGCTTTAAGCGTTGATTCTAAACGATTTCACTGAATATAAAATCACCTTTTTAATATTTATTTTCTTGTTGTGACATTTTATGTCAGAGTTGTCAAACTGTAATATTTTTCTTTATGTAATTGCTCTATAGCTTTACTAAAAAGGTTTAACTGTTTGTAAATACTAAAATTCACTTTATATTTGTGTTTAATAGATTAATATAAGATGTTAAGCTATATTCTGTTTTCCTTCTGTATAGCTATGTTATAAACTGTATTTCTAAAATTCTTATGAACGCTCTCAGACTTAGATTATTTGTAAACGGAATACTGGCTATAAACCTCACTGGCACTCTAACTGAATTGAATTATGAATTATAGAACGTGAGTCTTGGCTATATAAAGGGCTGAGGAGCCAGGATTCGGCAGTGTGACGACAGGGTTCAACTGAGAACCATCTACAAGTATTGCGCCGGAGTTCCATGGTGAACCATCTCCGAGCATAACGACGGGGTTCAACTGAAAACCGTCCCCGAAGTTCTCTCCGCGGAAGCGCTGGAGCCCGCGTACAGGCCTTACTGAGGGGCCTCGCGCTGTGCGGCAACTGAGGTTGCCAGCCGGCGCTGCACCAGCATCAGCTTCGGACCTACTGCCTGGCTTCTCTGGCATGAGCCCAGAGGCCTAAACAAGTAACTTTTCAGTGTTTTGACCATTACTGAGAGCGTTAGATAGGTTGTGGTTAGGTGAACGAGTGTTAGTAGTAAGTTAGTTCTAAGAATTTTTACTAAGATAATATAATTGTACGTCATATTTCCTCTTTTATTTATCTGTGAGGGAAAAACGTTACAACAGCTATCAGCACAGAAGACGGGACCCCATAGGGTCAGTGCCTGCTACCTTGCAGGGATTTGTTTGAAAGAGTCATTAGATGATTTTTCATACCTACAATAAAAAAGGCACTCAGTAGCGTGATGCACAAAGTAACTTTGCCACACAACATAGAGTGGCCACAAAATGTATGTAGAAACAATAGATGAAACAACACATGAGCGACATCTTAATTTCCTCATTTTGAAACGAAATCTTAACTGGCAGAACTCAAATCATAATACTTGAGTATTACTATGGGTGGTTGGCCAATCTGTTTGGAAGAGTGACCGCGGGCCTGGAACGCGGCGGGCACTAGGAGCAACACGGGTGGGTTCTACGGCCCATTCACAAGTTCGGTGTCAGCGGCGCGCGGCGGTAAGCGGAGCGCTGTGCACGCCGCGTACCCTCACTAGCGGTTAGTGGCCGAGGCGGACGTATTTAGATGGTCCGAACGTGCCCAAAATTATGACGTTGTCAAAATTACCCCTTTACAATTACGGTATCAATTTAAATTAATTTTACCATCATATTCCTAAAAACATTGTTTTATTTCTTCAAACATTTCCATACGTTAGTTGTTACCGCTAGCCGCCCCGCGCTTAGCCGCCGCTCACCGCGGCAAGCTCGTGAATGTGCCGGTACTCAGTAAGAGTCTGACGCTCCCTTCTAATGTACCCAGAGCGGGAGAAGTCATTTGATGATATCCCATCTAAAAAAAGTGGTGGATTTGCGCCACTACATACATGCGACATTGCAGTCTTAAAGAACATTGGAAATTTATTTCCTATTTTTTCACATAAACAAAAATTTAAGACGATACAGTACTTTGAAAACTCGCGTGACGTCACGCGTTGGTACACTTTTTACCATAACGTAACCCTCTAGATCTTTGATGCGTTTTTCTTTATCAATTTTTATCTATTTGAAATGGCAAAAGAACGTGCCAATTTTTTGAAAATCTAACGGACAGATTTAATATATTTTAGTATGAAGGAAAATACGACGGCTTTATAATAGGTAATGTGTGTGTGTTACCGTATGTTGGCGACGCCGATGTCGCGACAGAAGCCGCGGAACACCACGTCCTCCACGTTGTTCATGTTCTCCTTCACCTCCTGGATCTTCAGGTCGCGCGCGTGGATCGTGCGCTCGATGTCCTCCACTTGCGGCTGCAAATACATATACAATACGGTAGCTGACTAAAACAATCTGATTATTCCGTCACATAGATTTCCAAAAAATATTGGTGACGTATTTTTTCTTTTTTCACATAAACAAAAAATGAAGACGATACAGTGCGTTGCAAACTCATGTGACTCGCTACAATTTTTACCGGGCCGTGACGTCACACGTCTCACACTCCTGATCTTTAATGCTTTTTATCTTCGTCAGTTTTTATAGATTTGAAAAAGGGAAAAATACGTGTCAAATATTTTTCTATAATCTAACTGACGGACTAAATATAATCATATATTTTTTACTCAGGCAACATCCCTATTAGAATTGGTTCTTGTAAGAGCACAAAACTATTGCGTTGAGAAAAATATCGAGCGAATGATGTGTATATTTGTTGGTCAAGTTTGTAAGTATCTCACCGTGAAATGGAATGAGTTTGAAGTGAACAGTCATACCACCTTCATTGGAGGCACGGACATTTCACTTCAAATTAAGTTCATCTAAGTTTTAAAAGTGTGATTTTTATAGAATTAGGGTTAAATAAGTAGGTATACTCACACCAAACATTTCAATCTTCCTTTCGAACTCGGCGAGTTCCGCGTCCAAGGCTTTGATTTGTTTTAACTGTTAACAAACAATATTTTGATATAATTTTTTTATGTTCTTAATTATAAAAACATGCAGGTAACAAAACAAAAATCGATTTTGACGTTTAAATGATCCCAACACAACAACAACATTACGATTAGTTATCGAATCGAATGTGTGTGTGAATGTGCCTGCAGGTAAGTCCTAGGGCGCCGGGTCTGGCAGCGCCTGTCTCCGGGCTGCTCCAGTGCTCCAGTGTGTAGGTACACACTGTCATAATGCACCTCAATGTGTCAAAACACCTATGAATCTGATTTGGGGGCGAGGGATATGGGCGAGTTTTGTGAATCGACCAAGTTTTAGTAATGACTTATTAGTTATTTATTTTACCTTTGGCCAAGCTAAGTGTAATGCAGCCAAGCCAGCCAATAAGTGCAAATTGAATTACAGAATTCTAAAAAAGTTATCTTGAGCTAATCGTAGGCAAAGGAATTGCACTGCCTTCGCGGATACACGTAACACAAATAGGCCGCCGATTTGGGCAGTGTTGCATGTAAAACGGTTGGTTCTACGTCTGATCTCTGCGGATTATGAGAGTGACGGTCCTGGGACCTGGGACCTGGGACTCCAGGACCAGTCCAGATCTGTGTGTATACACCAGCTAGAGGACGATGACTGCACACATGACAGTGTGTGGTGCGACATACCGTGGTGTCGCGGTCGGTGATGGCGTACTTGAGGCGCGACTCGTATCTGTGTGTATACACCAGCTAGAGGACGATGACTGCACACATGACAGTGTGTGGTGCGACATACCGTGGTGTCGCGGTCGGTGATGGCGTACTTGAGGCGCGACTCGTATCTGTGTGTATACACCAGCTAGAGGACGATGACTGCACACATGACAGTGTGTGGTGCGACATACCGTGGTGTCGCGGTCGGTGATGGCGTACTTGAGGCGCGACTCGTATCTGTGTGTATACACCAGCTAGAGGACGATGACTGCACACATGACAGTGTGTGGTGCGACATACCGTGGTGTCGCGGTCGGTGATGGCGTACTTGAGGCGCGACTCGTATCTGTGTGTATACACCAGCTAGAGGACGATGACTGCACACATGACAGTGTGTGGTGCGACATACCGTGGTGTCGCGGTCGGTGATGGCGTACTTGAGGCGCGACTCGTATCTGTGTGTATACACCAGCTAGAGGACGATGACTGCACACATGACAGTGTGTGGTGCGACATACCGTGGTGTCGCGGTCGGTGATGGCGTACTTGAGGCGCGACTCGTATCTGTGTGTATACACCAGCTAGAGGACGATGACTGCACACATGACAGTGTGTGGTGCGACATACCGTGGTGTCGCGGTCGGTGATGGCGTACTTGAGGCGCGACTCGTATCTGTGTGTATACACCAGCTAGAGGACGATGACTGCACACATGACAGTGTGTGGTGCGACATACCGTGGTGTCGCGGTCGGTGATGGCGTACTTGAGGCGCGACTCGTATCTGTGTGTATACACCAGCTAGAGGACGATGACTGCACACATGACAGTGTGTGGTGCGACATACCGTGGTGTCGCGGTCGGTGATGGCGTACTTGAGGCGCGACTCGTATCTGTGTGTATACACCAGCTAGAGGACGATGACTGCACACATGACAGTGTGTGGTGCGACATACCGTGGTGTCGCGGTCGGTGATGGCGTACTTGAGGCGCGACTCGTATCTGTGTGTATACACCAGCTAGAGGACGATGACTGCACACATGACAGTGTGTGGTGCGACATACCGTGGTGTCGCGGTCGGTGATGGCGTACTTGAGGCGCGACTCGTATCTGTGTGTATACACCAGCTAGAGGACGATGACTGCACACATGACAGTGTGTGGTGCGACATACCGTGGTGTCGCGGTCGGTGATGGCGTACTTGAGGCGCGACTCGTATCTGTGTGTATACACCAGCTAGAGGACGATGACTGCACACATGACAGTGTGTGGTGCGACATACCGTGGTGTCGCGGTCGGTGATGGCGTACTTGAGGCGCGACTCGTATCTGTGTGTATACACCAGCTAGAGGACGATGACTGCACACATGACAGTGTGTGGTGCGACATACCGTGGTGTCGCGGTCGGTGATGGCGTACTTGAGGCGCGACTCGTATCTGTGTGTATACACCAGCTAGAGGACGATGACTGCACACATGACAGTGTGTGGTGCGACATACCGTGGTGTCGCGGTCGGTGATGGCGTACTTGAGGCGCGACTCGTATCTGTGTGTATACACCAGCTAGAGGACGATGACTGCACACATGACAGTGTGTGGTGCGACATACCGTGGTGTCGCGGTCGGTGATGGCGTACTTGAGGCGCGACTCGTATCTGTGTGTATACACCAGCTAGAGGACGATGACTGCACACATGACAGTGTGTGGTGCGACATACCGTGGTGTCGCGGTCGGTGATGGCGTACTTGAGGCGCGACTCGTATCTGTGTGTATACACCAGCTAGAGGACGATGACTGCACACATGACAGTGTGTGGTGCGACATACCGTGGTGTCGCGGTCGGTGATGGCGTACTTGAGGCGCGACTCGTATCTGTGTGTATACACCAGCTAGAGGACGATGACTGCACACATGACAGTGTGTGGTGCGACATACCGTGGTGTCGCGGTCGGTGATGGCGTACTTGAGGCGCGACTCGTATCTGTGTGTATACACCAGCTAGAGGACGATGACTGCACACATGACAGTGTGTGGTGCGACATACCGTGGTGTCGCGGTCGGTGATGGCGTACTTGAGGCGCGACTCGTATCTGTGTGTATACACCAGCTAGAGGACGATGACTGCACACATGACAGTGTGTGGTGCGACATACCGTGGTGTCGCGGTCGGTGATGGCGTACTTGAGGCGCGACTCGTATCTGTGTGTATACACCAGCTAGAGGACGATGACTGCACACATGACAGTGTGTGGTGCGACATACCGTGGTGTCGCGGTCGGTGATGGCGTACTTGAGGCGCGACTCGTATCTGTGTGTATACACCAGCTAGAGGACGATGACTGCACACATGACAGTGTGTGGTGCGACATACCGTGGTGTCGCGGTCGGTGATGGCGTACTTGAGGCGCGACTCGTATCTGTGTGTATACACCAGCTAGAGGACGATGACTGCACACATGACAGTGTGTGGTGCGACATACCGTGGTGTCGCGGTCGGTGATGGCGTACTTGAGGCGCGACTCGTATCTGTGTGTATACACCAGCTAGAGGACGATGACTGCACACATGACAGTGTGTGGTGCGACATACCGTGGTGTCGCGGTCGGTGATGGCGTACTTGAGGCGCGACTCGTATCTGTGTGTATACACCAGCTAGAGGACGATGACTGCACACATGACAGTGTGTGGTGCGACATACCGTGGTGTCGCGGTCGGTGATGGCGTACTTGAGGCGCGACTCGTATCTGTGTGTATACACCAGCTAGAGGACGATGACTGCACACATGACAGTGTGTGGTGCGACATACCGTGGTGTCGCGGTCGGTGATGGCGTACTTGAGGCGCGACTCTAGGCCGCGTATCTGCGAGTCCACGGTCGTCAGTTCCGACTCCTTGCGGGATTTCTTCATTGACTCACGGAGCTCTTCCGTCAGTTTCTCCTGTAATTAAAACAAAGATTGGGCAAACGTTTTAGTCCTTAGCTGTTTTGAAAGGTTGGTTTAATAAGATTTCTTCGCATTAACTCTTTTCACTTTTATTTTTCAACTAACTTTCCTCAAAAAAGAAGCTGTTTTAATAAAAAAATACAACAGAATTGGAAATAAAAAAACACAACAAATGATAAAATAATGATAATTTCGGAAGTCGGTGCCAAGAAAGAAGAAAAATGTTTATCTACTGATAATGTTGCTTCCCATTTTTTCACCAATGGGAAGCTACTGCATGAACGCAATACTAAAGTCATGGAGAAAATTGTACATAAGCAACTGCCTTGTTCACTTAAACTGAGTTTTTCTGAACATCAATATGGATTTTAAAAAGGTCACTATCACATTCAATCTCATTGTCTGTAGTGACTTTCTGACGGAGCACATGTCCAGGAGAGCTCAGGTCGACGCTACACTGACTATAGCAAATGTTTTGATCGAGTGTATCATGCGCTTCTAATGCGTAAACTATTACTGGCTGGTGTGAGGGGTAACTTGTTTAGATGGTCCTAACTTATGTGTAGAACAGGTGCCAGACGGTGGTCCTCAATGGGTATACGTCGAGAGTGATGTACATTCCGTCGGGGGTTCCCCAAGGATCCTTATTGGGGCCTCTATTGTTTAATATTTTTATAAATGACATTGCTTCTTGTTTCTTACACTCGAAAATGTTGCTGTATGCGGATGATATGAAGATTTTAGTCAAATTTCAACCATTGAGCATGCACGCCTACTAAAGGACGATTTGGACAGGTTCCACGATTATTGCACTAAAAATAGTCTAGATTTAAATATTTCCAAATGTTGTGTATGCACAAATGTACATACACAACATTTGGAAATATTTAAATGTTGGATTAAGAGTAAATACTCTTAAGTCAAATCCTGTTAAATATGATTACAAGCTATCGAATACCTTAATAGCCAGAGTCAGTCTTGGAGTAACTTTGGCTCAAAGTTTTATTTGATGCGTATATAGATAAAGTAGTTAGCAAAGCTTCTCAAGCCTTGGGTTTTGTTTTTAGGATTTCTACTGATTTTATGAATAATAAGACACTGAAAATTCTTTACTGTACGTTTGTCCGTAGCTATCTTGAATACGCTTCTCAAATTTGGAATCCCAGTTATCTACACTAATATTATAAAGAGGAAAACTTTGTTTGTTTGGTTGTAATGAATAGGCTCAAAAACTACTGGATCGATTTTAATTATTCTTTCACCATTCGAAAGCTACATTATCCACGAGTAACATAGGCTAAATTTTATTTTGGAAAAAAATATGGTTCCGTAAGATATTTGGGTTTTTCGGACACAAGGTGTAAAAATCAACCAGAAAAGTTACTTATTTTGCGTACGCTGCCTAAACTATAAAAGATAGAACCATAAAATGTTCTTATTAATTGTAGATCTTATAAATATCTACAAAAAAGTCCGCGACACACTACCTATCTATGTCGAGTGAGGCACAACAACCATTTTTTAAATTTATCTTGAATTTTTTTAACTACATTTAAACGCAATTATTTTACTCATTCTATAATCCTTATGAAAATAATATTTCATCACTAAGTACAGTTTATGAAGATAATATTTGGTCTTTGAATGATTAAAATTGGACGTTTGGTTTTGAAGTTATGGCGAAATTAAAATATTACGATTTCTGCTGCACGGCCCGTTGCGAAGTGGGCGTCACCAATCTTTTATAAATTAGCCACAATAACGTCTTTAACCCTTAGGCATTTCATCAAAGTGTATTAAATACATAAATATAGAAATCGGTTTATAAACACACAAGATATAGATGAAATAAAACTTCCTAATCTCGCCGCGCCAGTATGGCTATACGGTTGATTTTTGTTTGACGCGCAAATCGGCCATCCATCCGCTGTATCTATAAAAAGGCGAAGGAGCTCACGCGCCGACTTCCCCTGTATTGCCCGGTTGAGTTTTAAATGATTTTAGTGTTGGATAGCTCTTTTATTGAAGAAGGCTGGGATAGGCTATATGTATCACTCCTATGTATCGTAGCGTGATGTTTCACGCTAAGATACATAGGAGCTGAGCATCAATGAAAAATGTCACAAAAACGGTTTTTTTTTCTCTCTTATGTGACGCAGACGAAGTTGCTCGGGTCAGCTATTATTATTATTATTATATTATAAAGAGGAAAGATTTGTATTTTTGTATGTAACGAATAAACTCAAAAACTACTGGATCGATTTCAAAAATTCTTTCACCATTAGAAAGCTACATTCACCCTGAGTAACATAGGCTATATTTTTGTCCCATATTCCCATGGGAACGGGAACTACGCAGGTAACACCGCGGGGCGCTGCTAGTAATATATATATCAATCGACTTGAAAGTATTCAAAAGATTTTTTTTAAGATACATTGAATATCGCTCAAATACCTTTTTTCCTAACTATATGTGTCAGTGTAAAAGGTTTCATATTCTGCCTCTACAGGAGCGAAGGAAAATCGCAGATCTTGCTTTCCTATTTAGCGTCATGAACGGATCTACTGACGTCCCTGAGCTGGTGAGTAGGATTGGACTTCGTGTACCGTGTGCGTATCTTCGTAGTTCGCGTCTACTTCATGTTCCTCAAGTTCGAACTAACTACAGAAAGAACTCGTACATGACAAGAGCTTGTCGTGCGTTTAGTACGATGTGTCAGGAGGTCGAGCTTGATTTGTTTACCAGCAGCATTAGAAAAGTCAAGAAGACTTTGACTGATTGCTTTTTTGGTATAAATGTAGATACTTGAATGCTATTTTTTTTTTGTAAATTGTTAAATATACAAATATAATATATGAGCTTGATTGATCGTATGTAGGTATGCATGTATGCGCGTTAGTCCTAAGCTATTTTCATGAGATTTTTATTTTTAATCATTCTGTATATAAGTGAAAATTAGCAAATAATAACAATAGTGATAATGTGTGTGTGTGTGTGATGTGTGTGTGTGTGTGTGTGTGTGTGTGTGTGTGTGTGTGTGTGTGTGTGTGTGTGTGTGTGTGTGTGGTAATTAGCAATAGTGTTGGCAATAAATGTTTCTTTCTTTCTTTCAAATGGCCATTTTTTACATATCGTTAGTTTCTATTGTAGTGTATTAGCTGTAAGTTTTCCTAAAATTTATAAAATAACCTGAAAAAAATCACTTGTTCAGTAATTTTTTACGCGCACATTACAAGCGAGTTATGCGCAGTTTTTTTTTGCGATTTCCATGTTGGTCCCACAGTAAAAGTTGCTCATAATGATGAGCACAATGACCCCTTAATAGGTATTGCGTTTATTTAGTTACATGTTGTGCAGGGTAATAGGACCAACACAGCACATGACGACATGGTTAGCGCAGTGGTTGAGCTTTCGGCTGCTGCGCTGCGTGCCGCGGGTTCGATCCCCGCACGGAACAAATGTTTGTATGGCCTACAGATAATTGTTCCGCGTCTGGGTGTCTTGTGTATGTGAGTTTTCATGTTTGTGAACGCACCCATGATACAGGAGTAAATCCTAATATGGGGCAAAGTTTAAAAAAAAAAGAACAAAAACAGCACATACCTTCTTAGACTTGAGCTGCGAGAGATGTTTCTCGTCCCACCGCTTGGCCTTCCGCGCCAGGTCCAGCGACCCGCCGGAGATGATCCCGGACTTCTGGTAGAATGTTCCGTCAAGCGCCAGGGCCTAAAATAACACGGAACACATGAAATAAACAGTTTAATGACCCATATTATACACAATGTGGTGTTCACTAGAATCACTAGTTTAAGGCTTTGAATTTTTAATTTAATAAAGTTAAACAAACCTAACTGTCAGGTACATGATAAATTAAGGGTCACGTCTAACCGCCACATGGGATTGATCCTGCTTGAGACGCCAGTGGCGACTCGAGCGCTACATTTAATTGTGTATACCACATCAATATTTATACATACACTTACTTCTTGTCCGCGACTTCACTCGAGTTTACAAAGATTTTCGCAAAAAAAGTTAGCCTAAAACCGTCTCAGGATTATGACGCATATTTCGTTTGTTGTATTCTTTTTATGCTAAAGTAGGATCAGGCGGATCACGGAATGCAACGTCCTCGGGCGTCTCGAAGACCAGCGCGTTGTTGGTGATGTTACATGTTACACGTTACACGTGTGATACTCACATCGTATCTGCTGTTCTTGGACCGGTCGAGGTCGTAGGCGACGCGGGAGGCGTCCTCGGGCGTCTCGCAGACCAGCGCGTTGTTGGTGATGTTACATGTTACACGTTACACGTGTGATACTCACATCGTATCTGCTGTTCTTGGACCGGTCGAGGTCGTAGGCGACGCGGGAGGCGTCCTCGGGCGTCTCGCAGACCAGCGCGTTGTTGGTGATGTTACATGTTACACGTGTGATACTCACATCGTATCTGCTGTTCTTGGACCGGTCGAGGTCGTAGGCGACGCGGGAGGCGTCCTCGGGCGTCTCGCAGACCAGCGCGTTGTTGGTGATGTTACATGTTACACGTGTGATACTCACATCGTATCTGCTGTTCTTGGACCGGTCGAGGTCGTAGGCGACGCGGGAGGCGTCCTCGGGCGTCTCGCAGACCAGCGCGTTGTTGGTGATGTTACATGTTACATGTTACACGTGTGATACTCACATCGTATCTGCTGTTCTTGGACCGGTCGAGGTCGTAGGCGACGCGGGAGGCGTCCTCGGGCGTCTCGCAGACCAGCGCGTTGTTGGTGATGTTACATGTTACACGTGTGATACTCACATCGTATCTGCTGTTCTTGGACCGGTCGAGGTCGTAGGCGACGCGGGAGGCGTCCTCGGGCGTCTCGCAGACCAGCGCGTTGTTGGTGATGTTACATGTTACACGTGTGATACTCACATCGTATCTGCTGTTCTTGGACCGGTCGAGGTCGTAGGCGACGCGGGAGGCGTCCTCGGGCGTCTCGCAGACCAGCGCGTTGTTGGTGATGTTACATGTTACATGTTACACGTGTGATACTCACATCGTATCTGCTGTTCTTGGACCGGTCGAGGTCGTAGGCGACGCGGGAGGCGTCCTCGGGCGTCTCGCAGACCAGCGCGTTGTTGGTGACGAACAGGACGGCGCGGTGGATGGCGGGCGGCTCGTAGCGCAGCACGTCGAACAGAAGCTTCACGTTCTTCGGCTCTTTTATGTCCCTGCCACGAAAAATATTTGAAATAATGTCTTTGGTATCAAACGAGAGGCTAGCGCGGTCGCCACAGGGGGAATGAAATATCAGAAACAGCCGCGCGTGCACGGTAGGCGACGAGCGGCATGGATCACAAACTAACCGGTAAATCGCAAAATAAAAACATTAATAGCACTTAAAACACATTTCACGTCATGTATGTATGTTTTAAAAATTAAATGTATGTAGTTTTATAGTGACATTTTGAATAAATGGTGTCTGATTTGCAATGGTGATTTTTATTCAAACGAGTATGTTAGAACTTTTCAGGATACGACTGATTATCGCAGACCACATCAGGTGCAAAATAGAGCTATCCATCTCCTACTGTATGTACCGGGCAGCAAGTCGCGCTGTGCGCAGCCGCTCTCCCGCGCGGTATGCGGACAGCGTGCTGCGCGCTGCCCGCGCTGCTGTCGTGCAGGTGTTTTTTAACTACACACATAACATTACTGTCCCGCAAAATGACTTCAATAATATTTCTCAGTTAAGACTTTTGAGACAGTTAAGACTCACCTCAATCGTTCACGAAGTGGTTTGGCCTGGATGTAGTCTAAAGGCAGAAACGTTTCTGGCTCCAACATCCTCTCTTTTAGCACCTGAAAGCAATTTATATGATCAATCTAGCCTTAACTAGTTCACGGTTAACTAACTTTTGCCAGCGGTTTCACTAGAATTAGACTAGGCTCCCATCTCATCAAAATTCATCAGGATTCACTGATTCATAATATTCAATGATCCATAATAGAATGGCTATAGAGAGCATATAGCTTGTGCATGGACTACAACATGTTGCTCATGCGCTCGTGCTCGTACAGCACGAGGAGTTACCTGGATGCACCTCCTAGCAGTCTTCTCGGTGTCGACGACGATGGCCTCCATGTACTTGCCCAGCACCTTGGTGATGGCCACGTTGTAGCGCTTGTGCGTGGGCTGGCACATGTTGATCATGCGGTCGTACTGTCAACACATATTATTTGTACATGTACATTTATGAGAGAAAAATTAGGGTTAACCCACCGGTAAGGTGCATAGCATTACTTATTTGCTCCGTAGACAGTTTTATTCAAAGGAGGAAGAGTAAAAATGGAGTCGTGTTCTGGGCACTAAGCATTTATTCCATGCCCAAATAGATAAGCGGGAATGCAAAATGGATGAGCATGTTCAGTCACCACGCCGGGGATGTCCCTCTTGAAGCTCTCGACGATCTCCTGCTTCTTGCGGCGGCGCGCCTCCTCGTGCTTGTCGACGCGCGCGTCGCCCAGCGCCGCCGCCACCTCCTCCAGCTGCGCCTGCAGCTCGGCGGCGCGCCCGCGGCACTCGCCCACGTCCGCCTGCACATAAAGCTACTGTAGCGACCCGCCCCTGCTACCAATGGCGCTATTTATAAATACGCAAACTTTCTTCGTAAATCTTCTCCTCCTTCTTTTAGTTTAGCGCGAATGTCATAATAAAGGGAGTGTCAGATACCATGGAGTGTAGCCAGTATCAGACACTCTGAGATGGTGTGTCACAAGTGACATACAGTGCGAGATGGAGTGTCGCGAGTGTCAGCCATTGCGAGATGGAGTGTCACGAGTGCCAGACTGTCCGAGATGGAGTGTCGCGAGTGTCAGACTGTTCGAGATGGAGTGTCGCGAGTGTCAGCCATTGCGAGATGGAGTGTCACGAGTGCCAGACTGTCCGAGATGGAGTGTCGCGAGTGTCAGACTGTTCGAGATGGAGTGTCGCGAGTGTCAGAGACTACTAAGTGGAGTGTCGCGAGTGTCAGACTGTCCGAGATGGAGTGTCACGAATGTCAGACTGTCCGAGATGGAGTGTCGCGAGTGTCAGACTGTTCGAGATGGAGTGTCGTGAGTGTCAGACTGTCCGAGATGGAGTGTCGCGAGTGTCAGACTGTCCGAGATGGAGTGTCGCGAGTGTCAGACTGTTCGAGATGGAGTGTCGTGAGTGTCAGACTGTCCGAGATGGAGTGTCGCGAGTGTCAGACACTCTAACATGGAGTGTCGCAAGTGTAAGACACTGCGAGGTGGAGTGTCGCGAGGGTCAGACACTCCGAGATGGAGTGTCGCGAGTGTCAGACTGTCCGAGATGGAGTGTCGCGAGTGTCAGACATTGCGAGATGGAGTGTCACGAGTGTCAGACTGTCCGAGATGGAGTGTCGCGAGTGTCAGACACTCTAACATGGAGTGTCGCAAGTGTAAGACACTGCGAGGTGGAGTGTCGCGAGGGTCAGACACTCCGAGATGGAGTGTCGCGAGTGTCAGACTGTTCGAGATGGAGTGTCGCGAGTGTCAGAGACTACTAAGTGGAGTGTCGCGAGTGTCAGACTGTCCGAGATGGAGTGTCACGAATGTCAGACTGTCCGAGATGGAGTGTCGCGAGTGTCAGACTGTTCGAGACGGAGTGTCGTGAGTGTCAGACATTGCGAGATGGAGTGTCACGAGTGTCAGACTGTCCGAGATGGAGTGTCGCGAGTGTCAGACACTCTAACATGGAGTGTCGCAAGTGTAAGACACTGCGAGGTGGAGTGTCGCGAGGGTCAGACACTCCGAGATGGAGTGTCGCGAGTGTCAGACTGTCCGAGATGGAGTGTCGCGAGTGTCAGACATTGCGAGATGGAGTGTCACGAGTGTCAGACTGTCCGAGATGGAGTGTCGCGAGTGTCAGACACTCTAACATGGAGTGTCGCAAGTGTAAGACACTGCGAGGTGGAGTGTCGCGAGGGTCAGACACTCCGAGATGGAGTGTCACGAATGTCAGACTGTCCGAGATGGAGTGTCGCGAGTGTCAGACTGTTCGAGATGGAGTGTCGCGAGTGTCAGAGACTACTAAGTGGAGTGTCGCGAGTGTCAGACTGTCCGAGATGGAGTGTCGCGAGTGTCAGACATTGCGAGATGGAGTGTCACGAGTGTCGGACTGTCCGAGATGGAGTGTCGCGAGTGTCAGACAGTCCGAGATGGAGTGTCGCGAGTGTCAGAGGCTGCAAAGTGGAGTGTCGAGTGTCGCGAGTGGATTGTCACGAGTGGATTGTCACGAGTGTCAGACAATCCGAGATGGAGTGTCACGAGTGTCAGACACTGCGAGATGGAGTGTCACGAGTGTCAGACTGTCCGAGATGGAGTGTCGCGAGTGTCAGACACTCTAACATGGAGTGTCGCAAGTGTAAGACACTGCGAGATGGAGTGTCACGAGTGTCGGACTGTCCGAAATGGATGGTCGCGAGTGTCAGACAGTCCGAGATGGAGTGTCGCGAGTGTCAGAGGCTGCAAAGTGGAGTGTCGAGTGTCGCGAGTGGATTGTCACGAGTGTCAGACAATCCGAGATGGAGTGTCACGAGTGTCAGACACTGCGAGATGGAGTGTCACGAGTGTCAGACTGTCCGAGATGGAGTGTCGCGAGTGTCAGACACTCTAACATGGAGTGTCGCAAGTGTAAGACATTGCGAGATGGAGTGTCACGAGTGTCGGACTGTCCGAGATGGATGGTCGCGAGTGTCAGACAGTCGGAGATGGAGTGTCGCGAGTATCAGAGGCTGCAAAGTGGAGTGTCGAGTGTCGCGAGTGGAGTGTCACGAGTGTCAGACAATCCGAGATGGAGTGTCACGAGTGTCAGACTGTCCGAGATGGAGTGTCGCGAGTGTCAGACACTCTAACATGGAGTGTCGCAAGTGTAAGACACTGCGAGGTGGAGTGTCGCGAGGGGCAGACTGTCCAAGATGGGAGTGTCGCGAGTGTCAGACACACTGAGATGGATGGTCGCGAGTGTCAGACAGTCCGAGATGGAGTGTCGCGAGTGTCAGAGGCTGCAAAGTGGAGTGTCGAGTGTCGCGAGTGTCAGACTGTCCGAGATGGAGTGTCACGAGTGTCAGACACTGCGAGATGGCGTGTCGCGAGACTGCAAAGTGGAGTGACGCGAGTGGAGTGTCGCGAATGTCAGACACTGCGAGATGGAGTGTCGCGAGACTGCAAAGTGGAGTGTCGCGAGTGTCAGACACTCCGAGATGGAGGGTCGCAAGTGTCAGACTGTCCGAGATGGAGTGTCACGAGTGTCAGACACTGCGAGATGGTGTGTCGCGAGACTGCAAAGTGGAGTGTCGCGAGTGGAGTGTCGCGAATGTCAGACACTGCGAGATGGAGTGTCACGAGTGTCAGACTGCAAAGTGGAGTGTCGCGAGTGGAGTGTCGCGAATGTCAGACACTGCGAGACGGAGTGTCGCGAGACTGCAAAGTGGAGTGTCGCAAGTGTCAGACACTCCGAGATGGAGGGTCGCAAGTGTCAGACTGTCCGAGATGGAGTGTCACGAGTGTCAGACACTGCGAGATGGAGTGTCGCGAGACTGCAAAGTGGAGTGTCGCGAGTGGAGTGTCGCGAATGTCAGACACTGCGAGATGGAGTGTCACGAGTGTCAGACTGTTCGAGATGGAGTGTCGCGAGTGTCAGACACTCTAACATGGAGTGTCGCAAGTGTAAGACACTGCGAGGTGGAGTGTCGCGAGCATAGATATAATAAACAAGGAGATATGCCCTGTAGCCGAAAATGTATCGGAACCTGTGTCTCCTGTTTTGCCCTACCACCCGGCAACTACTACGCATGCAGTTCAGTGAAAGCAATAGATACGCAGTCGCGCACACACCCGCATTTCTAAAATCGGACTGTACTACACAATCAATTATAAACCTTATCCTAATAAACACAGCGTATATTTACAGTACACCGTGCAACTTACTCACACAAAAACAACGGTGGGTATCGTTGTGCTGTGCAAAAGCAATTTATTTTACATATACGCTAGTGATTGACTAATCGGAAAGTTATCGATTCTGGCATTTATTACACACACTATGCTGCCCATGTATAACAAATAATTTTAAGCAAAGGTCACTAATATGTTATCTTTAACATGCCGATTACTATAATACATTCGAAACTTTATCGAAAGTAAAATACAATTACCATAAAAAGTAAGGAAGTAGCACGAGGATAAGGCATAAATACGATAATTCAAAGCCAAAAACACTTGAACGATTATTTACCAAAAATTTAATGAAATCTAAGAAAGTTTGGTACACTTTTGTAATATTTCATTTAACAATCGACATTGTTGTCGACAGTGTATCTGCACAATTACATCACTAACTCGCGGCAAGAAGCAGCGGCCGTACTATGCGATACATCGGCTTGCTAAAGTATCGTTTTGTGATTTTTACATTGCTCATCCAGTCACTTAGCGACAAACTTAGGTAGTGGTTAAGGAGCAGTGTATTCATAGTAATATGTTATTGTCGCTTTGACATTTAAAAACAAAAATTACATAGTATAAGCAAGAAATATTTTAAGATTTGTTGTTTTTCATGATTTTAAAGACAAATATAGTAAAATACTTGTATTTTGATATGGTAAGTGATTCCATAATTAACAAAGTTTTGGTTTAGGCTTCGGTTTTTACAAGAAAACACTGAACAACACGGAATTCTTATATCTTATCACGCTCACGGTCGGAAGCGCACTAGTTCGCGGATTCGACCATTGCGTAAGACATGCTCGCCCAGACCATGTCGCGTGGACACCGACACGCCCCCTTGCCACTTCTCCTGTATTTTATATTTCTATGGTCGCGAGGGGCAGACTGTCCAAGATGTGAGTGTCGCGAGTGTCAGACACACTGAGATGGATGGTCGCGAGTGTCAGACAGTCCGAGATGGAGTGTCGCGAGTCTCAGAGGCTGCAAAGTGGAGTGTCGAGTGTCGCGAGTGGAGTGTCACGAGTGTCAGACAATCCGAGATGGAGTGTCACGAGTGTCAGACACTGCGAGATGTAGTGTCGCGAGACTGCAAAGTGGAGTGTCGCGAGTGTCAGACACTCCGAGATGGAGGGTCGCAAATATCAGACTGTCCGAGATGGAGTGTCACGAGTGTCAGACACTGCGAGATGGAGTGTCGCGAGACTGCAAAGTGGAGTGTCGCGAGTGTCAGACACTTCGAGATGGATTGTCACGAATGTCATACTGTCCGAGATGGAGTGTCGCGAGTGTCAGACACTCCGAGATGGATTGTCACGAATGTCAGACACTGCGAGGTGGAGTGTCGCGAGTGTCAGATACTCCGAGATGGAGTGTCACGAGTGTCAGACACTCCGAGATGGAGTGTCGCGAGTGTCAGACACTCCGAGATGAAGTGTCACGAGTGTCAGACTGTCCGAGATGGAGAGTCGCGAGTGTCAGACTGTCCGAGATGGAGAGTCGCGAGTGTCAGACTGTCCGAGATGGAGAGTCGCGAGACTGCAAAGTGGAGTGTCGCGAGTGTCAGACATTCCGCGATGGATTGTCACGAATGTCAGACTGTCCGAGATGGAGTGTCGCGAGTGTCACACTCCGAGATGGATTGTCACGAATGTCAGTCACTGCGAGGTGGAGTGTCGCGAGTGTCAGATACTCCGAGATGGAGTGTCACGAGTGTCAGACACTCCGAGATGACGAATGTCAGACTGTCCGAGATAATGTCAGGTGTGTTAGACTGTCCGAGATGGAGTGTCGCGAGTGTCAGACACTCCGATATGGATGTCAAGAGTGTCAGACACTCTAGCATGGAGGGTCGCAAGTGTCAGACACTGCGAGGTGGAGTGTCGCGAGTGTCACACTCCGAGATGGAGTGTCGCGAGTGTCAGACACTCCGAGATGGATGGTCAAGAGTGTCAGACACTACGAGGTGGAGTGTCGCGAGTGTCAGACACTCTAACATGGAGTGTCGCGAGTGTCAGACACTCAAACATGGAGGGTCGCAAGTGTCAGAAACTGCGAAGTGGAGTGTCGCGAGTGTCAGACACTTTCAGATGGATTGCCACGAGTGTCAGAGACTGCGAAGTCGAGTGTCGCGCGTGTCAGACACTGCGACATGGAGTGTCACAAGTGTAGAGACTGTGAGTTGGAGTGTCGCGAGTGTCAGACAGTCCGAGATGGTGAGTATGCATGTACGTAGTGCTTACCTGTAGTTCAGCGCGCAATCTTCTTTGTTCTTCTAGCGCTTGCTCGGAGCTCTTGATGTGCTCGTTCAGTTTGTCCACTCGCTTCATAGCCTCGTTCCTCTCGTGACCCTGTGACATTATATTTCATTCATATATGTAGTGATAGGGATATAGGAAGAGAGGGAAACAAAGAAACTCCGATTTATTTATTTTAAAGAAGGCTTACAGACTGATAACCCAATGACACAAATAATGTTATATTAACAATTATGTAGCTAATAACAAGCCTCCACAATATATAGCTAAGGAAAGTAGTCGATAAAAAGTACATACAGGTTAATATAATCAATTAAGAGAGTAGTTGACAAGTTAACTATCTTTAAAAAGACTGTACCAAAAGTCGTCTTGAGATCGCCACACTGGTGCAGAACAAGTCGACAGTAAGGTCCCTAGGAAGCCTATTGAAACTAAGTGCATTTCTTATTGAGAAGACATCATCATCTACCTAGCCTTTTCCCAACTGTATTGGGGTTAGCTCCCAGTCAAACCGGATTCAACTGAATACCAGTATTTTTTTTTCTTATTGAGAAAACATTCCGCCTGTAATTTGTCATTATCAAAGGTTCATTTAAATAAAGGTAATTATGAATAGGTCATTTATTTTTTTGAGCAGCATAGTGTCCTTTTTTCCCAATTGTTTCTTTTTTAAATCTTGATTATTGTTGTATCAATAAAGTTTTTATTTCAATTGTAATTGTCAATCTGAATGCATCCTCCCACCTTCTGCCTGTGCTTGTTCTCGAACTCGCCCTTCCGGCGCAGCTCGTTGTCGAGCCGGTCCTGGTCGGCCTTCTGCTCCCGGTTCACGGAGTCCAGCTCCTGCAGGTAGCGCGCCGCCTGCCGGGACGCCTCCATCTTCAACTCCTCGTACTCTCGGATCTGGACACACGAGAGGGTTAACTTTACTAATCACAAATTAATCAATTGTTGATTCTTGCCTTGGTAGTGGTGGCAAACAAAGCTGCTGTATTCATATTATCATCAGTAAAGTCTAGTTCATACACAGATTATTCAGACAGACAAAATACTCAGCAGAAGTGAGATTGTTTGATGGTTACCATAAATAGACTTTGTTTGTTGTCTAACCTATCCATTGGCAAAGAGTATTTTTTTCTACTAAATTACAGTCCATTAAACATAAATGTGTTCGTGATCAAAGAAATTGCATATTAGTCAGCCCC
Organism: Hecatera dysodea; assembly: GCA_905332915.2. Classification (NCBI taxonomy): domain Eukaryota; kingdom Metazoa; phylum Arthropoda; class Insecta; order Lepidoptera; family Noctuidae; genus Hecatera; species Hecatera dysodea. Next base: position 20,890,670 of record HG995299.1, read on the forward strand.
CAGTGTACCTCGTTCCAAGAGTAAACTGCTCCCACTGTATTCAGTCTGGCGCAGTTCATCCTCTAACTAGTTGGAGTCCTGCTACCAGAGACATTGAGGCTGGCTGCACTGACCTGAGCCTCCTCCAGATGCACGTCGGCCCGGCCCGTGTGGGTGGCCCCGAGGGCCGAGCGCTCCCACTGCGCCTTCTCGTCCTCGACCTGGCGCAACTCGTCCTCCAGCTTCTTGATGTCGGCCTGGTGCGCCTCGTGCGCCTTGCGCGCCTGCTCCAGCGTCTTCAGGGCACTCTCCAGCTTCTTCTGCGTGTGCGTCACGCGCTCCTTGGCTTTTATGAAGGTGGGTCGCTTCTTTGAGATTTCGGCTTCCTGTTGGCAAAAAGTGTTTGTTTTTTTTAAAGTTGACAAATAGAACAGCCAGTATATTCTACAAATACTTCACTTTGAAACTTAAGTAGGGTGAGCTTTGAACTGTAAATTGTAATTCAATGTTTATTGGATGATTGCCAGCTGACATCACTTGTTTTCATTGTGAGTTTTTACAGCCTTTATATCGGCTGTAAAAACTCACAATGAAAACAAGTGAAGTAGCAGAGTGAGCATGAAGTGAACTGTCACTCCATCTTGTTTGTATGGATTACTGACGCTTTGTTTAAACTGTTGAGCTAGGGTAGCCTCGTTATTTTGTCATACAGTATATTTTGACAGTCAGATGTATGGACAGAAATTCATGCTGTGTAGAGTAAAAAATAAAAACAGTACAGAACCCTAAAAACGATTTAAATTAGTTTTTATCCTGTTCAAAGATTATCAGCACTCATGCAAAAAGGAATACTCAATGATTCTTTTTAGCGAAATATGAGCGTCTTAGCTACTTTATGGAGTGGTTGGCCACTTGAAATGGCCACTCCCAACTCACCTAACCTGACCCACATTATGAAATGGACAATTCTATGATAGGGCCATGATAACTAAACCAGTTAAAAGCTTTCTTAAGAGCGTACATGCCGTATGGCATTTCGTACAAACTTGCAAGTCCTTATTTTCCGAAACGACTAAACCGATTTTAATGAAATTTTACATACCTAAGCAGGATACATAGGCCTAAAATGTTAGTTTAAAACATTTTCGATAAATAATGTTACAGTTAAATTAGACCCATACTAAATTTTCATACAAACATAAATTTCCAGTTATCTTTTTTTAAATAAGACATTTCGAAAATATTTTAGCTAACTTTTTAGCCCTAGCAAGATATTTCACAGTTAAAACTACTAAAAACCACTGACCACTTCGCGGATCTCCTGCTCAATCTTGGCGGTCTCTCTCTGCACAGTGCCCGCTTCCTTCTTCTTCTCCTTGAGCGCTTCCTCCAGCTTCTGTCTCTTCTTCTCTATCTTGGTCAGCTCCGACTGCTTGTGCTGAAGGTCTTCCTCCATGGACTGGATCTCTTTCTCGTTGTGGTACAGGTGGTACAGCTGGAGCTCGATTTTTTGTTCTTGCTATAAAGGAAGATACAGAATGTATTAAGTATGTACAGTCTGATGTCAACATTATCTGACCCATCCTAAAAACAAACGAATTTGGACATTAAGGTTGGCCTGTAACATTAAGGTTTATTCAATTTAGATGAGCTTATCAGACAAGTGCTCGAGGACTGGGACTGGACCCGACAAACAATGCCAAAGAATGGACATTTGGTTAGTCTGTAAAAATACTCAAACTGCCAGACATAGTTAAATATATGTATTTTAAAAAAGGAAAGCATAAAGAAAATAATACCTGTATAGTCCTCATATTCACAAAAATAGATTTATTAAAAAAAAAATACTCTTCTAAACTTACCAGTTCCTCTTTCAGGCGGGTGTACTTTTCAGCTTCTTCTTTCTCAAACTTGGCCTCTTTCCTCTCTGCGGCCACGCCCTTTTTCTTCTGGTAAGAGAACTGCGCCTCCTCGTCAGCTCGATTCACTTCCGCGCGGCAGTGCTCATACTGTTCCTTTAGGACTCCAGATCTGGTGGAGTCAAGACATAACATTCCAGTCAAAACCGACCAAGAGATACATAATAAATCATGATCAGACAGACTATAATGTTCCTACTGCTGGAACTCAGGTTCGTTTAATCATCTTGATATTAGCATAAAAATTAAGGTAGACGAAGGTAGGTAGGTAGGTACCTACCTAGGTAGGTAGGTACCTACCTACCTACCTACCTTCGTCTACCTGTGTTGTGTTTGTTGTGTGTGTGTGTGTGCATATTGTATTTTTACTTTGGGAGTTTGAATAAAGAAAGCCATGCCTCTTCTTTGTAACTTCTACGAGACATACTTGCAAAAATAACGCGACCAAAATCTTATGTGCTTAGGATGCCGCAATTCACATCAAAGCTCATATTATGTATTGTGCTGCTGTTTTTTATGAGTTATTTAATTTTATTTAGTCATGATGATTAATTTTTTTAATGTAAATATAATGCAATGCTACACCACTCAACTTTATGTAATTTATCTATTCAAAAGTGCTATTACTTCACACAGTATGATTTTTCAAAAGTTAAACAGACAAACTAATGATGTCAAACAGAGCACACTTAAAATCTATTCAGGGTTATAAGGTGTAAATTGTTGTTGCAGAATTTGTTTGAAAGAGTTACTGCGGCCCTGGAACGCATAGGGCACAAGAAGGATCACGGGTGGGTTTTAGTCAGTAAAAGTCTGACACTCCCTACCGCTCCACCCAGGGCGGGAGGGGTCATTTGATGATTGATAAATGAAAAAAAGGTGTAAATTGTTACATTTTGAGTCAAAGCAGCAGAGCCACTAGTCCACCTACCCACTGATCTCCTCAAACAGTGCAGTCCTCTCCTTGGGGTTCTTCATAGCGATGCTCTCTACGGCTCCCTGGAAGACCAGGAAGTTCTTGGCCTTCACATTGATGCCCAGCTTTTCTAGCTCACTCAGGTACAAGGACGTGTTTACCGACTGTTGATAAATGAGAGTGTTATAGTAATAATAATAATAATAATAAATGTAAAATTAATGAACTTTTATCACCGCTATGAATGGCAACGTTTAATAACGCGAGTACTCCACAACGATCATTGAGCACTGCGATTAGTTGGACGAGATTTTTTGATACTTTAATTTTTCTTATTTATTTTGCATATTAATTATTTTTCTGGAATACCGATAATTCGTACTTAAATAAAGATATTAACATCGATGGATCATTTTAAAACGCCAACCACGTAACATTTTTTAACGATTTAGATTGTAGAAAAAACAGTTTATAATTACTATGTTACTGTAACTGAAGCTCCCATTTCATTTTGTCGCATCTATTCAAAGTCATCCTGTATAATTTCGGAATGTGTACATGTAATTTTGCTGAAAATAATTTTGTTTCTCACTAAAGAGTATAGATCTGGCCCACAGAAACATGTCTAATAAACATACTAGCTTTTTCCAGTGCCTTACCTGCAAGAAATTAAAAAAAAGATCTGTGTCTTTTTGCCTCCATTTTATTTCATCTCAGCTCTCACAGAATCCATCCATTAAACATCCAGTTTATTTGGAAAACTAAAATTCTCCTACAAACTACTACAAAATGGCATCAAAAAACTCGTCCGCATCGCTATCGACTGGAAGTGAACCCAATAGACTGGCGGCATTGCCACGTTGTATGGCAATGCTTATCCTTTGACCGAAGTAAAATCCAGCCCTTGGGTCACGCGAAGTGTCAACCAAACGTTTAGCAAGTTCTTTAAATAACGCATGAGCACTCGGACCCCACGGTCCGAGAGTTTCAACCCCAAACGGCTCAAACATATAATTGCCGACTAGGTTATTATATTTCCGCCGTTTGAGGTTCTCAGCAGCCGCAGCTGTAGCACCAGCACAACACGACGAGTTAGGAAGATGGGATGGCGCAAGAGTATCGACACAAGTAGCGTCCCACACTAAAGGCCTACCCATCTTCCATGGAAATAAAGACATACCGTCCGGTCGCTTGCCATCGTCGCGTGCCAGGCCATTGGGTTCTAATACGGCAGGAACGCCGACGGCAACAAGAGCACGTCGGATAATGTCGTTGATGTTTGCGTGCCGTGCTATGCGACCCGCACTACGGCTGCATGACAGGCCGTGGTGCCCGAGGCTGTTGACAGCTTCGCCACAGTGACAGCGATGAGGAGAGCAACAAGAAGCGCCTAAACGAAGGGAAGCAGCGAGGCGGAAAGTAGTATCGTCGAACAAGGTGCCTATGTTCGACGACGGTAGTGCGTGAAGCCAGAGGCCCGACTCCCACTCGCCCACAGCCAGCAGGCGCGCACGCTCCACAGGAGTAGCAGAAGTAGCAATAAGCTTTTTCTGAACTTCTCTGCAAAGCGGCTCATCCCACCGTCTCTGGTTTGATGGGTTGTCGGGAGGATTTGCATTCGGGCAAGCGAGTCTCCATGCATTCACGGCCTCGGAGAAGTACGGCACTTCAAAATCAACCAGTGTGGGAGCTAGAATATTCCTGATTAATTTATCAGTGCCGTGAACCGAGGATATGAATGCCGGTAAACTAATACTGGAAATTTTGCGGACGCCAAGACCTCCCATACGGATGGGAAGAGTAGCTTGTGCCCAAACTCGGTCGTCCATGGTCACATTTAAAATTGAAGACAGTGTATGTTTGATAATTTGGTCCATTTTGTCTAAAAGGTGAGGGTAATTCCATAGATGGGAAGCACGAAGGAAATATGTTAATTTAGAGCCGAAACAGCAGTAACGGATTATGGTGATGGCCGAATGCATGTTAATTTGGAACAATCTTTCAGACACGTCATTGAAATTTTGAATTTTTTCTTCGATAAAGTTGGGAAAGGAATTTTCAAAGATTGGCGACCCAAGGAGGCGAAGAGAACTTTTGTCCATAATTTTGATTTCAGGGGCTATTGCGTTGAATTTAGAAAGCGTTAGATGTCGGTCAGTACTGTCAGATAAAAATAATTCGCATTTGGAAAAGTTCAGGTCAAGTCCTATAGAATGAAAATGATCATTCAAAAATTGAAGATCAGTTATTACAGAATTTACATCGCCTCCAAGGGTTCCATCGTCGAGATACCAAACATTAAATTTAGAATTTAGCTGTCGAATAATGGGATGAATAGCTAAACTGAAGATCACTGGCCCGAGGGGATCACCTTGTTGGCAACCAACAGCGGATTCCAAAAGTTTGTCCCGATATAGTAATTTCGAAGGTTGTCTATAACATTGCCAGAGAAAACTGAAAATTTGAGGTATTTCTTTTTTAGTTTCAGCCAGCAAGGTGTCTGATTAGGCTCAACTGGGACTTTATAGTAAAAGAAGTGGACTGTATCAACATAGGTTTAATACCATAATTATACACGAGAGACAAGAGAAAAGAAATGCCCGTAGCGGAGCGCGTCTGTGAGCTGAGTGGTGTGTCGCGCGCGCAGCGACCGGCCTGTCGCGGGTTCGGTACCCCGATACCCCGCGCATGCCCCGCAGCCAATCGCGCGCATATGTGATGCGCCGACATATTCCCCGGGTTGAAGAGAAGTCTTCAATCTTCTACTGGAAGCGGGCAGATGCAGTTGAAGGCGCGACGAATGGTGCCCCGCTTCGTCTTCAGTTCGGCCACTCTCGTGACCCCGTCTACGCCGGGATAGGTCTTCGTGACCCGGCCCAGGGACCAGACTAGAGGTGGCGTTGTTTTGTCCTTTATCAGGACTAAGGACCCCGGCTTCACTTCGCCTCTGGAACGAAACCACTTTGATTTGGCCTGCAGCAGAGAAGTGTACTCATTATGAAATCGTCGCCAGAAATGCTGTCTGATGTGCTGGATTCTCTTCCAGCGATCCAGCCTCGTGATGTTGGCTTCAGTCACCTGAGGATGTAGGACTGATAAGAATGGCCGTCCAATTAGGAAGTGGAAGGGAGTGAGTGCCGAAAAGTCGTTAGGGTCTGAAGAAAGAGGAGTAAGAGGGCGTGAGTTAAGAACCGCCTCTATGTGAGTGAGACAGGTAGCCATCTCTTCGAAGGTGAAATGAGTATGATGCAGCAACCGTTTTAAATGATGCTTACAAGATTTTACAGCAGCTTCAGCCAATGAATTAAAATGAGGGCTGTATGCAGGCGTGAAAACAAATTCGATACCTTGCTGCGCCATTTCAGATGCAACATTTGATGATTGCAAGAACCTGTACATATCGTTTGATGCGCCTACAAAGTTAGTCCCGTTATCGGACGTGATGCTTCGAGGCTTTCCACGACGCGCCACAAAACGATTTAGAGCGGCCATGTAGGCCTCAGTGGTGAGGTCGGTGACGAGCTCCAAATGTACGGCTTTCACTGCTGAGCAAACAAAGATGCACATATAGGATTTTGTAAGTTTGCATCCTCGGCCTTTACGATTGGCCACCAATACTGGCCCAGCATAGTCAACGTAACTATTTAAAAAAGGAAATTCAAGATTTGTTCTTGAGCTAGGTAGTTGACCCATTATAGGCTGTATGTTTTGAGCCTTATGTCTGAAACATTTGAGACACTTATTCACGACAAATCTAGACAAGTTTCTGCCACCTAGAGGCCAGTAAGTTTGTCGAATATGTGACAATAACAATTGTGGACCAGCATGTACAAGCTTTAAATGTTGCATTTGAAATATAAGTTTTGTAAATATGTGCTTACTGCATAAAACAATAGGATGTTTCACATTAAAATCGTAGGGGGAGTTATCGAGCCTCCCGCCCACGCGAATGAGGTTGTGATTGTCAATGAACGGTGTCAGAGGAAGCAATCTACTTTTGCGTGGTAATTTCTGGCCAGTTTTTAACAAATTATACTCTTCAGGAAACATTTGAAGTTGTGAATGATGTATAATTAAATTTAATGAATTTTCTAATTCTGTTTTTGAAAAATTACCATGCAATTTACTTTTATTTTTTACATTGTAAATAAAGCGTTTCACATATGTAAATATATTATGTATCTTTGTTAAGCTAGAATACTTTACTAATAAATCATGAATGATAGATGAATGAATGGTTACGTCTGAATGATTATTACTTAGTGAATTATTGTTACCATCACTACCAATGAAATGAGTCACTACTTCCGGCAGACTATCTTTCCCGTTGTTTGGCATGCTGGGCCACTCATTTTCACTATGCTGTAAAAATGAAGGCCCAGACCACCACAGAGGTGTGTCCACGATAACGTCGGCCCTGAGGCCACGGGAAACAAGATCCGCCGGGTTGTCCTTCGACGGTACGTAGCTCCAGGTATGACCACAAGTACTTTCCTGAATCTCATTGACTCTGTTTCTGACAAAAGGTTTTAATTGATTTGAAGGAGCAGAGAGCCAACCCAGGACTATGGTTGAGTCGCACCAGAATCTACATTTATGAATGGGCATGGTAAGCGATTCCAGAACCTTAGTACACAGCCTTGCACCTAACAAAGCTCCACAAAGTTCAAGCCTCGGTATCGTCGTTGGTTTGATGGGCGCTACTCGATTTCTAGAGACTAGAAGCTGTACGCCTATGGATCCAGTGTCATTACAAGACCGAATGTACACACAAGCGCCATACGCCTTCTCGGACGCATCGGTAAAGACGTGTACTTCATGCGTAACAGAGTCTTCACGCAAAACCCAACGAGGAATTTTTAAATTATTTAATGCTGTTATTGTGCCTTCAAATGTAGACCAAAGGTTTCTGACTTCATGCGAGACTTCGTCATCCCAGTCATACTTATCTAGCCATAGACGCTGCATAATAATCTTTGCTTCGACAACGCACGGACCTACAAGGCCTAGTGGGTCAAAGATTTGGCTGATAACAGAAAGAACATGACGTTTGGTGACTTTAGTAGTGGAGGTGATGTTAATTGTATAAGTTAGTAAATCAGAGTCACAAACCCAGTTAAGACCTAAAGTCTTTGTTTGGGATGAGCTTGGACATTGCTCCGGAAACTGTAAAGTATTATGTATTTCATTATTATCTGTTATTTCTTTAAGAATTTGAGGATTATTTGACCGCCATTTACGTAAGTTGAATTTTGCAGATGATAGAACGGAATGTACCCTTTTAGAAATTTCCACAGTCTCAGCTATGGTATCCCCTCCACTAAGAAAGTCATCAACGTAGAAGTCACGTCGTATGGCACATTGAGCACGACTGTCCTCAATGTTATCAGCCAGACTTACAAGACACTTAGTAGCTAAATAGGGTGCAGAAGCAGTACCATAGGTTACCGTGTTTAAAGTGTAGGTCCTAAGAGGTTCTGAAGGTTCAAACCTGAAAATTATGTTTTGAAGAGGTCGTTGGACTGGATTTAACTCGATGGCCCTGTACATTTTTTCCACGTCACCTGAGACCACGTACCTATGCTGACGAAAACGTGTTAGAATGGAAAACAGATCGTCTTGAACTACGGGACCGATCATCTGAATGTCGTTGAGCGACACCCCCGAACTGGTAGAAGCCGATGCGTCGAATACTACGCGTAGTTGTGTAGTGGTACTAGAACTGCGAATGACTCCATGATGTTGAATGTAATACTTCTTCATGGAGTTTTCTGGTGATGGAGTACAGTCTGAGTCTAACGTCATATGACCTAGGCGCTCGTATTCTCTCATGAACTCATTATATTTTTTATGAAATGATGGATCGCGTTTGAATCGCCGTTCGAGGGAAAGAAAACGATTTTTAGCATTAGTAAAAGAATTACCTAATGTACTAGGATCCTCTTTCAAAGGCATAGTGACGACAAATCCCCCACTATCATTACGAACGGTGGTTTGAGCAAAAGACTGCTCACACATTCTCTCCTCAAGTGAGAGTGAATGTTTTGTAGCGACGTTGTCAAGCTCCCAAAATTGAGTGAGGTCGGGAGTGACTTTGGAATGATGGCAAAAATGATTAGTGGAAAAACATGAGTGGTGCGAAATACTACCTGAAACTAACCATCCAAACTTGGTCTCGCATAATTTAGGTAGGTTTTTCCCTAAGTCTATCGTTTTGCTACCTACGACATTCCAAAAAACTTCAGCCCCTACCAGGATGTCTACGACCGACGGAACGTTAAAGTTCGGGTCTGCTAACTTAAGACCTGTAGGAATAGGGACGTGATTAATATGCACGAATGAAGACGGTAGAACCTTTGTGATTTCAGGCAAAACGTGACACTCGACATCAACAGTAAAGGCACAGCATAAAGACTCTATTGTGAGGTGACAAGACTGTGTACTGGTGGATGTGTGATTATTAATACCCGTTACCTTGGTGCTCGTACCGCGTCGTAACAAACCCAGCTTCTCCGATAAGCTCTGCGTAATAAAGTTCGCCGTACTGCCATTGTCCAGCAGTAGGCGCGCAGTGTACTTCTTACCCGTCACGCCAGTCACTTTCACCATAGCTGTGGACAGTAAAACATGCGCAGAAGTAGCAAGCTGCATGGCATTGGCTGAAAGCACAGTATTTGAAGAAGGCGAAGCAGAAGGCAATGGATTGGAAACAAGTTTGGGCTCGTTGCTTTCCAAATGCAAAAGCGTATTGTGCTTTGTTTTGCAATATTTGCAATGTGAAAATCTACATTTTTTAGCATTATGTCCAAAGCGTAAGCAATTAATACAAACATTAAAGTCAATTGCCTTTTGTATACGATTTTCTATAGACAAGTTTCTAAAAGATTCACATTTAAATAACGTATGTGTTTGAGAGCAAAGTGGACATTTACTGTTTTTATTTTTATATTCATTTTTTTTGTTTGTTTGGTTATGGTTAGAATCAGTTTTGTTTGTATGGCTATTATTTAAGGCGACTGTAGCATTCATTTCAGAAGTAGAATGGTTACCATTAGACTCCACTGATTCTAACCAGTCCGCTTTCTTGCTTAAAAAAGAACAAAATTGTGTTAAAGTAGGATCATCTTTAAATGTATTGTTTCTATGCTCTTCCCAGTCACGACTTGTTTTTAAATCCAATTTTTTAACCATAATATAAATAATGATATCGTCCCAATATTGAGTGGGCCTTTTTAATGTAGTTAGTGCCCTAATATTTTTGTTGATAATATCTACAAGGTTTCTGATGGAAACACTTGACTCTCTTGTAATAAGTTCGACATCAAATAAAGCTTGAAGATGGTTTTTAACTAGAAGTCGGTTGTTATTGTAACGTTCGCACAATAGTTCCCACGCTAAAATGTAATGATCAGCTTTAAAGTCTATATTTTTTATAATTACAGCTGCATTTCCCTGAAGTGAAGCTCGCAGGTAGTGGAACTTATTAATATCACTTATGCTAGAATTGTCGTGAATCAATGACCTAAAAGTATCCCTGAACTCTAGCCAGCATTGGTAGTTCCCATCGAAATGTGGCAAATCTATTTTAGGCAAACGAACAAAAGAATTCCTAAAAGTAACATGTGCACCTGAGTCAGCATCTTTGAAGCCCGCCTCCGACACAGCACTGTTGGCCGCGACACCGAGCAGGCTGCGCGTGAGTGCCACCAGGTTGAAGAACTGGCGGTCAAAGTCCTCACGCTCAGCCAATGCAGACTCGTCGTCGTCGGAAAGCACCTCGATCTGTGTCTGTAAGGCATCAAAGTCATTATGTAAGGCTTCGAACTTATTAAAACGCTCCTCTAAATCTATACGTTGCAACTCAGATATGGCGGAACTACTTTTAACTAAATTTAAATAATTGCTGTAAATAGTAAGCTTCGATTTAATTGAACTACGTTTTTTTATAAGTGTTTTTAAGTTATCTGCCATTGTAATATTAAATAACAGCTGAACGCACTGATGCTAATGAACTTAATAGATAAAAAACGGCAAAACAGCTGTGCGGTAGTGAAAGGATCGAGAATTAGTGTCAAGGTCAACGACTCAACACGTGTTAGCAAAATGCGAATTAGCTAATGACCAAGCGTTTTCGATAAGAAATATGCGTATTTTATTAAGCAGTGCCGTTGAAAACCCTATTAAGGCACTAGTATATAAGCACTGTATGAAAAAACTGAAAGATAGGAAGATGATCAACGATTTTCGGCAAGAAAATGAAAGCAGGAAAATAACTAATTGGAACGGACTCACTCAAATACAGTATTATACTCCCAAAGAATGACATCAGCTCCCACGATGACGATGCAGGCTGCCTCGGGAACGACTTCTTTCTTCCTTTCTTCGTGGCCGTACCGCGTGGTGCTAGCGAGCGGTCAAAGTCCGCGCAGGTGAACAGGACGACAATGTTGACGGCGTTAATTACGGTAAAACCGGTAATTATTTTGCGCAATCGAAGGACCAATGATTAGGCTCAACTGGGACTTTATAGTAAAAGAAGTGGACTGTATTTCAATAGGTTTAATACCGTAACTACACGAGAGACAAGATAAAAGAAATGCCCGTAGCGGAGCGCGTCTGTGAGCTGAGTGGTGTGTCGCGCGCGCAGCGACCGGCCTGTCGCGGGTTCGGTACCCCGATACCCCGCGCATGCCCCGCAGCCAATCGCGCGCATATGTGATGCGCCGACAGTGTCCCTATTTACAGAATTAAATGCATTTTTGATGTCAACCTTCAGGATGACCTCTCCTTATAAATAATTCTCAGCTGTAACTTAGCAGAAGATCTAAGCTAAAATGAAGTGGAACAAAGAAAGGAACTGACCTGTCCATCAATCTTGTGTTCTGATGACTGTCCTATGACTGATCTCTGGAACTGCTTTTCCGTTAGGTCTTCAAGCACAAATGTAGCTGTCACTGATGCACTGTAAGACAACAGTTCATATTTATTACAAACACATCATTTACTTATATAAACTAGGCATTTTGAATTACAACATATTTTTTTTTTTGATATGGCGCCCATTTGACCTGCACAAATAGGTGGAAAGTGATCTTGTTAAAATAGCTAAATTATTTAATACTAGCAGCGCCCCGCGGTTTCACCCGCTTAGTTCCCGTTCCCGTGGGAATATGGGGATAAAATATAGCCTTTGGTAAATGTACCTAATGGTGATAGAATTTTTGAAATCGGTCCAGTCGTTTTTGAGTTTATTGGTTACATACAAAAATACAAATCTTTCCTCTTTATAATATTAGTATAGTTTGAAAGAACCAAAATACATATGTCAATAAAGTACACAGCAACAAAACAAGTACATTACAAATTAGCCAACAAATCTTTACTTAGTATTTGTTGCATCAATTAAATGCTCTTGTTTAATAAGTATTCAAACATAAACTAAATGGTTATCTATATTAATATTATAAAGAGGGAAGATTTGATTGTTTGTTTGTATTGAATAGGCTCCGAAACTACTGAACCGATTTGAAAAATTCTTTCACTGTTGGGAAGATACCCTATCCTCGAGTGACATAGGCTATACTTTATTCCCATATTGTATATACTTTATTCCCATGGGAACAGGAACCATGCGGGTGAAACCGCAAGGCACTGATAGTAATGAAATAATTCCAGTATTACCTTCTAGACACAGGTTTGTTGATGGAAGCTCCATGTATTAGATCACTGAGACGTTTCACACGAAGCAGTGAAGTTTTCTCACCCATGACAAAACTCACAGCGTCCATGAAGTTGGACTTGCCTGGGGAGAAATACGGCTATATTAGACTTATTGATGTAAGACCAGTAGGTAACACAGGTCACAACTATTGACTATTTTCGAGGGAGATAATGCTTCAATAAGTTGTATATTGTAAAACAATATTATATTATAAATAAATTGTATAAGGCATTCTCTACATACATGCATGGTAAAATACACGGAGGACGAGATAGACGTTTTAATATTACACTTTTCTTTCTTACCTGATCCGTTGGGGCCTACCACCGCCGTAAACGATTCCATGGGGCCTATGCGGTGGTGTCCCCGATAGGACTTAAAGTTTTCCATATCAATATACTTGAGAAACGCCGGCATTTTGGCTGTTGCTGATTGGTTTTGTATCACCATTCGGAAATAAAAGAAATAGTTATCACTTAAATAAAATATTAGCGCCAAACATCGTCACATCAACAAAGCTCGCTGTCAAAAACAAGTGTCAAACAGTGTCAGCCATTTAAACTAGGGTCTACTATCTAGAATCCAAAAAACCGTAAAATAATTTAGTCGATTTTAGGGACGTTTCTACTACCGAGTAGTTTTTGTGACACATCTGTCATCAGCTTAATAGTTAAAATGTTCACAATGCTTGAAATGAAAACCTGGAACGCAAGGGTATCGCGAAACGTCAAACAGGTATGCTAGGTATTTATTTATTGACTTCCTTCGTTGTATTTGAAGTATATTTCAATCGATTATGGGTGATTCTATTGTTTAAATTTTATTTCCGCTTAAACCATGGCAGGTGACCACAGCCCCGGTAGTACTATAGACTTCACTGATCCTGAGGAAGCAGTGCTAATGGATCCTATCGACCACGAGCGTTGTCGCTACCCTTACTGTATTGTTTGGACGCCTATTCCTGTGCTAACGTAAGTATTCACAATTTTGTTAACAATGACTACACAAATATTAAAGTATTAACGATTCCCTATTACGTGGTATCCTTCGAACTGTACGAAAAATAACCGGTTCTACTCTAAGCCCAAAGGGTAAGGAATAGGTTTCTTTTGAATACCTATCTAATTTTTGAGCTCGTGGCTAAATAATAACTGCCGTACTGGTCGATTTTCAATGTTACACTACTTGCCAAGATCGGTCTTTGGGTGGTTGACCATCTAACATATCTAGATTCCTCTGTGGCTCGGAAAGCACGTTAAGCCGTTGGTCCCAGCTGTCATTTGTAAGTTTTAGGCAGTCGTTACGGATTGATAGAAGCCACAAAATTTGACTCCAGTAGTGCTAGGAAGTACCGTGCTACCTAGGGGTTGTGGACTTAAAATACTGGTATTCTGGTTTCTCTGGGAGCTGACACCAATATAGTTGGGAAAAGGCTAGGCAAATCATTTTCCCACAAGTTCATCCTAGGGTTTAATGTTTCACCATTCCTTTCCAATGATCACTAAACACAAGTTTAGGTATATTCACACAATGAATATTGCTAAACTTAACTTTGGGATAGCTTGTTCAAGATATATATTATGTGTGTTTATTTCCTAAAAATGGTGCAGTCATCTTCTGCTTGCTCAATTTGTAAAGTAAGTGTAGATAACATGATGTCAGGAGTGCTATTAATAAAAAACAAAATAAAATTTTCTTATAGTATAAATGTGATGTGATATCAATGTTTATGTGTTTATGGAATAACAAATGGGATCATAGCAGTTAATACATGCATCTGGCTTATCAATTTTAAAACCTCTTTTCCTTTTATTTACTTATAAACACACATTTATGTACCTGCACAAGAACAAGTTATTAATAAAATAAACTTTATTGAACAATGAGGAAAAATAATTATAATTTTCAGATGGATATTTCCATTCCTTGGTCACATGGGCATCTGTATGTCATCAGGAATAATCAGGGACTTTGCTGGTCCATACTTTGTGTCTGAAGATTTGATGGCATTTGGGAACCCCACAAAGTACTGGCAGTTGTCTCCTCAAAAGGCTGTAAATGGACAAGCAGGATGGGATGCTGCTGTTTCAGAGGCTTCCGAGATTTATAAAAAGAGAATGGTACTTTATTGTAAAGAATACAATCTAACTAAGATTTAATTAATCTTGTCATTTATTCAGTTTGGTTCATTTAAAATTTTAATTTTCAGCATATTTTGTTCTATGACAACTGCCACTCCCACGTGGCCACTGCTCTCAACATTATGAGCTATGGTGGCTGTAAGAACTGGAACATGGTGAAACTGGCCTTGTACATGATACCATACTCCAAATATGTCAGGTAACCTTATTCAATAATAATCTAATAGGTACTTATATTTGAAGAATAAATTGGTGGTTTGAAATTTTCTAAAAAAACCTTCATGTCAAATTGCCATTTTATTCAGCCCTTAGAATAATATTAAACTATGGCAGAACTAAGCAGTATTTTTTTTGTCATTCCAGTTTTGGAGCTTTTCTGAAGACTTGGATACCATTCCTTATAATAGTTGCATTTATAGTTGGCATGGCGTCAATCATATAAATTATCATCAGAGAAATGGATAAGTAAAGAATCTATGTTTTCTGTAGTGGACTTCTGAACTTGTTAATTCAAGATTATGTGGTGTAAATGATGGTGCTGGTGTGTGGTGGGAGTTAGGGCTAGTGGACTCATGTCATGTGTGAGATGGTCGGCTCGTAAAACCAGATGTATTATATATAGTGTAATGTGGTACTTTGTGTAAGCTACATGTCTGTTATAATACATTATTGATATCTATTTTGTATTGTTGTTGCTGATTCTAATTTTATGCTAAATGTTGCAATATCAATAGTAATAAAATTATGTTAGGAAGCACCTGTGTTACATTAGAAGAGATTTTAGTTCTTAAACTTAGTTTTTGCCGCATCTTACAATACATTAGTACTTATTATGATAATGCTCTTCTCGTTTTACCTATTGAACTAAACACTTTCCTACAGTGTTGCAGAAAGGAAAGACTGCCTTCTTTGGAAATGAAACTTTGAGTGTATTACAATAAAAATAATTTTATTTATATTTTATATTTTTATTTACACCTTTATTACTTGTAAACATATTTTAATACATAATATTATAAGATCTTATATGGAATCCTTCTGTTACGAAAAATTAAAAATAACATTCTGTAGAACACCATTATTTTCAATGGCTAATTTCAAAATATAAAATTCATGGGGTCTTTAGGTTTCCTCTTAGAAGCCTTATATTATAAATCACAATATTCATTTTTTTCTTGAGATTTGATCAAACTGCACAAAAAATATCAATTCTTATCCATAATAATTTATGTAACATTTTATGTCTGGTAACAAAAACTGAAAGAAAAAGTTTAAAGTAAAAATTTCTCCTAATATGAAGCAGTGCCAATATCCACAACATCATGTGCTGGAGTCAGGGTGCCTCTTTCCTATGACCAGCATATTTACTGTCCAACTTAACAAGCAGGTATCATATCTAAAGAATTATGACTCAACATTTTAAACTATCACTTATTTTCTAGACCTACTTGATCTTTTCTTACAATTATATACAATGTATAGCAAATAGGTATACATATATATTCTTGTGCTTTAATTTGAATTACAAACTATACATATTAGATACACTTTACAGTTTCTGATAGCTGATTCTATACAAAAATATATATTTTAACTATATGGTAGGAACCCTAGATGTAAATAAAAAAGGTCAAAAATCCAATTCAAATGAACATATCAATAAATGTTTACTGCAATGTGAAATTATAATACATATTAGCAAACTTATAATATTAAATATATTTATTAGCAATTGATTACTTTGTTTTTAAGGCCCTTCACAATTACACAATTTTTATCAACTCTCGACTAACATTCCAGGAATGTTAGATGCTCAATATTTATTTGTTTAACACTTTCCGTGCCTCAGCATATGGGTCGAACATAAATTTATTTGTATGTCCACAACTTGCATCAGGCATCACATGAAAATATTGTTGTTTGACCCATATGCTGTGTTTGGGGCACCGAAAGTGTTTACATAAATAAATCTGATGAGCTCTGATAGATGAACCCAACAAGTTTATATACCTTTTCCAATGATTTAAGTTTTTTTTTTTTTACTAAAATGCTCAAAATAAAACACCGGACAATTGTTATTTTTCACTGTCGTTAATTTTCATATTACTGATACTATAATTTCAACATTCCTTCAGAACACTGCGCTCTACAGAGAAGTCATAATCATAACTGCTCACATTTACTTTGTTGGTTAAGAATGCAAGAAGATCTGCCACTTCCGTAGTAAAACTTTCTTTGTTTGAAGCCATCTGCAGTGTTTTTGACATGGCGAATGGAACTCCTTGTAAGTAGTGGAATGTCGGATCTATTAAAGCGGCTCTTGGTTTGGGTGCGGGCGGCGCTGGTCGGTGCGCGTACGGGGCTGCGATGCCACCACCACTCACATTCGGATACAGGTTGCTTCTGGGTGAACCAGGATCCACAACAACGAACCCATCGTCCGACCGCGCTCCAGGAATTGGAGGAACTTCGTCCTCCACCTCTACCTCCACTGGCGAAGATCTTCGCTTACCAAATATAGATGAAAACATTTTTATAAAACGAGTACTATGTCACAGAATGTTGTACTTGAAGATTTTTTGTTTGTTTGTGAGCAATAATAATCTATAATAATGAGTCAACTTTTCTCCCAACTTGTGTAATTCTTGACGTTTGTCTTTATGACAGAAGTGTTTTGTCAATGACAGTAATGACACTAATTTCAGCCTTTGTTTGTTCTCACAGTGTGCCCAGTATATTTTTCTCTGTAATGCTTGATTTACATTGTGAATTTGTGATCAATCCAGCACCAAAGTCAATCAATGCGGTGAACTTTTCTTACTGATTTTGTGAGATGCATTTTGTGTCTCTGGGTCAGATACACAATTCAGATAATTTTACGAACTTACACACTGCTGCATGCAGTCGTTCGGGGGTTGCACCGGCTACTGGTTCGGTTCAACACTCAGTTCGATATTCCGGGCCGATTAAAGAGTTTTTCCATTACGAATTTCTCGATGACATGGACATTTATGTATGTATTTATGGGTCGTTAGCGTGGTATTAAGCTAAATTATGGGTTTGCATAGTAGGCACACTGTCTTTCTCGGAGATTTGTCTTTTTCTGGCGAAAACGGTGATTAAACATTGTTTCAATCATCAATTTTAACCGTACTTCGAAAAACTCCGGTTTTACCACAAGCCAGGAATCTAATTGTTACCTCCAAACGTTGCCCTGATTGGTGGTATTTTACACGGCTCCAATAAGATTCTTGTTGGCCAATAAAAAAACTAGAAAAATAATATATTAGTGACATGAAGAAATTGCGAACGGACTGATTATTCGACGTAAGTATTACGTCAAAATCTGGTCAAAACATAGATTTTTGGCTTGTTTTGAAGCGATATTATGTGAACCTTAATACTTTGAGATGAATTCGTCATTAAAATATTGTTATGTGTGTCCATTGTGACGTTAAAATGATACAAATTAGTATGTAAAACTATAAAATTGTGAGTTATAAAGACATTTATAAGATCAAGTGTTTGGAACCCCAGCTGGTGTAATCAAGGTACTAATAGTTGATTTTATGTGCTCGTTTCACGTATTTATGTACCTTATTAAGTTATTTCAATAGCGTGGAGGTCATTTTTCTGTGTACGATGTAGCGTTTGTTATTGAAAGCATCACCTTGTTGTTATTGTGTTGCACATAGCACAAGTAAACTCTGTAGTATACTCATATAAATTGCAATTAAAATATATAATATTAGAGAGATAACAAGATATTCGAGTTGTCACTGTGCTTGTTTTGGTTTCAAACTGGAATCTTATACAGATTCCAGTTAGTAATACTAATAGATGTTGATGTGCCATAAAACAATCAAATATTCTTAGCCAGGTACAGGTATTCAGAAATACATTCTTATTTACTGTGAGAATATTTTAACAAAGCTGTTTGTTTACTGTTGATATTGTACAGGAAATGTTTTACTTTATTGCAGTAAAATGTCTAGTACCTTTTGTAAAGTTAGTGAAATATTTAAGAATGGAAATTCATTGAACCTACTCATACTATCTATTGTACCATTAGTGCTAGATGCTATTTTGCTCAAAAATCTCAGATGCAAGAATGTTTCAAGTTACATCTACATACATAGATTTCAAGTGCAAAATCCTGTAGCATTTCTTAATCAATCCAGTGAGAAATTTTTTTACATTATTATTTATTTTGTTATATTTCTTTACAACTTTCTAATAAAATAACAGTATGGTAGTTTATCTTTAACTTTACTAAGAAACGGGCAATTTATTTGTTTGTTTGCTTGCAGGAAACTGGAGAAATGGCTGATGAACCTGGCCGCTCTTCAAACAACTCAGGTATGTCCTTGATAAAAAATTAAATCTGTATCTCTATTGTGATAATAATAGAGCTATGAAATCTGTTTTTTTCTGGTGTATTTCCCTGCTTGCCTTGCTAGGAACATTGGTTGGTCCTATCCGCTTTCCATGTGCTCTACAACAAAATGCTTCAGAACTAGCTTTTTCCAGATAAAACTGGAAACTGGATGGCCATCACGGTCTTTATACACAAATAAATTATACTTACAAAATATAGTGCTATTGAATGTTCAGACATTGACATACTCAGAGCTTATAATATAGTCAGGTCACCTGTTAACGTCACCGCGACTACCTCAACGTG
The DNA here is from genome assembly GCA_905332915.2 of Hecatera dysodea. Taxonomy (NCBI): domain Eukaryota; kingdom Metazoa; phylum Arthropoda; class Insecta; order Lepidoptera; family Noctuidae; genus Hecatera; species Hecatera dysodea. The sequence continues at coordinate 20,910,030 of HG995299.1, forward strand.
CCTCTAGGTAGGCTAAACATACATATTCATTTATATATAACAGTTTTTTGATGAGATTAGACCTTGGATAAGACACACGTTTTAGACTTTGTCGGTTTGATAGACATTTATAATATTGGTTTCTTCAAATGACTTTTTTCCAACCATCTTAGTTTGGGAAAGATATCAAATTGAGGGGACAACAGTTAACAGATATACTTAACTATGAAATCTGAATATGTCGTCTGATAAGATGTCATGTATGGGTTTAATATAAAAATGTTTAAAGAATAATGTTCAATCAAACTGTTCAATGAAAAAAAAAAAACAAAGAAGGCGGTTAGAAGTTTGTTTCCCAAAAATATAGCCATGAATACTTGAGTTCTAGGATAAGCAATGCTGTTCCCAGTATATATTAGACAAAATATTCTAGATATATTTGTTATATTTGTTAGTAGACGATAGGTACTTTTGGTAACAACATGTAAAATTAATATTTAATTTAAATTTATAATTTTAAAAGATTACGAAGACAAATTTTGATAGCATCTTATATTTTATTCATTTTCAATCTAAAAACAGAGCTGCTTTAAGGACAGATTAAAATAAACATATTCAAATAAAAACCATTAATGAATGCAGTAGTCTAAGTATAACCAGTATTAGATATGTATTGAATTAATTAATTATCATAATTACCTTGGCTTTAATGACGTAGATGAGATTTACCGAACGAACATTGTTAAGCAGATATTTAGGCAATGGAATAAATACCCATAGTCTATATTTAGAACACGTGAATTGTCAATTTATTAGACGAACGTCAGGCCAAGCGGGTTGCACATCATTTGAATGTGCATTTTTATCCACTTCCCTGTGTTTTACTGGCGAACAATTGGCTTAACAAACTCCCCAGCTGCAACCCGCTGCAACTCAGTATATTCAGGTGTACTTGTGTTTCCTAGTCACGAGTCTAGAACTGTTGACAACATCGCCGGCTGCCCAATTTGATTTTCCCGCGCGAAAGCACACGGTTCCAGAACGCTGATATGGTGCATCCTCTTCCTAGAAAAATCTGTAGGGGTCTGTAGTTCGAGCGCCTCAGCCAATCACAGCAGCAACACAGTGGTGGAGAGTGGGTGGAAGCGACCCGGGGGAGGGGGCCTACAGATATAATGCCATGGTGTGAGTAATAATTTGATAAATCTCAGTTGTTGCTAGGGTCCGCCTTTTGGTCTCAACATTAACATTTTCATAAACGTAAAAGCATTATGTGCTCGGTATTTGTAAAACAATTTATTATTTAAGGTATTGCTAAGCATTTTTCCGTGTTCCAATTTCTGATCACCATGGTTACGTTCTCGTATTTCTACGTAAATTTTTTCGTAACCCAATGAAAGATTCAACAGCCTTTTATCGTGAAATCAAAGAATTTTTGAGGCACTTATCGTTGGCGGAAAATTTTCCACGCTGCGTAGTACTCTCGGGCTCGGGGGCTCGTCCACACACCCATCTGTCGCGCGGTCGATGGCGCCAAGGCCACGGGCGCGTATCGATTTGATATAAATAGCAGCAGCCCCTCAAACCCCGCGCCCCCGCGCCCCCGCGCCCTATGCGCTCTCACTCCCCGGGACCCGGGAGCAGCAGGTTCGATGTCCGTCCTTGCGTTCCACGTGTATCTATTGTTGCCCTTTGTTTTAATTACTTTTGAGGGAAGTTCAAAAAGATTTTTCGTGATTTGCAACAGAGGAAATATTGTTTACGGGTTTTGTGTGGTAATTTTAATTAACAACTATCAACTCCTACTTATTATTGTGATTGTTGTATACATATAACTCCGGCAAAAAGTTGTTAAATAGTAGAAAATATTGTATCTATCAAACGTCGTACTCCGGTTATCCCGGCGAACTACTAGGATCTCGAATTTCTACGTTGAGTAATTGTATGTACAATATCTGTTATTTGTCATAAAACTCCGTTATTATTTGTCATGATACTGAACATATTGTCACGAAAGTAAGGCGTCCTCTTATTTCTTTCACTAAACACTTTTCTACTATCAATTTCAATACTCTCGGAGCACAATACAATCTATCACAATACGGCACATCGAAATTATTGCTCCTTCGAATTCTTGGAAACCGAATCATTACCCACTGTACCTACAGAGATTATTGGATAGGTTGGTTGCTAGGATACGCGTCTAGAGCCCGCCAGACGAGCGCGTCAACACCAACACCACCGTACTAACATCACATAGCAGTAATGTGTGTCGGCAGAGCCTGACACTACGGAGTATTTGAAACTTACATACCAGCCCCCCTAGCCAAGTTACAAAGGTTTCGTGTCGAATTCTGTTCTCCAATCGGTAACGCCTCGGTGTCAGCAACTGTAGAAAAAGATAAGTTTGTAGCCAAGTTGACGCTCCTGAGTCGGCCGCTCGTTCTGCAATGTCTTTAGAAAAACGACTTATTCTTTAGTCCCTGGCGAGCGTTCCTGCAAACGTCAAACAGGTTAAAATTTAAACTCTGTTGAAATGCTTTAACCTTTAAGTTTAAACATGTTAACAAAGAATGTAGCGTTGAACATTGTAGAAACGATAACAATTCATTCATCATTTTGGACGATGTGAACTTGGCTACGAATTTTCTATTCGTTTGCTCTAACCACGTGACTTAACTTTTAGATGATTTCATTCCGATACATTTGATTCGTTTTCGACTAGCGTTAACGATTGCAGATTATCAACTTGGCTAGGGGGGCAGCTGAACTCTTTCTGGCGTGAATGTGACTCAGGGACTATGTAAGTCAAGTTCAAGAGTATGATCAATAGAGTGCTTCTGTGTTGCTCTAATAACACAGCTCACTTCGATTATGAAGCGATAGGTTATGGTGAAGCACCCGTTCACGGTATGTAGACCCTATGGCGTTTTCGGGAAGTCCTAATCCTCGTTTATGTTCGCCCCGAGCATAACCTCCTTATTAAGTCTTATTTTTCAGGATGTCCTTTCGAGTCAGTCAAAGCCACTAAATGGAAATAATACGTTTTCGTTTGGCGAGTCCATTATTATCTGATTAACAACATTCAAGGTAATTCTTCATTCTTATTCGTGAATAAGAATGAGGTCATTTGATGTTTCAAATGAAGATGAAATTGTTGTAAGGATGATTAATAAAAATATCCGGGGGCATGTATGTTTATCTCTGGTTTATGATAACTTCTGGTATCAAAAATCACGCTGAAGAACATTTTTTGGCTTCAGCACCACGCCCCAAAAATGTCCATGTTATTTTTAACAGGATATTCAATGAAAAACCTTTCGTTTGGGTAATTCCTCAGTATCTTTGTCTTATTAGTGTAGTTTTGAATTTGATGACAAAATTAAACTTTCTGACCTACCTCGGTAAAAACTCGGAACACTAATAAAGCAATATGAGGGACCATCAAGCCGTCGACAGAGTCGAGTGGGCGTCGCCCGATGGGTTCCATGTCGTTCCCATTTGACCTTAGCTCCGACATATTCTATTTGGGTTGCCGGGGTCAGATGACACATCATGTCAGACCGCAGCTGTCCACTTGTCCAGTGCTGGAAATAGGCTCCCCCTGATAAATATGGAAAATTATGCAAATTATTGAGTAGTGATCACAGTCTCCTGAAATCAGTAAACAGTTGGACGCATAAAATCATTGAATTTTGTAAGTAGGTATCTTATCAAAAAGATATAAAGATAAATGATGGTAAGCTCTATCATTAGTAATCATTCACTTTTCAGGCAGTGATTTGCCTAGGTCCGCTGGTCACGTCTTTTATAGCCATCGGAATTTTGAGAAAACCCCATTGATCGACCTTTAGATACCGTAGGTAGCTTCGCAAAAAGCTAAAATTGTAATTCTTCCTTAATTTCGTATGAAAAGTTACCGATTTTTGGCATCATATTTTGGAGTCTTGGCTACCTCAAAGTTGAAATTCGTCTTTATAAAATGTTGAAGTAGTTCGCCCTATGGCTGTAAATGTAAGACTGTAGCACGCAAATACTAACATTGACTTTGCGAACGCTCCGTAAGGACAAATAATCCAAATCATGTGTTGCTTTAGGCACCCTTTCAATGCTAAGAGTTTCGTGAAGGGTGCAGTGTTGTTTGCGTTAAAATCGCGGAGTTGTGGGGAGTCAGTCGCTGGTAGATCGTAGTTCACGACCTGCGCCCTACACCGCTTGTGGAGGCGAAGCACTTACGTTTTTGATCATCTCTGTGGGTGGCTTGTAACTGAAAGTAAATAAGTCGTAGCTCAAAACCATTACAACAACGTAGGTGTTGTTTGCGTGTTTTTTCTTGGAATCCGATGCGAAAGGCGATGTTACACTTAATCGTATTATCACAATACCTAGGTGACAAAAAAACCTAATTAGTCCGAAAATATTGGACAGGTATCTATTCTTATTTCACGTAAACAAAAAATTAAGACGATATAGAGCGTTAAAAAAAGAGTGGCTAAAGTATAACAGCCGCACGGGTCGACCTTCAAGGTTAAGTAACGTTTGCCAAGGTTGGTCTGTGGATGGGTGACCATCTTAACATACCGAGTTTCCTCCGTGCTTCGGAAAGCACGCTAAGCCGTTGGTCCCGGCTGTCATTTGTAAGTCGTTACGGATTGTCAGAAGCCAGAAAATCTGACTCCAGTCTTGCCAAGATGTATCGTGTTACCCGGTTGATGGGTTGTGGAGGTCTAGTAGGCAGCCGCTCCACGTAAAATACTGATATTCAGCTGAATCCGGTTTGACTGGAGGCCGACCCCAGTATAGTTGGGAAAAAGCAAGGCAGATGACTATGAGTTCGTTGAAAACTCGCGTGACATCACAACGTGCTACAATTTTCACTAGCGTCGTGACGTCACTAGCCCCCACTAGAATTTTATATTATTATTATATATTTTACGATTTGAAATGACAAAATATACGTGTCCAATATTTTTTTTCAATCCCACAGACGGACTAAATGGAATTATGATTTTTATATCAAGTAATATACCTAATTGGCGTTGTCTCTGGTGTTGCTGTCGGTCATTTGTTTGTGGCCACTTCAGACGGTCGTGATATTATGTAGGTACACCCCCGTTATTCCCGTTCCCGTGGGAATATGGGGATATAATATAGCCTATGTTCACCGGAGATAGTGTAGCTTCCAAACAGTGAAAGAATTTTTCAAATCGGTCAAGTAGTTTCGGAGTCTTTTCAATGCAAACAAACAAACAATCAAATCTTTCGTTAATGTGACTACTAAAAGTAAACCAGAGCAAATCTTTATCAGTCTTAAAACGTTTCCCACTAAAGAGCACTACCTGCTTAATCTCCAGCAAATAGTTGCATTCAATTGAAATCGCTATGTAGGTTATTTGAGCGCATTACTTGGCACCTCGCCAGAATATGTCAATATTGGTCCAGCGTTTACAATGTAAAAATGTAGAATTTAACAGTATAATGACTTGTAATTTTAATGTAGCACTAAGAGTGTGTACAGTTCGTGGCATCTGTTAAGATTATGGTAAAGTCGTAGGCATCGGACAACTAAGCGGGCGTTTAATTCTTTTTTCTTTTTTTTTTTTAATAACCTTGCCCCACACTAGGAATTTCGCCTGTGTCACCCAGTGTGCGTTTACAATATAAAATCGAAAACATAGACAATACAGAAAACATATCACAATATTGTAGCCCACAAAGCTGTTCACAGATAAGCGATAATACATAGAAAATAAATCAGTAAGGTGACAGATACGTGATACTTAATTAAACATGCTAAACAATAGTGTGTTAATTAAAATATTAAACAAATTAATAAAAGTAATAGATCAAAGTAGAATGAACCGAAAGAAAACGGAAGATTCATGAAAGGTCCTTCAGTATAAGACTTAAACTTATAGATAGTACATGTAAAAATGTCGCGACCATTCTGCGGCCAGGCGAACGCAAACCAGAGTTGGACTTGCAAGAGCCCACTGAAATCAATCTGCCAACGCGCACCCTTTGCCTATGAACTGTCCTAGGAACCACATAGCATAACATGTTTAACAATTCAATGAAGTCGAACTTATTTCTAACAATATTGTATAAATTTACGGCTTCTAAGTACTGACGTCTATTTTCAAGTGTTGTAGGCTTGTACTTGGTAAGCAAGTTTTGGTAAGACCAATAATAACCATAACCTGTAGTCCTGTAGTGACACATGTTCAATCATTTCAATATACTTTTTGTAGAATGCACTCCAAACGGACACGGAGTAACTGAGAACGAACTAGGGACTTATACAAGTTGAGATAGGAACACGTATTTTTAATGTCGATTGTAGAACGCTTTATAAATCCGAATAGTTTAATGTTGAGTTGTTCTTCGAAAATTTTAAATAATAAGTCTTATCTGTTGTTTTTATTAATTGAATGCAGCACACCGTTCTCGGGTTGGCGCAACATGTATCTCATCATCCTCCACATAAGTTATCTATCATTTCTTTGGTCGTTAATATTCACACGCAAAACTTTTCTCATTAATTTCATGCTATCGTACTATCCTGATACCAAAAATAAACTATTTCACTAACTTAACGCTAACCATGAACTAACAATGTAATCGTATGATATCATCAGCTCATAGGTTCGTGAGCATTGGCCCCTCTCCAAGTCCCCGTCAAACGCTTGTCCCCACATTGGCTGCGCGGGCGCCGACCATAGCTGTATCGATCAAGATTGACAAATCCTCGGGTTTATACGTTGCCGCCACGTAAGCTCAGACGTCACTAATCGCTGACTTATCAGCGATGAGCTGGTTATTTGTTTTGCTTATATGGGCATCATGATCGTAATCACCGCACATTAAAAAAAAAGTGTTTATGCAGATTATCATGTGCCCTTTGAACCGTGCATTTTGTTTGAGAGTATAAAGTAGCCAATAACATTCAGCCATAGTGTAGCTTCCTATCGGTTTCGTGAAAAGAATTTCGTGATTGGATCAGTTTAGACCACTATTAGATACTACAAACATACAAACAATCATATCTTCTTCGGACGTACGAAATTATGCCACGGGACATGAGTATGGAAAAATGCCCTATGTTCTATCCAGATTTAGGTCATGTTCCACCCGTGTGCCAGGTGTATTCTATTATATGAGTTCATATAATATTGTTTTTTATTTTTGATGACTATGTAGGTCAATCTGTTTTTACTTTATTGACTCAATCTACTCTTTACAATGTTTTATAGTGAATTGATTTATGATTTCCATGTTGGATATTTTTTTTTCTACCTTTGTCATGTATTAATGACTTTGCATACTATTGTATAAATTCAAGTTCTTAAAAAGCAATAGACAGATGTGTTGCTGGGGAGTTTGACGCCGCTTCTTCTTCCCAGCTAAAACACTAGGAAGTGGTGACGGGTGGGCGTTTTGGGGGTCTGTCTTTATGTAAAATTTGACGTTCAAAAAGTGCTGTCTCTCAGCCTAGTTTGACTAAATGACTTTTTGATTTTGATTCACCTCTCGGGCGCGAGGGCGCTGCTGCGTGCTCTTGACATTGACCTAAGCCTTCGCAACAAGTTCAAGTCGCCATGTTCGCCGTTCTAGTAAATCCCCGATCTGTTTGCCTACTCGCGCTTGTTTGCTCGCGATCAATTAGTCAGAGAATGTAATACTTCCGTTGAAAAAATGTACACAGGTTTAAGTGCTGTTTCGGTGTTAAGACTACTTATTATTTCATGCAATGCAAATGATTAATCACTATGTTTGCTTAGTAAATATTAGGCTGAATATCTTAGTTTACATCATAAATCACGATGTACCAGCTCGTATCGTCGATGGCAATTTTAATTATAATACTGCAGACGGGTAATAAAAAACTTCTCTCAAACTTTTTTTCTAAACTCGGGTTTGAGGTCACGTGTCACAAAAGGCTCACTTTCTCTTTTATCTAAGTTATTGGTGTGGATCATTTATAATCTTAGTAGACCCATCTTCATTTACTTTAAAGCCTTAATCTCAGCGACTAAAATATTTATAACGAAAAGGTGACATCAAAGCCCTGAAGACGCGAATAAGTTTCGTAGGCCGCTACGCCGTAGTCCGTAGCCCGTAGCCCGTAGCAACGCCTACGGACACTATCCCCGTCCCGTACATTTATTAGATCGTCTGGTCGATAATTATCAACCTAATTTAAACCTATTTATATTTATGTCACATTCATAATTTTATGCTAATGCTACAAATGTATGCATATACAAACACGTCTTTTTTCCGCGAAGGGTGTAGGCAGATAATTTGCCAACTGCTGTATAATTTAGTCCCTACGTATTTAGAAGAATATAAACCAAATCAACCTATCATAAAACATCCCCCCCATGTAACATATGGCGAGTTTAAGGATTTTCATTCTTTCTTTAAAAAAAAATTGTTAAATCTATACATTTATTTTATAATATAATATGTATAAAGCTGAAGAGTTTGTTTGCTTGAACGCGTTAATCTCAGGAGCCGATTTGAAAAATTATTTCTATGTTAGATAGCCCATTTATCGAGGAAGGCTATGAGCTATATATCATCACGCTAAGTCAAATAGGAGCGGAGCAGTCAGCTCAGCTAGTTTGTAGTATGAAATGTGTTCTGTTTTTCTCCGCCCACTACAATATATCCTACCTGGTAAATGTACTTACTGAACTCGCGGTACTGTGCTGCTAATATACTAATTTACCGAGTGAGGCGGGAAGCTTGAGTCACCACGTGTTCCGACCGACGTCCATTACTGCCGCCTTGTAAATGTAATTAACTTAACCCAATCGTTTACACCCGGGCGTATGTTTCTTCTACCTACTGATACTCCCAGTTAAGTTCCAAGTGATAATCACAAGAAAAGCTACCAGTAGCGCCATCTATCGTCAAACTGTAGGAAATTGCTACTTGATAAAAGCTTCCTAAGTGGTAATGTCTTGGCGCTAGTTTATCTGAGTATTTGTTCAAAAATCTTTGTACTGTTTTTTTTTTAAACTAACCTGTTTCAAATTAGCTTAACGCAAAATCCGAAAATCTCCCGGAGTTCAGCAACTTTATAAAAATCGAGCGTATATATTTAAGCCGCGGGCTTCAGCTCGTTCCTGGCTGTCGCTAAGGCCCGGCCGAGGCTCACTCGGAGCCATCCCCTCAAAACAAATCTGTATCAGAAAAACAAATTATCATCCATCTCTTGTTGTGACTGCGGTTGTTTGGTTACCAAGGTCAAGGGCACATTTGGGCAGGGGAGAGCAGGCGCGCGGTTGGGTGGGGGGAGGGCGAGGGTACGATGGGCGTGGCTGAGCTTCGGCCAGAAATAGACACAGCAACGTTTGTCAACACACGCCTACGCAGCGTGGCTCCGGCCGCCCGGCTGAGGGGATCCCGGACCGAAAGCCGAAAGGTGGCCGCGTTTCCCCCCCCCCTCCCCCCTCCACGCTTATTCCGGGAACTTGGAGGAAAACTTTGCTTATGCAGTACTGGAAGCCAGAATTTAGTGGATGATGGAAAGCTGCTGATGGGGACATGTTAGACGTGTTCGTTGTGTATGTGCAGCATCAGATTTGTTTTGTTGTGTGGACTTAGGGTTGGGATTGGCCAAATCACCTCTTTTTCGTTGCAGTAATCCAAGTTATCTAGTGTAGTTGTTAACTTCTCATCTAAAATGAATCACAACACAAATAAAAATAAACGTTACATTCATAATTTCAACGATTGGCTCTCTTGTGGACGTGGACTCTACTGATATAACCGCGCCCATGTTTAATATATTCTGCTACTTAAAATGAAAGAAAAGCCGAAACAATAGGGAATTGTAGATCAATCACTATGGTCCCTTAATTCTGTGCAATTGTTATAAAAATGTTTGGTGTAGACTACATAATTAAGAGAAACAGACTTATTTTAAAGGTTACATGGTGCCTACGGGCTTATAAGAAAGGCTGTTATGGTAAGATGCAACATTTAATCCATGAGTTGAGTAAGAGTTATGATAAATTATATTTATTTTGTAAGTAGGTTAAACATAACACTTTTACACGTCAAAATATATTACTGATCATTTTAAGCTAGATGAAGCAATTGAGTTGGTTAGCCATTTTTGTTTGTTTTTTTTTTTATAAATATTTACCGGCTTTGTTCGCGTGGATGTCAAAAAAAATATGTCACATAAATAAAATGTACTACTACTTCAAATGAATTAATAATACTGATGATTTTTTTATGAATCAGAAGATTTATAGAAGCTCCTGGCTAAATAATACAGGGCTCCATGTTTTGTGTGGAAAGAAAGAAAGAAAGAAAAATGTTTATTTAGGACTCGCACAAAACAGATAAAATTAAAAATTAAAAAAACATAATTAAAAGCTTAAGGCTGCAGTCTTGCAAAATTCACTAGCGGCGAATTATTTCCGCAACTTTGTATTCATATTTTAAACAAAATAATGAAATAACATGAAATATTATTATTGCACATGAATAACCACAACATAAGTAATTACTACATATTTTTTTTAAGTTCATCTATGTTGATTATGTCAGGTAAATCAAGTGTTAGATATAGCTCTTTCGCGCCCGACATCATTTTGAGTTCTGTTTGCGCGCTTAGTTCATGGCAATAAAGAATTAATTTAAAAATCTATTCAGCGCATAATTAGCTCAACATTCTCGTCTTCAAAATGCGCTGATTAGTTTTTTCTAATTATCTTTCATTTTCTTAATCCAGAGGTCACAACTTCATCAAAATTCTGTGATTTATTACTTAATAAACGGATTTTTTCATAATATCTATGCATCCTATGTATGTAACAATTAGATTACAATAATGCCAAGAGTTCAATAAGCAAGTTATAAAAAATATAGCACCTAAATCACCTTACCTCAACAATAGTAATAATTTCAAAAAACCTCATAAAAATTATTTTATAAACCAGAATTGACAGAGAAATTCCTCAGTGGGCTCTGCACGGGTGGAGCGTTCAGACGTGTGCTCCACGACGAATTTTAATTGTTCCCTCTCGCTCTAACTTTGCTCCTGCTCTAACGTAGGTGGTCAATTGTTTTGTGTCGAAAGTTGCTCTACTTTATTATTTTTTGTATATAATTTTTCGAGTGTTTTGTAAATATTTGTGTATCAGTAATAATTTTGTAAATATTTAATTTTAGTATGGATCGCAAACGTAAAAAAAAATATGCCTGCACGAAAATAAAAAAATTGGGCTCAAACGTAGAAGTGATGAAGAGAAATAGAATCCAAAGGTAAGTAAAACTGTTCACAGTATTCATGTATTCATGATGATTTTTTACTAATACTTCTGAAAACTCTGTTGATTATAAGACTTATTTATTTTCACAGGTCCGCTGCTGGCTCTCGTCAACCGTTTTCAGATATTAGCAACCTGTTAGAAGCTCAAAATATTGATCCTACCTCTTCTACTATGGAAATACCAGTGATTATTGAAAATATTGTCAGACCTGACAATGTAACTAACTCAAATATGAAAATGAACCGGAAACGAACATTTGAGGAGGCTTTTCCTTTTCGCCGAATTCTCGTAAGAAAACGTCAACAACCTGTAATTATTAGCGAAGACCAACAGCTACAAATTGAAAATGAAACACAAATTAGCAATTATGACAAACTGTTTTGCCTAGAAGGGCGCAGAATCGTATCGATCAAATATTTTTTAGAAATTTTGGGGAAGATTGCTGATCATAACGAAAAATCTTTTGGATGCAGGTTTAGAAATCTGAAATATATCGGTGAGCGACGTAAAGGTTTTATATCAAAACTGCGTTTCAAGTGTGAACTCTGTAATTCTGAATTTGACATAAACACTGAAGATCCATCTAACACTTGTGATGTGAATCACAGTATAGTTGCAGGTATTATTAGTATTGGCTGTGGGTTGGGAAATTTAAATGAATTGGCAGGTAATACTGATATACCTGGTATGTCGAAAAATTTATACGCTCAAACAAGCAAAAAAGTTTACGAATGGTTCCATAAGACGGCAGTAGAAGAAATGGCCAAGGCAGGCATCGAAGAGGCAGAACATGCAATAGAAATTGGCAGTGTTGACTGTGAAGGTACACCAATGATTGATGTAATAGCTGACGGGTGTTGGTCAAAAAGATCTTTCCGTAATAACTATTCAGCATCATCAGGTGCAGCTGCAATAATCGGCGCATACACTGGTAAAATTTTATATCTTGGTGTAAAAAATAAATACTGCATAGTATGTGCAAAAGCTGAAAATAAAAAAATTGAACCTGCAAATCACATATGCTATAAGAACTATTCTGGTAGCTCTTCCAGTATGGAGTCAACGTCGCTTGTTGAAGGATTTCGTAACTCTCTTGAAACTCATGGTTTAATATATGCTAGACTGATATCAGATGGTGATTCAAGTACTCACAAAAAAATATTAGAAAGCAATCCATATAAAAACTGCAAGGTTCCGAAGATCGAGTGCAGAAACCATCTGCTAAGAAACCTATGTAACAAACTTAGAGCACTTACTAAAGATACTCATATACCTATTCAAATAAGGAAACTTTTAACTGACTTCAAAATCATGAAGTTACGCAGATACACAGTGCGGGCTATAAAATTAAGAAAGCACGGAAACATTTCTGACAGTCAAAAAATAGTTAAACTTCGTGCAGATATTTTGAATGCATTACAGCATTCTTTTGGTAGTCACTCTGATTGCGATGACGCTATATGCCCAGCAACTGACAAAACTGACCGAAATACGGCACTTGAAGTAGCTAACACAGTTTTGTGGAGGAAAATGAGTCCAATTGTCTTATTTTTAGCTGCAAACGCTAAAAGTCTCATTTTTGACGTTGATAGCAATCCTGCTGAGACATTCAATTCAGTGATTGCCAAATATGTGGGGTGGAAACGTATTAATTACACCCTTAAAAATTCATACCAGGAAAGGTGTTCCGCTTCAGTTATTTCCTTTAACACCAAGCAACCGATAAACGCAATCCACAAATGCATATTTGGTAAACCTACTGGCAAATACACAAAGGTATATGAGGTACAAAAAGCAAAAAGAAAAGTTTATAAAAGATTATTTCGAAAAAAAATACGTAGTAATATGAATGATCCAGATTATGGACAGAGAGCACAAAGACCAGATATGACCGATGAAGATTTTCAGATGACAAAAAATGAATTTCTTAAACAAATGAAACTTACTGACCTACAAAGAAATGATCTACAGAAACAGACGATAGAACAAAATGCCAGTCAAGAATGGTTAGAAAACAGAAAAAAAAACAGATTAACTGCGTCTATGTTTGGAAAAATATGTAAACGGAAAGAAAACATTAGCTGCGCTCCTTTAGTGAAAACTATTGTGAAACCGCAAAACTTGTCAAATATCCCATCGATCACATATGGTAGAGATAATGAACAAACAGCATTAACCCAGTTATCTCTGCAAGAAAACGTCACAATTGCCCGCTGCGGTCTTTATATCCATAAAACGCTCCAATATTTAGGAGCCAGTCCCGATGGTATTTATAAAGACAAAAATGGTAAAACAGGTCTGGTAGAAGTAAAATGCCCATTCTCTGCAAAAAATATGCAAGCTGAAGAAGCTATAAAAGCACAAAAAATAAAATTTTGGAAATGTAACACTAGAAAAAATACGTTTGTGATTGACAAAAACCACGATTATTATTTCCAAATTCAGGGTCAATTAAACATTACGGAGATGGATATGTGCTTATTTGCCGTATGGACTGGAGAGAACTACTCAATGAAAGTCGAATAGGTATATAAAAAGAGACCCTTCGTTCTGGCACGACAAAATGGTAGGCCCATTATCTAAATTTTATTTGCATTGTCTGCTTCCTGAGCTAATTGATTCCCGCCTTGAACGCTCGATGCCAATCAAAGACCCACCATATATCATTCAAGCCATTGAGAAAAAAGTACAAAAAATAAATAAAAACGCGTCCACATCTTCTGCCGCAGACGCTGTCGTTATTCGAGAGTAATTGTTACACTGTGTACAGTTACATATATTCAGTCAAAAAAGTATACGGAATGATTTGTTTATGGTTCCAAATTCAGTCAGCAACATATTATGCTGGAAGATTTGCCATAAAAATAACAACAACGACAACCGTTGGGGTAAACGAGTTCTAGAGTGGAGACCGCGTAAACGCGAACGTGGTGTAGGACGTCCTCAGTCACGGTGGAGTGACGATTTGCGCAGGACGGCTGGCAGAAACTGAATGCGAGAAGCCGAAAATAGATCTAAGTGGCATGCAATTGGAGCGGCTTATGTTCAGCAGTGCTGATGCGGCTGTTGATGATGACTTTTAATTTTAATAACTCGTCTTCAGGTAACAATTTTAGTTTGTCTACTTTACTTAAATATTATTATTATTATGTTGAGGTTATTCTAGATCTTTTTTCATTCATTATTTAAAACCCACTTTCGAAAATATTCGTTCGAATAAAACTGACTTCGCTGCCACGGAAGATTATGCGTTGCAACGAAGTACAAGAAAGTTAAAATTGGCAGAAGTATTCTTTTAACTTTCTTGTACCGTTTAATAAAATCAAATAAATAATGGCCATTCTTTTATTTGAACGACTCTACAATGACACAAAAGTCACGTTTTATGCGTGCTTGTTAATCCATATTAAACTCGTAACTCTAAATAAATAAGATCGCACCGTACTGTTATTATGTTCATCACCGCATCGCGCTCCTAGGAGGACGACACAATTTAGGACTCTAATTTCATAAAGTAACAAGGAATCTTATCGACTGTCTCTTTTCATCCGTGTCATGTCTATTATACCAACCTGATCGACACGACGCTCGCTCCTTGTCTTCGGCGGTCCCGGAATCATTTGGTACCGCGGTGCCAGTAAGGATTGTGAGGAATAAATAAAGTTCATATATCCGCGTTCGGATCCACCTTTAGACCAGTACCTCCAGAGTTACCCACCGCTAATAGGAGGCGCCCGAAGTGACGGCACAGTGGTGGCATGCGCGTGAGCAGCGCGCGGTACTGGACAGTTCTTGGACATTGCAACATTACTTTATTTTTCTAAAATACAAGATTTTCCTAAAAACAACTACCTGCCAATAAAAGTCCCGCAAAAACCGGTCCAGCCATTTCAAAGATTAGCCGGAAAAACAGACGGACAGACAAAAATTGTAAAATAAGTTTTGGTGTATGCACTGTATATATTTATATATGCGTGTAGTAAAAAGCGATCCTGTCAATATTACAAACAGACGCTCCAATTTTATTTATATGTACATATATAGTTTCAATTAGTGATTACAATTATAAAGTCAATAAAACATAATTATTAAAAGTACAGAGTTTGTAAGACTGTTTATTAGAATACTATTACATTTTGAAAGTTTTAAACTTAAGTTTTATAGAATGTTAAGTGTGTTGAATGTATCATAATTACGCAAAAAAAAAAGTCGAAAATTAAAAAAATATAACAATTTATTGTTTTATTTTTGTATTCCTTAACATTTAAATCTGTGATAATTAAGCTGTAAAACCGGGAACTAACTTATAAATTTGCTTTGGTAGTAATACCAAAGACCAGATATGACCGTCGTATCGTGAGATCTAGCCTGAACGAATGAATATAAAAACCGGAGGCACGAAAGGGAGCAACCCCCGCCGGCTGTAATATACCCAGACTCAAGGTATCATTCAAGTATAAATAAATATTGAATAATACTTAGTAGAGCAACTTTCCGACCGTGTCAAATATTATTTGACAAATTACGCTAGGTGTAGGATGAATGCGGGGACTGCGGGGTGCCCGGGTGCAGACGCTCGGCGCGTGGACTCGCCGCGTTCGATTCTAATATTGTGCACTAGAAGACTAGGCCCTTAATATTAAATTTAAACTGTGCGAGGCCAAAAAAGGTCCCTATCTCAGCATATGCTGCGATATTTAATCAATTGATAAATACCACAGCGCTGGTGTTCTGATAGGGCTTGTGATGCCACAGATACACTCACGGGATACATACTTATTAATTAAAAAGAAACAAATAAATACCAATAGAATAATAAATATCAACTAATGTTCATAACAACATAATTATGAAATAAATTAAAAGTAAAAAATACACACATACAACAAAATAATCTATACTAATATTATAAAGCTGAAGAGTTTGTTTGTTTGTTTGTTTGTTTGTTTGAACGCGCTAATCTCAGGAACTACTGGTCCGATTTGAAAAACTCTTTCAGTGTTAGATAGCCCATTTATCGAGGAAGGCTATAGGCTATATATCATCACGCTAAGACCAATAGGAGTGGAGCAGCGATAAAGAATGTTTTAAAATCGGGGATTCCACGGGGACGAAGTCGCGGGCAGCAGCTAGTTAATAATATCGACTAACTCAATGGCCGAGTGCTCCAGTATCATTTGTCGATATCATAGACAAATGATGGAACGCGCGGGCGCAGTGGGAGTATTATGGTCGGTTGTCAAAATAAAATACAGGTAGAACACAAACTAAGTAGATAAATAAAAAACACAAAACAATAAGCCATATCGACTTTAGCATCATAAATAACGTTTGGGGATAGCAAAAACTAAATAATATATTATTTGACAGAACTGACTACGTTATTATAATGCAGTAGCAAGGAAGCGTTGTGCTGCGAACATAAAACAATGTCACCAATACAAACTGCGTGCAGACCCCGGGTGAGTTTATGTCGTTTCTTTTTGGATGCGTAGTAGATGTTGTTTGAATTTAGTACTAAATGTACCAACTGTTTTTAAAGCACGAAACGGCGGTGGCAGGTCGTTCCAGCAGCGTGAAGCTGCGAATTTAAAACTTCCCCGGAATGCAGCAGTTCTGTGGGGTAAGGTTAGCAAAAGGTAAGCAGAAGCTCTCGTTTTGACCTTGTTCACATCTCGCGACCAGGTTAATTTACTGTATAGATAATCTGGTTTTTTTGTGAGAATTACGCCAAATAGTAGGGTAGCCAGATGAAGCTAAATTACCCTTATTTAAAAATGGAGTTATGTGTGGCACCTACCTACCAATTTTCATTTATGTAGCTTTAATAGTCTCTGAGTAAAACGGTTGTGATATACGGACGGACAGACAAGACGAATCGATAAGGGTTCCGTTTTTTGCGACACGTTTTTTTTTTGTATGGGAAATCATCAAATGACTTCTCCCGCTCTGGGCGGAGTGGAAAGGAGTGTCAGACTCTTTCTGAGTAAAACCCACCCGTGATCCTTCTTGTGCCCTTTGCGTTCCAGGGCCGCGGTGATCCTTTCGAACAAATTCCGCAACCCTAGCAGGCACTGACCCTATGGGGCCCCGTCTTCTTTGCTGACGGTTCTTTGAACGCGCGGGGAACACGACGCGCCGTCGACTAGGGCCTGGTTGCTATCGGGCGGCGAGCCCGCGCTTCCGGTGGCCGGGAATCGCCATGCGTTTCCCGACGCCCGGGGCGTCTTTTTCTGTTGCGGCGGCTGGGGCGTGAGTTTTCCCTCTCACGCACGCGTTCCGTCTCCTCCTTCGCTAGCATTACTGCTTCGCAGAAGGAGGCGACCGCTTCCCATGCCTCCTCGCTCCGGACCATGGGTTGAACCAGGATGACAGAACCGGATGCGAGAGGCCGCCGCCGCCGATCGCCTCGACAAGGACACGCTGGTGCTCCGCCCAAGCAGGGCAGACCTCCACCTTATGCTCCACCGTGTCCTCCGGGCGATCCACACAGTGTTGACACCCGGACATGTCCTCACACTGGATCCGACACAGATACCTCCCGAAACAGCAGTGTCCGGTGAGCACCTGCGTCAGGCGGAAAGTGAGGACGCCGTGGCGTCTCTCTAACCACTCCTCAAAGAGGGGACTTATCGCCGCAATGGTGGCGTGCCCAGCGCTGGGTTGCAGCAGCTGCTGTCTCCATCTCC
Source organism: Hecatera dysodea (assembly GCA_905332915.2). Taxonomy (NCBI): domain Eukaryota; kingdom Metazoa; phylum Arthropoda; class Insecta; order Lepidoptera; family Noctuidae; genus Hecatera; species Hecatera dysodea. The sequence goes on from HG995299.1 coordinate 20,927,992, forward strand.
GGCGGGACGGAGCTCTGGGGGGATCTCACGGAGGTATACCACCGTGAGATCCCCCCAGAGCTCCGTCCGCTGCGCAGCAATTTGCCGCGGCAGCAGGATTTCACCCCGCCCGACGTAGCGCCTCCACACGCAACGCGTAAACGTCCGCGAGGGCTCTCGCCTCAAGATCCTACGGCAGCAATCCGGCAAGGAGGTTCGCCGCCTCGCCGGAGACCGTGTGGTATCCCCAGACCAGCCGGATGGCCATGACCCTCTGGGACGTTACCAGGTGGCGCGCTGGCAGTCGCCTTAGCGACAGCGCCCACACCGAGGCTCCGTAAAGGGCCATGGACCGCACGATCCTCGCGTGCACAAACATTTGGATTCTTGAAAAAAAACTACACTGTGGTAGTTGTCAATCAATCAATGATTGACAACTACCAGTACTAACACAGTGTAGTTTTTTTTAACCCAAAGATTGACTGGCAGAAAATGCTTTAAGTCCGCCCATGTAAAACTACTGTACACAAAGTTTAAATAAAAAAAATCTGCATCTATTGAAGTGAAATAATAGTAGTCTATTTCTCTAAATCGGCAAATACACCGTTTTATACGAGTACGTAGGTGCTTCGAAGACGAGAAAATCTCATATCTGGTAGCAATAGGTCAATAACACATGGCAATGCTTCAGGCTTAACAAAACTACAGAAACGAAATACAACATCAGTGGTATATCGAGTTTTTGACGTTTTTTCCTCCTTTCTACAATGATTGCACGGAACTTTATGACGCAACTTAACATTAATTCGCTCCGAACGATTCGTTATATCTCTATAAAAAAGTTGTAGACTTAAGTCTTTCTTCACAGATACAAAAAATAATCGTGCTTTGAGAGGAACGTGACGTTTTTTCCTTGAACCGAACTTTTTCCGTACTTATTTATTGTTATGTCCTGAAAATAATAATTAATATTTAAACTAATGTTGATAACATCTATTCGAAATGTTCCTAATGGTTATCTCCGCATGCTAGGCTCCTCATGCTAGTTTTTAGAAACATACAAATTCCATACTACCAAATCAAAATATTATTCTTTAATCGATACATATCTATACTAATATTATAAAGCTGAAGAGTTTGTTTGTTTGTTTGAACGCGCTAATCTCAAGAACTACTGGTTCGAATTGAAAAATTCTTTTTGGGTTGAATAGACCATTTATCGAGGAAGGCTTTAGGCTATATATCATCACGCTTAAACCAATAGGAGCGGAGCAGCGATAAATAATGTTTTAAAATCGGGTATTCCACGGGGACGAAGTCGCGGGCAACAGCTAGTCTTTAATAAGACTATTTCAGCCAAGATGCACCTAAAATGTATTGTTGATTTTAGTGTTCCTATTATTGAACAAATTACATTCCAACAATTTCATTAGTTTAAACACTACGGGTATTGATTGAGGTTGCAGCGGAAAGTGAACCGTGCCTTGTGAGTTGATTTGGCGAAATGTGCAACACACAACATTCTAGAATTTATTTATTTATATTTTTGAAAACTAAATTGCGAAAATAACATAGTCGATTGACAAACAAAGCCGCACCCCGTTTGTGTGTCTAGCTTGAATGTCTAGATATAAACAAAACAATCCACAGTAAATTCCCCTCGATGTATGTTCATATGTATATATGTTGAAACGCCGCAGCGAGGCTGTGGAGAGCGTTTCTCAGCGAGATGGATGGGTAAACAAGCTTGTCTGATACCTATTGATCCTCCATTTTCTCTGCCAACTGTACTGTTTCTCAGAAATCGGTTGTTATGATTAAATTTTGATTTCTTCGAAAAAAATAATCAGTATGGCTGGTAGAAAAATAGAGTTGATTTCTCACATTTTTTAGATAGTTATTAGTCGTTAGAGGGACAATTTTCAAAGTTAGATAACTCGAAAACATCCGAACTCCGACCCCAAGTTATCGGTATTAAATTCTTTAGAAATTGGCTGAAGCACACTTTAAGGAATGCAACGAATTACCACGCATGCCTGAAGAAAATCTAAAGTTCCACAACTATCGAATTGTCTATTGTTTTGGCTTGTTACATACATAACATAACATAATCAGCCTTTCAACGTTCCCACTGCTGAGACACAGGCCTCCTCCCTAGGAGAGGGAATGGGCCGTAATCCACCACGCGGGCCCAGTGCGGGTTGGTGAATGTCACATGTCTTCGAATTTTTGGTTCTTGGACATGCCGGTTTCCTCACGATGTTTTCCTTTACCGTTTTGAGAGCAGTGGTGATGAAATTACTTACACATAGTAATGCGCCTAGCTGGGTTTGATCCCGCGACCTACAATTCGTAAGTCGGGGCCATTACCACTCGGCCACCACTGCTCCCTTGTTGCTGGCTTGTTGTCTCGCATAAATTATTTGGAGAACACTCGATGACACCATGGAATGGAATTGTATAAGACAAGTTGGATTAGATCTTCTCTTATGCAACTCGATTCCATCCAAAGGTGGTCTTGTGTTTTGTTTAATTACGAGTACCAGTTCATCTATCTCTGCGTTAGGGCTTTCGAATACATAACTTGTATCACATAAAGTAAGCAGTGCCTCATAATGAAGCCACAAGAGGTGTTATGCACCACAAGAGTCATCCTAGACCCATCTTCTGTAAGCCAATCGATCAAAGCCTCTCCAAAGGAGCACCACATAACAGTTTCATGACGCATAGCACACCATAGCTTCCTCACGTCGCACCCATGACGCCGTTGACCTCAGTCATAACTACTCGTACATAATTGATTAACGCCCACCTACAAAAATCACGTAATTACATTTCAATTAATAACGGGTTACAAACACAAACTGCGTAGGGCGATCCACAACGATTCACATAACATTTATTAAAACATTTCCAGAGCCATGACCGAAGTATAAAAATAAACAACAATTCCGAACCGAACTGAATTAAATTAACAGTATTTGGTAATAGTAGGTTATAATAAAATGTAGTGTTTGTATCAACACTGAAATAGCAAGTAAATAGAAAGTTGGACTCGATCACGTAACTTGATTGGCAGCCTGGCGACCGGCGGACCGCATGGGTACAGTCGAGCACGCCCTCTGTGGAGCTAAATATACCCAATTGATTTGTTTGTTCCTAAGTTGTTGTTGTGTACCTTTCATTTAGTTGTTCTGTAAGACAACAACTTACCTAACGATACGGAAAGGTAGAGTTTCCAAGTATGAAAATAAATTAATAGAACTCAGGAGAAACGGGATTATTCTTTAATATTGGATGCGAGCATGTCGTGCTGATCACTACGATTAATTGCTTCAACAAATAATCATAATTCGTACTTATTACTTGGTCTATGATGATAAATTAAAAGACTATAATAAGATATTGATAATGATTTACAATTTACAGTGTATATTCACTTGCTATTTCAATGTAAATTCTTTAGCTTTTGATGTCAAGTAACCACATCATTTTCTTAACCATTGCTCAAGCGCTCACAAGCTTTCTTTTATATAGCTCTTTGCATTATTAACTTCTTGTGATTGTCCTATTTTACGTGGCATCGTCGTCAGAACACTATCCCGGCTCTTTGCTTATTATGCGTTTATGGACTATACTCATGGACCATTTTTCCACCTGCAGCCAGCCCGCATGCTAGTTCCAATATATTGTGGGTTAGCGAAGTATAATGTGAGCAGTGGAGGCCGAGTGGTAACGGCTCCCACTTACGAATTGTATGTCGCGGGTTCAAACCCAGCCAGGCGCATTACTTTGTGTAATTAATTACTGCTCTCAAAACGGTGAAGGAAAACATCGCATTCTAACATGTCCTAGAACCAAAAATTCGAAGACATGTGACATTCACCAACATGCACTGGCCCCGCGTGATGGATTACGGCCCATTCCCTCTCCTAGAGAGGAGGCCTGTGTCCCAGCAGTGGGAACGTTAAAAGGCTTATTATGATTATTATGAAGTATAATGTGATCAATCGCTCATTTCGCGTAGTTACTAACTTTGATTCATACACAAAAGCCTTGATTGTGCGAACGAAGATGATGCCACGATTTAAATGAATTAAATTTACACGATGAATCGATAAATCGTTACGTAGAGATAACTGTACATAAAAAAATGAGTAGGATATCATTAGTTTACATATAATATGGGAAAATACGCAGATAATAACGTGTATCAGCGATCCGTATCAGGATCAGGAAAGATTGTACTATATTAATTAATAATATACAATATACTTATGCATGAGCGACTCGTCAGTTCAGCGGTTGTAAGCGAGACCACTGAGTTTGGAATGTTGGGTTCAATCCCCGGATGGGCAAACATTCTCAGTAACTGCTGAAGTTGTCGAATGACAAACGGAATCTTTATACGATCACTCGCGATTATGTTTGTTCATCTGTTACAGCTTCTTTGCCCCGAATCTGCCAGACCGATTCATTTGTTATACATGTGGACTCTGTGACCCAAACATAGGCATGTAACCGGCGCAACGTATATCGTCGGCGCATTGAAAATGGGGTCACTTTCGGGGGACAAATTAGATATAAAATATAGAAATTAATCAAGAATTTTAAACGCTTTTTAAAAGTATAGAAATGTTGATTAACCTTTTTTTAATGTTATTGCCATACCTACTTGTGTAATTCAAACATTGAATTAAATGATAAATGAAATTTATTTTGTAAGTAGTTCCCCTCCTTGAAGAGTGGTTGGAGAGACGTAACGGCGTCCTTACCTTCCGCCTGACGCAGGTGTTACCGGACACGGCTGTTTCGGGGGGTACCTGTTTCGGATTCAGCGGTCACGGCGTTGCTCCACCCAAGCAAGGCAGACCTCCACCGTATGCTCCACCGGGCGATCCACACAGTGTTGACACCCGGAGCATACGGTGGAGGTCTGCCTTGCTTGGGTGGAGCAACGCCGTGTCCTCGTCGGGGGCTACCTCTCGCGTCCGGCCCTGGTTCTTCAATCCATGGTCCGGAGCGAGGAGGCATGGCAAGCTCAGGAGGAGGCAGATCGCGTGCGGGAGAGGGGAACCTCACGCTCCAGCCGCCGCTACAGAAGAAGACGCACCGGGCGTCGGGAAACGCAGGGCGATTAACGTAGAGAGATATGAGGACCATGCAGATCAGTGTCTGAAATGATATTTAGAAGAAAGAACCACACAGATTTGAGTGGACCTGTCCAGTCAGTGCAAGCCTTGGTTAGTATTCGACTTAAAAACAATAAGAAGCTCAACGATTCTACGGACACAAAATTAAAGTTATTTTGTACTTATAAAAAATAAACATCCGAATTGATAACCTTTTTGAAGACGGTTAAAAAACTGCTAGAACTATGAAAATGAAATTTGGCAGGAAGGTAGATTATGAGTAGGAGACGTTATCTAAGAAATAATTTTAGGAAACTCCTCCTTATAAAGAGGTTAAATAGGGTTATCCGCTCGGTTTTTATACAAACGTCCGAAGTTTGTAATAAAAACCGAGCGGATGGATTCACGTGTGAAGCGCTAGCAATATAATAATTACATACACCGTGTACCTATTGGCCAGTGTCCACACAGCTTGTTATCCGACCAAATTTATATCCATTACCTTGAAGTGGAGCAAGTTCACATTAATTTTCGCAACCCCTCAGCGGCAGGACTTAAGAAACGGATTTCGCAATGCGTCGTTATCAACGATCGGTTGGACACCGCTGTCCCTCCAGTTGATATAATCCATCCGCTTGAACACCCTTGGGATGAGAGGGGATGTCGAGGTAGTAGGGAGGGTACACTTAGTTACCTCCCGGTAATAGTTGATCAGGAATAGAATATTACTATTGCAAGAAGATAGATAGACTGAAAATTTGATAGAACTTTTGTTCTTTCAAAATTATCGCAAAGGAACTTCTCCCCGGACAGAAATTATGTTTTGTCGACCGACAGACAGCAAAGTTGCTTTCGTATAATATTAGTATGGCAGTATGGTTTCACACATATTCTACCGTTATCTATACTTCTATACTAATATTATAAAGAGGAAAGATTTGAATTTTTGTATGTAACAAATAAACTCAAAAACTATTGGACCGATTTCAAAAATTCTTTCACCATTAGATAGCTACATTCACCCTGAGTAACATAAGCTATATTTTATCTCCATATTGCCACGGTAACGGGAACTACGCGGGTAAAACCGTGGGGTGCTGCTAGTTACAGTATAAATGTAAGCGTGTAAGTTGGCAGAGGAGAATAGAAGAAGAATACGTTCGGCTTTGCTGGGAGCAAAGACGAACGTATTCTTTCCAATGTAACTTGGGACTAGGGGAGAGGAGGATGATGATTGAAATAAATTCGGCATTGCTGGAATGCCTGTTACCAAAGTTATATAAGTTTTAAATGAAGGTTCATGACTGCATCGAAGTCAAAGTCAAAACGTTTATTTCAATTAGACCTTTAAACGGCTCTTTTGAAAGTCATCATTTACGTTAAAATAATAAAATGACTATCATTCACAACGGGCGATTCTTATGGAGAAGAACGGACATTATGAAATAAAAGTTTAACAATATTTATGTAGTAGGTATACAAAAATAGAATTCATATATGTCTGGACGATGCACCAAGAGTATACTTTAGAAACAAGTATTACCAGCCGAGGTAAACTTCATTTTCTGAATAAGCACATATGTACAAATATGTATCATCATCGTCATTAATCCTTTGTCATACATTGCAGATTAGCGATAAGACAATTACAGTTTTATTACTGAGTGCCAACATGAAAATGAAGCACACAACTCATCCCGTCGGCCGGAGCCATTTTCAACTTTTCACTTAAATATTAAATGTGGCGATTTGGCGGTAGTAAACAACATAAATAACGTAGTGGCTCCGGAAGTGTGTCAGTGTTACGTAAGGGGTGGTGGAGGGTGGGCACTCCGGCAGTGCCGTGCGAATGCGGCTGCAGGGTGCAGTGGCGGGCGGAGGGGATGTACGGGGCGGGGACGCAGGGCCGCTGCAGCCATGTTATTAAATTAATTAAATGATGCATCACTAAGTTAGAAACGTTTACTAATAAAGTTTCTCATGGAAATACAGTAGGTTAAAACATAATGTTCCGTTAAACAACGCTAAACCTGACCAACACTGACAGTGTTTGATAACGCGTCACCCGAGAAATTGAGAACCATCTGTCTTCGTCACAAAAAACCATTATTCAACCTGAAAACAAATACCTTTCACGAACGCTTGCTAAAAGCTTTCTAAACTTTAATTACTTTGATGGATACAAGTGCTGCCAAACTGCGATCTAGTTCAAACAGCCTGCCATAACTACGTACAAAACGGGCACATTAAACTTGCTACTTGCGAAACTAGAGAGACAGCATTAAGACTTCCACAAATAGAAACTTTGCGATCATACTGCACTACACACCAGTTATTATACTAAGCCGATAGCATGTTATGCTTTACCAAACAAACTGGTTACGTATACGCCTTGGCTCTAAAAATAGCTACAACCCTTACTTACATAATTATTATTGGTTGGAGGCTGTGCTTCCTGGGCGCATCCCCACCCCGCGCACTCCCCACCCTGCGTGAGGCGGCCTCCGTCCTCCAGTAGAGGCGGGCAAAGTGTATCATTTTTGCGATTGGAACATTTGTATCTGGAACACTGAAATGTTCCGGAACACTGATATGTTTCATTTGGCTCATTTGGATCATCGACTCAAAAGATTCAATTACCTACAGAATGTTTCGAATACACAAAGTTACGTCGCGGGCGTTTATTACAATAATCATCACTACGCAAAGAAATTCTAAACAGAACTCAATTGGAACTCAATAAGTTTTCGTAAACAAGCGCGAACGAACATAAACAATAATTATGACAAGTGCCGCATCAACGTAAAATGATAACTTGTTAATACACACATTGCATGCAAAAAACGACCGTATAGTGTTTGATACATAAGCGCCTTAGTGGTCATTTTTACGTCCATGAATACTGACAGCGAAAATCCGTACGAATTGAATGATACACTTCTCATACGACGCGAGTCAATCGAGGAGTCAATAGTTAAGTTACTCAGTGTCTCAATTTGTCTCTTTCGCTCGTGGCTCAGTCGCCTCGCGAGCGACGTGTCGCGCGAAATGTTCCAGATCCAAATGATGCGTTTGAAACGTTGCTAGTGAACCAATCTTTTGAATCACTTCAGTGATCCGGATCAGTGAGTCGGTTCCGCAAAGAGTTACACACGCCTATCCTCCAGTCGAAGTCGGCTGCCCGCGGCGAGCGCACGTCCGTGGCACGAAGCCTTTCACCTCACATTGAATGTATTACGAGCATTTTTGCCTCATCATTAAATAATCTATGCATGATTTATCGAGCCCATATACCTGTAATATCTACGGATGATGATGTAACTTGAAAACAATTTGTGTCCCGCAATTTGCAGTGACGCCCAATTACCACGAATTATGAAACTTTATCTCTTGTAAAATATTGTTTACTTTAATCACCAACAGATAGTTAATGTTGTACTGATATCTGTATTAGCCATGTAGGGAATAATTAATAGAAGTGAAATTAACGTGTAAATAATAGTGTGGTTGAACTTTTAAGTGTTATTGAAGGACAACTATCACAAATGTCGGACAATCCTACGGCTGTCGCTAAAGGTAAAAGATTTTAAAACATAAAGTAGTACTCGTCAGTGTTTTCCATTTGCACACGAGACAGCCTGATCAATTCTAAAGTTGTAAACACAACTGACGCAGATAATGTCGCTTGCTCTTTAACTAATTGATGAAATTGTCAGTTTCTCTCGGCTGTGGAAATGAAGTGAATGTATGTTGTTGTGTTGTTGTTTGTTTCGTTCAAAACGATAATCTTCGTGCGTGTAATTAAAAATGTATAGCTGTTAAGTGGTAAAATTTGTCAAAGCTGACTGACGTGGCAGATAATGCGTGAATATTGAATTTTGCTGGGTCCGACGGTCGTAGGGACGACCATGTGGGTCAGATACATTAATTGCTTTCCTCTTTTTGAGTCGATTTAATACCTACGTGTCTTTTAGACCTTTATAGACCAGACGCCTGTGTTAATGTGTGTAACCCCAGAAATGGTCGATTAAAAACAGGTATTGTCAACGCAACACGGTCAAACGCCTCTGTTTCATTCCTCGTGACTTACCTTCAGTTTGTCCTTCGGTTCATTTCCTTCTGGTTTGACCTAGAACTTGGGGTGACCAATGAAGGGCGAGCCGCCCCAAAGTTCAAACCGTCCGAATCATTATTTACAATCGTATTGATCAATACTGTTTGTGTATTGACGCCGGTTTACTTTGACGTGTCTGTTTTACTGATTATATTCTTCTTTGTCATTCGCAATCTGTATGCTTGAAATCTGAGGCGGTAGTTTATCATAAAGCCAGTCGTATAAATATTATTTCTTCGGTGTGATAAACACAGAAACTTTTACTTACATGCTGTCTTAAGGGTCTGTGCTTGTCATTGTTATTCTTATCTTTTATAGTCTGATAGAATTGATGTAAGCACAGGCCTGTAAACTCGGAGCTTTCCTCACTAAATAATACTATACTCTACAGTATGTATGTGTGTATATCTTACTACTGGGGCGACTACGGTTGGTCCGTCTCTGAATACACGTTTTTTGGAGTACGTACACGATATTCATTTCCATGTATGTATATACACCCCTAGTTTTTAATTAGTACAAATACTTTAAGGGCTTATTAGAAAAGGTCTTGTTATTATTTAAGAAAAGTTTCAAAAAATTATGTTCATAAACAGCAAAGTTATTAGCGTTTTTTATATCCTAAAATGCCACTCAACTTATAAAAATATTGTACAGGCTATTGATTTATGAATGAATAAATCACGATTAAAATGGAAAAACACTGGGCGTAGTATTTTCTAGTAGCAATTGTTATGAATGTTGATTCTATTATGAATTTACCAATTATTAAAAAACTCCTAGGACAATTTTAGGTTTTTATTTTTTTACTTTTGACTACACAAATATGATCAGTAACGGGTACGGACAGAGCCCTGTTTTTTTTTGTACTAATTAAAAACTAGGGGTGTATATGTACCCAGTCATGCTTGATAACAGTGACACATCTTTTTATATACAAACATATATGTATATACAATTACATATGTCACCACAAAATTGAAAACCCCGTAAGATTATAAAATACCGCGTGATATTGGACACTATTGAATTTGGGTGGGATTTATTACATACAAAACGATTTTATCATATTATGTCAAGAAATTATAATTGATACAGAGTTATTACAATCTTATCGAGTCAGCAGTTTTCCGATGACATATCACACAAGGAGTGTCCTCGGAAACATGTGGTGGTCCATGACACGGCAAATTTTAATCCATATTTTCTTTTTATTTCTTGATATTTTATTAAAAGTTTATTTCTGTTAAATTATACAAACACTTGTTTAAATAAAACTAAAAAGTCTATAATTACAAAAAATGGATATGGGTTAATTTTGACTACAAATAAATTGAATATTATTAATATCCTATTAATTTCCAACATGAACGGGTGACTAACTTATAGGATCAAGATAATGCTGAACTTCAAATCTGGATAGTAATGCAATAAAACTTAAATAAATAACTTACCTAATAGTAAACATGGTGTTATTATTTTTGTTTTTTGACGACTTTTGCTTGAGGTTTTTGTTAAGTATTGACTCGGATAAGTATTGCATCACTTACCAATGTTAATGTTACTCTGTCAGTTTTTACATGATCCAATATCAATCCCATTGCTGCATGTATGCTTCCCTTAATCAGTTTTAGCCTATCATACTTAGTTTGGTCTTCGTCATAATTATTTTTCTTTTAATCAGAAAGATTATTATAATACGAGTACATCATATTGATTAGTTTATTGTTTTAGCATATGTGTATTTTATTAGTTGTTTATATATTTTTTGTTTAGATGTGCATTTACCTTGTTTTAACCCAAAGGTTGACTGGTAGAGAATGCCTTGTTGCATGACGTCCGTTCATGTGCAACTATCGTACATAAAGTTTAAATAAATAAATATTTGGGACTAATGCTGATTGTTTAACATTTTTGTTTGATAAGCATTTTGTTCCAAACTATTTTGTACATGTTTATATTCAGTAAGTGCAGCTACAATGTGCAACCTCCGCGCAGTTACGAATGTTTTCGTTGTAACAAGGTTGACACGCTTCTTGTGCCACTAAAGAGTTCATTGCTCCCATTTTAAACAGGGTTGCTTCTTCTAGTGCTTGTTATTCTTCATGTTCGTGCCCTACACCAGAATCAAGTCTTCAAGTTTCCTCCTTTATGTTTTCTTTGGTGCCGTTCAAGTATTACGTAAATAAATTTTGTGTCATTTTTACCAGCTCTTCCCCCTCGTCAGCAAAAGTATGCAAAGATCTTATACCCCCTGTCATGCTTACGTAAACATTTATATTACTATTTTGGATCTGTTCAGGTTACCTTATTGGTTCATGAGCAGCAGTTAACAAGTCTAGAAATAAGAAATTTTTAGTCTATAAAGAAATTTACTCATAGTAGTTCGTTATGAGAGCGATGGTACCCAGTGGATAAGACTGGGTGCCGTGCCGGGTGCCGTATGTGTTCAAATAAAAATCGACTCAATCTTACGATCGAAAGTAAGTAAATATATAAATATCGCTGACGCAGTCACCAACCGGATCCCCCACCCCCATGTCATCAAAAGTAAGAAAATCAAACACTGCCTCGCTCCCCTTTAGTGGTTATGTATTACATTAGCACTAAAGGGGGCCGAGGTTTGAATGATTATCATAACTAAGATTCTTATTGGTGTGCACAGATGGCGCTACTTGTTACTGATGCTATGTTTATTCATTGTTTATGTTTACAAAATATGGTCTGAAAAAGAACAGAATTTCGTTTTGAAGGAGAGTTCTTCAACTAACGATCCGGTTTGGACGCGATGCGCTGGTCTTCTATAATAACAAAATAAGTGATGATATCGTCTAAGTAGACCTTGAGCATAAAATAGTAAAATTACTTAGTTAAAGAATATTGTGCTGAGATGATTTGCTAAAATTTAATTTGGCATGCCTGTTCATTCAGCATCTCTTTATTTTGGTCTGTTTGTAAATACCAAAAATTAAAATTAACATTGATCAGATTTATATTTGGTAAAACCCTGGGGTCATATCCTCCCATACTTAACCTTAATGCAACCTTCTTTACCTAAGAAGATTGTTCAAAACATAAGTGTTTTTACATTTGTTTGCCTACATATGTATGTTTTATTGGTAACTGGTAATCATAACACATTTACGACGATATTGACTTTCAGACTGCAACCTGTTGACGACTCAGCCGTACTTTTTAGCTGTTTGTACTATCTGTGTCTTTACCGTAGGAACTTACCAATAGCGATATAAGTAAAATATGGAATGGACCATCGCTATAAAAAAATAAACCCGTAGCTTTCCGTATAAATAACTTACCATACTCATAGCTATCGTTAAAAATTGATCCCTTTATTATCATATCAATGTTTTGTGTACTGGCGATTGGTATTGGCATCGCAAGAAATTCGCATAGTAACTAACCACAATCAGTTATCTTCGAATTGAAATCGTTAACTGTAGGAGGATCTAGATTTTTCTGGTTTTCGGCGGTTTGTGTGATAAGCAGATGGCACCACGTGGTCTTGTGCTTCCTGGGTTAATCTCTGAATCGGAATCTTTAGCAGTAAGATAATCTGGGTCTTACTTGTTTTTGATTTGATGGGACCATGTGGGTTTGTTGCCTAGTACGTTATCTTATTCGCAGGTGTCAGTTATAAGAAAGCTTCAAATAATTATATTGTTGACAGTGTCTCGGTCTGATAACAGATAAACTAAGCCAGAGAAATATGTACTATCGTTATCTTCAAAAAGTTCTGTTTTATAATATCGATCTAACTAGCATCATGTATACTTTTTAACGGACTTCAAAAAAGGTGGAGGTCCTCAATCCGGTTGTATTTTTTTTTGTATTTCTTCACAACTCCGTCATTTATGAATCGATTTGTTTTTTTTTATGTGAAAGTATATACTTTTCGATTGGTAACCTAGAAATTTCATCAAAATCGGTTCAGTAGTTTGGTTTTGAAATCAAAATGTCTGGAAAAAATAAGTCCCTTAAGTAAAAAAGTCGGCTATATTTTAAGTAGGTATGTCGGTAGTGGATGTTATTAGTTGTTTCTTCGTTTTGTGAAACCCAATTCCATAATTAAAGTTTTTTTTTTATACTTTGTATATCTTTATGTTTTGTCACTTCGCCCTTCTCATATATTTCTTTCTATCTGTTTATTATCTCTTCACATCTAAACGGCTGGATGAATTTGAATGAAATTTGGCACACGCGTAGACTATGTTCTTAGGACATGCGATACTTTTTATACCCAAACCTGCCGCTTTCTTAGGATGTTTTCTGATTATCTTCGGGGGCGAAGCCACAGGTAGTATACTATCTACTCAATTATTTCTACATATAAATAATAATAATAATTAGGTGTAATTTATGTCGCTGGAAAGTTCTCGTTAAAATTCGACCTAATTGGCTTTACTGAATTAGTGTTTATCTTAGCATTTCAAAAGCCTGTTAAGACTTTGTTTAGCTAATTAGCAGTTGCAAGAGCGCGGAGCACAGGAGGACATGACACTACATATTGCACAGAAGCGCTTCTGTGACCTTCTGCTACATCTTTTCTTTCATTGAAAAGATTTTCATTCCATTCTGCCATGTTATCTAATCATTTTGTTTCCGTGCAATTCATGTTAATACAATTTTTAAGTAGGTAAAGTAATAAATAACAATACGTAGGTATTGTTATTTATTTCTTTATATCGCTTTATCTCTATTGATTGGGTCAGAACGTTTCAATGGATTTGCTGTTATTTTACAGATTAGCTAACATCACTGTTTATATCGGGAGATATTATTGATACATAAGTACACTGTTGAAAGGTCACTATTTTTCCAAGGTTGATGCTGTTGACAGACTAAAAGTTGGTTTGAAATGACTTTTTTTTTAGTTTTTGTAAACTAAATATTAGAAGAGTATGCAACTGATTTTCGTGGAGGGAAAGCCCTTCCCAGTGCTAGAAAAGTACTATATTTCATAAGTAAAGTGTTTAAATATATTGCCCCAAATTCAGAATAGAGAAGTACATTTAACGATTTCCAAAGTGCGGAGAATGGTCTATAACTTGAATGGGTCAACCTTTTCTAAAATTAACAATCATATTTTAATTCTTCTGCAATTTCGGCTTCCTTTATGAAAACTTTCGCTGTATGGGGAGCCTATAGAAAATATTGTAATATTGGTCGTCGATATTTTTTAAGATGTGTGCTTGAACTCTTTGAAATAAACAGAGACCTTTATATTAAAAAAAATACAAATATGGTTTGATCCGGCTCGAAGAACCAATACTGATAATGATGTATGCGTATAAGGTACCTACTGAAAGAAAAACTTGATCTAACCATATAAAACTTGATCCGGAGCATATCTCATTATGATGCGATACGAAACAATATCTCACAATAAATTGTAGCTCTTCGCTTACGTCTGAATAATAATTAGCTTTGTTACAAATGTCAGGATCACCTCTAAAATGGAAAATACGAAAATGAGCGGACCCGAAATATTAATGACGACATTTTGCCTACACTGTTCTCATATTCTGATGCCTAACGTCAAGCAGTGACGGGCACGATACGTCACTCTCATTAATAAAGTTCGTGTTTGCTGACCTAAATAATGTATATTATTGTGATAAGCTTGAATCGAACGACCGGAAGAAGTTTAATATTATATTTTGTGCTACATTACACATTTTGTTCAAATGCATGTAATTGTAAATTATTGTTTTAAAGGATTTAAACACGCCAGCTTTGATCAACGAGCAGGACTTGAAATCTTGGTAAACAACAATAATAGTGACGAAAACGTTACGATACTAAGATATTCATAATTTGGGCCAAACATTGCAGAATAAAAGCATCGGGGTCACTACCATAGGAATGACACATTTTCCTTATAACTGACATCTCCTCCTTTGACGCAAAAAAGATCTTATTTCACAATTCTGTACTAAGGTCAAAGTCTACATTTCGCACAGCGGAATCATTCAGTATACTACAGCAATAATGACCGCTGGCCATTGTGACTGACGTCAATGACTGGCGCAGTGCGTGACCAGGCTCGCGTGCCACCTGCCAT
This sequence comes from Hecatera dysodea, assembly GCA_905332915.2. Lineage (NCBI taxonomy): Eukaryota > Metazoa > Arthropoda > Insecta > Lepidoptera > Noctuidae > Hecatera > Hecatera dysodea. The sequence continues at coordinate 20,943,299 of HG995299.1, forward strand.
AGAGAACCTGCCACCATATTGTTTCTGGAACGATACTCAATGAACGGATCATACGTCACAGTGGAAAAATGCGGATTTATTTGTTATGAAGATTAGGTGGCAAGTCGTGTTGTGACGAGGAAAGCGTCACGATAAAAGAAGAGAAATCAAAGTCAATCCTGGCTTTGTGCCTTTAGAACTGGTTGATTATTTCTAAACTAGCTACTTCGTCCCCGTGGAATCCCCGATTTTAAAACATTCTTTATCGCTGCTCCGCTCCTATTGGCTTAAGCGTGATGATATATAGCCTAAAGCCTTCCTCGATAAATGGTTTATTCAACCCAAAAAGAATTTTTCAATTCGAACCAGTAGTTCCTGAGATTAGCGCGTTCAAACAAACAAACAAACTCTTCAGCTTTATAATATTAGTATAGATTAACTGCTTAAATAGGGCCATTTCTCGTCAGTCATCCGTTGGCAATGTGGTAATGACAAGTTTAAGGAATTTCGAGGAAACAGGAACTCTAGAAGCTACCAACTGGCCTTCGTAGCATCAACCGCAATATCAACCACCAGCACAGTAGGTACATTAAGTGAAACAATGGAAATACCTAATACCAAAGACTTATTCGTAGTATAAGCAATAACTAAATAGTAAAAACCAATTTTCCATTTTTAGCGGCGGGAACGTCCAGCTATTTGCGGTTTATCAATTTAAAGCGCAATGACCCCACAATGAGGCACAGTTTTGAAGCTTATTCACTGCAGTCCACGTATTGGGATGGAATAATTGATTAATAAAAAAGCCAGTAGACGCGGAAGAGCGTCCACGCCGTCCACTCTAGTTAACCGCCAACTGATCGTGTATTTAGGACACTGACGCACGGCGTGATGACTGGCTGATGCCCCAGGGATGCCAACGTCGTAATGCGCAGTTGTAAACAGAGAAAATTATACATTCCGTTTTTTTTTTTGGTGCAGTCCTTATTCAGACGAAAGCCGTTCACTGCTGCGCATAAGCCATCATTAGCATCATCACAACGACCAGTCCTGTGCTTTCCATATCCAGTGGAATAAAAATCTGTTCCTCAGAATGAGTAAACCAGTGTTTGTTTGCTTTATTTGTATGTAACTTTTCCGATGGGGTGTATGAATCAAAGGATCCTGATCTGTTCTCAGTTGTGGTGTTGTATGTAAAGTCCTGAGTTGCAGCTTATCAGAAGTTAGTGGTAGAGTAGTGAGAAGGCAATGGTTCATAAATACGGAAAAGCGCTTGTTAACCGCGATCTTTTCGTTTATTTAGGGCATTGACGCACAATGCGCGCAATTACCGTCTGCCGGCGCGCGGCGCAGGGCTGACACATTTACTATTTACTTGTCACGGATAATGAAACGAGCATTGCGAAATGTTATTTTCAGTTATACTCGTAGTTCGTTTAACTTTTAGCGTATACACAAATGTAGTAGTGTTTTCAACATGTTTAAAGCATGGAATAGGCTTGTATTATCTTATTTGTTATTGTGTTATTGCAAAGACACACACAATTATTAAACTGGAAATTCTCTGTTGTTCTACTTTACAGTAATTGCGTCTATATGTCCTTGTGGTTCTCAAATTAATATTTTATATAACATCCTTGACAAATGTCAATACAGCCGTATCCATGGACGTAGTAACATTCCCGAATTCAGTAACAAAACTTTCAACATTGACTTTAAGACTAAGTCTTGTCCCATTTCCTTCGCTAGATGTGCTTCAATGTTGAAACTATTAGCCTGTAAACGGGTTGTAAATGTAGGTTACATAACCCGCAGCCCTGTTTACTACCGGGATTTCCCAGAGGACTGACTCACAGCCGTAATGTCAACTGCCGAAATAGTAACTTCGATACGACATCTAGGTACCCTACATTTGAGATGCTCCGTTGGCTTGTGTTTATATTAATTGTTAGTCTGGCTCAAAACTGGGGCTTGCGATGTTTGATAATATGATCTCGGTTCATCTCGAATAATGTGATTTCGCTTTTGAGAACAGTTTATCTGACAAAATACCAAATTCAAGTTTTAAATGTCAAAAGTCTTTAATTTACAGTTTGATCGTAAAAAAAAACTGTCACCCCTATCAAATGTCGGGATTTCCCAAAGGAATGATTCACAACTAATGTCACCTGCCGAAATAGTCTTGTAATGTTGCGCATACGCATGTCGCCCGTGTTGCTACATGTGTGTTTGTGTGTGTGTGTGCGGATCAGCTGTTCCGTTCGTTTTGGAAGTTAATTCATTGAAGTCACAACATCCGTTTGGACAATTTGGCATGGATAGTGAAAACTTGGCGTCTATTGCAGATTTATATCTATTGTGCGTAATTTTGATATTAATAAAGATGTGCTTTCGATTGCTTAGTTAGTGTTTGAATGAGTGTTCAAAGCCAAAATGATTTATTCAAATTAGGTTGAGAATCGGGAGCTTTTTGTATATCAAAAGTTACAAAGGACTATCCCCAAAACGCACTCTTTATGTTTTTTACTCTATATTCTCCAACAATTATTGGATCATGGTGATTTCAGTTGATTTATCTTTACTCTGTAATTATGTTGTACCTAATTGTTTCGAGGACTTAGCTACGTAAAATATAGTTGAATAGATTTTTTTCTTTGGCAATGTTCCAAATGCGATACAATTTAATCGCTCAATTAGTATAGTGAAAATTAGTATAGTGAAGACATATCCGTTTCTATGTATGACACGTTTTGTGTATCAAAACTGGCAATTGACATAAGATAATATAGAACGCGTTAAAAATTCCTTGATTTTGTATGTATTAAGATACGCCAAGTAGATGGAAAAAAGCTAACTTGTCCTTTGCACCTTCACCTTGCACTCAGATCAGATGCGTAATGTGGTGTGCTAAGTTTTCATTGTGATACGGTGAAGAAAACTATCACAAGGTGGGAACTATCTCTGTTCTAACTTTTTAGCTCGTTCCTGAACACGAACTGTGGCATCACGTTGGGATTATCTGTTTTCGAAGAAGTGTACATAGAAGTGACACTGCGATGCTTTAACTTCTTTCGGTAGTTTTTTAGTTTGTATGCTATAAAAAACTTGCTCAAGTTCAGCTACATGAATGTTTACCATCCAATTTCCTGTGGATCGGTTGCATCTTCATCCAGCTCGTTCCAGGTCATCATTCCCGGTAGGACCCTTGATCCCTATATAATTCCTTGTATATATTTCCACCGGTTACTTGCACAACTACGTACCAGTTATTCCGGTGTTCTCTGTCGAAGTTTGACTATAGTAGTGCAACCTGGACTTGCCCACGCGCACTAATATGTTCAGTGTCGTTTGTAGGAGAACCACTTGTGTTGCTTGATTATTAAGTTCGTTGTGTTGTTATGCTGTTTTTGTATGCATTTTATGGAATAATAAAATCTGTGACTTTGGAGTGGTTTTTCATTTTTATTTATTTACTTCGTTTTAAACGGTACGTGTGTAGTTAAGTTAAGCATTGATCGGTGGTCATCAAACTAAAGTCTTTGTAATCGTATCTTCTTCTTCCTCTCCGTCGTTTCGTGCAGTTGTTTGAGTCATCATCGGCATCATCGGCAGATTATGTAAATCTAAGTTACATTCAATTCCTTTATTTTAATAGATTCATTATATAATGTTTGTGCTGTAAGTGTTATTATTGTTCTGCTTGTCGTATGAAAAGGGAGGTTAATTTGTCAACTTGTAACGAGTCACGTGGGCTGATTACACCCGTCCTAGTAAACAAGCAATGGACGGGAAACTTGTGCCATCTATGTCAACGAGTTCAAAGAGTTTTAATAGTGTTTGTTTTGTGATCAAGGTTTTACATTAGCCGACGGGACACGACTGAATAACGCGATTACACATTAGCTACATAACATGATTATCCAATCAGAGTTTATCATTAGTCTGCCCCTTGTAGCAGAGTAACAATACGATTTCCTCACTCTAGTATTCTGGCTAACTGAAAACGATTTTGTTTCAAGTGGGCTCCCAAAAATAGTTTAACCTTGTATCTACGTTTCGCGAGTTCCCGGAAGAAAGGGGCGATGATTCACCTAAAGTCGGGTATAGGATAGACGACAGATGTTGTAACTCTGGGCGTCGGCAAGTCCTGTAATAGCGCAGAGTCTTGGTAGACGATGCTTCGGAAGGTGCTGCCACAAGAGCAACGCAAATGCGGGGCGATGCTCCAATTTGCTGGTGCATTCGGGTCACAATTTCCTGGACTCGATACAAATACTCCATACGGGAAATTAACACTGGGATCTTTACCGCAGAAATCACGGCTCGCATCCTCTCTTCGATTGTCACGCACGTTGCTCATGCTCCTCAAAATCCGTCGCCTGGCGAACGCGTAACTCAGCTATTAGATCGCCTATGACATAAATAATATAACACTTATATCACCGTGACGGGATATTGTGACTTGGCGCCGGCTATAACCGTTTATGTTAGTAACCGTGAGTCGGCGGTGACGGTCCGGCGACCGGCGGCCGGCACGGCGCGGCGACGCGGCGGCCACGCGTTAAATATAACCGATGAGTTGCTGATGTGGAGATCATGCTCACGTTGACTAATGCCTAGTTTGAGAGCTCCCATTTGGCTAGATGCTGTAGTTTTCGAAGTTATCTTAGACAGGTGTCAGTGCGATGTGACGGTTTTATTAGGTCTGTTAGTTTTGTCAGTGTTTTTCTCGAAAGTGATTAAATGAGTAAATTGGTTCTTACTTTTTCGAGCAGCTCATAATAATCTAAAGGAAAAAAAGGATCTGTTTTAAGTCAACGTACTGTATGAGCAATTTTTTTAGAAATAATGGTAATTGAGAAAGATTTGAATAATGGTATCGGTCGGGATGTCTTCATTTCCATTCAAAACATCATCGGTCAAGAATATACTTAGATAGGCACATTGACAAAAGCAAAGATTTTTAATTTAGATGTCAACATTTTTGAACTCAGAAGCGTGCTCCAGACGTGCGAAGGAAATGAGCCGCGATTCAAGGCCGAAAGACACGGAATTACATAAAAAATTAAAACATCACATGACGATATCTCGTTTTTTATAATCTACTTCATCTAACCTACAGAATTTCAACCGCAGTAGAAACCAGTGTTCACAAAAGGCAAAACCAAATACATACTGAAAAACTCAATTTTGGTTTTGGAGCAGTGGTGGCCAAGTTGTAACGGCCCTGACTTACAAATTGTAGGTCGCGGGTTCAAACCCAGCCAGGCGCATTACTTTGTGTAATTAATTTCAACACCACTGCTCTCAAAACGGTGAAGGAAAACATCGTGAGGAAACCGGCATGTCCTAGAACCAAAAATTCGAAGACATGTGACATTCACCAACCAGCACTGGGCCCGCGTGGTGGATTACGGCCCATACCCTCTCCTAGAGAGGAGGCTTGTGTCTCAGCAGTGGGAACATTAAAAGGCTGATTATGCTATTATGCTATGCAATTTTGGTTACTGCGTATGGTTTTAGAAAGCCCAATGTAATAAAGGAATACTGTAATGGTTGTATTAAGGCCGACCATAACACGTCATAGGCCATGGCTAAGAAGGCCATTAAAAATAGCCATGATAACTATAAAGTGAGGCACCTTTCCCCATAATATGGTTTTAATCATATTTGTTGGTTAAGCAGCTCTTGTCTTTAGCTAAACGATTGAAGGTTTTATATTTCATATATTTGTTTGATATTATGAAGATAATGTTGTGACCCTTTCCCTTGGATCAATCCTGAAATCTTCAGAGTTTAGAACCATCTCCAAAATTTAACTTTTCTAAGACATACTCGTTAGTCCGTCTTCAGCAAAGTGCTAGTTGCTTTAATTCATGACGATGTAACTTTTATAGTTACATTTTCACGATCTCCAACAACAAGCAGTTTCTGAAGTTTCGTGTTCGATTCGAACATAGTAATAACATCCTCTTTCGGCAACATCACTAGGTACCTACACTGCCTGCTCGTATTTGTCTGCTTCTGCCTTTCTCATTTAAAGACATCCTGCGCAGGAGTGCGAGTGACGTCTATCATTTCCCTGTTCTTTCTTAAAATCTTGTGAAATGTGCCTTAATATTGTAAACTATGAGTAATAATGAAGTCGTTACGTAAATACGGGTTAGTCAAGTTCGTCTAGACAAGGTTGATCACCCACGTCGCGGTCGGCGCCTGCGCTGCCGACTCCCAAGCGTTGGACTTTATTAGTTCGCTGAAATTATAAGTTATTAATAGTGGATTATCTCCTAGCGTTTGTAATCCTTCAGATTAAAAAAAAACAAGGAGAACAATCGTTACCAAAATGAACAGTTCTTCTGAAGATTTTTTTTTGGTGAAGCTTCCCGCTTTGTAAGCTTCTAGATGGGGTGATCATTTCTATGATTTATCTTATGTTGCAGATTTCATCGACAATTTTAGAATGTGTGACTAGTTTGTGCCCTACGAGTCCTGCTTTAACTTTAGCCATACTTACGTTTTTATTACCGAGTTAGTGGTAATTTTACCATTGATTTGAACTCCCTTTCAATTGCAAGCTATTCAGTCTGCAAAATGAGCAATGATATCAATATCTCAACAAAACATTATAACAGAGATTTCATTTAATATTTTTTCAGAAAAAAAGAAACATGCTATCTTAATAACGAAAATGTAGACAAAGTGAGTTACAGAATTAACTGTATTTTGGCAAGTGAGGACGCAAGGTTCGATGTGTCACCGAATGCCGCGCTCGGAGAGTTTAAATCAAGAAGTTAGTGATTCAAACTGGACGCTTCTGTTGTGTTATTTGATACACTGGTTGGTGATATAATGTTGATTGTATTTTTAGTAGCTCCCTCTTTTATGCCTGGAGTGTCAGCTAAGTAGCGGGTGTCAATGTCAGGGTTACTATGTAACGGCTTGGGAAATGTGTCAGTTAGGTTTGTCATCAAGGAGGTGCGTGGGTGCACTCGTGTTCAATGTTGTTGTTTTTACTACTGTTTACATAGGATAATCAGCCTATAACGTTCCCACTGTTGGGACAAAGTCATTCTTCTCGGTGAGGAGAAACGGCCTTAGCTTTGCTTGTCATTTTTCTATGGGGTAGATGATCACAATATTTTACTGTAGAACCTGCCTTGGTTCAAATCTACAATACCTAAGTCGCGTCGTCCATAACTACCGGGCTACCGCTGTTTTCTGATTTCTTTAAAGATCCTAAGAAATTTGATAAAAATCTATTAAGATCTTCGTCATCTGCGAGATCCGTCTTCTTGTTATTATGAAAATCTGTCTCATTTCTAGTTTGCTTTCATGTTTGATGTGACATTCTCCGCAATGCAGTTAAAATTATGTTCATGGTTTAAGTAAAACGCAGTTATTTTAGATAATACGTAATAATTTTGTCTCTTATTTCATTCGCATTACTTCTCACCTGAATTAAACACTTAGTCACACGATGTCTGCAATGTAACGTTGTCTACGAAATGTAACTCGTTTAGTAATAAATTAATATTTTGATAGTGAACGCAAAGGTCATGGGCTGTGCTCGCGCAAGGTTATGCCGGGCGTGAAATGACGTTGCCTCTTAAAATCATCATCATCATCTACTAAAATTAGTAGTAGTAGCGTGTCATCATAGAATTGATGAAGGTTCTGCTAAGTTTCCGCACGACTACATTTCGTTTCTATTTCCTTAGATATACGGTTGAAATGTCGATACTGAGAACATTGACTGGTGCTATACATTTACGGCTTTCATTTAAGTCAAGTCAAGAAACATCAGAATATCATATACTAGCTTCTGCTACGACTTCGTCCGCGTGGAATGGTTACTAACCCTCCGATTTTGAAACATTCGTAATTGGTCTTAGCGTGATGATGGCATATATTCCTTGATAAATGGGCTATATAACACAGAAATCGGGGCAGTAATTCCTGAGATTAGCGCGTTCAAGCAAACAAATAAACTCTTCTTTATTTATTAGTATAGGTAGTACTGTTCTATTGGATGTGTTGTTCATCGTCAGTGCGCGCGAACTTAAATCGTACAAATACGAAATCAGGCACACTAATATTTAATGAAACCAGTTTGTTTCTTATTTTACTAGATACCAGTTCTTTTGGTCGTACACATTATGTTTAGTTTTGGTCTTAACATATTTTAATCTTAAAACGTAGCTAGTAAGATTAGGTAAGTTTCTGAAATCCAAAATCGTAATAAGATTTTTGGTTTGCCTAGTAATAGCGTTGAATATGCTGAGAATAACAATTTTTTTTTTTTCACGACAAATATCAATTTGTTTTTTTCCGTTTCTTTTTTTGGGTGTTACATAGAAAAAATAACAGGAACTCTTTGGAAAGAGGATTCTTTCGAATGTTTCAGTTTATATTTTGAAAAGTTGAAAAAAAAAATATATTTAAATTTAATTATATTTTAATAGGTAAAATGAAGCCGAAAAAGAAACATTTAAAAATCAAGTCAGATTCAAAACGGTTCAGAGATTATTATTAATTAAAATAATGTAAGTATTCCATATATCATGACCTTGATCCGATTACACTCATTTAGTGGCAAATTTTGTAATATCCAATAATAACGATGTTAACTGATAGCTATTTCGTTCGGTCCCTATCTAAAAGATAAATAACGGAAGTCACCTGCGAAAACCTAACGCTTTTCGCAAACATTTGCAAGTGAAGTAGGATCTGTGCCAGTGTGGAACTGAATATACATGTTGTACACTAAACAACTGTATATATGACTTAATCAATAAAAAATCTAAAATTCGCCGCAATCCTACTGTATCCAAAAGAAGTTGTCTGAGTTTCTATTTTTTGCTCTGGTTACAGACCGATTCAAAGTCAAAAGTCAAAGTCAAAACGTTTATTTCAATTAGGCCATTAAACGGCACTTTTGAAAGTCATCATTAAAAGTTATCATAATTAAGTGACTCTAGCGTCCATTCGCAAAAATAGATTCTTATGGAGAAGAACGGACAAGAAACTCCATAGTTACTCTTTTCAAATAAATGTTTTACAATATTTGGTATGCAAAAAATACTTTATATAATAATATGTGAGGACGATGCACCAAGTATACTAGTTATTGAACCAAGTATTACCTTCCAGATTAAGATTCAGTGGTAAGCGATGATGTGGTTGACGATGGACCACGCTTGCTTAGAAGTAACCTCTTTAGTCCTGACATAAAGACTCCCAGGTTGTGCCAAAAGGAAACAGTCTCATGCAGGGAATTCCACTCCTTAGCTGTAAGCACAATGAAGGTAATGACTAAAGTTTCCCTCGTATGTGTGGGAGGTCTACCATGTGTAGTTAAAATTCCTGTATAATCTCAAAATGTCTCTATATTTCGTTGGATTAATGATTGCTATTAACGTCAAAGTCATTACTAACTTATTACGCATATACGTTATATATTAATATTACATGAAATAAATTATCATTTTAATAGTTCTTATGATAGTGCAGATTTAGCTCGTTTTCTCGTTTTTGTTTTAACTTCAAATCGACTGTTATACCTGAGAAAAAACGTGATGTTTGTGGGTTAGGAAGAATATAAAATGTTGGAGAGAATCACTGCAGTCAAATAAATTGATACCTGTGAAGATTCCCTTCTTTAGCGGCTGCTTATTTGTTGAAAAATACTTTTAATAAAATATTTTGTAATCTTCTTTTGTTACCATTGACCTATCAATTTCAGTTCAGGTCATACAATATCAGCTTACAAGTATTCTATCTGTGCACTAATATAGGCAAAGCCGCAGAAGTATATAGAATTTCCAATTAAGATAATTAAGGACATGTTGCGCATGATTCAACTAAGGAAAATTAAAAGGAAGAAAACAGGAAATTCCCTTTTTTCTACGTAATCTTTTCCCGGTTTTTCTTGAATACGTCCTTTTCTTTTAAAATGCCTGCACAACTTAGGAGATGCTCTCTTCTTTATCAAATTTACAATATAACATAATAATCTAACCTAAGTAGGTAAGATTATTATGCGATAAACTTTTACATAAAACTTGTTTTGTTTTGAAAACTGACGAAGAACGTGAAATGAAGTCGAATGAAAAAATAGAACGGATTGATTGAGGAACATGAAAGAACATTTCGTGAATATGTGTAGCACGACTATCGACATTAAGGAATGGAGAAAGAAAACGATTTGCCCTAAGTGACAGGGAATAAGGGAAAGAAGATGATTACGATGGATAACTGCAGTGACAAAGGCAAATTTCACTTATTTTGGCTTGAAGCTGATTAAATTCTTCGTTGATGAAATAAATTCTTTAAAAAAATAAGTTATATTAAGTGTGCCGTCAGATAGTGCGTGCGGGCGATATTCTCATAAACTAGCGGCGAGGACGCGGCTAATCAGCGCTGCAATCAGTCGACGTCACGGCGACGTCACGGAGCGCCCTAAATATTTAGCGGTTGACCTATAGCCGGTGCGGGCCGCGCGCTGACAGCGCCCGACCAGCTATTGATCATTGCGTTGTTTATACAGCCGCCTACTAGATCTGTGGATCATCAGCATCTGCATTGGCGAAATCTGACTCGGTGGATTTCTGGCTATCCGTTTCAAAATTTTAAAGTTATGCTTAATAAGCTTTGCTTACTTCAAATCCAAATTGTCAATTTCCTTTGGCGATCCAAAGAAAAATTACGCATGTCTGAAAACTGAAGGATAAAAGCTTTAATTTCTGGGAAGAAATAATGGAGCATATAAGACAAATACGTTCAAACTTTCAACTCTTCAAGGGAGCAAATGCAATTAATTCACTTGGAATTCATTTTAAATGCTTTTACATTCACGTTTCATAGAATAGAATTCCTCGAAGCGTTGCTTGCGAAAATGCTTTGACATATTCCATTCAAGTTTTCTATTTCTTCATTTTATTGGTTCTACGTACAGGTACGTAGAAAAACAAATTGATTTCCAAACCCAGTTCAGCGTCGTGCATGTTTCGATCAACATTTTCCTGTATTGTTCTCATAATATTTGCTCTTACACAACAGACGCTCACCGCTACAGCTGTCACGTCGGCCGATTTGCCAGATTGTGTTCTAACATTGTTTTGTTTGTCAATAGGTGAAAGTTTGTTTGCTTCCAAAATTTACTCGTGTGTACCTACGTCTCTATAAACTTTGATCTTTTGCTTGGTGTCATCTTCATACTTCACAAAATCAGTTTCGTCCGTAATTGAATCTTGTTTTACTCCAAGTTTATAATTTAAAAGAATTTAATTATTCATCTTGTTAAGTATTTCGCTACCTGTTTGTTCGATCTTGGCGAGTTGTATGTAACCTTTGTAAATTTAAGTTAGCAGATATTGCGTCATTGCCGATTTAAAACTTGAACTCACCCGTCGGTCATTCGAGTGAGAGTTTTTGTGCTTCAGCATCCTCATCAGATAACTTCGTAGATGATCTCGTTAATAACCGGTGCTGCCAAATATTATGATGTTCATCGGTGAGTTGTGCAAATTACTAATTACTTAATTTTAGACTTGGAAATATGTAAATAATAACATTACCATCCATCATGTCAGTGCTCTACGTTTCTCTCGAAAAATTCTCAGTAATCTGGTGAGAATTGATTCTTAGAAACTGCATCCTACAGTCTACCGTGTTTTTTTGTATTGAAACTATTGCCAAGATTTAAGTCGTTTTAACGAAAACGTTCATGCGTCAGTTATCAGCGGCTATAGCGCTGCAGGGCGCTGGGCGGCGAGCGCTGCGCGCGCGCTGTTGCGCCAGCGAGCCGCCGCCCCGCGCGCCAGCGCTCAGTCAGTGTTCGATCGCGATCCGAGCTCACCTGTCGCTCCATCGAGTGTCGCGCTAACCCGTTCCGTGCCGTTCGACGGCAAGTGCTAGTGCCACCATAAGATGCTTGCGCTTGACGCAGTGGTTTCTGTTTGTGTTAAAGTTTTTTAGTGTCTCAAAGTGGATTCCGGCGGACTGTATCAGGCCGTGGAGCATGCGCGGAGGCTCGAGCGCTCCCAGGCCATGTATGTCATAAATTTAGGTGAGTCCGCTTCGACATACGGAGACGTCGCAGATCCACATTCCTCGATATGTTGCATGACATAGAATTGCGGTGCGCTCCTATAATTGGAACTAGACTAGACCGGTACTTGCTGGTAAGGAGGTCCCGGTCTTATTGTCGTTTGGTCCTAGTTTTTATCGTGGTATGCAAATACATTCGAGGTCGGTTCTCGAAATCGGCTTTCACTCTGATCGTCTTTTTCGACCACTGCTTGCTGGTGTGGTGTGTTGCGGTGTCCTGAAGGAGGTTGTGTTGCTAGAGAGGTTCATAATCAGCTCGCTCGTACGATACCATTTCAATTAGTGTCTTATTCATAGCGCACTGTGCGTGTCTATGTATGTTTTTATTACAGTTCACGTACAACGTGTGGGCGTGTGTTGGTGTGTTTGCGCTATCGGTGATGCTATTTTCGTCCCGTGTGCGCGTGTGTGTGTGCGCGAGTGCGCGTGTGGACGCCGTATCCGCGTTCGGCCTGTTATCATTCTCCTCGCTTGATGTTGTTGCGAATTACGTGATGTCTTCGTTTATGATTTTATTTTAAATTAAACTAAATTGGGTACTTTACTCATTTTAAATCAAATAGTACTATTTATTGGAAATAAAAAAAAACAAACAGGTCTACTGTAGGAAAACTAAAGTTATTGTCCTTAACATATACAGGTAGGTCATTGATGTTTGCGTACTTTAGTCGGAATACGTGGATTTTCCTCCATTACTGCAGGTGCAACCTAGCAACAAACAATTTCTTTGACAAACAATATGTTATTTGCTTCTACGTATTTATTTTAAGACAATAGCAGACGCTTTATTTCAATTGAATCAATAGAGACTATAGTACCGATAAGTATTTTTTGCTAGAGCAGCTGATCAAAGTTGTTTTTCACGATGAAGTTTTATATAGATAAAATAGTTGTCATGCTAATTAGTTGATTAATCATTCAGTTTATTTTATTAATTATTTTTTATTTATTGATATTTATATAAAATGGTTTTAAGTATTGTCTGCTACCCCTGATGCTTGCAGAGAACAAAAGGTTGCGGAATTTTTTGTTCGAAAGACTCACCTCGGCTCCAGAACGCAAAAGGCAGGAGAAGGAATACGGGTGGGGTTTAATCAGTAAGAGTCTGACAATCCCTTCCGCTCTGGGCGAAGCGGAGAGCCATTGGAAGGCTTCACATCCTAAAAAAAAGCAGTAGCTAGCCTAAATGATTATGTTAGTCATCTAAATGAAATAAATATGATTTTAGTAGTTAAGCCATCCTATCATAAACCTTTATGAAAATTTTATATTTAAATTATAATTTACGTATTATATCTACTCTAATTTGTTTTTAAGGCGCCCGCGCCGTCTATGAACGTACTGTTCATAGACGGCGCCTTAAAAACAAATTATATAACGACAATGAAAAAGTATTGATATTTTAACTCCAGTGCCACTATTTTTAAATAAGATATACCACAATCAATATGCAATGATCTGCAAGATGAGTGAGATTTGATTGAAATTGACATAAACTAAGAAGCCAACATAGGGAAAATTAACTGAAATCTCATCACTACTGACTAAAACAAAACTTATGATGAAACTAACAAGTTAGTTTCTAATACTCAATCTAATCTACGTATAGCTAACGGATAGGAGTATAATGCATTGCATAATAGTTCACTAACACTAGTGCTGGAACGTGACTCTGCCTTCCCGTTTATCCGTGACTGAATGACACGAAAAAATACAGAGATGCGAATGTACTATGTTTTTTTTTGGAATGGTCAAATATGACAGAATAAAGTATTTCTTCCGCCAGGTCTTTGTTAAGGTCACGCTTTTGCATTTTAATTTGCTTGACGTCACAGTATGTCATCAACAGGTCACCGCTGGCAATTTTGTAATTTTTATTTCTTTTAGAATTATGATGGATTCAGCAAGCCGGAATAAAGTCGAACTATTCAGTCTATTTATTGGATCCTCTGTTGTAGCTAGATTTTGGAATCATTTCCTCTCCTTGATTTGTCATCTAGTCTTGTGCCCAAAAAACCCATCCGTTGACTCTTTGCGTTCCAGGGCCGCAGTGACTCTTTCGACACATCGTTTTCGGTCAAAACTGCAAATGCAGTTGATTAGCCTGTAAAAACAACATAAATACCATATCTTCTTTCTTAGCTCTATTTAAGGTTCTAACTAAATAGTGTGAATATTGATGAACTCAACAATTGTATATACTCAATTATTTACTTTCTCTAAATCGTCTGTTTGAGCGTAATTTCAAGAATAGTTTCGGTAGTGTAAAGCCTTCTATTTTTGTTGAGAAAACACCGTGTCTTATACAATAATTGCACAAAATAAAAATGTTTTAGTCGCTGGCCCTCACTGATTTCACAGCTGTCGGCAGTGTCGATGGGTATAAGCTATAAGTGCTGTAAAGATAATTATGTGTTCGGAAATAAATAAATAATTGCTCAGTGTTCGGCTGTCATCGATTGTTGGTGTTCGATTAGAAAGTTGCACGCCACCGGGGTACGGGGGATTTGAATGCCGTTGGTTACTGAGGCCGAAACTGCCACAATGTACTCAAAAACGACAGATGATTCATTTAGCCAAAAGCCTTACTGAGCTCTCTTGAGATTGCATTGTTTGTAATCGTGTAGTTCTTGTTTCATATTATTTAATAATTTTCCTTTATTACCATCTGCTTATATTGGTAGTTCATCAATGTTGTAACTATTTGCCACAGACATGCATACACCTGCTTAACAGGATTATACTATCTTATGTGCATATATTTAATTAAGGGCACAATTTGCACAACAATCAGTAGCACTTCAGGTTAATATCATTAAAAATATACTAATAGGACCACGCTGCTTAAACGTCAGCTTAGCAAAAAGCCGGCTCAACATGAATTATTCGACATGTCTCGATAGTGGGGGCTACATATTGTCGTGATTGACACGGTCCCGGCTCCCGTTACGCGGAACCTGTCCAAGGGCCGCGCAGACGCATGGGCGCGCGCGCAGGCCACTGACCCGCAGCCGGATACTACTACATATTTGCAAAAATCTGCGGTATTTAGCAAACTGCTACTATAACTTATCTTAAGAGTACAGTTATTTCTACATTACGAGTAAGTTATTCAAGAATATTTTAAAGCGTTCTTGGATTACTGGTACAAATGTTTTGATGCAATAAAACATCAAGTATATACTATTGTTGAATTCTATATCGACCTCCAAAATGAGTGACAACTCGAAGTATGGAGTACCAGTTGGTTCGCATATTTTTTTATCAGTTCTATAAATAACATTAATTGCCTGCACTGATAATAGAGGCTATCTTTGGAGTATCGTCATCGTGTAAGCATTAAATGATGTACATATCTTCACAACGTAGATAGATTTAAATTAATCTATCTAATTTTTCATACTTATCTATCTTATTTCTGTTCGTAATACCTTGACATGTCTTGATAATTAAAGATAAGTTTTCCAATTATAAGAATTATTTGCTAACGCTTCAGTTGGTATTCTGATTAGGGTTTTTAATTTAGCCGCTTCTATAAGAGTAGTAAGTATTTGTTTAATTGTCATTGTTTGTGTACACGATTTCTCCTACTGACAATGGATTTCCGCTGAGTTACTGATAATTTTCATTGTTCGTTTGTTGATATGTGGGATCATAAATAATGGATTGTGTCGGTACATTTCATGTGGCGACAATCGATGCGTTTTTTCGGTTCATTGCGTCAACGCGAATGACGCACATGTCTTGGATTCGCGACAGAAATAATTACGGAACTCCCGTCTAGACGAACTGTGTGCGATGGAGCACACTGAAAATCATGCTTTTATTTTTCAAATGTTTCATGATAGACAATTTTCAGTTATAAATCGATATAGATCTTCGGAACACAGAATATAATATAAACTGTTTTGTGTTAATATGTAAGTGACTCTGCCTCTATAACATTAAAAGCAGTATTTACATACATTTTTACGCAACAAAACAGCATTTCCTTATTCATAGCTGTAATTTCAATTTGTTTGCTTTCAATTGTTTGTTAATGTCTATAATTTATTCGTACTATTATCCTGTTACGTGTAGCTTGTGGTTAATCGTCATCGATCCTCAATAGACTCATAAAGCATAAAGGCCAGAGGTGGTAAATACGAGTAAAAATGAAAAATTACTAGTGTCATGTCGTTATAAATATTTTTTATATAAGCATTAAATACAACGTAGAAATCATTTACCAGTTCCCAACTTCAATAACGGTAAAACGGGGTGGATAGAATCCAAGGGGTCAATAAAAACGAAACTTTGATTGCAATTTTTACCTTATTTAAATATTGTTTGCAGCAATGAAGAACTCCAATGTTTTAATCAATCAACTATTTTTAAGATGGATGCTTTGTAAGAAACCATTAATATATTACTCAAGAGAAAATCCCAATCAAAGTTTCGTTTTTATTCACCCCTTGGATTCTATCCACCCCGTTTTACGGTACCAAAAAACTAATACATAATTATAAAGCTGAAGTTGAAAATATGCACTTGAAAATGTTTTTCGAGCCAAATTACACGAATGCGTTGTTCTTTATAGATGCAAAAGTATCCTCAAATCAAGCCTATACTTCGAATAATAAAGGCTACGGCTTCCAACCGCATTGACGTCAACTACGAGGTAGTAGGTAAACAAAAACGTGTTGACTAAACACTCAGTTTACTCGTTGAACAAGAATTTCCGATTCTGTAGATCATAGATGTCATTACCAGCTATTGCCAAGTTTATGTGGTCAGATGAAACTGCTTGTAATCGAACTTCACTGACCTAATAACTGTAGTTATGGTTCAAAGAGGTCATTCAGGTTTGTGAATGGGCTGCATCATCAGTGTGGTTGGTTAACAGGAAAATAAACTTGCAGGCGACGATGTAACGTTTTTGTTTATCTTGATGATTCACTTACAGGCAAAAGGAATCGTTACTGGAAATATGTATAAACCGTTAGTCCGCAGTCTTTTATAAAGCAATAAGTACAAAGTATAGGCATCACGCCCAGAATTAATAAAATAATTAGTAAAAAAGTTTTATTTTTTTCACACATATTTTTATGTAATTTCGGTGATTGAACTATCACAGAATTATTTTATTGTATTGTGAATCGCTAATTTACCTTTAAAGGTTAGTCTTCTGAGAAAACAGTTCGACCTTTGTGGAACATTGTGTTTCCCCTTTTCTTTAACAATCTTCTGTTCTACGAATTCTTCCCACTTTTAGGAAAGCTTTTATCGCGTTGTGAATAAACTACTCTATTGCTTAGCCTATTGTTGGTTATATACAGGATTCCTTATTGTTCATCTATGTTTATTGATGTTAGCACTTATAGGACGTTCGTCAATGCATGGCTGCGTCTATTTGCGTGGTTCTTGCTTCCATCACGCCGATGGACCGTGACACTGCGTACAAAAACTTCGAGCCTTGAGAACTTTTGTGTTAGTTACTTGTAAAACTTTTCCGTGTTTTCGTTTTCCGCATGTACAGTTAAGGGCAGTTACATTCAAAGAACATCTTTCAGTGCGGGGGACCGTTTCTACAGCTAAATATATTTTACCTAAACGTAAACGTGTTACGTCGAAGTATACCTGGAACTGAAGAATTGGTTATTGCTGATGACCTATTCTTAAAAAAAAAAAGTAAAAAAGTTTATTTCAATTACAAAGAGCATTTCGAGACAAGTTATTGGAGATCACCTTTTTATCTTATGCAACTGAAATGTAAAAATGTAAACATACAAAAACAAAAATATATGGTTAGCTAGAGAAATGTATTTTATGATTCCTGTAGTGACTATTATATTGTTCTTGTGGTTACATTATTAGACACTGATTGTAACTATTCTGCCGAGGAAGTTGTTTGGGATTAAATGGTAGTCAATTTCGACCCAGTCAACTGTAAAATCGAATCAATCGTTTTTTCTCCATCAAATATAGGCTTCCGTAACAAAACCATCAGAATAGGAAGTTGGACATTGACTTATATTATATTTAGTAGGCTTTGACCATGACAGTGGTTTGAGCCGGGGTTATAAAAAAGGTAAGAATAAAATCGATTAAGCGGTTCAGGGCTTAACCTCCGGGAGTAGTAGATATTTCAGAAGAATTCCAAAGCTTCACTTGCTTAGACTTATACGGCTTCTGTTTACATTCCTAAAATTTGAATACAAAGTTCAACAAGGTGATGAAGTCCTGAAAACGTTGTGTTAATTTGTTCGTAATTTTTTTCACAAAACATATTCAGAAATATTTTCAGATAGTAACACCCACTCGTGCGTGGGCACTAAGATAATGTAATCCAAAGAGAATATCGGTCTTTTGATTCGGAACAGTGTGTAGGTGCTGACATTACTCCTTGACCTTTCGCGTAGTGGCGTGGGCCGCTTGTTTACCTAACAACAGTAACAACACACTTCCAAGAAAAATGTACGAAGATAATTGTATCGGTTATGGGAAAACGAGCTTGTTTATTGATGAGTGAGTGAAACAATAGGGTAGTTAACAAAAACAATCTAATTAGTCCGTCGGATAGATTTCCAAAAAATATTGGACCCGTATTTTTTCTTTTTTCACGTAAACAAACAATGAAGACGATACAGTGCGTTGAAAACTCGTGTGGCGTCACTACTCGCTACAATTTTTGCCGTGCCGTGCCGTGACGTCACAAGCCCCCACTCCTGATCTTTGATGCTTTGTATCTTCGTCAGTTTTTATAGATTTGATAAAGGAAAAAATACGTGTCCGATATTTATACGTTATTTATTTATACGTGTCCATAATCTAACTGACGGACTAAACATAATCATATATTTTTTACTCAGGAAACATCCCTATTCCAAAAAGCTTATTCCCCTCGATTACGGTTTTAATCCTATCGTGATTAACTGATGAATTGATGATAGCATTAGCAACATCAGGGATCGATTTTGTCTATGAATGATTTTTGTATCAAGGTTTTTCGATGTTTTCACCAACGTAATAACAAGAAAAAAACTGACTTATCTAATTGTTTCGGATTTCTTGTTGAAGTATTTTCTGATGATTCTGATACACGTTGTGATCGCCGCGCGTTTAGAGTGATAATTATAGCATAATGACTTGTATTCTTGTATTAAATTAAATAAATTGGTGAAAACGTGCTCGCCACGTGTGTTTACACCCATTAAACTTTTGAAGTTGCTGCAATTCAGATTAATCTGCTTACAAGGTATTGCAATTAGGTATTCCATTTTTGTCACCCACCTCAGAGAGGCTTAAAAAAAACATGACATCATAATCGTGTGTTGGTACAGCAGGCATGTTATTTTTAGATATGCGAAACTCGACATGTTTCATATTTGTAGACTCGAGATAATATTATACTGCGTCAACTTGAATGTTACAGTTTTTATTCACTCAAGCAACAAGATCTTAAGTTATTTCTAGTCTTCAAAAGTGAGTTCTTTTCTCTTGTGTCGCCGTGTTGTCTGTTCATTCATGCTCTTATAGCATGTCATGAAATGAAACTTTATCTTTATGGGTTAACCAAATGTAGACTGTATGAATGTTTAACAAATTAGCGCTTGTATTTTTTTCATTGACGTCATTAAATAGTGTCTGCTTGGGCTGTCTGCTATTTAAGTCAATTCTTTAGACAATTAAAACATTTCTGTTGCTTGTCTGTTCGTTAATGTTTGTCTACTATACAATATCTTGGTTTTATAATATTACTTGAAGCCTTGCTCCATATCCACTCCCTCCGTTTTAGCGTTACTAGCTTTTCATAAATCATCAATGTTATGATATACTGTCATTAGTTCAACTGTAATACTCCAGTTAGCAAACGGTTCGTTTTCATGACTATCACTATCGGCGTGTTATGTCGGTCACCCCGTAATTACACCCCGTTCATACTGAAGCAGTGACCAACACTACGCTACACATGCTAGCCTTGGCTAGTTCCCACCGAAGTTTGTTATCAAATATTAAGTACTTATTGATATAACATTTAGAACTAGATTTTTTAAGTTATCAATAACATGTGCATTCTTTTCATATTGTTTACTGCAGAACATGCAAAATGAGACTCATCAGTGTTGAGACTTATTAACTAAGCTTAAATAGTTTAATAACAAAAATAACTCCAAAGGTTGTCTTGAAAAGATCGCTTTTAGCGATAAGTTCGCCCATTGTGTCACCCTATGTAATGTTTTCTTTGTCTATATGTTCTGTAACTTGTATGATGTACATAATAAAGAGTATTCTATTCTATTCTATAACTATTAGACATGTTTTTGATGAGTTCGAGAGATATCAGTCGCGTGGCAGAAACGTGACCCCAACAAAACATCCTGATAAGTGTATTTTATAAATAACACTACTTACTTACTCTCATGAAAATATAAACTTTGTAGCAGCAAATGCCTTTCAATTTTGAAAACGTAAAAGACACGTAATCATTTATTTACTCAAGTGAAAGTATCAAGGTATGCAGACCTCTTTTGAAAAACTGACACAATGTTGAGAATGCCGCGAACAGTAAAGAAAGAAATTGAGTTACGCAGCAAGAACTATCAAACCAGACTAGACCATCTCATTAACCAGTTAGCTGCAAAACTGCAGGGAGGGGTCGGCTTAAGATACTCTAGCAACAAGATTAAAAAAACAAAGAAAGAAGAAGAAACAGATTGCTAAGAAGCAGAATATAATATATATATATATATTGAGATATTGAGAATGTTTTGGTCTCCGACATCAAAAATGTGTTTCGCAATATTTTTAATGACATATCTTATTGTTATCAAGCTTGGTATTATTTGATAGAATACACCGTTCGTTCCATCATATTAATCAACTAATTGGTTCTTCAATGAATCAATTTAATTGCAAAAACTGCATAAGCGTACATAAAAACATCAAATAGTTGTGTTTAACACAATCAAAACATTTGAAGTCTTTTAATATTTTTACATGAATATAAGAACAAAACATCAGTACATATTAAGAACACTATGCGATTCTGTTTCAGTTAGCTCTCACAAGTGAAATAACTGCATGATTCACTCTTAGGAAGATGCGAAATATTCCAAATTATGGTGATGTATAACTGTACTGATTTCTTGGTACAGTATATTGGTAATCATGTCCAGATTAAACTACATTTCTTTCGCTAAATAATTTTTATTTTTGATAAATATCAAGCTCGTCATAGTTTCATCGATCGTCGCATGCGCATGTGAGAGAAGAAACGCCACGCTGGCTAGACGTCATACATTCTGTAATGCCCCCTGCGTCTCTTGCTCCTCTTGCCTAATTTTAGCCAATTGTTTTGGTTTCAGACACTCTTAATTAGTTTACAGCATAGTTAAACGTTTCTTCAAGCATCTTGTTGTAGCGATTTGTTGAGCCTGATACCTGTGTGCTAGATTAGAATTAAAATTTCTTTTGTCATATGTCAAATGTGATTATGTGCAGTGTAAATCATTATTTTATTATCTTCTTATATTATCATAATCTTGAGCGTTATTCACAATCTAGAGCATAAGGAATTAAGTGGTTACATTTATAGACGCAAAGGTTCACGACAATTGTCCTCATTGCAGTCGTGGGCAGGAAGCGGCAATAACCCAGTGTCAGCGGATCAAACTCGAAAATTAACAGGAGTAGACCACCACCTGCCGGTTTGCTCAAACGTTGGCTCAAATATATCTCCGTTGGTGTATTGGTATCGCATGGCCTCCGGAACTGCGTGTGTTTGTACCAGAGAGTACTAGAGGCGACTAGTAACCTTCATTGGATAATGCTCGCGTAATAAACGTGGCTTGGAGGTCGGGTCATTCAATAAAACTGTCGACTTGACTGTGTGTGTTTTCATTCATGTCGATTAGGGCTAGTGTATTGTTTGAAGCTAAAGAAAAGGGATGAGGTGTTTCTATGTTATGTGCGTTAATTATTCTCATTGAAATATGTTTGCTATCGAAAAAATTATAGAATCTGAAGTAATGTCAAATGCGATTTTAAGTAAGGATGTTTCAAGTTATGATTTATTTTTTTATTGTTCAAGTTACCTTCTAGTAACCTTCAGAACATTTGTCCGAGATGACCTCATTGGCATTCAGTTGAGAAAGCTCGATACTCCATACCAAGCACAGTTCAATGAACTTCTTGTTGGGCAAATTAACGAGAATGTTCTAAGACTCTAAGTGGCTGGCTTAATAGCTCTTTTTTCGTTATTCTCGATTCGATTAAAATAAGTAGGCTTCCGGTACATGAGTGACGCCTATCTTGATTACCAAAATTTATTAGCCTTTTGATTAATGTCTCACCACAAAAAAGCTTCATATAGCAGTCAATATATTCCTCTGCCATTAGTCAGGTAAACCAGTAAACATGTCGTGGACATCAGATCCAACCATCAAATAGTTAGGTGTTATGTGGTCTGATTCATGAACACATCGGACTCCTGTATAATAGCTGCAGTATATAATAATATAGCTTGTGCATCAAATGCACAAATGTAGGAAGTTTCCGCCTGCACTCCAGCCAAATTGTCGATATCCATTTATATTTACAGTTCAAGATTAGACGAGATTGCTGGCGAAAATAGACGCTTGTGTTCTTTGATTTTATATTCATCGTCAGTTGTTCAGTTTTGTTCAACAGCGGAAATGTTTGTTTGGGTTTTTTAGGGAACTTCAATATGATTACTGAGAACACACGCACGCAAAGACACCAATTCCGTATTTCAATCGTAGCTCCAAAAGTATACTACTTTTATAAATGTCCGCACATAGCTAATGCGGGTCATTAAAGAGGCTATGAACGTTGTAGTAAAAAAATCCTAACACAGATTACTATAACAACGCCAATCAGTAAGCCTGGTAGGTACATAGTAAGCTGTCAGTTTCCGCTGGGTCGCCGCGACCTACCGCACGCGACGCCGCGCACCGGGACGCGCAAAAGGTCTAGGTCCCGCGGCTGTAAACACGACAACAGGTGGGGAGACCACTTTATCTTCATCATTTTGTTCCATGTTTTTATCTTTCAGTACCCGATTAACTAGACTTCCATCAAATTGATCTACTATCAGTTTGTTTGTTGTTAGGCATTCTATTAAATCTCCACGTGCCATGAAGCTATTGCTATCTAAATGCTAATACTACTAAATCTGTAATGTTGAATCTTGTGATTTTCCGATGGCTTAGCTGCCAATAAAACAGTGACAAATAAATCAGGAGTTCTTTCCAACGGGTCAATGTATTAATTAGTCATTTAATATATGTATAATAGTGATAATTAATGTAAAAATATTTTAGCAGAGAGTAAATTGTGGTCGTGAATAACTGGAGTTAGTCTTCCGTCAAAATGTTTGCCAAATTGTTTACATAAGATTGTGAAAGAAATATTTTGTATGTGGACAGTGACATAACAAATAACAGTTCTGAGAGCACGTTTACTCGAATCAACTCAAGGGTCAAGGATGAGAACAGATCTGAATTGTTTTGTATTTCTGTATAGGGCTTTTACCGAATTTAGTACACGTGTAGTCATTAATCTCTTTCAATCATTGTTATCGAATTGTTTTTGTTTTAGAACGAAAATATGTGTAGTTTTAATACGGCAGTGACATCGGCCTGTTGTTCAACAATGTCTATTGGCTAGGCGACATCAATTAGCGCTGAGCAGAAACTTGGGCTTATGCGGTAACGTCTATATTTATCTTCATGATCACCGCTCCACTGTCTCGCGCACATGTTGGATAATTGATGATGTGAACTGTTCCTCTTACAAGATATTTGAGCAATGATGGCGAGGCAAAGAGAAAGAAAACTGAATAAGATACAAAGCAGATAATAATGAACAGAAATGTATCATAAGCGCTTCACATCTCACGTTTCATCGAATAAATAGTTTCGGAACTTAAATCTAATTTTAGTATCAAACTTCATAAAAAAGCGGGCCTACCGGAAATCTAAAAGGGTTCGGACTCTAAATAATGCAGCACCGGAAATGACGCGCGGCCAGCGTTGCCAGAGTTGGCTGCCAGTGTTTTTGGCTCGTTAGCGCTTTCGTACACTCGGGTGAATGGCGCTCCTACTGAAAACTTTATAGTCTCAGATGTGCCAGAAACCGTATTTCATGCAGAATCGTGGAGCAATTTTCTGAAACACTTTAAGATATCATTCGGAGAATGCTTTTTGGACAGTATTGCGCCACATTCATGAGAAGCTTTCATTTGATTTTATGTATGTATGTTCATATGTCGCTGGCGTTAGCAATCATTTCGCTTCTGAAGTGTATTGATGAACAATACAATTGGAAAGCTGCGCTTATTGTTTCCGCCTGAACGACGGAGTCATCCGCTCTACAACACTAATGCACATGCCTTGCGCTTCGGCCTTTGAACCTTATTCGAGTACCGATTAACTTGGACTGAAAGCCGTTTCTATTATAAGTATTCCGTAAATGGCGTTCCCATCGCCGTCTAAATCTGTCTCGACATCGGACATATCTATCGCTGCGTCTATATGTTTGGCGGGCTATTCTGGTTAGGCTATAAATGGCGCCGCTTCGACCGGGTATTATTAGCATTGGCCGTGCGACTCCCGAACATAACGCTTCGCACCTGATTGGATGCTGGCCAGATATAGACCTCGTTATGTTCGCTCAGGACTCGAGTGTCAACTATGACTATAATGGTTCTGGTCAAGCGCTAGTGGCCAGCGAAGTTTGGCTGCGTGGGATTCTTCTATGCGTGGCGGTTTATGCCAGAGATTATATTGGCTCATTGATTGATTTCTTCCGTGAGGAAGAACAAGCATCGTTTAGCAGTGTGCAAACACCAGTGTACATCTATTTAAGAAGTTCGATGTAAGAGATTTCTATAATCACCTGGGTAGTTTTGATATTTTGTTCTTTTTTTTTTGTTCGTTGTTAATGTTTGTCTGATTCTGTAGTAGGAACTTCACAATCTCGGTCTAGCACAGTAATAGCATCACGGAAAATTTCCCTCCCTCCTGTCTGCTGGTTTATCTGGTTTAATGCGTATTCAATTTGTAGAATCTCATTTACATAAAGATAAATCTAAGAAAAGGAAAATTTTGAAAATAGTTTTTTAATAATTATGATTTAGGTATTGGTTGTAAGGTACGGAAAAGAAAGTGAAACAACTAAGCTTTGTTTCGATGATATCATCTGATCGATCGCTATTTTATGATCGAAAGTTTATACAGGACTATTTAATCCTTTTATGTGAATAAAACCTTTACTCTTTTGTTGTGTTCTGTTCTTGTCAATACGTATGAATGCATTGACTTGCTATTCGTTTTTTATATCATTCATAGTCAAGCGCCAATATCTCAAAGATTCGTCTCGTCTCCTTTTTTTCTTTGTAAACTAACCAGGTCAGTAGGAAGCCTTCAGCAACTCGCCACATAATGGATGTCGTACAACTCCTACTACACGTTATATTTATGTGGGGAGGCGTGTCGTGTCATCGGATTTTGTTTTAGTTGGCGTCCGAGGCACGCCGCGAGGTCGCTCCGGATGCCAGCGGATCACAGCGGCTCCCGGCCGCGGCTCGGGGAAACTGCACGTTCCACGCTAACTGGGTTAGAAGGCGTATATCTAATGTGTTAGTGTAGCAGATGGTTACTCTCTTTATTTTATCTGATTTAGAACAATCAACATCGGGTTTGAACCCAATCACGAGTCGAAAAAGCGTGACCAAAACCGTTCTGTTTCTAGTGAGAATTGTCTCAAAACATTACTGAATCATTGTCCAATCTAAAACAATTATATCATATCGTCCAGCGGCCGGACCACTCCGTTGGCAGACCGCGCGACCGTGATTTATTCTCTTAGAAGGTGTGGACGAGATGAGCCGCCTGGCACTACATTCATATATCTCTTAATTTCGTGGTAATTGGACATCCTATTCTCGGAAGCTCATTACATTAGAATGTGTTACAAAGTTCCGAAGGGACGATAACTTGTGTACCCACATTACTCTCGCGGACCAAGCTGGTGTCATCAACATCATTGATGAATGTTTGGCACTCGATGTATCACCGCTGAGCTCTCGTCTGATGCGCGACATGGCAGCTGAGCCGGCGTAAGTTTACACATAATGTGTGTGCGAAAAACTATTTAGGCATCAACATTCGTTGTGATATCAGAACGAATAGAGACGGGTGTATTTGGATTTTCGTTGTTGGTCATGCTATAGCTACACTTGTGCCAGCTATCAATAAGAATAGAATAAACAACTGAAAGCATCTCGAAGAGTTATTTCAGTATCCACAAAACCCCACTCCAGAAATGCTTTTAAAAACACACGATATCAGTCACATTCTTGTTCAAACATCTGAAAAATGAGAAGTTAAACCGAGCTAAAATATACAAAGAAATATTTCACAAGTTTGTTTAAAACCTTTACTTTAGCTTCAGCGGTTGGTTGCACGGTAAAGTGTAGTTAACACCTAGATCTATAATTAGGTGGCTAGGCGTGACGCTGCGAGTAAATTTAAAATAATTATAATTAAGTACGTGCGGTGGGCATGTTAATCGGCCGTTAACTGCGACTAACCTTTGTGATTTATGTCGTATGGTATGCGTGGGCGCAGTCGAGAGTATTAAACGTTTTTGTTGAAGATTTATTCGATAGTGTTTGGGAAAAGAATGTGATGTGATGTTTAGAGATTTTGGTATTAATTTTCACAAATTAAATGAATGATTAACCGAATGACTTTTGAATGTCTTCCGATATCTTTGGTAAACGATCTCAAGTATGGGTCTGGTACATCATCAACACAGATCCACTAACTTATAACTTCAGCCACTGTGTAAAGGAGAGTCGCCGTCAAAGTTAAGACGACAGGTCCAAAGTGTAATGAGTGCATGTATGTGGCGCTTGCGGTGCAGTCGCCTTGACCGCGATGCGGCAGACTGTGGGTCGCCGCACGCATGCGCTGCGACCTGCGCTGCGCTCGCGCATCTATCGTTACAAGACTTCGACAGCAGATTAGTGACCCTCAACTATTGTAGTTGTAGTGGTAATTACTGGCTGAAAAGCGGAGTCTCAGATTGGAGTGATGGGATCTCTGGAAACCATGAGGGATTGTATGACCTCACAAACGGATGAATTTTCAAAAATCCTTTCTTGTTGCCCGCGCATTTTCGTTATGTCCTATACACAAATGTCATGCTTGCCATTGAGTGATTTTCTGTAGATTAGCTGTTCGGTAAATACATATCAAATTAGAACAAATACTACTGTTAACTTTGTTACTAAAATTAGTAGTTTGATACTTTATCCTGTTAATATTAACCTGGTTGCGGATACCTATTTGTGTATAAGCGATAATTAAGTCCGTATTTAGACCGCTACAATTAAAGTTTGATATGATTCCACGGTTCTATTTGTGGTCGCGCTTATTGCGGTCATTGGCTATTAATTTTCAGTATTAATAGATTCAGTATCCTGGTGTTATTTACCTGGTTCTCGATATTTGGGGCACATAAATAACTACGCGCTAAGTTCTTAAATAATAATTGTACAGCTTACGGCCGAACCCAATAACCGATCTATCTCCACTGGAGATAGAAAAACAAATGAAACAACAGAAAAATGATATAGGTTTTCTGTAGTTTCATTTGTTTTTCTATCTCCAGTATGTGATAGATCGGTTATTGGGTTCGGCCGTTAGTCTAATATATTCAGATAGGACTAACTACTATGAAAATTCCGGAAAATTATAGGCGTCGAAATTCATATCTCAAATAGCTCTAAGCTCTAAAATCACGTTCGGTCCATACATACAAAGCCTATCTAGGATCGCGTATTCCTCTCCCCGCCGTGTTGTAACACGGGCAAGGTGATGCATCAGAATAGTTCGTTGTGCAACGCACCCCGCCGGGCCAAGGTCCCACCGAATTAACAGCTGGTCACTAGTCACCGTACACCCGCTCAGCCGCTGTGACCCATTTCGAGTACTATTGATGTACCGAGGAATTAGGGGACATCCATGGCCAGCTGATTGATAACTGATAGCTGTATGATTGACTGGCTTTTTTATTAGTATTGCTAAGCGCATGTTTGGCCACGATCTCACTGGATGGTAAAGATGGAGTTTGCTTGCCTAGAAGTAACGTAATCACGCTTCGCTTAGAGATCAGGAAACACAGACTATGGCAGTTGGGAGTAAAAATGCTGAAAATGAATATTCTAGCTATCTAAAGTCGGTTAATTGAGTGTTGGATCTTTAGCTAGATCGTGGTTAGGGAGAAACATGAATAAGAATATAAGGAAATATTGTGAGGAAGATGTTGCGTTCCTGTTTGCATTGTTAAGGCCAGACATTGTTTCGCTAAATGTCTTTGTGGTGTACAACTTAAGGAGTAAAGTAAGTATTTATAAAACATTGTCTTTTGAAAACATTTTTCGGAATGTTCAACTACATAGTGTGCTATTCTAAATGCGTTATTTATCTACATTTTACTCATAATTTCAAAGTCATATTCAGAACACGTAAAAATCCTGACTCCAAGCCAAAAAGTGCGATAATTACATTCTCACACACATTCCGCCTTCCGTTTTCCGCAAACTATTTGCCAATCCCATCAGCAGTCTTATCACATCACGGCAGAGTTGGTGTGATAAGTGGCACGCTTGCCAATCAAGCTGCGTGATGGATGGGGGGAGAAGGCGCCAACTGGCCTGGCAACTGGCAACCAACAGGGAAGCGGGAATGAGACCGGGTCGCCGCCGCCACACAATTTGGGACGGGACAAAGAACATGTTTGAGAATTTCACAAGTGAGAGTGGTACAATCATTAGGCAAACCTATTAGTTGTTATTGGTAGGTACTGACTCTTAGCCGCAAGTTGGAGCAATGAAAAAGAATGGAAAATACTGACCCACCTACAATGTTTTCGTCGTTGTAAGGGGTACACTCATGTGGAAAATACTGCAGCTACAACGTGTTGCACGATGATCTAATTAGAAGAACAGACGTACCTACTTATTTGTTTAATGAACTTTAGACTCACATTCTCACGTACGCATCACATTTACTTGCCGTGGAGTTCAATAAGACAAACAACACTAACAAATTAATGAATAACTAATTCAATATCTTAATTGCATCCGTTATTTATGTGCTTAAGCGATCTACTATAGAGAATCAACGAATGTGATAGTTGTAATTAATTTATTGGAAGGAAACTAAACATAACTTTCTATTAAACAAATAAAGAAAACACTGAGCCGTGAACAGCGAGTGTTTGAGCAAGATAAACATAAACACGAAGATAAGTGAGCTACTAGGTGTGACGTCACAGGTCAAGTGTCGCCGCGTTACAAGCATTAGATCACCGCGAAAGTAAACAACAATTATATTAATCAGTTGGAAAGAGGAAAATATAACCGTAGATTAAAAATAGATGTTAGTATCTTTCTGTGCTAATGACTTGTGATCAACAATCCGTTTTGGTTCAAGTGCCTTAACATGGATAAAATGTTGATTGCGAAAAAGACGGCCTTGGAAGGCAATGGCGACGCCGATTCTGTTGACATTATAAACAAAAACTTAAAGACATTCAGCGCAATAATATGTATGCCTGGTCACACACAGTTCTACTTACCCCATTTGACGACAGCAGCACACATGCTCACTATCAATGAACGGAATGTCTCCCCGAGGCCGCGACGTTGCTCAAGCAGCAAGTGTGTCAAAGGAAACTCCCGTGCTATCGTATCGGTGAGTGCATTAATTGTAGGAAAATCACCGGCGCGCGCGCAGCCAGCTTGTTTAGTTTCCATTGTTGGCGGGTAGTCGAAGTAGATCGGCGGTCTAATGATGCAAAGGATTTTGTGTTGGATTTGTTTTCTTATTGTTTTGAGTGGGTATTTGATCGCGTATGATATGAACATCATTATCATCACAATTATTTCCAGCCCAGAATAAGTGACTGCTGGGAACAGGCAACCCCTTTTTTCTGCCGTGCCTCCCGGATCTGCTATACCCTCAAACGATACGATATAACTTGATACATTATATAAAATCTTCCAAACACTTACTCGTACGAAACGAATGGTAGGTATGTCTACCTATGATTACTTTAGTTTGATTTAAATGCATCAAGAAGTTTCCATCTCTACCTACTGAAGTATTAGTTATTGAATAGCTATAATGGAGTTCCTGGAATAAACTATATTCGCTGAATGCAGTCTAGAATCTCAGATTGATTCGCCTCCCACATTATCCAATTGAATAGGGTTATTTGAAATGAAGGAAATTATTCTAGCTCATGAATACTGCGTTCCATCATCTTTAGTCAGTTGATATCTTTGAAGTAATAGTCCTGCAATTTATTGCCGCACACGATATCCTCTGTTGCTTCTAAGAACATAAAGTTTTATATAGAATGTGCGAAAAAAATCGCGAATCGAACCGGGACAGGCATTTGTAGGCTGCAGCACCGGTTGCGGAATTTGTTTGAAAGAGTCACCGCGGCCCTGGAACGCGGCGGGCACAAGAAGGATCACGGGTGGGTTTTAGTCCGTAAGACTCTGACACTCCCTTCCGCTCCGCCCAGAGCGGGAGAAGCCATTTGTTGATTTCCCAAAAAAAAAGGCTGCAGCACCGGCCGTTCTAGTTTCAACATACTGAAACGGTATTCAACTAAACTCTTCCATATGTCAACTCTTTACAAATGCAATATGTGAGCGAGAAAGTGGTCCCGCAATGTCAGCGGGGGCTGCCAGCTGACCGCTATCAGCGGAAGGGCGACGACCTCGCCGGAAGCCTTATCAGCTGGATACACCACGCTACTCATCCCACACCCACTTCTCGGTACCACACTTATCAAGGAATAGTGTGTCTGTCCCACGACACTGTGCTATATGACCTGAGAGATACAGTTACAAACATATCATATCTGTATCTGTATACTTCTATACTCGTACCAATATTATTATGCGCCTGTAGCTCTGTCCGTCTGTTTGCTACGCCTTTCCATCTAAATTATATAGCCATTAAGATACGGCTATATAATTTGGATGGAACTTGCCACTTACTCTGTCTCGGAATGGGACAAGGGAAATAGGTACGTAGTACGTAGTAGGTTTTTTCGTGGGAATATTTACACTTGGGATAATTTTCGATTTTCACACAGACGAAACCTCTGGCAAAAGCTAATCTAAACTAATATTATAAAGATGAAATCCCTGATTGATTGTTTGCATTGAATAGACTACTGAACCGATTTTAACCATTTTTTAACTACCAATGGAAAGCTACTTTATCAGCAAGTAACATAAGCTATAGGTTATCCCCGTATTCCCAGGGGAACACGAACTACGCGGGTGAAACCGCGGGACGCTGCTAGTATCTAATAAGAGAGGTAGTTTGTTACTAGTGTTGCCAGGTCGGATTTGTTGTAAATCGGTACATGAGGTCAAAAAAATCGGGATTTAGGGTTGCAGATCGGGACAGTAAACAAAAATAACTCAAGGGCTTTTAAGTCTATTTAATCTATACTAATATTATAAAGCTGAATGGTTGTTTGTTTGTTTGAACGCGCTAATTCTTTTTGGGTTGAATAGACCATTTATCGAGGAAGGCTTTAGGCTATATAACATCACGCTTCGAGTAATAG
This sequence comes from Hecatera dysodea, assembly GCA_905332915.2. Taxonomy (NCBI): domain Eukaryota; kingdom Metazoa; phylum Arthropoda; class Insecta; order Lepidoptera; family Noctuidae; genus Hecatera; species Hecatera dysodea. The sequence goes on from HG995299.1 coordinate 20,975,054, forward strand.
GAGCGAAGAAAAAATGGAAAATGTGGAAAAAACGGGAAAATTATTCATCTTTGAGGGCTTCCGTTGCGTGCGCTGCGAAAACGGTTCAAGATACCAAAAAAATATGTAGGAAAAAATTATTCCTCTTAAAATGATCTAAAAAAATGTCCGCAACAGTCTATCTTTTAAGATTAACTCACTAGAACCGTTTTTATGGTAATCAAATTTGGTCGAAAGGGATGAAAGTTTGTGTTACACTTTGTCAATTTTAAACCGATCGGGCTGAGAGTTTCAAAATCGGGGTTAAAGTAACTATTCCACGCGGAGAAGTCGCGGACAGAAGCTAGTCTTACATAACAAGTAAACAGTCTTGCTAGATTAGTAGAAATTATAAAATAAAATCGTACTTTAAATGTAATTGACGCACTTCACTTTTTTTTCATTTTTTGATTAATCGGGACATTTAGCGTCCCGATCAGGTACAAATCGGGACGCGTCCCCAGACCCCTGAAAATCGGGACGTCCCGCGCAAATCGGGACACCTGGCAACACTATTTGTTACCTACGACACTACTGAATATATTAAATCAATGCATCTTGGAAATTATTATAATCGAGTACGGATAGTATGGACTTTAAAAGAGACTTTGACCTCTGAGTTCGTTTCGGTGTTTCTTCTCAGGGTCGTCGGCTAGGAAACACCGGCCTCATCTAGCTTAAAATAACAAAAACATATAGGACGTGTAAAAGTGGTGTGTTTAACCTGCTTCAAAAATAAATATAATTTATCAAGGAATGCTACGCAACACTTGTGTGCTATTCCTTGATACTCTTTGTGATGAGGACATTAAATTTATTTGTTTATTTTATTTATTTATTCATTTTATTACCAATTTTACAGGAAAATTACATACAATTGTTTATTTTATTTATTTATTCATTTTATTATCAATTTTACAGGAAAATTACATACAATCTTAAATATATATCTTAATTCTAAGTATTACGAGCCTGAACTAGGAAATCCTGTGTTTCAGGCGAGAAGATCTAAAATAAATTAAAATTAATAAATAATCAATAGGAATCTATAGTACAACACAAATGTGTCACGTAAAAAAACTGTGATATAGACAATTAAGAACTTAACTTGTATAAATTGTATAGTTTCTTAAATAATAAGGTACTCAAACTAGCTCAAGAATTGTATAAAAACAAAATCACTTTAGCACAATCAGTAAGTTCTCTGTATCATCATAGGACATTTTTTGAAGAGTTTCCTTAAGAATTCTCTCTAAACGGTTTAACTATACGTTTATTTCACCGATACGGTGTCAGCGTAGTGCCTGTTCAGTGAAACAATAACACATCGACAAGTTCAGCAGATCGATAAGGGTGGTTTTGGACAAGTTCTCAGAATGTACGTAGGTAGTTGTGTGCTCGGCGTTCTGCCCGCGCGACTCGTGCTGGCTTAGTGAACATGTTTTAATGCGTATAGCTTTTACTGTCCTGTCTGTGTACTTCGACTTTAAACAATTACTTGCTGGAATTTTTAATTAGTTCTTTTTCCTATATTTAAGTACGTAGTTGCAAATATTTCAGTAAACCGCATGACTATTGATTAACATTATTTACTAAATGTTCTACATTTGAAACTATTTTTTTTTTCTGAAACATTAATTAAAATATGCAAATATTCCACATGACAATGTAACTGTCTCACAGCAATGTAAATTAGGCTAGGCGCCTTGCGTAATTTTGATAACCATATTCACGTATGTAAATACAGCTTGTACATATGTATGTATTATTTGAGCGATTAATGAATGAATATATGCATTATTCATTTGTGAAAAATTAATATATATATATATATATATCACATTAAAAACATATATGTTCTACCATATACCTATGTACTTGTCATCAATCATTGTTATTTATTTATGTATTTAAACTTTATGTACAATAGTGGTACATGGGCGGACTTAATGCAAAAAGGCATCATTGTTATCAATTTTATCCCTGTGCATTCTATCATTCAAATTGATGCATCTTTCAAAAAGCGATTGATTCGCATCAATAATCACGACTTTATCATAATCAATTCGTCTTTTCGATAAACCCTTTAGACGTTAATGTGTGTGTGTGTTATTTCAAGTCCACTTTAGAACTCATATTCGATTCAAATCGCAGCCGCGGGCCGGGCTGCCGTCGAACTTATGATATTGCTGGCATCGATCGCCCCCGTGAGCCATGGCAGGTGGGTGATGGCCCAAGTTCAGGGTCACGGCCGCCCGCGCGGCCACGGCACGACCACGACACGGCCACGTCGCACTCGCACGCATCACAATATCCGCTTATTTTAGAGGAGCTTTTAGGGTTACCCAGCAGTGAAAACAGAAATACTTCTGACGTCATATTTGTAATAAAAATATTGGTTTGTTTGATGTTTTATAACGAGGGGCGTGTCAATCAATGAATATTAAACTGACTTTTTACAAATCTAGCCCGTCTTGTCTTGTCTCAGACATCATTCACAAACGTCATGATTGATTACAGCGTGATAACTTGCCAAGAGAAGAACGTTTGTGTATAAAACGCTAGGCGTCTAGGCGCTGTATTTCAGTATTATAATTTTCACAATCAACATGACCCTGGAAGTGAACTCGCATTTCAGCGATTCGACTACATAATAAATTCGTTGGATGATCAAAATAAAAGCGGAATGATAGCTGTACACTTAAAAATAAAATAAAAGTCGTAGCTTTGCAATATTGTAGCAAACACATAATCAGTTAATTTTAGATGCGATGGGTACTGATCGTTACGCGTCTGCAATCAACCCTAGCGACAACGTAGGTGTGTAGCAACACCGGAGTTACAAATAGAATGTATGGAAAATAAAAACTCTCTCGCGGAAATCCTATTTGTATAGTCGCGAAAATAGAAGTTTGCGACAACGGGCGCGGAACGCGAGGGGCGAGCGGTGACGGGTTAACGCTTGCACTATCGGAATAACCCTCCCAACTAGACATTTTATCGCCGGCTATATTGAGCAGGAAGGCCAGAACTGAACGACTGAATAATTGCCTGATTAACGTTCCTAATTTGGCTCCTGAACTTCTGATTTAACTATAGATACTGCATATATTTTAGTTGTCCTTAAGCATATCGACATATGAAAGACTCAGACTCCATTTCTGTTGCACTTTTAAATCCCTACCATTACTATCTTTGCATATTTACCAAATTATATATCGTTGTTGCTGTTCTAAAACTATCTAATCTTTCTGTTCCAGGTAAGACTGAGTCACATCGAGGAAACTGAAGCAGTCTCCGTCCAATCGATAGGTATCGTAACCGCACACATTTCCATCTATATTTAGAAGTAGATAAGCCTTGCATATAACGTGATTCATATTATTTACTTGATTAAGTGAGGCTGTAAGATGTCAGAGGTCGGCGGAGTGCGTCTCTATCGCGCTCATGAGAGGATAACATGCTAAAGAGTGCTTGTCTTGGCGGTGTTCAAGACATGTTCAATATTACATCGTTGTAGGGCCATGGGCTATTGAGCCAATTTATGTTATTATTTATTTTTTTGATTTGTTGACCAATTTGTTTTATTTACATTTGAATGTATTATTTTGAATTTTTTTATATAATCTATGAAATTCAAATGTTGTTTTCATTTTGCCTGTTGGTCTAGTGGTTAGTGGCCCTGACTGCTAAGCCGGAGCTCGTGGGTTCGATTCCCACCCAGGACAAACTTTGTGTGATGAGCGTGATTGTTTGTTCTGTGTCTGGGTGTGATTTATCTATAATATGTATGTATTTATAAATTATATAAGTATGCATATCAGTTGTCTGGTTACCATAACACAAGCTCTGCTTAGCTTGGGATCAGATAGCCGTGTGTGAGTTGTCCCAAGATATTTATTTATTTATTTATTTAATCTATGAAATTCAAATGTTGTTTTCATTTTAGTGTATGTACCTACTGTTAGTGTGTTTATGTGTGTAAATTCAGATACAAAATACTTGTTCATGAATAAGACTATGACTATGGCTCGCCTCTATTAGGTGCTCAAAAGTTCGATAACGACTTATTGACTGTTTATGGAAAACGAGATAAAACAAAGCCATCGCATCATACCCATTTCGATTATCGGATCAGCTAAATGACACCTCTATAACCCTAGTTCAGATATAACTAAGTGATGCGGCAAATCGGTCCGCAATCACTACAATTATCTCTACTTACTGCAGTTATCACATTTTGTGCAGTTATACACTCATTACAGCACTAATAGGTCCGTGTGTAATGTGGCTATTTTCAGTCTTCCCGCGTAGTTGCGGAACCATAACATTTCAAGCTAATAATATACTCTGTGGAAAAGTTTGCCTTTTTCAGTACCCACGTAGAGATTTCAAGGCTGTGTTCAACACATTTAGATTGGCGATTTAATCTTTTATTTATAGGAAAGATTAGATTGTTTGTTTGTTTGTTTGTATTGAATAGGTTCCGAAACTATTTCCTGAACTGATTAGAAAAATTCTTTATCTGTTAGGAAGCTACACTATCCCCGGGTGACATAAGCTATATTTTATCCCCGTGTTTCCACGGTAACGCGAACGACGCGGGTGGAACTGCGGTGTGCTGCTAGTAATTAATATTCATAGGCAAATATTAACCATTTTGAATATTGAAGTTTTGCTCTCGTTGACTATCGAATCAATGAAAAAATATCATGCTGACAGATATAAACTCGAGTGATAATACCGAAAACTATATATTTTTCAGTTTACAGCCACAAAACAAGCTATTTACACATACAAATAAATCTAACATTGTGAAAGAAAATTGGAAAATCAAGCTATATACATAACTTGAAATTTCACGTGTGCCATAAAACACAATTCTACATAATAGAACCAGCTATTTAATCACGATACCTCATTTATATTCTCTAAAACCCACACAAAAACGAACCAAAATACAGTTGTCTCATAAAATCGGCACAACAGCTCATAATTTCGACACATGACCATATTAAATGTGCTATTTATAGAACGTTTACCATTCGCGGTGTGTGCAGCGACAAACAATATGGCGTCGGACGGGTTACGCTGATTACGAGTATTTAGTGTTCTATATTTAAAACGTGGTGACGTAACAAAATGGCGGTATAGTGACCCGCTCGGGTTCGGGTATGGAAATGTTCCGTGATTCTTATTTCGAGTTCATGGGAGTTTAATTTATATGTTTTAGCATGTGTTGGTATTAAATTATGTCGGAAGGAATGTAAGGTATGTGTTCAACTACAAATCTCAATGAAACAGTATGGCCATTATTTCATTGAAAACTGTAGAGACGGTACGTAGTATTTTTTGGAAATGCATAAGATATGTAAGTATCTATCTTTAAAACTGGAAGCCGATGTCAATTAACTAGAAAAAGGCTTCGATGTCTTCGTTGTCGACTAAATATAATACTTACAGACAAATGAGCCAATCCTAGCTACTTATAATTTTTCGTTCATCATTGGGTAACCTATTTCCGTATAAAACAATAAACAACTGGAATAATTAAGTCAACTTAACTACTTATTATGCTATAAACACGTAGACTACAAACAGTAAACATTTTAATTTGTAGTTCGAATTACTTTGAAACGGTAAGCAAGGAGGGCCAATTAAAAACGATGATTTGAGAACTTGAGGAAAATATACCAATGCACCTACCTGACAGTCACCATAGTTGTATCGGGGAAATACAAGGAAACTTCTTATTTTTAAACTTCCTTATCTAGATTGCAAAATCACCTGTACTGGTAAGTTTAAAAATGGACTAATATTAAAAACCTGACCGCAAAAAAAAACTACTAAAAGCAAGTCACTTTTTCTTTTCTACCAATCTAATGCTATTGATGGTATTTATTGGCGGCAGCCATCTTGTTTTCTTTTTTTTTTAATTCACATACATAGTTAATATGTCACTGTGGCCACTTTAGACGAATTTAATGATGCTTCGTTTCTTGAAATATATCTACAACGAATATTGCTCCCTCTAGCTAAAAACAAACTGAATCCCCTTAGAATCAACAGTTCAAATGTTACTAACCAATACAAAATAATAATTTAGTGCAACTTCATCAATCTGATGCGAATACCTAACTTCTGGACAGACAAATCAAGTTAGCAACACGCCACATCGTGACGTCATTACCTATACAAAAACTGACCACAAATACCTTTGAGACGACCCCTGACTTCTACAAGATAAAATTAATGATCGCCTAATAATAGAACTTTGATTATTCACTAACCAAGTCTTTTTTTTGTCCTAATAGCTGAACCTGACCTCGTGACGTGATATTAGTCTATGCTATTTTAGTCTATGGTCTCTTGCCTGCATACATTAAATGTTTTATGTATGATAGCTAAGACAGCTATTACACAGACTGTTAGTTAAATGTCGCTAAGCTTATTTCAGCATAATTATGTTTTAAGTAGGCGTATCCATCGTCTGACCGCTAGACCAAAATCTTGTTCAATATGTAGGTGGCGTTGCTAAGAGGGGTGCGATACTTGTAATCATGAAATCTTGTCTCTGGGTATGTCCATTTGGTTGTGGTTAAATCGGTACTCGGTTTGCATAAACTGCTATGTTCAATATTAAGTTTTGAGTATTTGTTATCAATACAACTTTAAATTGTACGATACGTAGAAATGCGTTCGAACAGATTCGTAATTCCAAGTGCACGTAACAACATGTTTACTCATATGAGACAGTTAAATATGCGCATGTATTATATTATGATTGTCCATTATTGTCGCGAGCGCCCCGTGCACGAGCGAACTGCAAAATGCTCTATTATGAGCTGCACATATTTATGAATACTTTATAGATAAACTGTTAGGTACTGGTGTCCTTTAGAAGAAAAACTGCTTTCAAGTCTCAATTGATTATCTATACTAATATTATAAAGCTGAAGAGTTTGTTTGTTTGTTTGTTTGTTTGTTTGTTTGTTTGTTTGAACGCGCTAATCTCAGGAACTACTGGTTCGAATTGAAAAATTCTTTTTGGGTTGAATAGACCATTTATCGAGGAAGGCTTTAGGCTATATATCATTACGCTTAAGCCAATAGGAGCGGAGCAGCGATAAAGAATGTTTTAAAATCGGGGATTCCACGGGGACGAAGTAGCGGGCAGCAGCTAGTTGTTAATACAGGAGCCTGTATCAAAGACAGTCAAACAGGGTCTAAGCTATTGGACCATTATAAAGGTGGAATTATTATAATAGGGTAGTTGCCTAAAAAAATCTAATTAGTCCGTAAGATAGACTTTCCAAAAATATTGGACGCGTATTCTTTATTTTTTCACGTAAACAAAAACGTCACTTCGTGCGACGATTTTTACCACGCCCTGATGTCACAAGCCCCCTCATGATCTTTGAAGCTTTTATCTTCGTCAATTTTTATAGATTTGGTAAAGCAAAAAATACGTGTCCAATATTTTTCGATAACTGATGGACTAAATAGGATCATATTTTTATTCCTCAGGAAACATCCCTATTGTGCAACAATAACGCCCAGCAGCATTTAACTATTTATTTTCCTCCATTCATTTTTTTATAGATACAGGTTAATAATGCACCAATTTTCCTTGTAATAAAGGTTTGGAATTCAGGCTATTCACGTTTAAACGCAATAAAATACAAGTCAAATTAAAACCAATTAATGCATGAAATGTTTTCTATAGTAGCTTAAAGGTTCGCTCCCTCTTTAAGGAAAACATGACAAAGAACCATTTAATTTATGAGCTGTTTTGTTTGTCCTATAATTATTACGGTACGCTTGTGAATTTTTCCTTGTTTGTCGTATAAACAGTGTCACGCTCGGCCATTTGAGCGACTAAAAATAGCCTTATCGCCGTGACTGATTACACCATAGTTTTACTGGGCTATTTCTGTACACGGATATCGTTATGGTGTGGTTTTGTTCAATAGTTGTGTAACAGAACTGTAGATCATTTTGGCTCTATCTTCTTAGTCTAATTCTAATAGATGCTAAATAAAGTCACGGCTTAGCGGTCAAACGTATTTATTCACAGTTTTTTACCTAGTTATTATCCTACTAGTTAATCTGCTAAAAGACAGCACTCACAGCCTTTCTTTTTTAGTTGTCAGTCTGGCCGGATAGATTTTTCGGAATTGTTTTTGTTTTTTGTAAAATATTGGCTAGAAAACGTTTTGGAATGACGGGCAATGATTTTTATAGGTTTCTTTTTATTTGTATTGTCAAATGGATATGCTCTTGGCTTGGCTCTAGTCTACGTCACACAGGTGACAGAGACAAAGTCAACGATGGAATGAGCTTACCCACAAGAAGCCTGTTCGCTGTAACTTTGAAGAGATAAGGGTTGAGATTGACGGAAAATGTCTCGACTCCGTTGTAATTTAAGTCTGACTTTTGTGCTAAAATTTGCATTGCACAAATGTTCTATAGATTTGTGTAAAAATGCGCTAAGAGTTGTTGGTTGCTAACTATTAATATATTATATTATTATAGCTAGCCTATAATGTCCCACTGCTGGGCAAAGGCCTTCCTCAACTCCTTTAATTGTTCCCGATTTTGTGCCACATCCTGCCAATTCCCAAGGAAGATATACATATAATCACATATTTTTACGGTTTATCAAAATTATAGGTTTTTATGTAGCTCTTTTTTATTTCGCTACAGTAGGTACTACTGTAATATAACAAACAACATAAGAATTGTAAGTGCTGTAAGAGGTTTGCAAGTTTAACTGTAACACCACCTGAAAAACACCTTTTATATGATCATTCAAAGAATGGCGCATTAGTTGAGACCAACACAGTACCTAACTTTACCAGTTTTGCCATAGACTCTATAGAACATCCCAATATAAACAACCAATTATTCAAAAAAATGTTCTACAGTTACTTATTTCGTTAGTGAGTTCTATAACTATTGACCGTGGAACAGTTTCTATGATAGGTCGTGGCGTTGTCGCGTCGCCTGTTTGCGTTCGCCTTTATTTCAGTAGAATCCCATCTAAAAATGTAAATTCTCTCGATTCATATAACAGAGTTGTTGTTCGGTGATAAAAACAGAAATAGCAACTGTGCGGCCACTATAAATACAACACATTGACAGGAAAAGTGTCGGTAATATGTTGAGTAAAAATAGCTAGCCATTGTTTGGATTATGTTCGAGATATAAATAACTTTAGTGGCGAGCTTTATGTGCTAGTTGGCGACATTCGCTTTGTTGAGCTGATACATAAAGTGCCACGTATATATGTATGTAGCTGGTCTCGTATGTACACTGATATATAGTTTGAGTATATAGCGTGAAAAGACCTATATCATATTATAGGAATTGAAATAGGTATGGTATTGAATGTTATATCTTCACTCTCAGATTTTATAGCTTGTGGTTATTGGTTTTTCCTAAAGATCTATTCGTTGCAGTTTTAAGTTAAATATTTTTTCAGCTGTGGGTTTAGGATTTGGAGATTAGACACAGTTATCTGAGTTTTATGCAAAAGGGCAGACTACACCCATTAACTTGAAACTTGAGTTTGTAAGTCCTGATTTAATTTTATACTAGCAGCGCCGCGCTGTTTCACCCACGTAGTTCCCGTTCCCGTGGGAATACGGGGATAAAATATAGACTATGTTAGTCGCTGATAACTTAGCTTTCCATTGGTGAAAAAAATAGTTAAAATCGGATCAGTAGTTTCGGAGCCTATTCAATACAAAAAAAAACAAATCATTCCTCTTTATAATATTAGTATAGAGTAGCTTTTGCCCGCGACTTCGTACGCGCATAACTTGTTTTCCTGTTCCTGCAGGAATTTCGGGAAATCCTGACTTAATTTTGGCTGTGCGTTGTCTGTCTGACACTCGCTGCCTCGACCATCAGTAACGATAGAGTTTGATATATCCTACTAATATTATAAACGTGAAAGTTTGTAAGTATGGATGGATGGATGTTTGTTTGTTACTCTTTCACGTAAAAAGTACTGAATGGACATTGATGATATTTGGCACAGAGGTAGATTATAGTCTGGAATAACACACAGGATAATTTAATCCCGAATGTTCCCGTGGGATAATTATCGACATTCACGCAGGCGGAGCTGCGGGCGACAGCTAGTTCTGAATAATAGCACCTTTATGTCTTGGAGACATATGTTAATGATATTAATAAATATACTGTAGCTGTTAATAAGGAAATAAAAAAGGTTAATGTACAGTCGGTGATAGCAATTAACTGACCCCCTAAAAATTAAACGAATTTGAACCTTTTGCTTGTTACGAACGATCGAACTAGAACAACGTTGGAACTGGTTCAACGTCTACGATCAATAAAATAGTTATTCGAATTTGATCTTTAATACGCAGTGTTAAGGTAGGTATGTTCTTGAATATTATTTTAACTTGTAATATAATACGTAATTTCGATCGCGTTGAATATGTTTCGAGTGGTCTAGTGGTGACTGTAGTGAGCTGACAAATCGTGGTTGCGTGTTCGTAACCAGCGTAATTGACGCGTTTGTTTCTGTTTTGTATATTTAAGTTATAAATAATAAATTATAACTTTAGCAACAACAACAAAAAAAAATGAACAGAAATAAAAAAACAAAATGGTGGTAAAAACGATTTTATTTTATAAAAAATATATTATAAGAATAACATAAATGATATTGATGACGACACGAAGATGATAATATTTACCTGCTTACTAATAACGTTGTTAACTGCACTGAGTTTAATGTAGTGAATCAGCATGTTATAATATTTAGAAATATAGGTATGTATTTCTATTTCATAACAATAACATCACTACATTAAATATCATTGAACTAAATAAAACGGCATTATACGTTGAAGTTCTACCTGGTCTACTATATATCAATTTGTTTTATGAATAGTTATTTTAGTTATAAAATAAGGTTTTGACAAAAAACTAGGTATTCGAAATACTTCGTTACAAATTATAACAATAGTTAATTTAACACACACACTGACATACGTTAGTATTGTTTGTGACCAACACTGGTTACTCAAGTTATTCATGCTTTTAATAGCGAAGTGGAGCACCATTTTTTCTATTGCTTGTTGCAAGCGGTCCCGCATACCGCGCACCATATTCCAACAACGATCACTTCCACTTGCAGTTGAATGAGTAGGCAAAAATGGCTGTTCAGTATGCCTTCTAACAATTGCTTGATGACGTTCTGACACTGGAGTATGTAACATAGTAGGTTTTGGTCCAGGACGATCTTTTTGAATATTCCCTGCCTCTTCAAAACGTCTTAGCGACAATCTGACTGTATTTCTCTGAAACAACACAATAAGCATAATTTTAGTAACGAATAGGTAAACATAATTTATCGATTAAGTTTGAAAAAATACGTTTATCAAATTAGATTATAAAAATCAAATTAGACCTATAAATGATCTCAAATTAGACTCATAATGAAACACAGTTAATTGTCTATTATTCTACATTCACCGGCTTATAAGCAGACTAACGAATTAAGGAAAAAGTATAATTATAAATGAAGCATAAAAATAATACACTTACCGCTATATTAAGTTTCCTAGCAATCGCTTTAATACCAACATTCTCCTCATGCAAATAGATTATTTTGTATTTTAAATAATCACTCAACTGAGACATGACGATTAAACTATCAAAACTGATAACAATTAATAAAAAGGAAAAAAGCCAATTTAGTAAGGCAAGGTAAAAATGTTCGCGCGTATTCACTGCTATTTGTGCATAGAATATCTTGTTCAATTTATTCTTCTACCCCATAGTCCTTATGTCATATTTATAGCAGTTTTTGTTGAATACGCATATTGACGTCTAACTACCCACTTATTAAAAAAGGTAAAAAGTTATTAAATAAATGACCTAATACCAACCTCTTAAAGCTCAAGTTTGCGTATCAAAATTATTTATTGTTTCTGTTCATCGAGTAGTGTTAGTCTGATAAACTCATACCATATTGAATAACGTTTAATGTTATGAGCATAGGGTGTAAAATCGAGTAATTTTTAGGGGGGTCAGTTAATTGCTATCACCGACTGTACAAAGGTCTGCCTTCAAACAACACAACTACACTGTTATTTTTGATGGTATAGTTACGTTCCGGTTTGTTGAACGGTTTATAAATACATAGGTACAAGTAGGTATGGTTTCACAATCGCTAAATATAACATAATTTTACTTACTGCGGTGAATACAATAATGTCTATTTTTATAAATCTATTTTTGTGTCTACGACGTAGATATGATAAAGCACGTTTTCTGTTTTACTTCCTTCTTCAGCATATTGTAACTAAAATGCCTGAATATGCGAACTTGGCCCGCTGATTTATTTCTGCTGAGCCAGTTCCAAACAAGAGCCTTGTTATTCATATTAGATGCGCACATTAACATAAATGCATAAAATTACTATAATAATAAAACAAAATTTCATTAATATAAAAACAAGTTTGCCCAATCTAACGTCATATACATGTTTAATGCAAATAGTGTTGACCACGTTAAAGTTAACATTGAAAACGTAAAATAGTATATAAACACATTGTTAACCGTTTTATCGAACATTACTGGCCCAAGGTATGCTTGCTTGACTAGCATTGTTAATAATGAAAAATGAATGCTTACACGCAATACAGAAAATTAGGAAACTGCTTAAAACAGAATAAACAATGAAAATCATGGAAATAGAGAACCATAACCACGCCATCTTGTTGGCTTTCCCACTAGAAATGAGCCAAACGATTTAGTCCGTCGCCTCAGTCAATGGCCGTCGCCATAAAATGCACGTGGCGTACTAAAATCTTTACAATTGAACATAAATATAGATCGGCTACTAGTGCTATAATAACTCAATATCCTCACAGTCGTAACTTGTAGGAAATGACAAACAGTTGAAAGGTAACGGCTGTGTTTGAATTTAATTTAAGATAAATGTGCCACTATATTTTGCTCTTAGTTATGATTTTCTACATCTTCTTCCATATATTTTTATGCATTTACGTCGGTTAGATAGACTGTATTTGGTTCACCAATCCGATTCCTTAGTTACACTTGAAGTATTCCAATCAGAGTATCCCTTGTTCGAAGGAAATCTTCAATGCGATACGATTTGTCTGCACCATCTCGACCATTCGCTCTAGTAAAAGTACTCCAGCTTCTATTTGAAGACTAATCATCATTACTACATACTACAACCACCTATCTATAATTATCTATGTGTTGATGAACTAAGTCGCGTGTACATAAAAACTGTACTCCCTTTCAACATGCAGTTAACATCCATTGTCATCTATTATTAAAACAGTTATATTCCCATTATACTATTTAATGAATCAATTTATGCTCTTTTTTATTCAATTATGCATCAGCAGCATTGTGTGGAATCTACGGAAATAGCCGTTATAGTCTTTGATTAGCATCGGATCACAATAATCTTGTTTATACATGACATGGTAATAAAAAAAACTAGCTAATAAGGTAAGCACACAAGAAATGGTTGTTGTTGTCATAAAAACAAAGTAACTGAGGATACCAATGTGGACCAATCCAAATACCAAAACAACTGATGATATCAAGTTGATGTGAAAAGCTACCATGGAGGTTAATCTACGTAACAATCCAATCGAAAATGTGGCAATAACCATAGAAATACAAGTACTAGATGAAAACAAAGGGGGAAAACGAAAAAGTGACGATGTAACACGGTCTGGTTATAAAGCGTCGTTTTTTCAATCAAAAGCATTTGATTGTTTGTTTGGCTCGCCCTCGCACTCGATAGGACGGGTTCGGCTATAACTCGCGTCTATTTATAGCCACGGCTTCAATCACGCGCCGAACTCGTGCAACTTTATATATATATCCAGCCTATATACACGGACTACTTTTTGTTTCCTTTGATATTTCAATCGCGATAACCTTTGCGGTTGCTATTGGGAAGGGGATAGGCAGAGCTCCAAGTGATACAGAAGAATTAGGAGTGACAAGTACGATTATCTTGTATGTAACTATCACCGAAGAATCTGGCAAGCATTGTGTTGATGTGTGAATTGATGATGATGTATGTGACAAATGTATTTTGTCTATGGTTTGAGAGAATAGATAGTATACTTGATAGAATATGTACCAAGTATGGTTCGTCATTACATTTACAGTAAAAGTTCTACCTTTGATATAAAAGTTTCTGATAAATCTCTCTTACTCATAAATTCAGTTTTCTCAGAAAAGATTTCTTGAACCAACTTGATTTACGGCTTGGTTTAATAACAGTTACAGTTACGTGATCACGTGCAATTTAACTCGTTTGCTTAACATTAAGTTAACTGGAAAGTTTCAAAATTGTATGACGGGCTTCCATTAAGACAATAGAATCGGTTAATTATGGGATATGAGTAACGAACCCATTATTTGCATATAAAGTCAAACCACATTTCTATAGGTACTACAGATGAACGTACTTTAATAAATGCAAGATATACATATTTAGATGGTTTTGGAAATGGTAGGTGAGCGTGTATGTTAAGACGAAATGGTTTGTGTTGTTTGATCAGGTTATTTAGTTTTATTTAAGTTTAGGTTAAGGTCACCTGTTACTTTTATGATATGAATAACAGAATGCCAACAATAGGGTAGTTGACTAAAAAAATCTAATTAGTCCGTCAGATAGATTTCCAAAAAATATTGGACACGTATTTTTTCTTTTTTCACGTAAACAAAAAATGAAGCCGATACAGAGCGTTGAAAACTCGTGTGACGTCACTACTCGCTACAATTTTTAACGAGCCGTAACGTCACAAGCCCCCACTCCTGATCTTTGATGCTTTGTATCTTCGTCAGTTTTTATAGATTTGATAAAGGAAAAAATACGTGTCCAATATTTTTCTATAATCTAACTGACGGACTAAATATAATCATATATTTTTTACTCAGGAAACACCCCTATTAAATATCAGGGTTTGATCAGTTCAATAATGATTTGCAGTCACAAAGTTATATATTGCTAATTAAAACGTTTTTAAATGTCAGTCAGGATGTGTAAGATAAAAAAGATGATTGACTTGCCTACTATGCTTGTAGTAAATATCTAGGAGACCGTAACCCACTTCCCACGGTCAAATGTTAATGGGAAATGGGTCGCTATGTTGTTTGCAGCTAATGGTCTGTCACCACGTGCACATGACCTGCTTACGTTATGGTGTTTTTATTATAAACCTCATGGCGTTCAACATGGGTTTAATTAGTTACTTCCGGCTGGGGACTAATTTAATTATTATAAACCGTGTCATAAGGCAACTGAATTGGCTTTATTTATAAATTGCAATATCGTCAAAGGTCTTGAAATGGCTGCTGTCTTGCAATAAAGGTATAAACAATCCATGCACTTTGTTCGGAGTCTGCTTAAAACGTGACTTGAAAAACAAAAAAAAAACAACTAAGACAAGAAAGCAAGGTCTAAATTTTCCTTTTGGCGTAAAATCCGAAAATACTACTAAAAACCCTGGTACTCTCACTTTGGTCTTTGTCAACTCTAATACATTTATATAACATCATATTTATCAGTTTATTATTTTAGCATGTATGTTTTTTTATTAGTGTTATATATGTATATTATTTGTAATTTCTTCTCCAAAAAAATTGTTATTTGTTTTAATTTATTTCTCTTATTGTACACCTACCACAGGGTTGTCTTTTAACCCAAAGGTTGACTAGATAATGCCTTGTTGATAAAGTCCGCGCATATACCACGATTGTACATAAAGTTCAAATAAATAAATACAAAAATGTTAACGGATCCATCCAAGGTTACGCCAACTGGATACTTCAACATAAAACATGAGCGAATTATTCAGAAATTACCATTACAATCGTCTGAAGCAAAGAAATACAAAGACTTGGTATTTGTTGCTTCATCTAACTCCAACAGTATGGGTCCCAAAATAGCTCCTTGTATAACCAAGCCTGGGAATAAACGTAGTGGGAAAGTATCGACCGGGTTATTATTAGTGCCTGCGAGCCAACTTGTTCCACTCTTTGTTGGTTCAAAATAACCATGCAACCCCCCCTCTGCCCGCCATGCCTGGAGAGTTTACTCTCTGAACTTATTTTTGGTTGCAGTCCGGTTTCGATGTACCGACTTTAGTAAGGCCTTTGATTGTCTGCATCACTGATGAGGCGTAACTTAATGTTGCTTGAGAATGATTCATGAGCTAAAATTAGCTTTTTATGTACTTTGGGTTAAATAAAATCTAAAAATAATATATGCAGTCGATGTTAATTTTATAAAGATTAATAAGGTATCCATATAGAGAAAAATAATATCATGATTTTTTTATTTATATATTTTTTTATTAATCACCTTTCGTTCTTCGATGGAATTTGTATAATCCAAGGTTCATCGGTCCTAGTCAGCTATTTGCGTATTCGAACTACAAACATCTTCAAACCTTCTCTTTAGAACATCCATTGCCAATTCCAGCGCTAAATCCAAACAAATGAAAGCAACACTAACAGAAAACTGTTTTGCTTCATGCGAAATGGAAGTCAATCATAACGCTCACCTATAAAAACTTGATGTTAAAAAAACTCACCAAGAGTCGATGATTCCCGAATTAGTACAACTAAAAATAACTCAGGACGGAATGCGCCCATCTGTTTATAGAGCAAGCGGGGGAGAGTTACTAGTCTATTTGTGCGAGCATGGGGAACAGGTCCCGACAGGTTGACAAAAAATTGAACTTGTGCAGTGACATGACAAGTGAATGAAGGGTTAGAACAAGTGAACTGTGTCAGGGGTGTTTAGTGAGGGGTGACTTGTTCGGAATGAGCTGCGAGCTACATCTACATGTGATATGATCGTCTTTGAAGGTGCAGCATGCACATTAATGGTGAATGTTGAATCTTTGACATTTACCATAGATCTTAAAAGTCATGACAGGGCTTTATCTAATCCTATTATTAATACATAGTGTCCTCTCTCTTTTCTCCTTAATTTGTCTTTGATTGCACAAACAAAACCCGTTTAATTCATCACCATTGCTGCCACAGCAGGTCTCTACATAAAAAATCAGAACAAACAGACTTCTCTAAAAGGAGTTATTGCTTCACTTTTAAATACCGCTTCTCTGGTAAGTTTCGTAACATCAAGACGCTCCCATACGTTGATCCCAAACAAAGAGTATTCACACATGACTCAATCAGATCCTTAATATTACTAGCCTTTGTATGGCGTACTAATTATAGTCCGGCTAAATTTAGCCGTGATTCACTCCTGCCCACTACGTCTGCGTTAATAGGCGTGAATTATTGCCTGCATGTGCCTATATGGCCTATTTTTTTACACATATGTCAAATGAGTTTAGGTCTGTTTTGTCCGTAAATAGATTGGACATTTGGTTCTGTTCGGGTTTCGGGAAACTTGGTGTTGATGTGGTACAATGTGTAATAATGAACTGTGGGCATAATGCTGAGGATATTGTTGCTTTGTTTGATTGTGAGATAATTTCACAAATTCCTTTTCCAACTCATTATTATTTATATCAGCATCAACAAGGTTAACGTTGAATATTAGTTTGATCTTGCTATTTCTAAGTTGTTAACGGTTCATAAGATTATTTACTTCTAAATAAAGACGCTTATTTAAATAATCTCACCCATCACTTATCTGCAACACTAATATTTATGATTACGATTGGTTTTGGAAAGCTGATTGAAAACATTTATAAAGTGATACTCATATCTTATTATATAGCCAAACTAGTTTTAAAATTTCTAGATTTATTTAGCTCACCAATTTAACGTGATACTTATTAATGTAGGTAATGTAAATTAAGCCTAGATAAAAAAATAAGAGAGTTGCTGCTGTGATGTAATGTTTAAACCAGTTTGTTTTGTGGAATATTAATCGTAATCACTTATTCCTCGTTCATAAACGCGAAGCAATATTTGTTTAAAAGTTTTAATATCGGCATCAATATTCGGAGCTCGGTCTACATCGTCTGTATCGTAGACGTAAACACTGCGATTCGTTTCGTCTTATTCTATAACTACTCGTATAAATGATGGCGCCGACGTCACGACCAGATGAGCTTATGTTTTTAACACTCACTGGTGGGCGTACTGTAGTACTTTTGATAATGATATTGCAATTTGTAGCCTTGTAGGCCGGATTCTCTGCAATGTTTTGTTCAACAAAGTAAAAGAGATAGAAAGAAACTGTATCGATGTACTTTCTTTGCAAGATAATTTCTCTTTCTAAATCTGTTTCGATACATTATTGTTAGATCTGGTCAAGCGGCACTGAATCTACTACTTGATACTTCTGGGTGCTAAAAAAAAACTTGAGTATCCAAGATAGGTTTAATTCTGAACTTGAACTACAAAGCAGAACTGAACTGAAAATCATACAATTACCACGGAGGGTCATTAAAGGCCGGAAAATCTTAAAGATAAGATTTAGAATGATGACGTATTTGCACAACGCAATCTATTGATCGAATTATGAATTAATTACTTATTTTGATATTAGAACTTGAACATTATGAATATTAGTTATCTAGTTTTGCGTGTGAATTTAAATTTTATGATTTTGTAATGGCGTAGAATAGAAAATAGAGCCATAAGTAAGGTAAAAAATTGCAAATCATTCGTTATAAAAAACCAACATTCGATCGATATACAAATAGAACGATGTTTCGCTAATCAATCTGCGTTGGATTCGGTTCAGTGTTTGCATCGCGCCACGCGCCCATCGCGTGCTGGACATATGTATGTGGAATATACAATATTCTATTTATGTATTTAATATATTCGAGCATCGAGGTGTTATTATAAAAGTGGAGCCGGACGCTCGCTCGGTGCGCAGCGGTTCACAGAATCGAGAGTAAATACAGAATCGGAATACACGTGAACGTATTGTGCGAGCAGACGCTTTGAGAGAATATGAAGAACGCATTGCAAGATAGTTTACGGCAAAGGAGCCCGTAAAGACAAGAGACCAAGAGCATAAAGGAGGCTGAATGACGCGTGTTTATTTGAGATAGTGAAATAAAAAAAATACAACCGTCGATCATGATTCTAGTTGGTATCTATGGTGGTGCTGTGTATTGTTTCAGTAAGTAAATGAATGAAAACCTTCATCAGTTTATCGTAGAATAATTGATATTTCCTTTTCTAAGTCTTCATCTTGTTATGATCGTAATGTCCAAATATTTGAGGATTATTTTTCCTGTTGTAATTGTTTGTCCAAGTGGTTAGTGTGAAGCTCCTATACGATACAGGAAAATCGAGTAGTGCTGTAGTATTTATTTACTGCTTCAAACTTGTTTCATTTTATATGAAGATATTGAATCGGCACGACGATGCGATGTTATGAAGATTTTAGTTTTCCGAGAGAGATGACACTTTGAAAATCCTCATAGAACTATAAAAAATGGGATTGCAAGCTTCAAAATAAAAATAACCAAGCCATGCCCTGAAGCATATAATCAAGTAAGATTGCCCGCTAAGCCTTCTAAGAAACTTGATAATTCAAGTTTCCAATGAAACGATCGACGGTACTTTTCTATTTTTACATCAAGGTTTAGTTCAGCGGAGTGCGCGAGTCCTCAGCTCGTCGCTCACAGGCTTGCATATTTCATAGATTCTTAATTATTTCTTAGACTAATTTATTGAACTCCACGATATGGCATTAGTAGCAGCATAAACGAAGGTATGTCAATTACTGTAGGCTATGACTGTTTCTGAAGAATGTCGACTGGGTGCGTTCTTAAGATATTGTAACATTCATTTCTGTAATTCAGGGTTATGAATGGACCTTTCGAACAACGTGTTTGTGTCTGTGCCGAATAAATGTTTTCTATTCTGTGTGATTTGGCTATTTGCCCTCCATCTACCGGAACTAGTTTAATGAGGGAAACTTCAACAAAACAAAAACATAGTAACACATATTAAGACACATTTCCTGTGCCATAACCTCTGTCGAAGATCAATGGAAGGCGGCGCGCGCGCACGCCATGCCCTCCCGTGTGTACTCGTCGTTATTTTTACTAACATATATTTTTAGGCAGTGTGTTTTGGGACTGAACGCTTTTTTAAATAGTTAAGGAATTCTTTATGCAAATGACTCATTTTAAATTAGCGATCTACTTTAATTGCATACTAAATCAGCTAATTTGTTTGCTTGATATAATTATATGCAAGTATAGATTGGATAAGATGTTATTTATGACTTTTTGTGGAAGAGCAATGTTTTAAAATAACATTATTTTTACTTTTTAACTAACCGTAAATTCGTTTTGCAATTGGTAGATGAACAATTATTTTGCAGTTGTAAAAAACAATACTGGTTATTTCTGCCTAAACGCGAATATATTTCATAATAAGTAGATTTTCACATAAACTGTTAAATGTAGGCCAGTCCCCGAGCTAGCTACATTTTAAGATATTGTACAAATATTTCATTCTAACGTGCACATTGTTTTATATAAGCCACACTAAATCATTTTAATACCACACCGCTGGTGTTTTAGTAGTGCATGCATTATAGCAATGAGCAGTAAAGACATTACTTATCGTCTGCTACAAAACTACACTTTCGTCGTAATTCACCAATCTGGAGGTAAGGGCCACAAACCACAAAGCCGGAACATCCTGTTTTCGTTCGTACAGAGTAGGCTTCCAAGAACCAGGTCTAAGCTTGCACCAAAAGGTACACGTGAAAAATCCACGAGTTTTTGTCCATTTTCCAATCTTCCATAAAGTGTCGACAGGCAATAATATAGAACCAACCAAGTATTCCCGGTTTGCAAACGCCATTATACCTAATTCTTGGCACAATTTAACCATAAAACCGAAACTGAACATCAGTACAGACACCATACCAAAATCCAATTCTAATCTTTCCGGTGGCTGCTGCATTTAGCCGTTTGAAAATAGCAACGGACGGAGCGGCCATGCTTACGAATACTGTAACAAACTGTTTACACGACCGAAATAGCAGTGTTCGCTTCTGGATGTGGAACGGGTGAACACTTGGCTTTTATGGACAGCTATTTTTGGTGGAGCCGACTGCTTAGGAGCTAGGAGTTAGTGGGACCATGGGATGCGGTTGTGGTCTGCAGTGCATAGCTGGTGGAAGCTTTGCGTATTGGCGCTAGTTAACCACGATTCCTCCACCATTTGGTAGTGAATTTTGTTTGATTTATAAACTTTTTTATAATATTTTTTTTTTTTAATTGCTTAAAAACCATTACAAAATAAGTACTTGAATCCATTTGGTAGTGTATTTTTTGTAGTATGGACAAGTTAAGGGTGACAACTGAAGAGTAAATGACCGTGTTTCAAAAGTGACTTCTTCAGAGGATTAATTAAAAAAAGATTTTGCGAGATGTAGCAATAAAAACCGAAAATGTCAACTAAACTACACACACCACGCGCGTACTAATTTGCCTATTCATTGCCCGCGGTCATTTACTTGTTAGTATTAATTGCCTGTAGTAACTTTGTCCTTGCCAAACATGAATTCCATATTATAAGATCAGCATTATCACATTATGTAATAAAGTAAACCCGAGCATCCTTTTTGAATGAATGGAAAATCATTAAATGACTTCTCTCGCTTTGGGCGGAGCGGAAGGGAGTATCAGACTCTTACTGACCACAACCCATCGGGGTCCTACTTCCCCCGCCGCGTTCAGATCGCGCTGACTCTTTCGAACAAATTCCGCAATCCTAGCTCTTTGCTGACATCTCTTGCTGGCGTGTGGAACACGACGCGCCGCCGACCAACCCGAACAGCCTACATCGTACGTCAAGTTTGTAATTTGGACATCGAACAAGCACATGCGTTGTCCAATCATGTTTAAAAATATTTCAAACTAATTATTTCAATCTGCACTACCTTGGAGCAAGAACGTTCAACTTTCTCCACCATGGCCACGATTCTGCGTGCAAGCAGCTCGCATGCAAGTTGTATTACATTGCGGGCTACCGAGGTATAATGTGATCTATAGCTCGCTCGCGGCCCGCAATGTAATTAAACTTATGTATATGCGAGCTGCTTTCAGGTGGAAACGTGTAGAGTCACGTTTACGACGACGTATTAAAACCTGCATTTTAAATTCAAAGGGTGAGACCCTTTTTAAAAAGGCAGCAATCTGACGTTTGCTGAAGCGGTAGTCATTGATTGTATTTTAACAAAAGTTTACGCTCTGAATGAGTTCACAGATTTTTTGGCTTCAAGGGTGGCGAAGAAAAAGGTGCCAATCTTTTATTTGGGGCAGTTAGTACCTGTTACAAAAAAAGCCTTTTCATTGATTTAGAAGAATATACAGGGTGATATTATTGAGTAACCATAACGTTTGAGGTATCTTAAAAGAAAGATAAGTAGGTAATGGTTGTATAGTTTTTTACTTTGTTAGTAACTTTAAAATAATTGTAATGAATATAATCGTTACTTTAAAGATTCAAAGGCGTAGTAGCTCGATATAATTTGTCACTAGGGCACCCGATTACAACGATATTCAAAACGCATTTTTTAACATTTATGCATGCGAATAAAAGTGAGTGTATGTACACAAATATTAAACGAAATTAATTTAAAATGTACCTATTCGTGCTGTTCAAACTAACCGATTGTTTTTTAAAAGACCAATAATACGAGTAATCGGAGTAGGTAACATTGATATAATTTTACAAGTTTTAAACTGCCAAGCCGCATGATACAAATTACACAAAGTTTAATAAAAGTACTTAATGTTTGTGTCGTATTTAGCTAGTTACATGACGCTGTCGCGGCGACAACACAACGACGTTACGTGTAGTGATGCATTGCAGACAGAGTCGCGTGTCGCTCTACTGCTCGCGCCGATTTCCGCGAATTAATCAAATAATTCGACTGTGTCACGTTTCGTAGCTCGCGTGTATGTTCTATTTTTAAAACTCAATAATTTCGCTCCGTATTGTACTTGTTCTCGCTTCCTCGAGCATTGTGCGCGGTGTGTGCGAGCGGGAGCGGAGAGCGAGGCGCGGGCGGGGCGCGTCCTTCACTTGTCGCGCGGCGCGTTGCCGGCTGTTCTAAATATAACGAGAGGGGTGAGGTGCGCGGGCGGCAGCGGCCGGCTTTGTTGATCTAGCTTTGTTGTACTCCTGCCATTGTAATTCTCGTATTATTATTATTTTTTTAAATGACGTATGGTGACTTGCCAAGGTTCGGTCAAAGTCGCGATCTGCTTACGAGCCGGATACACAGCCTTTTTTTTTACAAACACATCGTAATATAAATAACATCTAATGATGACGGATTAAACAACGAAGCATTTAAATAAATTTTATTCAAGTAGGGAAAAAAATAACAAAAAGTACAATGTTCGTCAAATGTGTTTCAAAAGCGTGCGTTCAGTTGAACAACCTCGAAGTAAGTGTATTTCTGGAGGACACACATTATTTTATTTTTCGGTGACGAGCGAAACATATTTCCATGTAACTATATAATTATGAATTTCAAGAATTTCTTTGTCGTATATAATCCTTGTAAAGCTTCCATTTATTTACACACATATTTGTGTATGTAGTGTAGGTACTAATCGTGGAACAGAGTAGGTAATTGAATTATGTGTAGTAAAGAATCCTTACGGTTGACTGGGCATAAGTAACTGTTGCTATTTTAGTATTGATAGTTGTGGATATAAAAATAGTGCGAGCACATACTTAAGTGCACGTGCTTTGGACTTTATCTGGGTTTTTAATGTATCCATTTTATTTATTGAAAAGCACAGGCTTGTTTTTTATATGTTGCAAAAACATACCGTACATACACAATATATTTGAAAACATGGTTTTATTTTTCTAAAAATAAAACTATTTTCCAACAAATTACAAAAATAAAAACACCCTCTATGTCTGGGGTTAAAAGTATCGCTACGCTACGCTAAACCGCGTAGCCGGACGTAGCGTAGAAAGTGCTACGGCGTAGCGCGTCCCGTTCGTAGCCCGCTAACATCTCCCATAGTATACTAACTATACGTAGCGCGCTACGAATCTATCGCAATCGAGATTTAAAAGGCGGAATAATGTGTATGTTAAAAGTAGACTGATTATGTTTAAAACCATTTATTAAATACTTAAGTATAATAAGATATTATTATTTAAGCGTTATTAATTCAGCACCCGTGCTTCCAAGCATCTCTAAGTGACTATCATAAAAGCCGTTTATAATCAGCCTCCGACCAAAATAGACCAATCACCGTTCCCCAATTTGGTCTACTTAGCCCAGTGAGACTTGTCCGAGTCTTCGGATCTCGTCTGAAAGTGGGGCGGCGCTGAATAATTAAGAGGGAGGCTTTATTAGGTCACTCACTAATAAATTAGGTCTGCTAATTAGAACTTGGGGTGACAGTTGGGACAAGGATATTTTGGGATATCTTGATTCAGGTGTTATTGGAACAGTTTGTTTAATTTTCTTAGGATGGCGAAAACATAGTACTGTAGATAAGATTTTTGAATTATTTTTCGTAAGAGAGTGACATTCTGTCTTCTACTAGTTTAACGTTAACTAGGAAAATGTAAAAATTTAAGCATGAATATAAAACTTATTCATTTCGTATACGTCATCTTCACACAAAGCTAGAATTTAAAGTACTTTTACTAAGGTTACACCCATGATTTGTATTCTGTCCAAATATTTAAATATAATTTGTATACTTAGTTTTTTTCTACACTTATAATGTCTGTTTGCAATGTGTGCAATCCGGTTTGTTGCACGATCCGGTTCGTCCCATCAAAGCTGGCTTAGTGAGGGAATGTCTACAAATAATAGATAAGAACGTAATTATGTTCTCTAAGCTCTGGATTTCAGTCACCATATTTATTCTGGTAAATGTGTATATTTCTCGAGATATCGCGTTGCTGAGACTGACCTTGGCCAAAGCTTCTTATCACATTTTTTTAAATGATAAACAAAAAAAATGTGTCAATAAAAAAAAATGTAAATTATCCTGAGGTTCTCAAGGCAGGCTAAAATAAGAAGTAACCTTTCACGCCCATCTTCACGGAGCTATTAATTAGGCTTTCGTGACCTCCAATTCGGACCCCAAGACCCCGGTCCCGGGCGCCCAGCTCTTCTAAATATACCCTGAGCCAAAAATAACTGTCGCTCCCCCCTTTCCCACCCCACACCCAGGCCCCCATCGCCTGGGGGACGCCCGCAGGCTTCGCCGCAATCCCCCGATGACCTACATTATAACGTGTGAAGCTGGTCGCATCGGGAGCCTCTACATGCTTATGCAGTCCTGAAGGTGCAGGTCAATACGATTGGTAGAGCGCTGAGCTGTTGCGGGGATTTAAGCGTAGTCTTTATTTCTTATTGGTATCCATGAAAATGAAAATATATTTTGAAATAATAGGAGGATTCTTTTATTCAATAGACGTATTTTTTCGGAAAAATTCTTAGGAGTGATCCCTACGAAATGAATAACTAAATTGCAATAAGGATATAGAACGTGAAATTAAAAAATAGCGATAACATAAACGCAGAAACCTTTCAAAAACACTCGAGAAAATAAGTAACAGCAAACACAAGGAGGAAAATAATAAAGGTTCTGAGAACCTTTATGGTCTCCCCTTCCCCCACCACCTCCTAAAAGCAGCCTTTACAAGTACACAAACGTAAACACTCGCGTTTTTGGAGGTCACCACTTTAAGTCTCAAACAATTGAACCAGCGCAGAGGTCGGATTTAAACCTTTTACAGCTGTACACTTCAATAAAAGCAACTATCTTTCAAGCAGTAACTAGGTACCATGGGTACATCAGGTACCCCCCTCCACCTAGGCTAGGTTATTTAGGTCACAGGCATAAGGTCGCGTACACACGCCGGCGGGCAGACGTGTGCGGCGTCTGCAATGTCGTTCCGGACTTATTTTCGTGTGTTATTACACTCAGTGCCCTAATCTGTGATTGTAATCGATTGTGTTTTGGTATTTTTATTGTGAACATTTTTGCTCGTGGAAACTGGTTTCGCGGGTAAATTGTGATGTGCCAATTAGCTTATGTCATAATAAACAAACGTTTCTGTTCAAAAGGTTTATTCTACTACTAGCGACCCGCCCCGGCTTCGCACGGGTGTAATGTAGATACCAAATAATGTTACCTCTACTATAATATGGATGTATTATACATATAAACCTTCCTTAAGAATCAGTCTATCTATTAAAAAAAAAACCGCATCAAAATCCGTTGTGTAGTTTTAAAGATCTAAGCATACATAGGGAGAGACGGCGGATAGAGACTTTGTTTTATACTATGTAGTGATTAATCACTCGAACAATATTTATTCCACATTCAATAGCAAGAACATCGTACCGGCCGGAAATGTTTACGGATATGACTTTCTCAGCGCCACACTTCGTTGCAAAACATACAGACTATCCTCATTGTGATTGTCTATAAAACTGGTTGCGTCAGTAGTTATAAGTCGAAACAAAATAGTCATAGTTTATTTATGCGGTATTTTGGGTGCAGATTTACGACTGGTTTTATGATTTTGACAGCCATTATAACCAGCCTATAGCGTTTTCCTTGTTAATGTGGGAGGTAGGTTCCAGCAAGGCTTTTATCTGATTTTTAGTAGTTGCTAAGTTTTAACTCAGATCACACGTTACGGCAGGAATGTGATATTATTGTTATTAAAACCGTTACCACTGTAAGTTTTGCTTGGAAAGTTTAATAATTTCGTAGTCAGTATCATCAACGTACAGAAATTAATGTGCCATTAGAGAATGAGAACGTATCTTAAAATCTTTAAGTACATTCGCTTGATGAGTATATGCTTGACTTCTTAATTTATATGTTTTTCCACCATCGCCATCTTTATGTTCACCATGTTCACTCTAAATATATCTTCCATACTAACAGTATGTTCTCTTCTTTGCAGCAGAGATGGCGCACGAGAGCGGCGGGGGTGCAGACGGCTCTCCGCAGCACACCCCCTCCCCCCCGCATGCGCCGCGTTTGCCCCTCGCTGACACCAGCTTCCATCAGCAGATCATGCAGGTTAGCTTCATTTGTTTTACAGCTACTCTCTGTTAAGACTTCTCTGTTTTAATCCTGATTTTTTTATCTCTGTCTTTTTATTCTTGCCTTGAACGTTATTTTTCAAATCTTTTTGTGTATATATCTTGAGTTTTTTATTTATTTAGGTTCTTCCATTTCTGTAGTATAGTTTTTTTTGGAATCGTCTATTTCTCCTTCCCCATTATTTCTGGTACCTCCTGTATCTGTGACTTTTCAGCTGTTCAAAAGCTGCCTATAATATTTTATTTCAGCGGTTACACCACTCGTATCAAAATGATGCATCTTTATAAGTTCGCCTTTGGTCATGACAAACTTTGCCATGTATTTCAGTCACAATATGACTCACAAATTGTACAAACAAGGTTCCCTAGCTATTACATAGCTCATTCTTTTATTAGATAATGTAGTGTTTGTAAACACAGCACTGATGGGAGTGGGCGGGAGGCCCGATTACATCTCACTGCAAGTCAACCTTGTCAATAAAAATAGTTCAATATACAGTTATTGGTATAATTTACTATCTAGGTAAAGTACCTAGTTGAGATAACGAATTATATCTCGTCAATTATGATTGCTATAAATAGCCAGCCTTAAAGTTAAATCTATAGATAATATCACTGAAACGCGTGTTGATAAACCTTGCGGTGAAAAATTGATGACACACTTCGAACTAGTAATAGCATAGCAGACAAAGCAAACAATATTCACGAATAGATTAAAAATATAATTCGAGACAGCGGCGGAGTTTTATATTTAGCTGACAGAAATAACAGATTTGCTGACAGATTCCTAGTTGATGTATTTATTCATGTCAGTTCTAAAAATAGCTTGTTTATTTCTTGGAGCGCCCTATCTTCTGCGATATAACGAGATATAAAAATACTCATTCCGTGGAAGATAAAGATAGAAAGCGATGACAAGCAAAAGTTTTTAATTTAATGTAGAACTTTTCTACTCTTTTCCGCAGTAAAAGTCAGAAAAATGCTAGTTACTATATAGGAGTCTCCTCGGTATTCGCTAAAAGTCGGCTAGCTAAATTATTTCTTTGTGCTCCTTTTCACTTCACTCGTATACCTGAACGTCAATCCACTCTTTGATCTTCGAAATATTTTGCTATTTAAATCAAAACTTACTGTTAGTTTAACTCGTCATCATTTAAATAAGAAATCTGTACAAAAGCCTCAGATGCAGGTGAAGGAGCGAAGTCCGCGGATTACCGTGACCTTTTCCGAAAATATAGTGAACGCTCGCCACATACATATTATTTTTACGCGATATTTATACCGACCGCCGCGCGCGCACTATTAATACCGCGTATACGTTCGTCGTGTGTATGTGTAGTGTCTGCATATGTTATGATTATATGCGTATTATACGGATTAAATTTAGATATGAAATTATTCGCGGCCCCTTTCTGCGTGCTTTTTGAATATTGCCTGTAGCTCTTTTGCTATTTAATTTAAAAGGAAATTGAGTCCACAAATGCAGGTCTGAGCTGTGTTGCAACCATTCGAAGACTGTTTTTGCATCTATTAGTACCTAAATAATAATGTAAAATGGTTTCTTTTTTCATTAGCTTTTGAGATAAAACGAGTATTTTAAGTAGATTGACGTCAATGGATTAAACAGGTTCCCTACAATGTGTCTAGACTCCTACATGGGCGTTTCAGCTTGATGCAAATATTATTGAATAAAATTCGCTTTGTCAAGAAGGGTTAGACTAGACTCTGTAAACTTTAGTGGTTCACAATCACAAGTCATTCATAACTGCGGAGTCTGTCACAACTTCATGACCACGTCGCATCAGAGTGGTCTCTGGCGAAGCCCCGGGCTCCCCTGAACCGCGACAGTATTGGCCTCGCCCACGCGAGCGCGCAAAACATCCGTCCGCGCGATCTAT
The DNA here is from genome assembly GCA_905332915.2 of Hecatera dysodea. NCBI lineage: Eukaryota > Metazoa > Arthropoda > Insecta > Lepidoptera > Noctuidae > Hecatera > Hecatera dysodea. The sequence goes on from HG995299.1 coordinate 21,004,085, forward strand.
TCGCGGCGCATTCCGACCACCCGCCATTTTTCCCCATCGAACAAAAATAATGCGCGCGTCGCCAGAAATAAGCGCACGCGTACCTCGGCGTGCCTTTTGATGTATTCTTTGTAAATGGGACGCTTCCGACCTGCGGTGCAAGGTTGCATCGTCTGGTCAATAGATATACATATGCTTTGGCTGTTCAGGGAATGTTCGCTAACCAAGTTCAGGTGTATGTTACTTAGAGGTCCAGAGAAAAGTTTTGTCAGCCAAGGAGCACTAAAACGCTTTATTTTTCAGTTGTCTTTCTTGGAATTCAATTTATTCATGTGTTTTTCATTATTCCAATTACGTTTCAATTGTTTTAATTCCTTCAGCTGAAGCAGTTTTTTTTTAAAATATGGCGTATTAGAGCTCCTTGTTTAATCCTCCCCCTGGAACTAATAGCTCCCCCACGGTCGAGGTCGACTGGTGTCCTACATGTATTTCATCTCTCGTTGTCAGAATCAGAACCCAAGAAAGAACCATATTGCTGAGCGGGCGAAACAGACATTAGAGAGTAGTTTCCTGATGCAAGTGAGTTCAAATTACAATAATAATGTACAGTCAACAGTGTTAAATGTGTCGCATTCAATGAACATGTCCAAATTTTGTCCAAAACATATTTGAGATCACGCCAAACTTACATGCCATAAATTCTCGATCATTCAGTTGAGTCATTGTATCATTAAATCATAAGAAGCCAGTTTTCGAGATATTTCTACACCCTGATAATTACTTCAGCGAAGCCATACGCCTGTCAACTCCTAACAAGCAAAACAAATTCTCAAACATCCCATCACATACTATCATAATTAAGACAAATATTTGGACATGCTGATCAACATGGAGTAATATCTATTAATATTCTTATGAGTTATAAAGGAAACAGCACTAATGATGTAGTAGTTGAATATGACGCAGAGGTGTTGCCTTCAAAAATAACATTAACTTGTAGTGGTACAAAGGGTGAACAAATTAATACAATCAGTGTGAATATACGTTTACTCGGTGAACTCATAACCTTTTATGTAAATAACTGTAAAATAGCTTATTCTTTCCTAGGTTAAAATCGTTTTTCCTATCGTCAAAATTAAGATAATACCAACAATTATAGTGATTTATTTAAGTTTAAAAGACCGTTATTGTGAGTGGAGATTAGCTTTCTACTAAAATTCTAAGCCTTAACTAATCTATCACCAATAAATTATATAGTATATCTGAAACTGTAGATGATTAAAATAAAATTCCATTTCGTAAAATAGGAATTGTCCAACCTCCACCCACAATATCGCCTATAGTCAATAATGGTCGATCGTGTCAAACGCCTCACTCAGAACTAAACCAAAAATTGATCCCTGAGTGACCCGAATACTAATTGCCCGGATAACGTTTGCAGTTAAAGAAACAGCAGCAGCTGCAGCAAGAGATCCTGCTACAGCACTTCCAGCAGCAGCGACAGCAGCTGGCGCAGGAACACGAACAACAGCTCATGCACCATTTGAAGGTAAATATGCTGCAGGTAAATACATATCGAACACTTTATTTATTAGATCATAGTTAATTTTAGTTTTCTTTTTTTATGCGTGCGATTTCTCTTTCGTGGACTATATATATATACTTTAAGATGCTAGGGATAAGTGGCTGATACACTGTTACTGGGATTATTAATATTGGAACAAGTTTTGGTGTGAAAAGTGCAGTTTTATCTACCTTTACCTTACCTTTAATTAAACAACCAAACATCATGTTTAAAAATAGCCATCAACAAAACAAGCAATAAAGTTTTTTCTCACTCACCTTAAGAACCCGTCACACCAGTGTCAAGTGAGTGCCGGACCGGTCCGCGCCGAATTGTGAGCGAGTTTAATTACTTTATTTCGACCAAAGCCGATGAACGACCGTGATTGATGTGTCAGATCATGCGGCTGGAGCTACCGGGTAGCTTGTGATCTTGAACTGATTGAATGCATTGAGATGGTCTATTTAATTAAGGGGTCATCCCATGTGATGGGCCCAAAATATCGTATTTTTTTTTCATAAATTGCTTTCTTAAAGAATTTAAAAATTAGGAAATTTTGCTACCACTACTCTATCTTCATTGATCACCATGCTTGCTATATTGTTAGTAATTTGAGACCTAAAGTCTTTATTCACTCATATGTCCTCTAGTTTATCCCATTTTACTGCTTTCACTTTAAACTAACTTTCACCGGCCATCATTTACTTCCTTCAGAAACGATTGATCCTACTTCAGGTTTACACTACATGAACGTTTGGCAAATACATTTACAACTGAAATAACCTCAATTCCTCGTACCATTCCTCGAGATTCCCCATAAATCTATAAAAACAAACCGTCGAGCATTACTCCTGGCTGGAATGTGGCGCACAGCTCGACAGCGGCGTATTAATAGTCATGAATGGACTGCACAACTGCTAGTAATTACATCATTCATACTTACTTTGTGGTCGGTGTAATTGTGTTGACTCCAGCTTCGTTCTGCCACTCCCTTGGGGGCGGCACGGTGCAGGTGACGAGGCGTCTCTAGTTCGTCATTAGTGGGTCTTTGTTGTTAGGATTAGTATGTAGTCTATGGCGTGGGTAGGTAAACGCGGTGTTTAGTGTATAGTCCGTGATTCTGTAGTGTTGTGGTATGTTAATGTAATGTGTTGAAGGCTATTGGGGGTGCTATTTTTTAGATGGCAATAATTAACGAACATACCTATATGGAAGAGAGAGGGCGGCCTTTGCTCAGCTGTAGATGGACTTAACAGGCTGAATTCATTATAAACTTTCAATAGATACAGGTTTTCTTTGATATTATGGGTATTTAAATTCAAATATTTTACTGTAAACAGTTCAATTATAGAGCAGTAACAAGCATAAATTACGCCTCAAAATAGGTTCGGTCATCTTCAATGGCTGACATTCACACAAATATTAAACTTTGACAATGTATTTTTCCACTTATTAAAGAATATTATATGCACCGCTAAACACACGATTGGATTGGATTACGTCATATATACAAATAGCTATGATAATCAAGTGTATCGAATCACGAAAGCATGACATCAAAGCGATAAGCGGCAATTAATTAAACAAAATCGATTGAAATGCACTGAAAATATGTCAGCGTTATAAATAGAATTCAGCTATTAATTTTGAGCAGACACTTTAATAAGTTGAAAACGAGGAAGTTTAAAACTTGATTGAACATGATCCTTATTGCAAGCAGCGTTTTTGTCTAAAGAATTTCGATCCAAAAGAGAAATTGCTTCAAGTAAAACAAGATACAAAATACTTTCACAATAAAAATGACAGTAAATAAAGATGATGACATTGGCAAGCGATGTAAACAGTGTTATTTCGGAAGGCATGCGCGGGCCCAATGATCTGATGATTCTTAAGGGGAATGGCATCCGTGACGCAGATCTTACTCACGACCGAGTCATTCGCTGAATGTTTGTGCTAGTATCGTTAACTAGTTTGACAGAACGAGGTCCTGTGACTCACAGCGAAAGTATGGTCCGAAGCAAATAATGCGCATTCTTCGATAGTTGCTGTTTTAAATATTTTTGTTTATACGAAGATGACCGTTATTCTGTACGACGAATCAGATTCTATGATTTGACCAGTACAATTGTATGGACTTCAAAAGAGTCCTTGACCTCTGAGTTTGTTTCGGTGTTTCTTCTCAGGGTAGTCAGCTAGAAAACACCGGCCTCATCTAGTTTTTATAAGGGCCAAAAAAGATTGACGTGTAAAAGTGTTTTTTTACAACCTACTTACAAAATAAAAATCATTTATCATATAGGCCTCTCATTTTTACTTCATGGGCATGCCTTCCGTAGTTCTAAGTTTTCATTTGCATGCAGTGCATTGTCGAATATTTTTCCTTAAATAAAACCTTTTTTCTGTTATTTGTATTATAAGCTTAGGCTTATACGAGCTGTATAATCAAGATAGCGATGCACCCGAACTTGAAGGCACGTGTGCCAATCAGCTGTTAATCATCCGCCGTCATCTCGAGATGCTCGCAACGCATGATTGTTTTAGCCCAATAGTAGGTTGACACGAACATTTTATCAGAACTAAAACTGAGAATAATTAATAGCTTAATATCGCATGAATAACAAAGAAAACACGCATTCATAAACAGCCAATGATAAAGTAATAAATAAATAAAATTACTACATTTCCGTCATGATTCAGGCAGGTACTATAATCGTGTAAATAATTAAAGATAAGCGGTGAACTTTAAAAGTATTATTGATGATTCGCAAAACTTGCTCTAAGGTCAAAGTTTTTATGTAAAGGTAAATCGCACGAAAGAGAATCCAACCCAATTCGAAGTTCATCGTCCGTCTGGATTCTAAATTACACCAATCAAATTCAAAGGGGATAGTTATACAATCAAATACACACCAGCGAGCTTGGCAATACTGTCATATTGACGGTACAGATAATATAAGGATGGTGTACACACTTGAGTGCCAATTTTACTCATTTTTAAGCAACTATCTTTAAAGAATTTATGGAAATAGAAGCTTTTTTGACAGATTGCCACTGTTTTATGTTATATAATACATAATACATTACAATAGAACGTAACGATACGTAAAAAATCGCCATTTACAAGTTTAAACAAATCAAGCTCGACAACCTGACACACCGTACTGAAGGCACGATAATATCTTATCATGTACGAGTTCTTTTTGTAGTTAGTTCTAACTTGAGGAACATGAAGTAGACGAGACACATGAAGTCCAATCTTACTCACCTGATATGTGAATGCGCCCTTTGGAAGTTTGGAAGGAATCACTTAAATTTAAATCTCGGATCTTCCTCTGGATCGAACAACAAACATCGCCAGTTATATAAAACGGTCCCTCGTTGTGAGGGCCTGTTAGCAAGAATAACGGCATGACTAACGTTCCAGTTGTGGGAACAGCAGAAGGCCATGGAGGAGGCGGCGCGGCGCGAGGCGCGCGAGGCGCTGGAGGCGCGCGAGGCCCGCGAGCGGCACGAGCGCGACCGCGTCGAGCTGCTGCGCAAGAAGGACAAGCACGAGCACAGCGCCAACGCCAGCTCCGAGGTCAAGCAGAAGCTGCAGGTGAGACTCGCACTTTATAGTACAGCTGCAGCGCCTCGGCTGCTCAACGTGCACAGATCAAGCTCAACTTGTAATATTCCATTTCTTTTGCTCTCTGATGATATTGGTATTTATGGACGGAGTTAATTTCTGGTAAATGATAGAAAAGTTTCTTCTTTTCAGCAATTCTTAAAAAAGAAACAAGCCAGTGCAAATGGAACAGTACCTGGTTCATCGTATAGAAATTGGTAAGTACTCTACCTTGCGAGCTTCATACGTTGCAAAGTGGCCAGCAGAGTTAAGGAGCCGTTCGTGTGCAGGGGCATCGTGAAGTCGTCGTCGGGCGAGTCCATCACGTCGACGGGCGCGCAGGCCACGCACCCGTACCGGCTGGCGGCGCCGCTGCCGCTGGCGCTCAACGCCGCCGCGCCGCAGGCCTCGCCCGACTACCCGCTGCGCAAGACCGGTACGTGCGCCCTGCGCCGCCTGTGCATCCCGTGTGGGCCTGGCCTGTCGCTCGCCGCACTTACCGTATTTACTCAAGTATTCGCGACACGTGTGCCATACGAAATGTAGCTTATGAGTATGGTTTTCGAAATAAGGTTCATTTTGTATTACACCAGTAACGCGAATGTTTCAACAAATACGCCAAGTGAGGTAGCAGCTTAAGAGTGATGTAAAGTGATTGAGAATAACTAAGAGTTTATTGCAAGAATAATCTGTTGTGTTTTAGTTTTAATCGACAGGGGTGCTATTAATTATGAATGGTTAAAGCCACTGTTTGTGTAAAAGAGATGGAGCTATTTTGTCTTGTATAGCGTCATCTCCTTCGCACTGGAAAAGCAATAGATAAGAATTTTATAATTGCCCCAGTCTTAAAATATATGTCCAGAAAAGGCATGCAATTGTAACGTAGAGTGTGTTAACGTTCGGTTGGCGTGCGCCACTAACCCCGCAGCGTCGGAGCCCAACATGCTGAAGGTGCGGCTGAAGGCGCGCGTCATCGAGCGCCGCGCCTCGCCGCTCGCGCGCCGCCCCGCCAAGGCGCGCGCCCGCCTGCGCAGTGAGTGTTACTTGTGCCGCCTCGTGCTTGTCTTGCATTTTGATTGTGTTAAACGAATCTTTCATATTACAGTAGAAAATTCAAACAATTCTTCTCCCTTTTGTTTTGCACAATAATAGAGAAAAATGCCATTACAGTAGTCGTACCTAGATAAAATCCAAAATATTTTTTAATAGAATAAATCATTACATTTTTTCACAAAGTACGTTATTTTACAAACTCTCAGATCCAAGACAGAAAATTGAAGTCATAGCAATATTGACCACTACAGTACAGAACTTATCGCCGCAAAGAAACAACATGACGTAAGCCGTCACGAAGTTACAGTACAGTGAGCGTCGTGTGGACATGTTTGAACGTAGTTGTGTTCCCGCAGACTGCGACGGCAGCTCGCCGCGCGGCTCGCCGCCCGGGGCGGCGTGCGCGGGGGGCGCCGGCGCCCAGGCGCCCATCCGCGAGGAGGAGGAGGGCTGCGGGCGCGCGCAGGAGCTGCTGTTCTCGTCGCCCTCCATGCCCAACATCAGCCTGGGCCGCCCGCACCAGCCGCCGCCGCGCCCGCACGTGCCGCCCCAGCCGCACCCGCACCCGCACCCGCCGGTACCTTCCACCCTTCTATCGACCTACTACCTTTTAACTCTTTCTTATGCAATTTGGTGAACAGAACCTTAACAAATCATTTCATTTTAAAATTCAATAAAATTAATGTTAAAGTGACTAACTAAATAAAGAGTTTCTTTGAAATCTGCTAAATCCTTTCCTCTTAGACACTCGCTAAAAATAAATCTCTACTTACACTTATAACTTCGAGATTCCCCCGAAAATCTTGACGTAGACAAGGCAGCGGGCAGTGTGTGACGACGAGCTCGGTCCGCAGGTGGTGTCGGCGCTCCCGCCGGTGTCGGAGGCGGAGGGCTGGTCGGCCCTGGGCGGCGCGCGCCTGTGCAAGCGGCCCCTGGGCCGCACGCACTCGGCGCCGCTGCCGCTGGGCGACCCCGCGCTCACGCCGCCCACTGCGCACCACTACCTGCGCGACCAGATACGGAAAACTGTACGTCGCCACCGTGCACTGCACACCCATCTACAATACTTACATACTAGGACCAATCATTCATGCAAATAAGGCTGAAAACCAGCACTTTACTTACTTATTATGGCATAGCATATCACTCTCTAGCATCAGCAACAGTCTGTCAGAATAACTTTGCGGAACTTTCGATTATCTTGAATACAAATTTTTGCTTAAAATTGTATTCAGTCCAGTCTTCAAAAACAGATAGCTTGGAAATAACCAATCGTTGAAGTGTTAACGTGATGAAATAAATATGTAGAAGTCCAAAAGCGAATACGTCGTCCCTCCTTCAGGTCCTGACGCGCGCGCACGACGCGGCCGCAGCACAGCTGCGCGAAGAAGAAGGCGAGGTCATCGACCTGACGTCCCGGCGCGCCGCCGTCCCCCCCGCGGGCGCCGCCCCCTGCGCCGCCCCCGCGCCCGCGGCCCCCGCGCCGCCGGCGCCCCCCGAGCCTGCGCCCCTGGCGCGCGCGCTGAGCTCCCCGCTGGTGGGCGCGCGCACGCCGGCCACGGGGCTGGCGTACGACGCGCTCATGCTTAAACATGGGTAAGTCAAACAACCATTTCGTACTGTGACTTCTTCCCACTTAATGAAAAATCTGTTATTTAAATATCTGCGAGCTGTGCTTCCTAAAGTTTCAAATGGTACAAGAAGTATTAACTACATACTTCTTGTGCGCAGTAGCAAAGGGGTATGCCAATTAGGCCCTGAGTGCCCACAAGTAACATCGGATGTTAATATTAGTATGCCCCACAAATAATATATTGATAAAAAAAAATTATTGAAAAAAACTTGGAGTTTCCAAATTATAAGGATTTTTTAATGTGCCCTACACAAGTATTAAAAAGTTATTGAAAACTCTTTCTACATAACATATTAAAGCTAAATTGTTGTTGGTTGTCATTATCAGAATAGGAGAATCGCCAGAGTCAGTATTCATGGTCAAAAACGTCGATTTTAATAGCAAAATATCAGCTAGTCAGCTAGTCAGCAGCCTGGCTAAAAAATGACCCGAAACCTCCAAGTAGTCACTTGGAACGCCAACGGCTTGACGGAACGACGTCAAGAACTAGAAACATTCCTCAAAACAGAAATGATTGATATTGCACTAATCTCTGAAACAAGATTCACTCCGAAGACACATATAAACTTTAATAACTATACAGTGTACACAACCAATCACCCAAGTGGGAACAGCCACGGAGGAACAGCAGTAATTATTAAAAGCAACATTAAACACTACCCTATAGAGGAATACCGAACAGAAAAAATACAAGCAACATCTATTAAACTTGTAAACAACAAACTAGAAACGGTATTCTCCGCCGTGTATTGTCCTCCAAAACATACTATATCTGCCAGCGATTTCGCAAAATATTTTTCTACACTGGGTAACAGATTCATATGTGCTGGCGACTGGAATTCTAAACATTTAAACTGGGGATCTAGGCTGACCAATACTAGAAGAAGACAACTCTGTAAAGTCACAGAAGAGATGAAATTAGAATGTCTCTCCGGCAGAGAACCTACCTATTGGCCTACCGACAGACAAAGAATTCCAGACTTATTGTTAAAAACATAGATAGTAACTACTTAAGCATAGAACCACGAATGGATCTCACATCTGACCACACACCAGTTATACTTAATGTTACTACAACAGTTAATCTGGTAGCACCACCCCTAAGAATATACAACTTGAAAACTACAGACTGGACAATCTATAAAAATATAATCACTACAGAGACAGAACTAAAGACCAAAATTAATACAGTAAAAGAACTTGAAAGAAAACTGGAACAACTTAATATGACTATCCACATTGCTGCTAATTCTGCAACTCCAAAAAGGACAGGTAAAGGGCAACCTCTGAAACATAACTCATATCCAAAGGACATTAAAGAGAAAATACAAGAGCGCCGTCGGTTGAGAAAAGTCTGGCATACTACAGGATACCCAAGTGATAAAGCTGCATTCAATAGTTTCTCAAATAAGCTCAAAGCCCTTATCAGCACCCTAGAAAATGATAATCTTCAACACTACCTTTCAAATCTAGATTCAACGAGAGACACAAACTACTCGCTGTGGAAGGCTACCAAGAATCTAAAGCGCCAAAAAATCCACATATCAGCTATCAATGATGAAAAAGGAGGATGGGCTAGATCAGATAAAGAAAAGGCAACAATTTTTGCGAAACATCTGAAAACAGTTTTCCAACCACTTCCTGAAAACAATCCCGAACAAACTATGGAAATCAAGGAATACCTTGAATCTGCGAATCAAATGTGTCTTCCACTAAAAAGTACCAGCCCAAAAGAAATTGTGAAAGAAATAAGGAACATCAAGGAAGGTAAAGCACCCGGTTATGACCTCATTGATGCCACATTACTTAAAAACCTGCCTCATAAAGGTGTAATGAAATTAGTTAACATCTTTAATGCCAGCTTACGTCTAGAACATTTCCCTGGGCAATGGAAAATTGCACATGTCGTCATGGTACCGAAACCCGGTAAACCCCCACACGAAGCTACTTCATACAGGCCTATCAGCCTGCTCCCAGTTATTGGCAAACTGTTTGAGAGGATATTGCTCAACAGGATGAAAGAACATGTAAGTACAGTATTACCGAACCACCAATTTGGATTCTGGGAAAAACACGGGACAATTGAACAGGTACACAGTATAATTGACACCATTAGCAGATGCCTTGAAAACAAATTATATTGCTCTGCAGTCTTTTTGGATATCAGCCAAGCGTTTGATAAGGTATGGCATGAAGGCCTCCTGTACAAACTAAAAAAGCATCTCCCGCATTGTCTATTCCGAATACTTAAATCCTATTTAGATAAAAGATGTCACCAAGTGAAGTACAGCGATGATCTCTCAGAAGTACACGAAATAAAATTAGGTGTCCCTCAGGGCAGTATCTTGGGCCCGATACTATACCTCATTTATACAGCAGATATCCCAACAACTGACTACACCACGACTGCGACATACGCTGACGATACGGCGCTACTGTCGGCTCATAGCAACCCAGAAACGGCATCATCACAGTTGCAAAACCACCTAACAGAAGTTGAGATGTGGCTGAAGCGTTGGAGAATAAAAGCAAATGAGAGCAAATCGGTACATGTAACATTTACACTTAGGAGAGAAACATGTCCACCGGTAACGCTTAACTGCAAAGTTATCCCTCAAGCTAATAACGCAAAATACTTGGGCATGCACCTAGACAGGAAACTTACATGGCAAAAACATATTTGGATAAAGCGCAAACAAATAGATGGAAAACTGCGGTCACTGAACTGGTTATTGGGACGCCAATCACAACTAAATCCTGACAGCAAGATGCTAGTGTACAAAACTATCATAAAACCAATTTGGACTTACGGAATACAACTGTGAGGAACGGCCAGCAACAGTAATATAGATATCCTGGAGAGATTCCAGACCAAAGCTCTGAGAACAATGTTTGGCATCCCTCATTGTATAAGTAACAGATACATATACCTCGACCTCGGCCTAAAAACAGTTCGGCAGGATGCTCTAAGTGGAGAAGACGCTCTTAAACATACCCGGCTAAAAAGAAGTGACATACTGAGCCTACATAAAAGGTTTACCACTTGACAACAAGAGAGTCGTGTAAAAAGAATTCTCACACAAGTATGGCTCTTGAGGAAAACATAATCTGAGAAATCAAACAAAGAAGTGGCTTATTGTAGGAAAACAGATTGCCATGAGACAGAAATCATCAAAAAAATAGCAAAATACACGCAGCGAATCACTATGATGCAAATGCAAACAAAGTGACAATTCTAATATTACATTTGATTTGACAATGACAATAACATTTCTAATATTGTCAACTGACAAGTTTTAGTGTTGCCATTGCACAAAGTATCGATCGGTGCATTATGTAGATCATTTTAAAATCATTATATTATATTTTGTAAGTTGATTACAAGTCTAAATATATTAACATAAAATGCATTGGGACTTCTATAAACAAAAGAACGAATAAATAAAGTACAAATATGTGTAAATGTTTTGCAACAAATCTTTATTTTGTACAGTTTTTAAATTGGCAACCTAGCAAATGTCTGTTTATTTCGTTGTATCTTTTCAATATTTATTTTTTACTAAAAAATGTTGCTAACTTGTATCTCGTCGTAAATAGAAGAGTTAATTACGTAAAATTTACATATTTTTTTTAGTAAATCAAATTTCTTGGGCATTGCAAGGCCTAAAATCGGCATTCCCCTTTAGTAAATTATCGTTACCTATTGTGTTCCACCTCATCATAAGGAGGATGCACATCCAAGCACGCGCACTAACTAAGTAACAATAAGCGTCCGTTCTGGATGCGTGGCGAGCGCGTAGCGCAGTACAGTGACAGCGCGTGTATGTGACAGATGCGCGTGCGGCGCGCACGCCCCCACGCACCCGGAGCACGGCGGGCGCCTGCAGTCGGTGTGGGCGCGCCTGTGCGAGACGGGGCTGGTGGCGCGCGCCGAGCGCACCAGGCCCAGGAAGGCCACCTTCGACGAGCTGCAGGTACGTGGCACAGTACAGTGAGAGCGCGTGTGTGTACAGCGCCCCCACGCACCCGGAGCACGGCGGGCGCCTGCAGTCGGTGTGGGCGCGCCTGTGCGAGACGGGGCTGGTGGCGCGCGCCGAGCGCACCAGGCCCAGGAAGGCCACCTTCGACGAGCTGCAGGTACGTGGCACAGTACAGTGAGAGCGCGTGTGTGTACAGCGCCCCCACGCACCCGGAGCACGGCGGGCGCCTGCAGTCGGTGTGGGCGCGCCTGTGCGAGACGGGGCTGGTGGCGCGCGCCGAGCGCACCAGGCCCAGGAAGGCCACCTTCGACGAGCTGCAGGTACGTGGCACAGTACAGTGAGAGCGCGTGTGTGTACAGCGCCCCCACGCACCCGGAGCACGGCGGGCGCCTGCAGTCGGTGTGGGCGCGCCTGTGCGAGACGGGGCTGGTGGCGCGCGCCGAGCGCACCAGGCCCAGGAAGGCCACCTTCGACGAGCTGCAGGTACGTGGCACAGTACAGTGAGAGCGCGTGTGTGTACAGCGCCCCCACGCACCCGGAGCACGGCGGGCGCCTGCAGTCGGTGTGGGCGCGCCTGTGCGAGACGGGGCTGGTGGCGCGCGCCGAGCGCACCAGGCCCAGGAAGGCCACCTTCGACGAGCTGCAGGTACGTGGCACAGTACAGTGAGAGCGCGTGTGTGTACAGCGCCCCCACGCACCCGGAGCACGGCGGGCGCCTGCAGTCGGTGTGGGCGCGCCTGTGCGAGACGGGGCTGGTGGCGCGCGCCGAGCGCACCAGGCCCAGGAAGGCCACCTTCGACGAGCTGCAGGTACGTGGCACAGTACAGTGAGAGCGCGTGTGTGTACAGCGCCCCCACGCACCCGGAGCACGGCGGGCGCCTGCAGTCGGTGTGGGCGCGCCTGTGCGAGACGGGGCTGGTGGCGCGCGCCGAGCGCACCAGGCCCAGGAAGGCCACCTTCGACGAGCTGCAGGTACGTGGCACAGTACAGTGAGAGCGCGTGTGTGTACAGCGCCCCCACGCACCCGGAGCACGGCGGGCGCCTGCAGTCGGTGTGGGCGCGCCTGTGCGAGACGGGGCTGGTGGCGCGCGCCGAGCGCACCAGGCCCAGGAAGGCCACCTTCGACGAGCTGCAGGTACGTGGCACAGTACAGTGAGAGCGCGTGTGTGTACAGCGCCCCCACGCACCCGGAGCACGGCGGGCGCCTGCAGTCGGTGTGGGCGCGCCTGTGCGAGACGGGGCTGGTGGCGCGCGCCGAGCGCACCAGGCGCAGGAAGGCCACCTTCGACGAGCTGCAGGTACGTGGCACAGTACAGTGAGAGCGCGTGTGTGTACAGCGCCCCCACGCACCCGGAGCACGGCGGGCGCCTGCAGTCGGTGTGGGCGCGCCTGTGCGAGACGGGGCTGGTGGCGCGCGCCGAGCGCACCAGGCCCAGGAAGGCCACCTTCGACGAGCTGCAGGTACGTGGCACAGTACAGTGAGAGCGCGTGTGTGTACAGCGCCCCCACGCACCCGGAGCACGGCGGGCGCCTGCAGTCGGTGTGGGCGCGCCTGTGCGAGACGGGGCTGGTGGCGCGCGCCGAGCGCACCAGGCCCAGGAAGGCCACCTTCGACGAGCTGCAGGTACGTGGCACAGTACAGTGAGAGCGCGTGTGTGTACAGCGCCCCCACGCACCCGGAGCACGGCGGGCGCCTGCAGTCGGTGTGGGCGCGCCTGTGCGAGACGGGGCTGGTGGCGCGCGCCGAGCGCACCAGGCCCAGGAAGGCCACCTTCGACGAGCTGCAGGTACGTGGCACAGTACAGTGAGAGCGCGTGTATGTACAGCTGCGCGGCGGCGGTGCTTTGGCGGCATCCGCGGCATTTCTTTATGTTGCCGCTTGCCGCGTGAGCGCAGGCTAGTTAATGCCGTATCACCATCCACGAGAGCTTATTTTGCTCTGAACATTTATTATTCACTGTTCCTTTGTGATTTGCCGAAAGCGCGCGGCGGCGCGTGCGTCTCATGTAGGTATCTACCTACGTTATGTCTAGTGTATTACTATTGATTCTCGCTCTTTCGAGTTTATGAGCACTTTTTGAATGATTTGAAAAAGAAAAGCATTTTTTTTTTTAGTTTAACTTTGTGTTTCGATAGTACTACAATACGGCCGACGCGACGTAACTTGGCGAGTCCGAACTTCGCGCAGAAGATTGCGCAATAACTTTATTTAGGTACCAAATGGTGGCACGAGGCGACGTGCGCGGGGCGGTGGTCTAGGCTAGAGATTGACCTTATGTTAATACAATCGACCCTTTATCGATCAAAAATCGTAATCCATAAGTTTAATTTAGAATTTATTGATTTTTGTCTATATAATATATGAAACGAAACAAGATTTACAAATATAGTGAATTTTGTCGTTAATGAACGAGATTTCGAATTTAGTAAAAAAATAAACTAACAAAATATAATTTCTCAGTTGAAAGTCATGATTCACTTATTTATCACTTATCTATTAACGACTACTTGAGTAACGACTGTTTGAGAAAATTTAAAACCTGCTTATACAGTGTGAAATTTTAATGGTTGTTTTCCCGAAGCGAAATGAGTTTGTATCGGTAATACAATCTATTTATATTGTTACGAGCTTCGGGTTCGTTACAATTAAAATCAGCCGATTAAATAACCAAAAATGACACTTTTATTTACACCACACTAATTACACTATAAACGCACTAATCACAAAACACAATCGCACTATTAATCACTTGAGTTCGCAGTCGAAGATCGCTCTCGAAGTTATCACTTGTATTGCAAATCCAATACTGACTCGGTCGGCACATGTGCCGGCCTTATATAGGGTGCCGAGTAGAACTCCAGAAAGTTCGCGTACATATCGGTCGCGACCGACTAAGGTCCGAGAATTCTAGCATAGATAAATCTCGAAGGTCCTTGACTTCACTAGTTCTGCTACTCGATACTACATGGCGCTAGTGGTACCGAATGCCGCCATCATCCTAACTTAATTCTGGCGCGCAACACTGCCCCCTCCTAAGACATGCTCGTCCCGAGCATTATCAGCGCCATAATAACGCGCCAGTCGATCAACATGGACGATCTTAGGAGTGCTTCTTGTACCTTTCTGAATACGGTAGGTTACGTCATTGATCTTCGTCACAATCCGGTACGGTCCGTCCCATTTAGCTTGAAGCTTAGGAGATTTCCCTTTGCTGCGAACTGGATTGTGCAACCACACTAGTGAACCTTCCTCGAACCCTTTATTGTTCATTTTGCGGTCATAGCGGGTTTTCATCTTTTCAGACATTTGCTGGCCCGATTGTCTGACATGCTCATGAATGTCGTTCATTTTGTTCCGCAAGTCATTCGCATAATCGG
Organism: Hecatera dysodea; assembly: GCA_905332915.2. Taxonomy (NCBI): domain Eukaryota; kingdom Metazoa; phylum Arthropoda; class Insecta; order Lepidoptera; family Noctuidae; genus Hecatera; species Hecatera dysodea. The sequence continues at coordinate 21,019,279 of HG995299.1, forward strand.
TTATACCGCGTGGGGCATCAGGTGGTATTCCGGTGATCAGGTCTGCAGGTAGCCGCAATTCTCTTCCAAAGTTTGCGAAAGCTGGTGTCACTGACGTGCTTTCATGAACAGCACTTCGGTATGACAGCAAAAACGGTTGTATGTGCTTGTCCCAATCTCGTTGCCGGTTTTCCACAACTTTGGCCAGATATCTCTCCAATGTCTGATTAAATCGTTCCACCATTCCATCCGATTGTGGGTGGTAAGAAGTTGTCCTCGTCTTATGAGTACCCATAACTCGGCAAGTTTCCTGGAATATTTGGGACTCAAAATTCCTTCCTTGATCGCTGTGAATCTCTAAGGGTACTCCAAAACGACAGAAGACTTCATGAACTAGTTTATCCGCAACTGTTGAAGCTTCTTGGTTTGGAATGGCGAAGACTTCCGGCCACTTAGTGAAATAATCCATAACCACCATGAAATACTTGTTACCACTTTCACTTTCCGGAAACGGTCCCGCAACGTCTAGCGCTATCCTTTCCCATGGTGCACCAACATTGTACAATTTCAATGCACCTCTGCTACGAGTCTGAGGTCCTTTTACAGCCGCACAACTTGTACACTTGCGACACCAGTCCTCAACATCGTCACGACAGTGGACCCAGTAAAACCGTTCCCGTATCTTCAGTAGAGTTCGTTTAACTCCCATATGGCCTCCTGAACAACCATTATGGTACAGCAGTAGAACATCCGGTACTTTAGCTTTAGGGACAACCATTTGCAAATGACAGCTGTCTCCCCGAGCATTTTCCCATTTACGGCACAGGACTCCATCCTGAATCACTAAACTGTCCCATTGTGCCCAATAGCTTTTTGTGACGGAACTCATCGCTGAGACATCGCTCCACGTAGGCTTCGGAACACTGGCCTTCATCCACTCCAAGATCGGCTTGATGTCCAAATCATCCTGCTGTGCACGTTCCAAGTTTTCCTTCCACTCGTTACTAAGATCTGTCTTGATCATCCTCACAGGTACGACTTCTTTACCCTCTTGCCGAGTACAATACTTGAAGTCTTCAGGGCAAGGTCTTCTTGATAATGCATCTGCGTTGCCATGAGTTTTCCCACTGCGATGTTCAATCACAAAGTCGTATTCCTGAAGTAGTTCAATCCATCTCGCAACTTGTCCTTCTGGGTTTTTGAATTGCAATAGTCATTTCAGCGCAGCATGGTCAGTTCGTAAGTGGAATTTCCTTTCCAGCAGATATTTGCTAAAATGCTGCAATGACTTGACCACAGCAAGTAATTCCCGTCGCGTGACACAATAATTCCTTTCTGGCTTCGACAGAGACTTGCTGAAGTACGCTATCACAACCTCTTGATCGCCATTCCGTTGAGATAACACACCGCCAAGTCCTATATCGCTGGCATCTGTGTCTACTATAAATTCCTTGCCCGTATCAGGATACCCCAAAACAGGTGTTTTACACAGACGTTCCTTGAGTTCCTGGAATGCAATGTCGCAACTCTCGTCCCAGCAGAATTGTCGCTCCTCCTCAGTTAGCTTGTGCAGGGGTTTGGCTATATCTGCAAAGTTCTTAACAAATCGCCGATAATAGGAGCACAAACCCAAAAATGCTCTGACTTGTGTCTTGTCTTTTGGAATTGGCCAGTCCTTAACAGCGGCGATTTTCCCTGGATCAGTGCGGATACCTTCTTCCGACACTACATATCCCAAAAAGCTAACTTGCCGTTTGAAGAATGAACACTTCTTCGGACTTAACTTGAGGTTTGCACTCTGGATCTTCTTGAGCACGCGTTCCAGGTTTTGCAGATGTTCATCAAACGTACGGCCTACGATGATGATGTCATCCAAGTAGACCAGACAAGCCTCGCCAATTAACCCGGTTAGTACTAGTTCCATCAACCTTTCAAACGTTGCCGGAGCGTTACACAATCCAAACGGCATGACTTTAAATTGCCATAGACCCTTTCCTGTCGAGAATGCAGTTTTCTCCTTGTCCTTTGGATCAATTTGAACCTGCCAGTAGCCACTTTTTAGGTCCAACGTGCTAAACCACTTTACTCCAGTAAGCATGTCCAGCGTGTCATCGATTCTTGGCAACGGATAGCTGTCCTTCTTCGTAACGTCGTTCAGACGCCGATAGTCAACACAAAACCGCAAGCTGCCGTCCTTCTTTTTTACCAGTTCTACAGGTGAACACCACGGACTCGATGATGGTTCTATGACACCATCCTTCACCATTCCCTCAATCATAGTTTCCACTTCCTTTTCACGCGCTACCGGCAATCTCCTTGGCCGCTGACGGATAGGCAACTCTTCTCCTGTGTTTATTTTGTGTTGAACTAAGCCAGTCTTCCCGATGTCAGCATCATTTGAAGAGAAAACATTGGCATACTTCAGTAACAGTCTCTTCGCCTTGATCATTTCATCTTGTGACAGGACGCTGCGACAGTCGTCTAAAAGTGTGGTCACTTTTGTTTGTACATCCTTGCTAAGGTTCCCAGTCGATACATATTGGCTTCGACGTAACCAATCCACTTCCTCACATGTACCAATCAACGTGGCCTTATCTATCATCTGTTCCTTATCACAAAGGTTCAGCACAGGTACTCTTGAGATGTCAGTGGCTCTAACCAAAGTACGTGCCACTTTCCATGGAAGGCCACTGTCTACCCTTTCCACAAGTACACACCGATGAGTCTGCCCAGGATTTCGAGGAAGCCTAACCGGCACAATCGTTTCCGATCTCGGAGGAAGAACAATCTTCTTTAGGCTGTACACATTTCCCGGTAACGCCCCTTCCATGAAAAGTTCCTCTTGACCACATTTCAATACTCCTTGCTTAACGTCGATCTCACAACAATTCTTCCTCATAAAGTCTAGGCCCAGGATGCAATCGTCCATTATATCAGCCACGATAAAATTGTGAAGATAGATCCTGTTTCCTAGCTTCAACTCCATCTCTTTCTCTCCGCGGACGGGTATGCGCTGACCGGTGGCCGTCACCAAATTTATGCGGTCTCGGTTGTATGCGGAGTCCCCAAGGAACCGACTTACTAGTTGGGAACTGACAACCGTGCGAGAGGCTCCAGTGTCTATTGTCAGCTTACATGGCGTTCCGTTGACCTCGCCCTTGATGATTAGGCTGTTCCCGTCATGGGTTTGTGAGATCGAAATCCTTGGGGCTCTTTGAACATCAGCCAGCACCCGCCCCGCAGTCCTGGCTTTTACTCGTTTCCCTGCTGTTGCTGGGCGGTGTTGTTAACCGCCCTACCCACTGGAGATTGACTATCTTCCCTGTCTGCAGTTCGCTTAGGGCAACTGGACCGTAGGTGGCCCCTTTCCCCACAGCCATAGCATCTAGGGCTGTATCCTTTAGACCGGTCGCGAACAGTAGCCGCTGCAACCTCCCTGACGCGATGGGAACGATGATCCTGCCGCACAGCTTCCACTTCCAGAGCATGAGCCAAGGCGTCCTTGAGCGTCCCGTGATGACCGAGCCTCACAGCAGCTCTGACCTCAAGGTCGCGGATGCCGTCAATGAATGCCTGCACCAGGTTCCCTTGAATGAGCGCAGGTACAGACTGGTATGCTTTTCGGACCAGCTTCTCCACCTCAAGGGCCCACTGCTGCAGGTTTTCACCGCTGCGTTGCACGCGATCCTTTAGCTGCGCCCGAAACACGTGTTCCAGATGAGCGTCGCCATACCTAGCTTCCAGTGCCTCAACCAGCTGCTCGTAAGTCACCTCGTTACCGAGGGCTTCCAGGATAGTGAGGGCCTGGTCGCGGAGGCCTAGGGTGAGAGCAGTCATGGCCTGGTCCTTACTCCACCCGTTCGCCTTCATAACAGCGTCAAATTGCTTTTTATATGCCGACCAGGAAGATGTTCCATCGAACGGCGGCACTTTGAATCCACGTAGAGAAGGTGTAGTAGCAGCTACGGAGGTTGCAATTCCCTCTCCTACTTTTAGGTTATCCATTGCCTTTTTCATTTCAGCAATCTGGGTTTCAGCTTCTATCAGGCGGTTTTCATGTTGAATCACCTTATCTTTTACATCCTTCATTTCCTTGCCGAAAGTGGCGTGCAGATCCTTGATGAGGAACATCTGTTCTTCCTGGCGACGCGCCTGTTCCTCCTGTCGGCGGGCCTGTTCCTCCTTGTCATACTGCAGCTGTTCTTCCAACCGACGGGCTTGTTCCTCCTGACGACGGGCCTGTTCCTCTTGTCGGCGGGCCTGTTCCTCCTGACGACGAGCCTGTTCCTCCTGGCGGCGGGCCTGCTCCTGCAGCATCAGCATCAGAGCAGCAAAGTCTGGTGCTGATGATGATGCTGGAGCGGCGGTGGACGGGCCGGCCTCTAAGGTCGCCAGCTGTCTCTCCGTAGCCTGCGGCGTTGCACTTCCAAAACGCCTCTGGTCCGTCTCTTGCTGGCGTTGACTACGGGTACGGATACCCTCCGTGTCGTCCTTTGGTAGAATCGGCATCTTTTAAATCCACTCTTCTGACACCAATTGTTACGAGCTTCGGGTTCGTTACAATTAAAATCAGCCGATTAAATAACCAAAAATGACACTTTTATTTACACCACACTAATTACACTATAAACGCACTAATCACAAAACACAATCGCACTATTAATCACTTGAGTTCGCAGTCGAAGATCGCTCTCGAAGTTATCACTTGTATTGCAAATCCAATACTGACTCGGTCGGCACATGTGCCGGCCTTATATAGGGTGCCGAGTAGAACTCCAGAAAGTTCGCGTACATATCGGTCGCGACCGACTAAGGTCCGAGAATTCTAGCATAGATAAATCTCGAAGGTCCTTGACTTCACTAGTTCTGCTACTCGATACTAGATGGCGCTAGTGGTACCGAATGCCGCCATCATCCTAACTTAATTCTGGCGCGCAACAATATATATAAAAAATATTAGACTCCATAAATGGCAGATTAACAATTGTGATAAACAAAACTCGAAAGCAACTTGAACCAACAGTAGTGCATCGCGCGTTATGAAGGTACGCGGCGGTACGTGCGTCTCATGTAGGTATCTACTTACTTTATGTCTAGTGCACTACTATTTATTCTCGCTCTTTCGAGTTTATGAACACTTTTTTAATGATTTGAAAAAAAAAACATTTATTTTTTTAGTTTAACTTTGTGTTTAGATAGTACTACTGATGGGTAATCGTCCTGCCGCGGGAAAACAACCATTATGTACAATCTTACGTTCAAGTTGATACTTTTGAATATCGATAGATGGCGTTGTTCATTTACGTCACGCCGCTGAATGGCGGTGTTAAGATTTTCCGCGATTACATGACCTCTTTGTGTATATTGAAATAAATTGTCTTCGTCAAGTAAACATTGGCTTTTATTCATGGTCAATCGAGTCGGATTTTTTCGGATGCAGTCGTGAGTGTTCGACATTGCGACAGTGGCGCCCCCTGTCGGCGGGTTGTGTGAAAAAGTGTTGTGACGAAAGTGCAAATCTTTGGACAAACTGTGAGTACTCTAAAACATTTAAAAAGTTAGTGATTTACAAGTTAATTTAGGGGAAAAGAACTTAGCTAAATGGACTTGTAAAATTTATATGCAAAAGTGTGTTTAGACGGGGAATCCATGCCCGATTTCGGCAGAGTTTACAAACACTTAGAAAAATTTACCAACTGTTTCAACTTGTAAAATTTTTAAGAAATATCAAGTTCTGCAAAATTTGGGACTTGTAATTTAAACCATATAGTTCTTGAAAAACACTATAAAAATGGATTCATTGTTAAGATTGCAAGTAGATATCAATAAAAAGATGCAAAGAGGATACATCAACTTCAAAAAGTCTCCCAAAGAAAGGGTTACCGTTAGCTACGTGGAAACAAGGTTGGAATGTTTAGAAAAACAGTGGTTGATGTTTGAAGAAACACATAACAAATTAATATCTGAGATTAGGACGGAAGAATACGAAAAGTCAGAGTACCATTTAGGTGATATGTATAGTCAGGCGGAAGAGTTATACATGGACTACAAAGTTGAATTAAAAGAACGTTTTAATAAGAAAACACCTTCTGATTGTACGGAAAACAGTAATTCAATAACTCAGACTGGCGTGAAATTGCCTAGAATAACGATACCTACATTTTCGGGTCATTATTCTCAGTGGACAACATTTCGGGATTTATTTCAAACATTGATACACAAGAATCAATCATTAGATAATGTGCAAAAATTACATTATTTAAAAACGTATCTGACCGGCGAAGCTGAACAGCTGTTGCGACATCTACCTATTACCAGTGATAACTATTTGACTAGTTGGAACATTTTGGAACATAGATTTAACAATAAGAAGTTCATAACAGATTGTATTTTCAAAAGATTCTTTAATCAAAAATGTATAACGATTGAATCATCAAATTCTTTAAAAGAACTTTTTGATACAACTAACGAATGTCTGAATGCTATGACAAATGAAGGAATTGATATCGAAAATTGGGATCTTATTGTTATTTATATATTATGTTCTAAATTAGATAATGAGTCTCGCAAACAATGGGAAGCTAAGATTTGTAGTTCAACTAAGAAATTGCCTTCTTTACAAGAATTTTGTTGAGCATAGATTTAGATCACTTGAATTTTTATGCACTAAAACAGTAAAGAGTACTAACACAAAGTCACATCATCTAGTAAAAAATGTAAACGAGAATAAAACGTCTGTATGTACCTTTTGTTCAAATACTAACCATAAGATAGGGAATTGTAAAGATTTTGCTAAGGAAGAGTTGTCAGCACGTCGTAATTTTGTCCAAAATTCAGGTTTGTGTTTCAATTGCTTAGGCGCAAATCACATGGTAACTTCGTGTCGTTTGCCCACAAGATGTAGGATTTGCAAGAAGAAACACCATTCGTTGCTGCATTCGAATAATAATAGCCAATCAACTGATGAACCAAACAAGCAATCAGTTGATAGTACCAATGTTGTTGAAGCTGCAACAACATCAAAAGACGAGACCAAGGTAAGGAACATAACTAGTTGTACGTCTAACACAAATTGTCAGGTTGTATTAGCAACAGCCTTAGTCAATGCAGAAACTAACACAGGGTCGTATATAACACTGAGGTCTCTATTGGACCAGGGATCACAGGCATCTTTTATAACGGAGTCTGCAGTCCAATTACTTGGGCTTAGGAGAATTAAATGCAACAGTGTTATAACTGGAGTGGGGGGTGAAGATAACGCTTCACTCAATTGTAAACATGTGGTTTATATTAGACTACAATCTCTCCAGGATCCTAGCTTTATTGTAAAAGTCAAAACATACGTTCTTCGAAAATTAACTTCATTTCTACCTGAAAGACAAATCGTCATTCAGCTGTGGCCAAACTTACCAGTTATGAAGTTAGCAGATCCGAAGTTTAACATACCAAATAAAATCGACCTATTACTTGGTGCAGAAGTCTATTACCAAATTATAACTGAAGGATTGATTAGAGGTCCACCAGGAACACCGATAGCACAGAACACCAAGTTAGGTTGGGTTTTATCTGGTAAAGTGAGTGATAGTGAAACCAATACTTTGAGCTGCAATAGTACTATCATTACCATGCATACTAACATTTGCAATGAAGATTTTAATCTTAAACAATTTTGAGAGCTCGAATCTGATAACTTTAATATAAGTATAAATCAATTCACTCCAGAAGAAAAACGTTGTGAAGAAATCTTTGTGGAAACGACCAAACGCGATAGTTCTGGTAGGTATATTGTAAAGTTACCCTTTAAAGATAATGACCCTATTAGTAAATATAGCAATTCGCGCCATGTTGCCATAAAGAGATTATTATCATTAGAAAAACGTTTCTTACAATCACCAGATTTAAAAACTAAATATTCAGATGTTTATTCAGAATATTTAAAGCTCGGTCATATGCAAATAATACCTGTAAAAGAAATTGATAATCCAGAAGCAGTTTACTTGCCTTATCATGAAGTAGTTAGAGACGATAAAACCACCACCAAATTCAGGATCGTATTTAATGCTTCTAGTCGCGATAACAATGGTGTTTCACTGAACAGTAACCTTATGGTAGGACCGAGATTACAAGATGATCTTAGGCACATTCTTATGAGATGGAGGCTTCACCCTATTTGCTTAGTAGCTGATATTGTAAAGATGTATCGACAGGTGAAAGTGACTGACCAAGATGCAGATTATCAACGTATAGTGTGGAGATCTGACCCTGCAAAAGATATACAACATTTGCGTTTAGTACGATTAACGTTTGGTACTGCTTCAGCTCCGTACCTGGCGGTAAGAACGCTTCACCAAGTCGCTTATGATGAAGGAGCCCAATTTCCACTAGCATCTGAAAAGGTATTAAAAGACTTCTACATGGATGATCTCATTACTGGCTGTAAAAGTGTATCAGAAGGAAAACGAATATTCTCAGAAATGACTAAACTACTAAGCAAAGGAGGCTTTGAATTGCAAAAATGGGCAAGCAATGATGACCAATTACATAAGGAAATAAGTAAAGAAAACATAACAAACAACCTAGAACTAAAAGAAAGTGAAACAATCAAAATATTAGGACTTACCTGGAATCGACGAACCGATGACTTCGAGTACTCCGTTCAGCTACCATCATTATCGGAACCTGTAACAAAAAGGAAAGTAATATCTGATATTGCAAAGTTGTTTGATCCAATGGGTTGGATAGCACCAGCAATCATAAAAGCTAAAATTATGATTCAAAAGCTTTGGCTTTCAGGAATAGAATGGGATGATAAGCTACCACCTATACTATTAGACGAGTGGATTACTTACCGTGCAGGACTTGTTGAACTTACCAAATGTCGACTCCCACGATGGATTAATGTCAAGGAAAACAGCATCATGGAACTTCATGGGTTCAGCGACGCATCTAGTGAGGCTTATGCTGCTGTGGTTTATATACGTGTTGTTAACGATTCAGGAAACGTCTACGTTCATCTGGTAACTTCCAAAACCAAAGTAGCTCCAATTAAGCAAGTATCGATACCAAGGCTTGAGTTATGTGGAGCTGTCTTACTAGCTAAATTGTTACAGGAAGTATCGGTAGTGTTAAACGTTCCAAAAACTAACCTACGTGCTTGGACCGACTCAACCGTGGTACTGGCTTGGTTGAGCAGCCACCCAACGCGTTGGAAAACGTTTGTAGCCAATCTGGTGTCAGAGATTTTAAATATACTAGACAGGAACCAATGGTCACACGTATCATCTCCTGATAATCCGGCAGATTGTGCGTCACGAGTTACACACACAGTAGAGACAATTAACCCATCAGAGTTACCGATGTTTGAACTGTGGAAAACAGGACCATTATGGTTGAAACATAGACCTGAAACTCAAGATAAAAGTCAAATACCAGACACTAATATAGAAGAAAAAACAAAAAAGGTTTGTCTTGTAACGCAGAATGATCAGCTGCAGTTGTGGACTAAGTTCTCGTCTCTTCGTAAATTAGTTCGAGTTGTAGCATACTGCAAAAGATTCATTAAAAAGCTGAAAAACGTACATGATCATAACTTACCTGTATGGTTAACTAGTATAGAATTGAATGAAGCTATTCATATTTGTGTAAAACAGTGTCAAACAGTGAGTTTTCAGCAAGAGATTAAAGATATTAAAGAAAAGGGGACAGTACAAAAGAAAAGCAAACTTACGTCATTAACTCCATTCCTAGACGATTCAGGTATCTTGAGAGTTGGTGGTCGTTTAGAGGAAGCAGAAATAACAACTGAAATAAAACACCCAATAATATTACCGTCAAAATCTCACCTCACTGAATTAGTTTTAAATGAAACTCACCATAACACGTTGCACGGCGGACCGCAGCTCATGATTAATTATCTGCGAACTAAATACTGGGTCATTGATGCTAAGAAACAAGCGAAACAGGTTGTCCTTAAATGTGTTGTTTGTGTACGCCATGCTGCACGGACTAGGGTCCAACTGATGGGACAATTGCCTTCAGCTCGAGTTACACCTATTCGAGCGTTTTATCGAAGTGGTGTGGACTACGCAGGTCCTATACAGATTCGAACTTCTAAAGGAAGAGGCCATCGGGCCTATAAAGGTTATATATGCCTTTTTGTATGTATGGCTACAAGAGCCGTACATTTGGAAGCGGTGAGTGATCTCACATCACAAGGGTTTATTGCTGCTTTTAAACGGTTTGTTGCAAGACGTGGCCATTGCGCTGACTTATTCAGCGATAACCAACAAAATTCGTTCCGAATTTTGTTGGTGCCGCTCGCGAACTCCGAGACTTGTTCGCACAAGAAAAATCAACTTTGACGATGGAAATCGCCGAGTGTTTGGCAAACAACGGCACCACTTGGCACTTTATTTCACCCCATGCACCGCATTTTGGCGGACTGTGGGAGGCTGGAATTAAGTCCTCCAAACATCATCTGAGACGTGTGATAGGTACTGCGACTCTTACTTTTGAAGAGATATCAACGCTTTTGTACCAAATAGAAGCTTGCCTTAACTCTCGACCACTATCACAAATTAACACAAATTCGCAAGACCCAACACCCCTCACTCCAGGCCATTTTTTAATAGGTGAATCATTAATGCTAGTACCTGAGCATAATTACGAAACATCATCTATTTCGTCATTGAAACGTTGGCAATTAACTCAAAAAATGCTGCAACAATTTTGGCGTAGGTGGTCAAGTGAGTATTTGAGTCAATCTTTACATCGTTATAAGTGGGCAAACAAAACTCCTGAACCTGAGATCGGAGATTTAGTTTTAGTAAAGGAGGATGGACTCCCTCCAGCCAAATGGCTTTTAGGTAAAATTATTTTTAAACATCCTGGGTTGGACAACATTACAAGAGTAGTCACTCTTAAATGTAAAGGCATCACATTCAAACGTCCAATAACCAAACTGTGTGTGTTACCTGTCGCTAAGTGATCAGTTATGTGTATGATACCATTTTGTTTGATGATTGTTTAAACTATTGTATACTGTATTTTTTGGTTTATTTTGTAACGTTTAGTGTAATTTGTTCTTAGCCACCATGTTTTACTGACTTAAAACTTGTTTGATTTTTTTAACTATACCATACAGTCCACTTATTCGAATGTGGTTGGTTCATGGTGGGCGGGAATAATGGACATTATGTCCATAGTGGGCGGAATGTACAATCTTACGTTCAAGTTGATACTTTTGAATATCGATAGATGGCGTTGTTCATTTACGTCACGCCGCTAAATGGCGGTGTTAAGATTTTCCGCGATTACATGACCTCTTTGTGTATATTGAAATAAATTGTCTTCGTCAAGTAAACATTGGCTTTTATTCAATTAAGATTTCACACTGTATAATTGAAAATAAATATATTTATTGAGTTTTAATTTCGATCGATTTGAAGAAAATCGATTAAACAACACCCTCAGACACGCGTATTGGAAATCCCTTTTTGGTTACTTCGTAAAGGTTCGTGCGAATTCGGCAATGCTCGGTACACGATAATATTGTCTCAGTCACACGTTAGCGTCGGTGTCGTGTTCGTGTTGCTATCTCTGTCTTGAGCGCAGTCGGTTACAAAAGTTTTCGTTGTTACTGTTGTTAAGTTTTATAGGTATTTTTTAATTTTTTGTTTATTGTCTAAGATTGTTGTTACTGTTATTAAGTTTTTTTAGTATCGTTAAGTTTTTGTTAACCGACTTCTAAAAAAGGAGGAGGTTCTCAATTCGGATGTTTGTATTTTTTTTTTAGTGTTTAAATTTGTTTTGTGTGTTATTTGCAAGTTTGCAAGTGCCAGTTGGCACTTATATTATTCTTAAAAATGCCACCAATAACAGTTTTCTTCACGCTTGTACATGCGCTAAAGTTCGCAAAGCCTATGTTCAGACTCGCCAAGATACGTCGGCCGTATTGTACTGATGGGTAATCGTCCTGCCGCGGGAAAACAACCATTAAGATTGCACACTGTATAAAAACTTTTTACAAAAAATACAACCGACTTCTAAACAAAAAGTACAAAATAACTTTAATTTCGGAACTCGGTGTTTTCGGTTGCTTTTTTTGTTTTTGTACACACCGACTTCCGAAATTAAAGTTATTTTGTATTTTTTTTTTGTTTAGAATTTGTGTGACATTCACCAACTCGCACTGGGCCCGCGTGGTGGATTACGGCCCATTCCCTCTCCTTAAGAGGCCTCCGAGAGGAGACCAGGCGACCTATTATGACGTCTTAAATCCATCATGATTTCTGTGTCAGAGAGAGACGGAGTTACACAAGACGAATAGCACTGTCTCTTTCCCTCACACGAATCATGATAGCTTTGGCACTTAGTAATACGGCCACTGTGTCCCAGCAGTGGAAACATTAAAAGGCTGATTATGTTATGTTATGTTATGTAAAAACGATTAGCTGCAACAGAAAGTGTAGATGTGAGCGCTTCCGCCCGCAGTCGGTGCACTCGGAGGCGCACGTGGCGCAGTTCGGCGGGCGCGGCGGCGTGCGCGCGCTGGTGCGGCTGGCGTGCGGCGGCCTGGGCGTGGACTCCGACACGGCCTGGTCCGACGCGCACACGCCGCCCGCCGCGCGCGCCGCCGCCGGCGCCGTGCTGGACCTGGCCGTGCGCACCGCGCGCGGCGACCTCCGCAACGGGTGCGCGTCTTTACAACACATTATCCACCTCACATCTTAACGCTGTTTGTCAATCTCATATATTTTTTACGTTATTACATTCCACTTTGCTGTGCTACCGTTGACAAGTTGTCACTTATCTAGAACTTCTGCGCGTCTCGTATTCAGTGAATTCATGCAGCCTTCGCCAAAACATCGGTCCACCTTACGAGATGTCTTCCAACGCCTCGCTTTTAAAGTTCAAATCACATATCGACAAAATCTCCCAAATATAAATATTAACCTATATTATATTTTCTTTGCCGATCCACCGTAGTTGCATTGCCATTTTCATTACCATCTAAACCAAAACGCTGCGACAGTCTTCTGACCAGTCCCCTATGGACCCCAGGTTCGCGGTGGTGCGTCCCCCGGGGCACCACGCGGAGCCCAACCAGGCGATGGGCTTCTGCTTCTTCAACTCCGTGGCCGTCGCCGCGCGCATCCTGCACACGCGCCACCGCCTGCAGAGGATACTCATCGTCGACTGGGTATGTACCGTTACGTCCTCAATTCAATTCAATTTATTCATTAACAATTCACATTGTGTTTGAAATCATTAAAATTACAAAGCTAACACATTTATAGTACAATAAATCATAGAAAAAAATAATACAAACACCCGAATTGAGAATCTCCTCCTTTTTTAGAAGTCGGTTAAAAATAACAAAAAAAAACCGTAATAAAAAAATAAAAATACAATAACAATAAAATTCACTAAAATTCGAGGTATACATACTAATATCATTCAGTCTCTCATTAACTACATAGTTAAATAGTAAAATTTTTAAAACGTGGATATGTCGTCGTCTATCGAATACAGACATTTCCTCAATAGGAACGCTTTAAGTGTTGACTTAAATGAGCTCTTGTAAATTATAGTTTTTAATTCCAATGGCAACCTGTTAAAAATCCGCACTGCTTGATAATGAGGGCTGTGTTGAACAATATCAAGTTGGGGTATAATTTTGTTTTTAAAATATTTCCTGCGCATACTTTCCCTCAGCTGTCTCTCCTCATCAGTTTCATACGTATGCATATTTTTTTTGAAATTCACTAACAATATTAAAACAGAGGCTAGGCACAGTAAGAATTTTTAATTTTATAAAATGCGGCCGACAACTCTCTGTTTGCGTTTTCCGGACCATGGTTCTTATAGCTCTCTTTTGAAGTACAAAGGCTCTCTGGCAATTATATTTAAAGCTATTTCCCCAAAACCGAATCAACCTTGATTCTATTAGAGCATAGTATACCATTTTAAGGAGTTTTATGTCTATTTCATCCCTAAGACTGCGTAAGGCATAACACGCTGAGGAAATATACGAATCAATGGCTAGCAATTCCCTTTTCCAATTCAAATATTTGTCAATGTATACCCCTAGAAACTTTACCTCACTAACTATGTCAATCTTAATTCCATTAAGTGCGATCGTCACGACGTCTTTATTACGAGCGGTTGTATTAAATAACATTATTTTCGTTTTTAATTATGAGCTTGTTACTTTCAAACCAAGATTTAAAACCTCTTAACATTGCATTAACCTTTTCGCAAAGCTCCTGGATGTCGTTAGCTTCAACTATTGCATTTGTGTCATCTGCAAAAACTATCAGCTGAGTATCAGAAAAAATTTATTAATGTAATTAATTAAATCATTTGTAAATAATATAAATAAAATAGGGCCCAAAATCGATCCTTGGGGTACGCCCGCTACTATATTTTGCATAGAAGATTTATTATAATTTGTATTACCATTAGCTTGCATATTACTAAGATCCACTTATGTACATCTTCCTGTTTCTTAAGAATGAAGAGAAAAGTTCTAAGGTTTTGCCTCTCACATTATAATGCTCCAATTTTGCGATGAGTAATTTGTGGTCAATTGTATCAAAGGCAGAGCTTAAATCAAGGAAAATGCCAGCTACCCTCTTTTCCCTATTCAGTTTAGTAACAACATCTTCCACCAATGTATATTATTGTATATATAGCGTCCCCTGTTCCAACATTTTTTTGGTATCCAAATTGTCTTGCAAAACCTTATTTAAATTTAGATGAACTACAAGTCTACTCTTAATCATTTTTAAAAAATTTTTGATAGAATAGGGAGAAAAGAGATAGGTCTATAGTTTTTTGGATCTGTTTTAGAGCGCTTTTTAAAAAGTGGAATAATTTTTGCTATCTGTAACTGTTCCGGAAAGATACCTTCTGAAATGAATTTATTGTAAAAAAAAGCCAATGGTTCAGCTAATATATCTAAATTTTCTTTAATTACTGCTATTGGAATGTCGTCATAGCCTCAAGTGATCTCCTCAGACATGAAGCTCGCGCTCGGTCTCATTAAGTGTTTGTGCGCAGGACGTGCACCACGGCAACGGCACGCAGCAGATCTTCTACTCGGACCCGCACGTGCTGTACATGAGCATCCACCGGCACGACGACGGCAACTTCTTCCCCGGCACCGGCGCCGCCACCGAGGCCGGCGCCGGGCCCGGCCTGGGCTACACCGTCAACGTGGCCTGGTGCGGCGGCACCAGCCCGCCGCTGGCGGACGCCGAGTACCTGGCCGCCTTCCGCTCCGTCATCATGCCTATCGCTAAGGTGAGCTCGTGTCTCAGCACAACGTGGCCTGGTGCGGCGGCACCAGCCCGCCGCTGGCTGACGCCGAGTACCTGGCCGCCTTCCGCTCCGTCATCATGCCTATCGCTAAGGTGAGCTCGTGTCTCAGCACAACGTGGCCTGGTGCGGCGGCACCAGCCCGCCGCTGGCGGACGCCGAGTACCTGGCCGCCTTCCGCTCCGTCATCATGCCTATCGCTAAGGTGAGCTCGTGTCTCAGCACAACGTGGCCTGGTGCGGCGGCACCAGCCCGCCGCTGGCGGACGCCGAGTACCTGGCCGCCTTCCGCTCCGTCATCATGCCTATCGCTAAGGTGAGCTCGTGTCTCTGCACAACGTGGCCTGGTGCGGCGGATTTCATCGGTCTGTCTGTTTGTTGATGTTAACTTTTCATCAGTTGAGATTTCAAAAGAACCCAGTGAATGACCATTAAGAATTAGTTTGTTTTTTCCAGGAATACGACCCCGAGATCGTGCTGGTGTCGTGCGGGTTCGACGCGGCGGCAGGGCACCCGGCGCCGCTGGGCGGCTACAACGTGTCGGCGGCGTGCTTCGCGCACATGACGCGCGAGCTGTCGCAGCTGGCGGGCGGCAAGCTGGTGCTGGCGCTGGAGGGCGGCTACGACCTGCCCGCCATGTGCGACTGCGCGCAGGAGTGCGTGCGCGCGCTGCTGGGCGACCGCGCGGCGCCGCCCGCGCTGGCCGAGCTGGCCCGGGCGCCGCACGCGCGCGCGCAGGACGCGCTGCGCACCACCATCGCCGTGCACAGCGCGCACTGGCGCAGCCTCAAGCGCGGCGCCGAGCTGCTGGCGTTGTCGGCGCTGGACGCGGCGCCGGCCGTGGCGGCGCTGCGCCTGGGCCGCCTGCAGACCGAGCGCGACGCCGCCGACACGTGCCAGGCCATGGCCACGCTCAGCATGCACCAGCAGGCGCAGCCCGAGCCGCCGCCCGCGCACAGGTCGGTATAGCGCGCGCCGCTGCTCGCGCTGGCTGCCTGCGGCGCTGCTGACCCTCGCCTTGTGTCCGCAGGTCGGCGGACAGCTCGCGCTCGCAGTCGGAGGAGCCCATGGAGCAGGACGAGGGCAAGTGATGGGCCCGGCGCCCGGCGCCGCCCGCCACACTTCAACATTCCGGTTCGGTAGTTAGCCGCCACAGCGGTCAGTGAAGCTTTAAGTTAGTGTACAGTGTAGTGGCCGAGCGCCAGCCGCCGCCAGCCGCCGCCTGACGCCGCCGCCCGACGCGACCTACTATACCAAAGATTGTTTCAAATTCTGATGTTACAAAAGTATTTATTCAATGTGTATATAATGGAAATTGTGCAAATCTATTGTTGTAAATTAAAGTAATTTTTTATGGTGGATATAAATATTAGTATACCTGCCCCGCGGCGCGCAGCGCTCGCGCGAGTGTACCCGTGTCGTGTCGCTCGTGCGTGTCGTGTCGCTCGTGCGTGTCGTGTCGCTCGTGTCGCGCGTGCTGCCCGCGTGCGCGGGTCTCGGGTATCTTGTGCAAGTGAACACTTGTTTTCAGTACATGATGTATGTACTTGTACGTCGCTGTTGGACGCTGCTCCCACTTTTTGTAACGTGTGATAACTTAATATGAAACGAATTAGATTTTGGGCATAATGTCTAGAAGAAACTATTGAAACAATGAATTTCTATAATATTCCTCAGCACACATGGACGTGCGGGGAGGAGCCCTTGTGTATCTGTGTTGATCTAATATTTTCACTATGTGATTGAATCCTGAAGGATTTTCTATCGTCCGCGGGGCGATGCAAACTTGTAAAAAGTTAGCTTTATGTAAAGTCAGATGTAAATGTTTATGAGAAGGTATATTTATCTAGCAGAATACGAGGTGTTTCTGTGAACTTATTCTCTATAGCCGACTGCTTGTCCTGCGCTCGTCGCATCCTCTAATTATATATTTTTGTATGACGGCTGTCTGTGTGTATACAACGTACCTACGGGATGGGATCCTTGTACGATAAACAGAGTTAAACAAATGTTGTGTCTTTGAGAATTTTATTGTTAAATTGGAATAAAGATGAAATGATTATTTAATAAATGTATATATATTATATATATATTTGGAAATATAAACGATTTTTTATTAAATTTACCCCCTCAGTTTCAGCAGATGAATTAATCTTGTTGCTTACTACAGTATTACCATAGCCGCATATTAACTTTCCTGTGTTCAATTCGAGTGAGCAGTAACACATGGTTGACTGAGTACTCAACACAATATAGTCTAGAACAAGGCAAGTATAAAAAAAAAATGCAAGGCACACCATTGTAACACAATAAAACTAGGCAATTTGAAAAGTTGTATATTTTTGTTAACCATGAAAAAAAAAATAACAAATTGGCGCGATTAATTGTATCATAATTTTGGGAAGAACATAGCTTATGTAGTGTAGAAAAATAACCCGTCTCTTAGAGCTAGATAGAAAAATATACGCGACGCACTCTCCCTTACGCTATGAACACAAGTACTTAAAAATATATACATAGTGGCTACACGTAGGTAGCTGGCGTTGGAATTTTATATGTATATAAGTAATTAGTTTTGATCAAGTTTTAACCGTTTCTGGGACGAAATTAACTACACGTCAAAGATTAAGCAAATGACGAAACATTTTAGTATTTTAATTTATTATGGATTGGACTCTATGGTGGATAATATTTTTAATCTGTGGTAGCAAACAGAAAGAAAAAATATAGTCAACAATTCGAAAAGTCAATTTCATGTCACTTAAACAGTAAACAATGTAAAACTTGAAACCACTTGTGATGTTGATGTTTACGATTTTTTCTGTGAAAGTTTAGATAAGTGTGGATATAAGTGGGTATTTTACTTTATTCTAAGACTTATTATCATTTTATGACAAAAAATGCAACATTTCGTGTTAATTTATCGAAAAGTTGTCTCAGAAACCAACAAAATAAGCATTTTCGGTGAGTTCTCACATATCAATAGTGTCCATATATATATTGTTGTCTTTGATCAATAGTGAATGTTAATATTTCGAGCTCATAAGAATCTTGTTTACATTGTATTTTATACTCACATCATTCAACAACCCGAGACCGTTTCAAGCGTGTAAATAGACCCTATACATCCAGAGTGATTAACGGCCGAAACCATATAATTTTTCTGTTGTTTCATTTGTTTTTCTATCTCTAGTATGTGATAAATCGGTTAATCGGTTATTGGGTTCGGCCGTAAGACTCATCGGTAATTTGATACGCGGGGTCCCAGAGGTAGGTACAAACTTTTGTTTGAATTGTTTTTGTGACTTGACATTGACTTTTTCTTTTTTTTTTTTTTCTTTCTGTTTGCTACCACAGATTAAAAATATTATCCACCGTAGAGTCCAATCGTTAAAATACTAAAATGTTTCGTCATTTGCTTAAGATTCAGTATTTAAATGTGTAAGATCTGCCGTACCGTTTTCGGTACACCAGGCCATTGGAGGTGTGTCTCTATGAACTGTTGATATTTCATTCAACCAATCATGCAAACGCGCTTAAGATTTCTTAAATTTATTTTGCGATCATTTACGTCCCAAAAACAGTGTAATCGTCACCATATATTATAATCGCCAGATCTATGTATACATAAAAAATGAAGGTCAATCTAGTGGCATAAATCTATAGCTACGGCCATAACAAAGTTGCATACAAGTCAATAATGCGGATGTAGACACCTTTACTTGTGACAGCTGTCTGTCTTGAGACGATAACTAGATGAGACAAACTAGCTTCGACTATGAGGTGCTCGTTATTCTTACTGTATACTAACTTTTGCGCTGCTGAGTAACCATCAAGTGGCGCCATCTTCATAGTCTCGATAAAGTATCAACAATGTTACCATAATGCAAATAGACTAGAATGGTTTTAACAAGTTTATGAATGGAGTAAGTTTCATTTAACAATTATTTATGGGAATCAAACACTTAACCATTTGAAATTTAAAAATGGAATCTCTTTTTGAATTCAATATTTTCACAGTTTTAGCTTATGAACCCTTATGGCTGTGGTTAGATTCTAATACATGTATTTTTTCTCTTTCAACTTTATTTAACGTATGGAAAAGTTTATAATAGTAGCTTATTTACTAATAAAGTCCTTCCATTCCATGAAGCTTCGATTTATGACTTATTGCATCGAATTAAATTGCAATATCTAACTTGTTCAGAGTCGCTAAATGCAAAAGCTGGACTTTAGTACTAGTTTAATTGAGTTTCCTTCAAATGTTCGGCTGCAGTCGGCGAGGTTCGGCCTAACTCGGCTAGGCTCGGCTGCAGTCGGCGAGGTTCGGCCTAACTCGGCTAGGCTCGGCTGAATTCAGCTAATGTCTGTCGGGCGGGTCGAGCGTTGCGCAGTGACAGTTACACGAGCTGACTGGGCACTCTGTGTGCTCCCTGTAAAGGAAATGAGTCGTTTCAAGTAACAAGATAATAATATAAAAATGCATCTTAGGATGCAAGTAACCAGCTTTAGTGTGCTGAACTGCGAGTGGTCCTAATAAAAAAATAAAATAATTGAAGATTCGTTTAACTCCGATTTGAGTTTTAAACGACAGCTTGTAGTTTTTCAAGGGTTTGTTGGGTAGGTACTAAAGAATTCATTTATTGAAAGTTCCAATCTTCTCTCAAATACTTTTCATTTGTGAATATCGTGAGCGTAAAATCAGCCTATAACTAGGCGTTTTTTCTGTGTGGTGGCATGGGCAGCTGTCTACACTGGACGGGTGGTTGACGCAGCAAGCGGTGAGGTATCAGGAAGCGGACTAACTTGAACCAGTTGATGAGATGCATGGCGTGTCCGCCGTGGCGGCAGGCGACGCACCAGCTGAACCAGGCGCTGAAGGCGGCGCCGCCGGCCCCGGCGCCGGCGCCCGTGCCC
This sequence comes from Hecatera dysodea, assembly GCA_905332915.2. Taxonomy (NCBI): domain Eukaryota; kingdom Metazoa; phylum Arthropoda; class Insecta; order Lepidoptera; family Noctuidae; genus Hecatera; species Hecatera dysodea. The sequence continues at coordinate 21,039,495 of HG995299.1, forward strand.
ACGTGCAGCGAGCACACGCCGCAGCGGGGCAGCGGCTTGCGGCAGTTCGGGCACGACGAGATTTGCTGGAACGTCGCCACGGATATTCAGTGGGTGGTCAAACTGATCAAAACTGTTGTTGGCTTTTAATTAAATTATCTGCAAATTAGCTTTTGCGAATTCTGTAACGCTGTAAAATTGTTTCTTTTATTCCCCGCTTGCAATTCATGCAGCAAACCAATATTAGTTTTTTACAACTTGAACAGTTTTCGGAAGTAATAATAAATACTATCTTGCCCACATCCCAATTAATTTGTGGTCCGAGCTGCATTTCTTCTTCCAATTATCTGTATTCAACGTCATCCCCATAGCCACGTCACAGTATTACAATATTTCCTACAGTACGGCGACGAATGTACTTGCGCAGAGCAACGGAGGGGAACTCGCGGGGTGTCGGGCGGCGCGGGCCGCGTACCGCAAACACGCTTAGTTTGCAGTACCGAGCGCGAAGGGCAACGCAGGCGTGTTTTTTGTGTAATAATTTTATTATAGGTACTTACATTCTATATGGTGCGCACAAACTGTTCTGTTAGGTTTTTTCATTTGTGTACCATAGACTTGTAGCGACATCTATGGCGTCACATAAGAACTAATCCTGCATCGCGCAATCAAAGTTCTCCGCGCGATATAGAACATATACGACAGCCCGAAATTATCTATCGGGCAGTTGCCCACCAGACATATCTACCCGTCTGGCCGGAGGATCCTCCCTTTTCAACGGAGGTTTGCGGGACTTTACTCTCTGTTCCGCATACCTCCAAACTGGTGACCCTCGACAAAGAACGTCAGCGCAGCCTTCGTGCAACTACTACTTCGTGACGTCATCATCACTTCTCTCAAGCTTTCGAGCAGCCATACAGCCAGCACCCACGGCTATAAAGGGTATCCTGACCACCAGCATGCCTACTTGGTCATACCTGGTCATCACCCTCAGCCTCATCAGCGACTTTGGTGAAGCACACTGAACCTTCGGCCAGTCACATGAAGAGCCATGAAGAACCTCTCCTGGTCGACGCAAGCAGTCAAGCCACTACGTCGCACAGCACCGCTCCGACTCACTGGAGTCAGCAGCACTACTCCGACTCACTGGAGCCTGCAGCATCATCCCGACTCACTGGGACATCATCCCGACCCACTGGGACATCATCACCCCGACTCACTGGGGCATCATCCCGACTCACTGGGACAGCACCACCCCGACTCACTGGGGCATCACCGCAGACAGTTCCGACTCACCGAGAACTATGCGGCATTCGGTTCCGACCCACTAGAACCAACCTACCACTGGCCTGGCACGCATCAAGAAGCATCAGGAACCATCGATCTCCGATCTCCGGAGGGGAGTGATGTAGCGACATCTATGGCGTCACATAAGAACTAATCCTGCATCGCGCAATCAAAGTTCTCCGCGCGATATAGAACATATACGACAGCCCGAAATTATCTATCGGGCAGTTGCCCACCAGACATATCTACCCGTCTGGCCGGAGGATCCTCCCTTTTCAACGGAGGTTTGCGGGACTTTACTCTCTGTTCCGCATACCTCCAAAGACTTATGGAATATTACAGACGCTCTGCCGCCGCCGCTAAGACAAAACTGACTTGTGCACACAATTTTGGCCACTTTTCCTTATAATTTTATGTCTGATAATTATAATTGTAAAGGTATGTGTTTGTTTATTGAATTTATAGGTACCTACTTACTTTCCAGGCGCGAGTTATGGATAAAAGCTTGTCAAAGATGGTAATTGGATAACTCCTTCGGATAGATTTCCATAAAATATTGGACACTACTCGTGTGACGTCACTTCTCGCTACAATGTTTACCTAGCCGTGACATAACAAGCCCCCACTCCTGATCTTTGATGCTTTTTATCTTCGTCAGTTTTTATAGATTTAATAAAGGAAAAAATACGTGAACAATATTTTTCTATAATCTTACTGACGGACTAAACATAATCAGATATTTTTTACTCAGGAAACATCCTTATTACCTATATAACATGTAGGTACGTATGTGGTTTACACTTTTAATAAATAATTATATTAGATTTAATAATCACAATTATTTTGAATGTAAATATGAATAATAACAACAATTGTGATTTAATAATCACAATTGTTTTATTTCCCATTTGGTGACAACCCTTCCATACTTGCATGTGGCAGCGTAAGTACCTACACCGGCGGCGGCATCGCGCGACATCAAAGGCGTTTCCCTACTGTAATATTGTAATACTGTGGCCACGTCCTTTCTTACCAAACCATCGAGAACAAAAGTCACGTGACCGTGTTTCGTTGTAGCACGGCAATAGCGGCCCTATGCCTTATATCTTCTCGTAGGAAACCAAAACATAAATTGTATCAACGTATTTGTCGATTCGAAAGTATTTTATATGTCCCAACCAACCAAAATGAATATCTGGCAGCGGTGGGATTCGAACCCACGCCTCCGAAGAGACTGGTGCCTTAAACCAGCGCCTTAGACCGCTCGGCCACGCTACCCGTTGATGATGTCTTTTATTTAACAGATGTGATGTTACTACTAATAATGCTTATTTCAAAGATTGAATATGTGTAAACTAATGAATCCACAACAGCTATACTGATAAAGGGGGACAGGAAGGGGGGTGGGGATTATAAACGACTTTCACGCGGGTTTTCAAGCTACTTCTAGATAATATCTTTCGTCGCATAATATAGACACCATTCTACGAAGAAATTGACATTTACTGTAGCCTTATTTAATTTTACCATTTGTATTTTTATCTACTTTATCCTACACGAGGCTAAATAATAACTGGCGCACGGGTTTAGACGCAACGCTTCCCGAGGTCAGTCCGTGGATGACCATCGTAACATAACTAGATTCCTCCGTGTCTTGGACTGTACGTTATGAAGTTGGTCGCGGCTGTCATTTGTAGATTTTTGACAAACGTTATGAGCCAAGAATGTTGTCACCTGTCGCACTAAGGGGTGTCGTGTTACCCATTTACTGAGTGGCGGAGGTCAGATTGGCAGTTGTTTCATTTGAAATACTGGTACTCAGCTGGATTCGGTTGGAAGCCGACCCCAACATAGTTGGGAAAAGGCTGAGCAGATTTTACGTGAGTTTGTCGATGGCAAGAGTAAGTTATAAAAAATCGTCGTTTATTTTGGAACATAAAACAGATGCTATCATAAAAATAGTTAAACGATGATAACTGCAAAAGTTAATAACTGTGTCGCAGCTATCAACGCCCGTGTCCTGATGAGAGGGAAGTAAGTTCCAGATCAGAACAGTTCTAGATAGTATCTTCTCCGTATAATGCAGCTACGATTCTACCAAGAATTAGTCATTATTGCCTAATCAGTACACGTACAGCATCACGTACCTTCATCTTAGCTGCGGGCGGCGGCAGCCTCTGGAAGGCGACGCGCGGCCGGTTGTGGCCGGGCGGCGCCGCCACGGACTTGCCGCAGTACGTGCAGGCCACGCACACGTGGCGCGGCACGCCCCCCGCGCCGCCCGCCGCCCCGCCCCCCGCGCCGCCCGCCCCGCCCGCCGCCCCGCCCAGCGCCTCGGCGCCGCCCTCCGCGCCGCACACCCACGTGTCCAGCGCGCAGCGAGCCCACCACAGCTGCCAGCTGTCCAGGATGGTGCGGTAGCTGCGGACATCACGACCTTAGTCATACATACATACAGGTTGAGCATACACTTCTTTCCCATGAGGGATAGCAAAGGCGTGGTGAGTTTGTTTCTTGTTGTTTTATAGATATCTGCCTCAAAGGACCTTCTACGGAATTATGGCCTTGCTTTACTTGGACCGTTGGACGACTCTTACTTTCATACTGGACATGGAAAGTTTTGTTTACTCGTCTATTTTAGCTCGTTATTTTGAATTTTCGTTGGTATCTACTGGACATCGACACCATGGATCTCAAGCCTTAGATGATCTCTGATCTCAATGATTCGTCGATAGATTGCACCACCTTCTGTAAGCACTCACTCGCCTAGTATTTGTTTACTAACCAGCGTTTATAATGCTGGCCTAATCTCCCAGTCAATACAACACAATTGTCATATTAAACAAATGACTATTGCCGACTATTGCGTAACTGAAAAATCAGCTGTTTGTAACCTACCTTTACCTCACTTTTAATAAATCTCATATACATAACTCTGCTCTCAGATTGCCAAAATCCGCAGATTTTTCATAAATTGCTTGATAATATATAATCTATTTATTGACACCACTGTCATTTTTTTGTATTTCAGGCCCAAAATCGTAATGAACATGTATCACTCTTTTGAGCTCTCGAATAGACACCTAACTTTTGTGTTACCACCTGGCCGGAATTTGAGCCCTTTTAATAAAAAATATGCACGTTCCAACTACATGGGTATTACTTTAGTAGGCGTTTACTAATTAATTTTTGTTGTTAAAATCATTGACTGTCAAGTCAGTCTACAGACCGCATTCCTACTGTACGCACGATTCTCTTCAATAAACCTCTTTTACCTGTAATTGGACTTTAATTAGCCCCAGTGTATAGTCAAAATATACATAAACGTTACTGTAAAAACTCTGCAATCCTATACAGTGTCCCTGTTTAGTATTGAATCAGGGGGAATTAAACCGAAACTATAAGTATTACAAAAAGTAAAGACTTTTTATTTAATTTTTGTTCCTAATAAAAGAATGATTGTGCAGACAGATAATTTTATTCGATACAATAATCTGATGGGAAAATCCGGAACCAGTAAAAAGAACATCTGGCAGCGGTGGGATTCGAACCCACGCCTCCGAAGAGACTGGTGCCTTAAACCAGCGCCTTAGACCGCTCGGCCACGCTACCCGTTGAAGCTACGGTTCATTTACCGGCTCGGTAGGATTGCTAGGAAATGAATGTTTGTATAACAAGTAGCGTGACGGAATTAGAGGAGAGATTGTTGAATATTGACAATCTTGGCATTCGTTCAAGTTGTTTGGAAGTTTTTAATGAAGTTGAAAATGTTAATATGCTTAAATGTTGATGAAAATGTGTCAAAATTGACACTTATTCCATTTTGTCGTAGATTACTACCAAGTTCTGGCCTGTACTTTAACTAATAAATGGCCCGAACCCAGAGCCGTTTATTTTTAATTAATTAATAATTGAATTGGAATCTTAATTGGAAATAAATAGAACATGGTAATCTCAGCTTTACAGGCTCAACTACATTCGGAAGTTGTTTTCGCTCATAAAGATTATAAGTCATAAGCAATGCAGAATTAAATGTTTACATATACACATTAAAAAAACGACGAGTCGAATTTAAATCTAATAATAAACTTCTCTATTTGTAGAGAATAATCATAGCAAAATTGCGGCATGTCAATACAATTTTGAGATCAGAGTGTCGTTATCCCTATGCACAGTACTCAAAATTATTGCTTGTCTGTTTAAAAATAATATTAATGGCAGCGGTGGGACTCGAACCCACGCCTCCGAAGAGACTGATGGGAATAGTTGGTCGCTGTGTTGAACGCAAGACAATGTCTTATTTAATTTGATCATGTTCTTTCTCTATAAGTTAGCTTATGACGGGTTATATGAGTTCATATAATATTGTTTTTTTTTTTTTTGATGACTATATAGGTCAATCTGTTTTTACTTTATTGACTCAATCTACTCTTTACAATGTTTTATAGTGAATTGTTTTTATGATTTCCATGTTGGATGTTTTTTATTTTTTTTCTAACTTTGTCATGCATTAATGACTTTGCACACTATTGTATAAATTCAAGTTCATAAAACGCAATAGACAGATGTGTTGCTGGGGAGTTTGATGCGCTACTTCTTCTTCCCAGCTAATACACTAGGAAGTGGTGACGGGTGGGTGTTTTGGGGGACTGTCTTTATGTAAAATTTGACGTTCAAAAAGTGCTGTCTCTCAGCCTAGTTTGAATAAATGACTTTTGATTTGATTTGATTTTGATGCTTTAAACCAGCGCCTTAGACTGCTCGGCCACGCTACCACATGTGAAAATCCGAATTTATTACCCTAGTACCTCTTTGATTGGCGAAGTCTAATCTCATGCTAGACCTTATTTTTTACTCTTATGGGTAGGTTTACACATAGTCATCAGTTTGGTTTAACGAAAAGTAGCTCAACGACTGACGCAGGAGTTAATCTTATTAGTCACATTGTGGAAACTCTGGAGAAGTCTCAGGATACAATTGGCATTTTAAATGCTTTCACAAAAGTGTTTGACTACAGTGACCTCAATACTTTGACCTTTAAATTACATGAGTACGTAGCTTGTGGACAAGCTGTTGATCTTGTTCATTCCTATTAATCAAACAGATAACAATAAGCAATATTAAACGAGTCGACGTCTTCGGGGTCTCCACTTAAGATTGGCGTGCCTCAAGGTTCAGTTCTTGGCCCTTTCCTTTTTTTAAGATTCAAGATTCAAAGCATTTATTTCAAATAAATCATTAGGAGGCACTTTTGAATTGTCAAGGTTGGTCAGTAAAAAACATGAAGCTATTTGCACGTTCAGAAGCGTAAATCACTATGGAGAAGAAATAACAAGAGTCTCCACGGACTTTTAAACCATGCCATGTTATATTACAAAAATCATGGTTACATTGTCTTTATTGCTTTTATATGTGAAGACAATGCAAAGGGAAAAAAAGTAAAACTAGACATGACAGTTAAAAATATAAAGATTAAACCAAGCCAGTAGCAGTTAAGAGATGACCAGTCTTCAACTGACGGCGCCCATTCACGAACATAAGATTTTACTCAACAACAAAAACAAACATTTGAACAAAATACCTCATAAAAGAAGTGTGTGCTTTAGCCAATCTGAACCGAGGTTGGTCTAATTTGTTCCTATTTTTAGTATTGAATTAAGCCTATCACTTATCTTAACAAAAATCCGCGCTGGCGGAGATTGTAAATGGCTCTAACAGCTTTTATCTGCAGAATAAAAATAGACTCTATGTCTGCAGCCCGTCCCCATAGCAAAATACCGTAAAACGATACTATGAAAGTAACAAAAATAGACCAGTCTCGCGGTATCTGGATCAGTAAATTGACGAGTTTTTCTGACAGGTTATGCTAGACTAGCTATGCCCTCCGTGCTAACAGTTGGTACCTGTCGAGCCAGCCCCGGGTGCGCGGCTCGCGCAGCAGCTCGGCCGTGAAGCAGCGCGCGCCCACCAGCGCCACGGACTGCACGTCGCCCGTGTTCTCCACCCAGCGCTGCAGCAGGGCTATGCCCTCCGTGCTAACAGTTGGTACCTGTCGAGCCAGCCCCGGGTGCGCGGCTCGCGCAGCAGCTCGGCCGTGAAGCAGCGCGCGCCCACCAGCGCCACGGACTGCACGTCGCCCGTGTTCTCCACCCAGCGCTGCAGCAGGGCTATGCCCTCCGTGCTAACAGTTGGTACCTGTCGAGCCAGCCCCGGGTGCGCGGCTCGCGCAGCAGCTCGGCCGTGAAGCAGCGCGCGCCCACCAGCGCCACGGACTGCACGTCGCCCGTGTTCTCCACCCAGCGCTGCAGCAGGGCTATGCCCTCCGTGCTAACAGTTGGTACCTGTCGAGCCAGCCCCGGGTGCGCGGCTCGCGCAGCAGCTCGGCCGTGAAGCAGCGCGCGCCCACCAGCGCCACGGACTGCACGTCGCCCGTGTTCTCCACCCAGCGCTGCAGCAGGGCTATGCCCTCCGTGCTAACAGTTGGTACCTGTCGAGCCAGCCCCGGGTGCGCGGCTCGCGCAGCAGCTCGGCCGTGAAGCAGCGCGCGCCCACCAGCGCCACGGACTGCACGTCGCCCGTGTTCTCCACCCAGCGCTGCAGCAGGGCTATGCCCTCCGTGCTTGCGCCTGGAAGACACGTTAGCAGACTGTTACAATAGCTAACAAAACGCTTCTTTTAGTTTTAAATGTGTCCACAATTTATGGCACCTTCTTAACCTTTTTTCACTCTTTCAGAGAGTATTAACTTAGTTGAAAAGTAACCAGATATATTTTCCGGGCAATTGTCTCTTTCTATTAAACGTAGATTCGTAGCTCCGACACTGCATGAAAGAAAGACAAACCAAAAATCAACAGTACAAGTTCGCAAAATCTGAGTCAACCGGCCCTCCTCGCCATGGCAGAGAACGCACTACTGACCAGTCAGCAGTATCCCGGACAAGTCTCCCAGCTCCACGAGCGCGTCGCAGGTCTGCCGGATGTACTCGTGCAGCTTCGCGTCCGATAGGAAGATGCACGCGAACGCCACGCGGTCCTCTAGCCGCATCTCAGTCTCATTCTACAAGGTTGAGAAAATTTGATCTATATTAATTGCAATTCTTTGCGATCCATTTCATTTGAGACATAAACAAGCAATAGTGTAAAAAAAACTCTTAACTTCAACTAAGTCCAAATGTATTGCAGGATATACGTCTAAGGGTCAACTGTAAGCAATGTTTTGAACTTGGTTGAAGTTTTACTTGTCTGTTGTGTTAATCCGTATTTTTCTGTGGTGGTGCGGGTGCGCGGGCGCAGACGCCGCCAGGAAGCGCAGGTACGGGTCAGGTAACAGAACTACCGCGCATACTCACAAGTACAGCCGCCAGGTCGGGGTGGTGCGCGGGCGGCGGGTGGTGGTGCGGGTGCGCGGGCGCAGACGCCGCCAGGAAGCGCAGGTACGGGTCAGGTAACAGAACTACCGCGCATACTCACAAGTACAGCCGCCAGGTCGGGGTGGTGCGCGGGCGGCGGGTGGTGGTGCGGGTGCGCGGGCGCAGACGCCGCCAGGAAGCGCAGGTACGGGTCAGGTAACAGAACTACCGCGCATACTCACAAGTACAGCCGCCAGGTCGGGGTGGTGCGCGGGCGGCGGGTGGTGGTGCGGGTGCGCGGGCGCAGACGCCGCCAGGAAGCGCAGGTACGGGTCAGGTAACAGAACTACCGCGCATACTCACAAGTACAGCCGCCAGGTCGGGGTGGTGCGCGGGCGGCGGGTGGTGGTGCGGGTGCGCGGGCGCAGACGCCGCCAGGAAGCGCAGGTACGGGTCAGGTAACAGAACTACCGCGCATACTCACAAGTACAGCCGCCAGGTCGGGGTGGTGCGCGGGCGGCGGGTGGTGGTGCGGGTGCGCGGGCGCAGACGCCGCCAGGAAGCGCAGCAGCGCGCGCAGGTACGGGTCGGGCAGCGCCGCCGCCGCGCCTGTCAGGGCTTCGCGCCAGAGACGCTCATCCGACAGCCCTGCACGGGTTGAGTATCTCATGAAATTTTACTCAACTAATAATAAAACAAGAGCATTTTAAAACGGATGCTCGTACAAATCCCTAAATCAAAATTAGCATTCAGAAATAGCATAGCTTTCAGTTTATACAAAATAGCAAAAGCGTCTGCTGATTTTATTATAGCATATTTTAGTAGACGACAAAATAAAAACTACCTGGAAAATAATACATAATGAAAAAGGTAGAAATAGGTAGCTATCATATTTAACATTAATGTTTCCTACATTAATGTTAAATATGATAGCTACCCTTTATTAATCTAAGTACCAAAGATTATTTACGGATCTTATTAAACACAATAGCAAGCATAATTATCTTTGCTGAAATCGGGTGATAGCCAAGAACTATAAGCCCGATTCCGCCAGTTCCCAGTAAGGTGTTTAAAATGCTGCATTAGCTTAATCAATGTTGCGTCATTTTAATAAAAATTCTATCTTTCATTAACAACGTTACGGTACCGGAGGGCTTCATACAACAGACGCCGGTGTCACGCAAATAAAGGACATTATTAACGCCTGGGAACACCGTCGCAAGACGCCATTGAAATATTCTGTGACCTTTCGAACGCAACGCGTTCTTAAAACGCAACAGACAGATGTGTTGCTGGGGAGTTTGTTGCGCCACTTCTTCTTCCCAGCTAAAACACTAGGAAGTGGTGACGGGTGGGCGTTTTGGGGGACTGTCTTTATGTAAAATTTGACGTTCAAAAAGTGCTGTCGCTCAGCCTAGTTTGAATAAATGACTTTTGATGGCGTCCGATGGCGTAAACATGTGACCTTTGTCGAAACTTGAGCGATATGGAATTAATACAGCCCTTGTTTAACTAAGATCATATTTGATAGACATACAAGTTAAATTTCAAGTAAACGGTGTAAAACCATTAGCGTCTGAATGGGCTTCCTCAAGGCTCAATATTGGGTCTATTCCTTTTTTTTTGTTTCCATAAATGTTTTGACTTCAAAAACCAAAGATGGTGTTAACTATTTGCGGATGACACATTATTGATATTTAAGATGGCGCCGGGAGTAAAATCTTGACGACGTCAATATCTAGAGTTATCGACGTGCATGAGATTCAAAATTGGTTTAAGGCAAACAATGTATGTACACTTAACCGAATGTTTGAAGAAGCGAATGTGATACATCATACTGAATGGAGAAAAACTGGAGTTTATTGATCAGGCGGTTTGCCTAGGAATCACTTTAGACGAGAAATTACAATAGCTCATATTATGACATCTCTCGTGGGGCGGCTAAGCTCAGCCGCTTATGCTGTTAGAGACATAATACAGTTAACAGTTGTAGAAACCGCACGTTTGGTTATTTCCACAGCACTATGTCGTACGGTAGTTTTCATCAAAATCGGGCTCGAGACTCCTTTTAGTGCTTTTCGCTAATCCTCATAATTTCGGTTTTGGCCATCCACGCACTCTTTAGAAATATAGTCTACTAGCTGCTGCCCGCGACTTCGTCCCCGTGGAATCCCCGATTTTAAAACATTCTTTATCGCTGCTCCGCTCCTATTGGCTTAAGCGTGATGATATATAGCCTAAAGCCTTCCTCGATAAATGGTCTATTCAACCCAAAAAGAATTTTTCAATTCGAACCAGTAGTTCCTGAGATTAGCGCGTTCAAACAAACAAACAAACAAACAAACTCTTCAGCTTTATAATATTAGTATAGATAATATAGATTTACTGTATTTATTGTACTTTTCTGTTAAATAACTTGCACACTGTTAATCAATGTTTGCAATTTTTTTAAATACTAGCTGACCCACGCAACTTCGTCTGCGTCACATAAGAGAGAGAAAAAAAAACATTTTTTTTTAACATTTTTATTGATGCTCCGCTCCTACGAATCGTAGAGTGATGTTATATAGCCTATCCCAGCCTTCCTCAATAAAAGGGCTACCCAACACTAAAATAATTTTAATATTCGGCCCAGTAGTTCCTAAGATTAGCGCGCAACTAAACAAACTCTTGAGCTTTATAATATTGTTACGAGCTTCGGGTTCGTTACAATTAAAATCAGCCGATTAAATGAACAAAGATGACACTTTAATTTACACCACACTAATTACACTATAACTCACTAATCACAAAACACAATCGCACTATTAATCACTTGAGTTCGCAGTCGAAGATCGCTCTCGAAGTTATCACTTGTATCGCAAATCCAATACTGACTCGGTCGGCACATGTGCCGGCCTTATATAGGGCGCCGAGTAGAACTCCAGAAAGTTCGCGTACATATCGGTCGCGACCGACTAAGGTGCGAGAATTCTAGCATAGATAAATCTCGAAGGTCCTTGACTTCACTAGTTCTGCTACTCGATACTAGATGGCGCTAGTGGTACGGAATGCCGCTATCATCCTAACTTAATTCTGGCGCGCAACACTGCCCCCTCCTAAGACATGCTCGTCCCGAGCATTATCAGCGCCATAATAACGCGCCAGTCGATCAACATGGACGATCTTAGGAGCGCTTCTTGTACCTTTCTGTATACGGTAGGTCACGTCATTGATCTTCGTCACAATCCGGTACGGTCCGTCCCATTTAGCTTGAAGCTTAGGAGATTTCCCTTTGCTGCGAACTGGATTGTGCAACCACACTAGTGAACCTTCCTCGAACCCTTTATTGTTCATTTTGCGGTCATAGCGGGTTTTCATCTTTTCAGACATTTGCTGGCCCGATTGTCTGACATGCTCATGAATGTCGTTCATTTTGTTCCGCAAGTCATTCGCATAATCGGTAATACTGCGTGGAGCATCAGGTGGTATTCCGGTGATCAGGTCTGCAGGTAGCCGCAATTCTCTTCCAAAGTTTGCGAAAGCTGGTGTCACTGACGTGCTTTCATGAACAGCACTTCGGTATGACAGCAAAAACGGTTGTATGTGCTTGTCCCAATCTCGTTGCCGGTTTTCCACAACTTTGGCCAGATATCTCTCCAATGTCTGATTAAATCGTTCCACCATTCCATCCGATTGTGGGTGGTAAGAAGTTGTCCTCGTTTTATGAGTACCCATAACTCGGCAAGTTTCCTGGAATATTTGGGACTCAAAATTCCTTCCTTGATCGCTGTGAATCTCTAAGGGTACTCCAAAACGACAGAAGACTTCATGAACTAGTTTATCCGCAACTGTTGAAGCTTCTTGGTTTGGAATGGCGAAGACTTCCGGCCACTTAGTGAAATAATCCATAACCACCATGAAATACTTGTTACCACTTTCACTTTCCGGAAACGGTCCCGCAACGTCTAGCGCTATCCTTTCCCATGGTGCACCAACATTGTACAATTTCAATGCACCTCTGCTACGAGTCTGAGGTCCTTTTACAGCCGCACAACTTGTACACTTGCGACACCAGTCCTCAACATCGTCACGACAGTGGACCCAGTAAAACCGTTCCCGTATCTTCAGTAGAGTTCGTTTAACTCCCATATGGCCTCCTGAACAACCATTATGGTACAGCTGTAGAACATCCGGTATTTTAGCCTTAGGGACAACCATTTGCAAATAACAGTTGTCTCCCCGAGCATTTTCCCATTTACGGCACAGGACTCCATCCTGAATCACTAAGCTGTCCCATTGGGCCCAATAGCTTTTTGTGATTGAACTCATCGCTGAGACATCACTCCACGTAGGCTTCGGAGCACTGGCCTTCATCCACTCCAGAATCGGCTTAATGTCCAAATCATCCTGCTGTGCACGTTCTAAGTTTTCCTTCCACTCGTTACTAAGATCTGTCTTGATCATCCTCACAGGTACGACTTCTTTACCCTCTTGTCGAGTACAATGCTTGCAGTCTTCAGGGCAAGGTCTTCTTGATAATGCATCTGCGTTGCCATGAGATTTCCCGCTGCGATGTTCAATCACAAAGTCGTATTCCTGAAGTAGTTCAATCCATCTCGCAACTTGTCCTTCTGGATTTTTGAATTGCAATAGCCATTTCAGCGCAGCATGGTCAGTTCGTAAGTGGAATTTCCTTCCCAGCAGATATTTGCTAAAATGCTGCAATGACTTGACCACAGCAAGTAATTCCCGTCGCGTGACACAATAATTCCTTTCTGGCTTCGACAGAGATTTGCTGAAGTACGCTATCACAACCTCTTGATCGCCATTCCGTTGAGATAACACACCGCCAAGTCCTATGTCGCTTGCATCTGTGTCAACTATAAATTCCTTGCCGGTGTCAGGATACCCCAAAATAGGTGTTTTGCACAGACGTTCCTTGAGCTCCTGGAATGCAATGTCGCAACTCTCATCCCAGCAGAAATGACGCTTCTCCTCGGTTAGCTTGTGCAGGGGTTTCGCTATGTCAGCAAAGTTCTTGACAAATCGCCGATAGTAGGAGCACAAACCCAAAAATGCTCTGACCTGCGTCTTATCTTTAGGAATTGGCCAATCCTTGACAGCGGCGATTTTCTCTGGATCAGTGCGGATACCTTCTTCCGACACTACGTATCCCAAAAAGCTAACTTGCCGTTTGAAAAATGAACACTTCTTTGGACTTAACTTGAGGTTTGCACTCTGGATCTTCATGAGCACGCGTTCCAGGTTTTGCAGATGTTCATCAAACGTACGGCCTACGATGATGATGTCATCTAAATAGACCAGACAAGCATCGCCAATTAACCCCGTTAGTACTAGTTCCATCAACCTTTCAAACGTTGCCGGAGCGTTGCACAGTCCAAATGGCATAACCTTAAATTGCCACAGACCCTTTCCTGTCGAGAATGCCGTTTTCTCCTTGTCCTTAGGATCAATTTGAACCTGCCAGTAGCCACTTTTTAGGTCCAGCGTGCTAAACCACTTTACTCCAGTAAGCATGTCCAGCGTGTCATCGATTCTTGGCAACGGATAGCTGTCCTTCTTCGTAACGTCGTTCAGACGACGATAGTCAACACAAAACCGCATGGTGCCGTCCTTCTTTCTTACCAGCACTACAGGTGAACACCATGGACTTGATGAAGGTTCTATGACACCATCCTTAACCATTCCCTCAATCATGCTTTCCACTTCCTTTTCACGCGCTACCGGCAATCTCCTTGGTCGTTGACGGATAGGCAACTCTTCTCCTGTGTTTATCTTGTGTTGAACTAAATCAGTCTTCCCGATGTCAGCATCATTTGAAGAGAAAACATTGGCATACTTCAGTAACATTCTCTTCGCCTTGACCATTTCGTTTTGAGACAGAACGCTGCGACAGTCATCTAAAAGTGTGGTCACTTTCATTTGGGCGTCCTTGCTGAGGTTCCCAGTCGATAGATTTTGGCACCGACGCAACCAATCCACTTCCTCGCAAGTACCAATCAGCGTGCCTTTTTCTATCATCTGTTCCTTATCACAAACGTTCAGCACACGTACCCCCGAAATGTCAGTGGCTCTAACCAAAGTTCGGGCCACTTTCCAAGGAAGGTCATTGTCTACCCTTTCCACAAGCACACAACGATGAGTCTGCCCAGAATTCCGAGGAAGACTAACCGGCACAATCGTTTCGGATCTCGGCGGAAGAACAATCTTCTTTAGGCTGTACACATTTCCTGGTAATGCCCCTTCCATGAAAAGTTCCTCTTGTCCACATTTCAAAACTCCTTGCTTAACGTCGATCTCACAACAATTCTTCCTCATAAAGTCTAGGCCCAGGATGCAATCGTCCATTATATCAGCCACGATAACATTGTGAAGATAGATCCTGTTTCCTAGCTTCAACTCCATCTCTTTCTCTCCGCGGACGGGTATGCGCTGACCGGTGGCCGTCACCAAATTTATGCGGTTTCGGTTGTATGCGGAGTCCCCAAGGAACCGACTTACTAGTTGGGAACTGACAACCGTGCGTGAGGCTCCAGTGTCTATTGTCAGCTTACATGGCGTTCCGTTGACCTCGCCCTTGATGATTAGGCTGTTCCCGTCATGGGTTTGTGAGATCGAAATCCTTGGGGCTCTCTGAACATCAGCCAGCACCCGCCCCGCAGCCCTGGCTTTTACTCGTTTCCCTGCAGTTGCTGGGCGGTGCTGTTAACCGCCCTACCCTCTGGAGATCGACTATCTTCCCTATCTACAGTTCGCTTAGGGCAACTGGACCGTAGGTGGCCCCTTTCCCCACAGCCATAGCATCTAGGGCTGTATCCTTTAGACCGGTCGCGAACAGTAGCCGCTGCAACCTCCCTGAGGCGATGGGAACGATGATCTTGCCGCACAGCTTCCACCTCTAGTGCATGGGCCAACGCGTCCTTAAGTTTCTCGTGGTGCCCGAGCCTCACGGCAGCTCTAACTTCAAGGTCGCGGATGCCGTCAATGAATGCCTGCACCAGGTTCCCTTGAATGAGCGCAGGTACAGACTGGTATGCTTTTCTAACAAGCTTCTCCACCTCAAGGGCCCACTGCTGCAGGTTTTCACCGCTGCGTTGCACGCGATCCTTTAGCTGCGCCCGAAACACGTGTTCCAGATGAGCGTCGCCATACCTTGCTTCCAGTGCCTCAATCAGCTGCTCGTAAGTCACCTCGTTACCGAGGGCTTCCAGGATAGTGAGGGCCTGGTCGCGGAGGCCTAGGGTGAGAGCAGTCATGGCCTGGTCCTTACTCCACCCGTTCGCCTTCATAACAGCGTCAAATTGCTTTTTGTATGCCGACCAGGAAGATGTTCCATCGAACGGCGGCACTTTGAATCCACGTAGAGAAGGTGTAGTAGCTACAGAGGTTGCGATTCCATCTCCTATTTTAAGGTTGTCCAGCGTTTTCCTCACGTCAACTATCACGTTGTCAACCCGATGATTAATTTGGTCGATTCGTGATTCAGCTTCCGTCAGGCGATTCTCGTGCTGAACCACCTTTTCCTTTACAACCTTAATTTCTTTGCCGAAAGTGGCATGCAGATCCTTCATGAGGAACATCTGTTCTTCTTGGCGGCGCGCCTGCTCCTCCTTGTCACGTTGGAGCTGTTCTTCCAACCGACGGGTCTGTTCCTCCTGGCGGCGGGCCTGTTCCTCCTTGTCACGCTGCAGCTGCTCTTCTAAACGACGGGCCTGCTCTTCCTGGCGACGGGCCTGTTCCTCCTGGCGGCGAGTCTGCTCCTGCAGCATCATCATCAGAGCAGCAAAGTCTGGTGCTGATGATGATGCTGGAGCTACTGCGGACAAGCCGGCCTCCATGGTTGGCAACTGTCTCTCCGTCGTCTGCGGCGTTGCACCTCCAAAACGCCTCTGGTCCGTCTCTTGCTGGCGTTGACTACGGGTACGGATACCCTCAGTGTCGTCCTTCGGTAGAATCGGCATCTTTTAAATCCCACTTCTGACACCAATTGTTACGAGCTTCGGGTTCGTTACAATTAAAATCAGCCGATTAAATGAACAAAGATGACACTTTAATTTACACCACACTAATTACACTATAACTCACTAATCACAAAACACAATCGCACTATTAATCACTTGAGTTCGCAGTCGAAGATCGCTCTCGAAGTTATCACTTGTATCGCAAATCCAATACTGACTCGGTCGGCACATGTGCCGGCCTTATATAGGGCGCCGAGTAGAACTCCAGAAAGTTCGCGTACATATCGGTCGCGACCGACTAAGGTGCGAGAATTCTAGCATAGATAAATCTCGAAGGTCCTTGACTTCACTAGTTCTGCTACTCGATACTAGATGGCGCTAGTGGTACGGAATGCCGCTATCATCCTAACTTAATTCTGGCGCGCAACAATATTAGTAAAGAGGACTACGTTCGCGTGGATGTCGGAAAAAATGTTGGTGCGTACAGTAAATTTCTTTCACAACCGGATCCCTCTCAGAATTAAGAAAATAAAAATAGTTGCAGGACACTGACTGTATCACTACTCCGTCTCAAATTAAAAAAAAAACAGCCCAAGTATCTCCTGTTACCTCGAATCAACAGTGATCAACAAAACAGATTGAATGGTTTTTAACCGACTTCTAAAAAAGGAGGAGGTTCTCAATTCGGATGTTTGTATGTTTTTTTTTTTTTTTATTGTTTGTTCGCGCATAACTCCGTCGCTTGTCAACCGATTTGAAAAATTCTTTTTTTGTTGGAAAGGATATACTTCCCAAATGGTCCCATGGAAATTTTATCGAAATCAACCAAGCGGTTTTCGAAAAATCAACAAAAATCTAAAAAAAATATGTACATTTTCTACATTGATGACCTCTTAGTTTACTCTGCGAAGGAGCAGTACGTTTTTTTACACCAATGTGATTGGTTCGTTTAGGTGGGGGAGGGGAGGGGGTGTAGGTACCACTAAAAAGTGAAAAATAAAAAAAACTTTTTACAAAAAATAAAACCGACTTCTAAACAAAAAAAACCAAAAAGTATAAAATAACTTTAATTTCGGAAGTCGGTGTGTTCAACAACAAAAAAGCAACCAAAAACACCGAGTTCCGAAATTAAAGTTATTTTATACTTTTTGTTTTTTTTTGTTTAGAAGTCGGTTTTATTTTTTTTGTACTCGTAACATTCAAACTAAGACTGATGAATCAAGTTGATTCTTCAATTTCGTACTTAAGCCCGAAACGAAACCATTTTATTTGATTATGTTCCCGTTCCCGTGGCAAAACAGGGATAAAGTATAGCCTATGACACTCCACAATAACGTAGCTTTCTATTGGTAAAATAATTTTGAAAATCGGTTCAGTAGATCCAGAGATTACTCCTTACAACGTCACAAACTCACAAACGTTACCTCTTTATAATATTAGTATAAAAACACTACGTGTACGTATGTACATATCTATGAATTTTTAAAATCTAAACCGTGCTTATTCCGAGAAGAGTCAATAAGAACCACGTCCGTGACAATGACATTGTGAGTGATGTCGGCGCGATTTTTTTTAAATTTGGAATGGACTATTCGCAGTTCAGCACACTAAGGCTGGTTACTGTTCAAGTCGGCGCCTGAGCGCCCTCGCCATTTTATATGTAGATGCAGCGGATGGCCACCCATACTGGCGCGGCGAGATTTGGAAGTTTTATTTCATCTATATCTTGTGTGTTTATAAACCGATTTCTATTTTTTTTTTTTTATATAAAATATATTTTAAAGTGTTTTGAATATGGGAGGTTGACAAAGATATATTTATGTGAAGTAAAATATATTTATGTATTTAATACACTTTGAAGAAATGCCTAACGATTAAATACGTTATTGTGGCTAATTTATAAAAGATAGATATATACTATCGAGGACTTTTTTGTAGATCTTTTAAAGACCATCATCGTTGTTATACATACTTTTGGTGTATGTGGCAGCAGCAGTCAATCTCATAATTTTCTGAGCTGATCGATAGATGCTGGATGAGTTTCTCAGCTTCTCCCTTCACTTTACTTTTGAGAAACTGCATTTTCTGTGCCTTCCTTGAATGCGGTCCAGTGTTCGTAGCTACCACTAAAGGTTGGAATTTCTATCTTTGGTGTTGATTTTTCTCGGTGAGAAACTGACCACATTTTGGAGTTGATGTTTTCTTTCATTTGGGTGTAAACGAGTTCGCAAGAGTTGTAAGACATCTCATATTGCACGTTGGTTTCATTGGGTAAACTGTCAAGGTCCCAATAAAGTGAATCAACTGCTCTCCACCTTGTTTCCAACACCTTTAAGACGTCTTCAAACTGCTAGTTTTCATTGAGAAGGTCCACGGTGATATGGGATACGGTTCTTTGGAATGCTTTGATGTTGCTCCTTTGTTTACGTAGCATCTCGTCTATTTTACTGCTGCTCTCTGTCTCCGCTGCCTCTGGTACTGCTATCGAGAGCGGTGGTTGGTAACCGCGCTCAGCTCCTCCTGCTCCTTGTTGTTGAGTGATTTCTTGCTCCAATAACTTCCAGGTTGACGGTGCGGGCTCGAACTTAAAGGCTGGAGACTTTAATACGGGTGAAGCTGGGCCTTGATCTTTAGTTAGATACTTGACGAAGAACTCCCTGGTACTATTATAGAACTGTCGTGTTTGCTCGTAGGACTCTTGCACAAAGTACTGATGAGAGGGATCCCCGTGCACGCGAATCTTATCGTGGTTACCTTGAAATTCTGCCCAATACTTGTCGAGGAGGTCTATTTTCTTCTGTACGTTGGCTACTGTCGTACGACCCGCCCCGTCCTTTTTGAAGTTGGTCAAGGTTGTGTCCATGGCTTGCATGTTCTGATACTGAGTTTCAATCATTTCTTCCATGTTGAAATTGATGATGGATACTTCGAGTCACTGAATCTGCTTTGTAAGTGGTGCTGCTTCGGTGAGCTCTTGTATTTGTTGCCGGTGGATGTTGATCTCAGGGTCAGAAAGTGTCTCTACTAGGATATGTGCGCCTTCTCAATCTGATCGGGGCGATCCGCTTGTGGAAGACCAGCCAAACCGATTCGCTATCCTAAGTAGAAGCACCACGTATCTGAGAAAGGCTGTAGTTCCAAATCCGGCTCGAAGGACCAAAAAGATGTTCACGCTGCTGAATGAGGCGCTCACAACTTGAGTTATAGGTTTGTAGAGATGAGTCACTGATAGTCGGAAAATACACTGTTTATTATATATCTTACTACCAAGTAACTAATGCTATCTATGTATGTGGTGAGTACAAACGAATATGAATGCTGAACGTGTACTGGCGCGTTATAGTGCCAATTAAGTAAAGCGATGGAAAAGTGCTGACGGTGTGAATGGACGCGTGCGCTGTACGATGCTGACTCGTACAGTATGATCAACGTATGCGAGGATAAGAGCTCGAAAGCGCCATTTTCGTCTGACTTGCTTCAAATTTATCATCATTACTCAGCTCCTGTGTCTTAGCGTTATGTTATATAGCCTATAACCTGCCCAAGAGTATGGACTACAATCGTACCAAGTATGGTTAAAATACAACCGCTAGCCGCTGGCATCCCTCGGCCTCCGCGCGCTCCACGCCCGCCAGCGCGTTCTCCCAGCCCCAGCCCCAGCCGCACAGCTGCAGCGCGCGGGTGACGTAACGTACCTGCGAGTGCGAGCGCTACGACGCGCAGCATGGGCTCGTGCGCGCGCGCCAGCACGTCGAGCGCGGCGCGCACGCGCAGCTGGAAGGCGGCCAGCGCGGCGGCGCGGCACGGCGTGCCCTCGGCCTCCGCGCGCTCCACGCCCGCCAGCGCGTTCTCCCAGCCCCAGCCCCAGCCGCACAGCTGCAGCGCGCGGGTGACGTAACGTACCTGCGAGTGCGAGCGCTACGACGCGCAGCATGGGCTCGTGCGCGCGCGCCAGCACGTCGAGCGCGGCGCGCACGCGCAGCTGGAAGGCGGCCAGCGCGGCGGCGCGGCACGGCGTGCCCTCGGCCTCCGCGCGCTCCACGCCCGCCAGCGCGTTCTCCCAGCCCCAGCCCCAGCCGCACAGCTGCAGCGCGCGGGTGCGCTCTGCGCTCCTGCACAGACGTCACTTTAGTCGTAGTTTGAACCTGACAAAATTCGGGATCAGTACATTGTAACCCACGCGCGCGGCTTATACTATGTGGGTGCTTAAGCGTGTTTCGTTTCGCCGCCCGACAGCGAGTAGCCACAAAATCAGTTTCAAAGTAATTATGCCTTGTTAACGATAGCCGCCGTCGCCCACCGAGCGCAGCACGGTGCGCACGCCCGGGTGCTTACCTATAGATAGTGACTCGTCTGTTGGGCAGGTCGGGCAGCAGCGAGGGCACGATCTCGGAGCGGTAGCCGCCGTCGCCCACCGAGCGCAGCACGGTGCGCACGCCCGGGTGCTTACCTATAGATAGTGACTCGTCTGTTGGGCAGGTCGGGCAGCAGCGAGGGCACGATCTCGGAGCGGTAGCCGCCGTCGCCCACCGAGCGCAGCACGGTGCGCACGCCCGGGTGCTTACCTATAGATAGTGACTCGTCTGTTGGGCAGGTCGGGCAGCAGCGAGGGCACGATCTCGGAGCGGTAGCCGCCGTCGCCCACCGAGCGCAGCACGGTGCGCACGCCCGGGTGCTTACCTATAGATAGTGACTCGTCTGTTGGGCAGGTCGGGCAGCAGCGAGGGCACGATCTCGGAGCGGTAGCCGCCGTCGCCCACCGAGCGCAGCACGGTGCGCACGCCCGGGTGCTTACCTATAGATAGTGACTCGTCTGTTGGGCAGGTCGGGCAGCAGCGAGGGCACGATCTCGGAGCGGTAGCCGCCGTCGCCCACCGAGCGCAGCACGGTGCGCACGCCCGGGTGCTTACCTATAGATAGTGACTCGTCTGTTGGGCAGGTCGGGCAGCAGCGAGGGCACGATCTCGGAGCGGTAGCCGCCGTCGCCCACCGAGCGCAGCACGGTGCGCACGCCCGGGTGCTTACCTATAGATAGTGACTCGTCTGTTGGGCAGGTCGGGCAGCAGCGAGGGCACGATCTCGGAGCGGTAGCCGCCGTCGCCCACCGAGCGCAGCACGGTGCGCACGCCCGGGTGCTTACCTATAGATAGTGACTCGTCTGTTGGGCAGGTCGGGCAGCAGCGAGGGCACGATCTCGGAGCGGTAGCCGCCGTCGCCCACCGAGCGCAGCACGGTGCGCACGCCCGGGTGCTTACCTATAGATAGTGACTCGTCTGTTGGGCAGGTCGGGCAGCAGCGAGGGCACGATCTCGGAGCGGTAGCCGCCGTCGCCCACCGAGCGCAGCACGGTGCGCACGCCCGGGTGCTTACCTATAGATAGTGACTCGTCTGTTGGGCAGGTCGGGCAGCAGCGAGGGCACGATCTCGGAGCGGTAGCCGCCGTCGCCCACCGAGCGCAGCACGGTGCGCACGCCCGGGTGCTTACCTATAGATAGTGACTCGTCTGTTGGGCAGGTCGGGCAGCAGCGAGGGCACGATCTCGGAGCGGTAGCCGCCGTCGCCCACCGAGCGCAGCACGGTGCGCACGCCCGGGTGCTTACCTATAGATAGTGACTCGTCTGTTGGGCAGGTCGGGCAGCAGCGAGGGCACGATCTCGGAGCGGTAGCCGCCGTCGCCCACCGAGCGCAGCACGGTGCGCACGCCCGGGTGCTTACCTATAGATAGTGACTCGTCTGTTGGGCAGGTCGGGCAGCAGCGAGGGCACGATCTCGGAGCGGTAGCCGCCGTCGCCCACCGAGCGCAGCACGGTGCGCACGCCCGGGTGCTTACCTATAGATAGTGACTCGTCTGTTGGGCAGGTCGGGCAGCAGCGAGGGCACGATCTCGGAGCGGTAGCCGCCGTCGCCCACCGAGCGCAGCACGGTGCGCACGCCCGGGTGCTTACCTATAGATAGTGACTCGTCTGTTGGGCAGGTCGGGCAGCAGCGAGGGCACGATCTCGGAGCGGTAGCCGCCGTCGCCCACCGAGCGCAGCACGGTGCGCACGCCCGGGTGCTTCCACGGACTGTTGCGGATACAGCCTGGAGCATGGAATATGTCAGTCAAGAGTATCCTCATCATCGTCCCATCAATCTGTTTTAAACACGATGACAAGATAAGGAAAAATAGAGAAAACAGTCAGTTTCAGTAAACAATAAAAAAAACACACTTAAATACTTTATAATGCATATACTCGTAATATAAGCAAATATACCATAAATAAAGAAACATTTCATTTTCGCAATGAGACATTTGTTACATTCGATCTCACCTCATTGTAAGCTTGATTGAGGTTTGCGATCGAGCAAGGATATTCTAAACAAAAATTATAGTACCGCAGAAATTATTTCAAAAGTCTCACCATCTTCTACAAGTGATTTGCTGAGTGCCAGAAAGTGCCAGAGAGCACTGAGCGAGTCGTCATCTGCGAGGTCTGCGTTTTGCCATAAATCTGGCTGAAGAAACAAACATTCAAGTCACAAAAACACCTAATATATGAGGGCCCATAATTATGACAACTAGTCTTGCAATATGGGCAATACTTCAAGTCTAACCGAATTCAACTCTATACTTGTACTTTATATGGAGCGATTGGTATTCTGATATTCGCAACCCAGTAGATTTGTAAAACAATGAAAAAACAGTCAGATATACTCAGATCTTGTCCAAAGTTATGGTCTCAGGCCTTGAAATTAGAGTCGAATTTTGAAAATTGTTTCTCAGTTGGAAAAATGGTATATTTTACATCAATTCCAATATATCTACCATATAAGGGTCTTTTAGCAAAACACTTTTTTTTTTACTTTGCTTTACTAAGTTAGCGATGCATCCGAATGATCAGTCTCATCACAAAAGGCTTGATGTTCATATTGGCAAAGGCAACGTGAGCACTGTTTCATTAATGACTTGTTCTACAATGTTACTGACCTTAAGTCCATAGTCAGTCTGCGCCCTCTTCTTCATGATGAAGGAGATGTCCCTGATGGCGGCGTAGAAGTCGTCGTTCATCATGCGTAGGGCTCCGCCCCCGCCCGTCCACACCAGGGAGCCTCCGCCGCCCCAGGACACCGTCACCCGCTCGCATACCGTGTAGTCTACCAGAGCTCCTAGGGAATACGGTGATAGTTTGGAAAACACCTTTGCCAGTGCCAGCTAATGGGTAGATGTTGTCATAAATGAAAATAACCCGTGGCTCACATGACTTAGCTGTACGGAAAGCTACTGAAGGACAAGCATTTTCAACTGACTTATACAATGACTAACTTCTGCCCGCGTCCCTTCGTCCGCGTGGAACAGTTACTTTACCCCCGATTTTGAAACTCTCAGCCCGATCGGTTTAAAACTGACAAAGTTTCATACAAACTTTCATCCCCTATTTTATCCCCTTGGGGGTAGAATTAATCAAAATCCTTTCTTAGCGGATGCCTACGTCATAACATCTACCTGCATGCCAAATTTCAGCCCGATCCGTCCAGTGGTTTGGGCTGTGCGTTGATAGATCACTATGTCAGTCAGTCAGTCACTTTTGAGTTACATATATTTAGATAGAAGAAGATACTGTTAGTAGAGTGGTTCATCGCATGTGTTCACTCGCTTCTTGGTAGTTCCGGACCGTCCGGACCGTCCAATAAATCTATTTATCGTAAGAGCAGGATCATCATTTCGCATATCTATAGCAGTATCACTTCGCATATCTTCCACCCTTCTAAATGGTTCTTCGAGCTGGGCGTATGAGATTTAGTACTAGTATTAGTGTTATTAAGATTAATTGCTTCGCGCATAGTTCTCTACAAAATCACGAACAGTATACAGGGAACATTGTTCGCAGAACATGTCCGGTAAAGTTTGTATAAATCCGTTGGATATGAGAAGCACAGGACCGGTGATTGTTATGACGGAGTGGTTTTACTTATTTGGTTTTGGGAGTTTTTATACATATAACTGGAGGGTCAGGAAAGATGATAAATCAAAAAGAATAACCCTCGGGAATAGAATGATACCCTGCCAAAAGCGAATCAACAACTCAAAGCAAGACCACTTACCTTTAACCGTAGACCGCGTGGCCTGGCTGGCCGAGAAATCACGTCCGACGTTTTTTGAGGCTGGATGCTGCGATGAAGATGGCTTGATGGATGTCACACTAGTTTGTTTATGCAGTGAGTGTCCGATCTGCACAGCTCAATGCTGGTGCAGAGATTTCGCGGCGGTTACTTAAAATAATTATAGCGGGGTGCGCGTGCGATCGAGGTCAAGATGGCATTGGTTTTTGTAAATTATACGCACGCAGGAAATGCGGAAGCGAGACGGCCGATTGTGTTGCCAGGTTGAAGCGAGAGAACGATATTCGGCCAGTGTTACCATATCAAGTGTTGGAAGCTGGAACGCCATGACAGTGGCGCCAACATGTTACAATATTCAGCGTCTACAGTCTTTCACCGGAACGATTGAGATGATGTGTAGTGGTGTACCTGTAGCACAGACCGCCAGCAGCCTTCCCTCGTGCGTGGGGTGCCAGGTGAAGGCCACGAGCGGAGAGGGCGGCGCGCTGCTGACGCACACATCGCGCTCTATGACGCTGGGGCCGCGGGAGTACTGCTCCTCCAGCTCAGCCTCTACTGCCGGAGCGGCCATCTGTGTGTAGATCTATTTTCATTAGAAACTTATCGAAATATTGATCTCGAAGGATTTAATTTAAGCTACTGCTAAATAAAGCATTACTTATATATGTACATATAAGAAAAATAAAGAACTTTTGGTTTCGAAGGTATTGATAATTTTAGTCGCAAAACACCGTCAGACATTGAACAGACAGCCGTTATTATATTATTTATTTTACGATACAACGTCAATTCCCAAGAGAATACCACAAGGAACTATTGTGGGACCACCACTATTTTACAATTTCCTTTTTTCAATTTACATTACTTCCTCTTGAAAGATGAAAAAGAAAATAATATCAACAAAGGTTCATAGAACTCACCATGGAGTCAGTCAAGTTGACTTTGTTGTCACTGTTAGCCTGTTGTATGTCGTGGACGCGAAGTGTGCTTGAATCTCGCTGCAGCGATACTAGTAAATTACGTCTGGTAAAAAACAATGAAACAAAGTCAAGACTGAATCCAAAAATTGCTGTGTTTTAACTCAAAAATTTGCCGTTCGACATCGACACACAAACGGATGCCTCCCGTACCCATTGAAATTTTGCCGCGTTGGAATTTTTCGTCGGCTTTTTCTTCATTTTTTACTTTAGACTGTTCTACCTTTATCGAAAAAAAAAAGTTCTGTCTCCTTGTATATGTGTGTGAGAAAGACGTGTAGGCACGGATGTACGTAGTACTTCTTCATCACTGCGTACAGGCCTACGTGCGTTGGGATCACGTTGTTCACAATACATTGGATGCTCGATAATGTCAACTTCTCAAACCGATTATTAGGGAGATTAATGACTTTCACGAATTGGTTAACGGTATTCGGTGAAGGCTTTTAAACTAGGTATATAGCTATTTTGCACACAGATGTCAGTTTACACCACATGCAATGTATATCTTCACCACCCTTTGATTGTAAAATACCTTGTAGGACACCACTGCAGCTGCGCCAGCGGCTTGGGGTGCTGCAAACTGAGCAGCGGCCTCTGCAGCGCGCGCGCGTCCCACACGCACGCCACGCCCTCCCCGCGCGACGCTATCTGGTACCCCCCGCACGGCTCCGCGACCACGCCGTAGCAGTAGCGGGTCGTAGTCATACTTACCGCTTTGTTTGATAAATCTACAAGTGAAATTTTACTAATTGCATCAGCAAGGAAAGAAACAACAGGTTACATCACTGGGAGCGCAAATTCGGGAAAGTTCAATTTACATGAATCCGAAACCAAAAATTATGGGTAAAACTCCACGGTTTAGAGTTTCCCATTAGCAAGTGTGTTCCGAGAATTCTAAACCTCTAAAAATTGCTGACGAAGTGTTTATGCACTCTTGCATCATTAATGCGTTCGTTATTCATCATCAGTAAATTATATGTATATTTTATTTTATTCAATAATTTTATGTATTTAATTTAATTGTTATAGACTAATTGTACTTTATTGTGTTTTTATTATTGATGACATCACTGTAAGTTTGTGTTTGATTTAATTTAATATTATAATTTCAAATTTTATATTCAATGTTACATATGGACTGGTTTCCGAAATAAAATAATATTTATCGTGTGGTCCCATTTAAAGATTGAAATCTGACGGCTAGAATTTGAGTTACATAGTTTTTTATTTTTCACTTCTTAGCGGTACATTAAAGCTGAAGTGAAAATCTGACACCAGTCTTGCCAAGAAGTATCGTGTTCCCCAGTTATTGGGTGGTGGAGGTCTGGTAGGCAGCCGCTCTACGTTAAATACTTACCAGTATTGCAAACAGCTGAATCCGGTATGACTGGAAGCTGACCCCAATATAGTTGGGAAAAGGCTAGGCAGATGATGATTGACTTGTCCTTACCTCTAAGATCAAATAACTTGATGTACTTGAGGTTCATGGAGGCGATGAGGGTCCTGCTGGAGAAGTTGGCCCAGGTGACGCAGTGCGCCGTCTCCGACAGCCCCATCTCCGCCAGGGGGCGAGGTGGCTCTGCTGGCGAGGACGCCGAGTCTGTAGCTGATGGGAAAGCAGGAGGACCCTTTGGTGCTATTCCATCTATCTAAATATATATAACTTAAAAGTGACTGACTGACATAGTGATCTATCAACGCACAGCCCAAACCACTGAACGGATCCGGCTGAAATTTGGCATGCAGGTAGATGTTATGACGTAGGCATCCGCTAAGAAAGGATGCCTACGTCATAACATCCACCTGTTGATTGATTAATTCTATCCCCCAAGGGGATAAAATAGGGGATGAAAGATTGTATGAAACTTTGTCAATTTTAAACCGATCGCGCTGAGAGTTTCAAAATCGGGGGTAAAGTAACTGTTCCACGCGGACAAGTCGCGGGCAGAAGCTAGTTTATACATATGTCGGATCTGTTATGTTGAGTAAGCACTTGGAATAAGAACTAAGCGCATTTGTTTATTGGCGTAGGGCGGAGGTTATGAATGTAGTGTTAATATGGATCTTGAAACGCACAGTGATCGTTAGGACATCGTCGCGACACTGACTGGCCTAGAAACTACTCTGTGTTTCCTATCAGCTTCAAAGTATTACGTAGTGCTGTTGTGATGATATTATCCCTGCATCAAATCAACTTTGTAAAGATTAAAGGACTTATTTTTCATGTTTTCCCGTGTCCCAATCCTGCGCGGCTGTAAATCTGACACGTTTTATGTCACTAAGTATTAGTAAGTATATTTGATCATAATCCTATAAACATAGATCTGACATGTAGAACAAAGACAGCTTGTACAGTAAACAGGACAGTTACTTCAAAGTTGTGTCTCATCTCCTCTCTCTTTATTTGAACCATTAGAATGTATGGTGTTGGCAACATTATACCAACATGACTGTATTTACAGTAGATTATTATTGTATTGGAACAACAACAAATGGTGCCACTTCCGATTTAAACTACTTCCGAAAACCCTGATCTCGCATGTGCCGTGCAAAATTATTGTAATCGCCTAATATAACAGTTAAATAGTGATATATCTTTCATTCCACAAATCCACGACCTGTTCACCACCAGCATACGAAAAATACAGTCCATGCAACTAACATTATGGTATGCATATTCGTCGTAAATATTATTTATTTATTTATGTACACACATGATATCAACATATATTATCTCTTTTTTATAACATAATACTCTCAGTATTATGTTTCACTTTTGCATACACCAAACATGAAGTGTTCTTACGTTTAGCCTCCTCAGATAGTGTGGATCCCCGATATACATCCCAGAGCAGGATGCAGTGGTCGCTGCGGTGCTTCTCCATAGCCACCGCCAGCATATTGGTCTCCATGGGGCTCCATGATACTGAGTTGCAGAGTCGAGGGTGGCGGGGACCTGGACGAGATTGGCCAACATGTTAGAATAGAAGGGTTCAGTCAAAGTTAATTGTTTTGGCATGATGGAAATAAATTAACTCGCAACATTAGATTCAGAAAAAGAAAAGATAGAAAAGATTAAAGACTTATTCATTTATCCATTGGTGATCATAAGAAATATATGTATGCTTTCAAGAATTCAAGTATTTCTATACTAGAATTCTTCAAAGAAAGATCATGACCTATTGGAAAAAAAAATAATATAGTTCATCTAAATGCTGTCTATTTCTTATTTTTTGAACCTGATACTAAGTATAACCTTTTTATCTTTGTTTGTCTTTGTTAATTGTTTATTTAAATTTTCTCAGCTGAATTTATGAGTATTATTTTCTTTCTTTGTCTTTCGTGCCTTGATGGAAACATGACTTTATGGTTAACTGTACATACCATTTTCATCAAAGCCAACTGCCAATTTTATATGCATACATATTTTTATGAATACTTACTAAACTCTCTGCCAACAAGTCCCAATGGGTCATAAGTCTGCTTCAGTGTAGTGAGTGCAACTCGTCCGCTGGCATAGCCAAGTGCCAGCAGTGGCTCTGGTTGCTCCGGGATGGCGCTGATGTCTACACAGCGGACACCACTGGCACTTTGCGATGCAAGGACTGTTGCTCCACGGGTTGAAGATATTGGAGTGACTGGCGGAAAAAATTGTTAGTTGTTTTTCATAAAAGTATAGGGAACATGCATGGCGTGGACTATGCCCTCTAGTGTTGCAAATTTGAAACTTATATGTTAAATATACTTGACATTGACGCGGCTGTGCTGCCCCCTATAGTTTCTGCATGTTCCCTATTGTTATTTCTACTAACATAATAAAATAAAGTTTATTATATTTGTAGATGGTGGCATTTGATAGTTGCTGCTATCTCGCGTAAAAAAATCAAGAGACTTTATGTATGAATATATTATGAGCATAGTCAAAAAAAAATTTCAATTTACTGCTTCAGAATATTTTTCTATTAAACAACACTAGCGTGTGCAGAGCCAAGTTTGTACTTTATCCATTTAGTGGAACGTGGCACTAAAAATAACCACACAATCCTACTCATTGGTCAACTCATGAACAAGTTATGTGCTTATATTAATAAACTTTGGCTGTAATTATGATAACAAGTTCAACAAGATAACATGGAATTCAATAAATTATGAACTTTCGTTAAATATTTTTAATATAAATAGCAAAGCTCGGACTTTATTATACACTAAACTAATGTGTAATTTTGTACGTACTTACATGTTGTTTTTTTCTCGATTTCCTTTATCCTAGAAACTTCGTATAAGGTTATGTCTGGGCCCCATAATATAAATTTATCGTGGTGTATCGGTGACCAAAGCACTTCCAATTTAACACCTGACATCATTTTATTTTTATATAACACGTTTCTGAAAGAGTTAATTATTATTCATGTTTGTTTCGCTAGTAAATAAATACGCAACTTCCATGGATGTTTTGACGTTTAATACGTTTTGTTCTTTGACCAAAATAAACACGAGTTTAACGCAATAAAACAACAAAGAAAAAAAAATGTTTTTAGACTAACTAAACGTTTTTATTTTTTTGTCATTTCTGAACGTGAACTTAAATGTCACATTAATTTGGTGCTGCCATAATAAACATAATATCCACTTTTCTGTGCAATCACAAATTATTAACGTAAAATCAGAAAATAATGTTTGCATCGCACAAGTAAACTTTGTCATGCCATACATTCATTTATGTTCGCAAGGAAATAAGAAAAAAAAATATTGGCAGCTTCTAGATTTGGGATGAACTAGATTATTGGAAAAAAATATTTTTATAGTTTAATTCGTTTATATACAAGCTAATTTCAGATGTGCAACACGACATTATATATACTTGCCACCAATAGCTGTACAATAAATGTATGACTAGACTCGACCAATCTACTGTTCAGCAGCAAAACAGTACATTGCAAAAATGGTAAACTTCAGCATTTTTCCTCATTCCTTAGTCAAATAAGATAAATAGTAGGAACAGAATACGTCTAACTTGCCTTTTTTTAAGTACAGCTGACTTCATAAAAAATGCTAAACTATTTATATTCAAAATACCGAGCTGATCATAACGTAAACAAAATCTCCCCACTTATAAGGAAATGTTTATTTCAATTTGGAGTACCGCCCTAAAGAGGTCGCTACCTACGACACCGATCATCAACCCTTTTTGACAGTCGCGTAAAGTGAGTGACCATTGACGAATAAGTGAAATCAATTTGCACCGAAACACTAAAACGGAGGATAAACCGTCCAAGTCTGATAAATTGAGGTAAGTTCTAGAATTCGAGGAGAGTGTCGTTCAGAAAGTGTAACCGCGGGCGGCTCGGCGGCAGAGCTGTGTAGGTCAATGACGTGATGAATGTTTACTACAATGGCAACGCCTCGACTTCTCCCACAGTTTCACGCGCATTGTCTTACGGTTCTCACGTGTTAATGCACTTTTCCCGACCCGGTTAACTGCCGAATACTACTGTATTGTCGTTGGTAGTGCGTGCTACAGTTAAGTGTTTGTACAAGTTTCCATAAGGCGTCGTAGCAGACGTTTGTGACTCACTCGCTCGGATTGTGATTGATTTTCCGCGGATTTTCCTCAGAATTAGCCGCTGTCGTTAATGATAATTTGCCATCGTTTACTGTCGCAACGAGCGCGACTGACGCAGTGTGTGTGTATCATGGTATTGTTGGGGCCCTCTCTCCCGTCTCCCGCGTTGTGGAGACTGTGCTGAGTCCCCAGTGATGTTCTCAGCCCTAGCCTACCAGTTATCTACCAAGTTTCTGGAAGAGCAAAAGGTGAGAGTTAATTTTATGTACCACAATACTATATTCCTGAGACTTACAAAGTGGTTTCAAACTGCATTCTTGTTTGATTAGTATAAAAATGCTATTTAACCATAATATCTCCTCTGTAAAGTAATTAAAAACAAGTAATTATGTTTGATCTCTTAAATAAATTCTAACGTCTGTGTCTTATGCTCCATAGCTAAAAGAATGTTGTTTAGAATGCAGTTGTGGCCATTCTAAAAGAGACAGCTTGAGACAACCACACAAGGACATACAGTGGCATCCCTTTCCCTTTGTAGTCAGTACATAACAAAATAATACATTATTGACAACATATTATTCACTTGACTTTCACACATTTTATGGAATGGATTTCTCTATGATGCTCATGAATAATGATCTACTTAAACAATGGATTGAATATTAATGGTTGTCTATTAGTTTCTACTATAAACCTGTCAATAGTAGTTTTATTGTTTTGCTGGATATCTGTGGTGACTGTAGTAGAAAGATATCAAACATATAGAATCATTATTTCTATGTAAACTTTAAGGTAATTTTTATCTGGCAAATTCAAGTCAATTTATTGCTATTGTTTGATTATCTAATAGAAAACCTATTTTTATACACATAGGTACATAAACTGACTACTTTTTTCTATGCAGAAACTACAGAATGCCCAGTTACCATCCTCTATCTATTGCACTTTTTTCCACCAAATTATTCCAAATTACCTGACATTCAACTGAACTCGCTACTGACATCATTCCAATAGCTTATCAGCGGTTCCTTGTATGACAGTAATGACCACATCGAGGTAATCGTAATAGGTGAATGTGTTTGTAATGACTTCGCCAATCAGCATCCTACTAAATTAGAACTGTTACTAAATATGGCTATAAGCTGATGTATGTTGTCTAGCTGTTATAACTAGATGATATATGTTTTGCTTTTTAATTACTTACTTAAATGATTTAAGAACTAGTTTTGTTTGCATATTGTGGGTGGTGTACTTTCTTGTCTTGTTCTTTCTTTTGATGGTTTTAAGTTATACAAATATGCAAGTGCACATCTTTAAAAAAAATCTTCCTATTCAGGATTGTAGGATGAGCATCCTTTAAAGATTTTTTAATATATAACTTCACACGATTTCAAAAGTTCATCTTTTTCTAAGTCCCTGACCATAATATCTTTCACACAACCCATCAATCTTTTCTGTGCTCTGCCTCTATTTTTATAGTCATGCAAATTTATATTTGACACTTCTCTTGTCAATTTACCTTCCTGACCTTGATTTGTGGTTATAAAAGGCAATTAAATTTAATTTCTTCCTCTATCTTGTGTATTTCAGTTAGTCATGGTGGTGAGTGTCAGTTGGCTCTATATATAACAACAGGATTTTTTTCTGTAAATCCTTTCACTAAAAGTGATTGTACTGGGGGTGACCTTACATTGATAGTTCAAGGTGAGGCTAAATCTTTCCAATGTACTTTGAAATCTATCTGACGAACATCCTATTATTCAATCCTCATTGGATACATATTTGTATACTGATTAAATGGAGTCATCACTCTTTTAAAAGAGGATTTCCTTATCACTTTATTTTTTTAGATATTTACGTGTATAATCTTCTTTAAATTTATCAGAAACTTAATAGATTTAACAATCGGTTGGAATCAATATACCTTGTCATAATTATCATTATTGGATTGTTCATCAAATGTATCTATCTCTTTTAGTTTTTATCTTGTGAACTTGTAATCTTATGAAAAAAATTACAACATATGTGATAAGCAAGTGATAAAGCATTATCAGATTATCTGCACGATCTGATAGAACAGCTGGTGATGTAACTGTCTAGTATTTGATAAATTGCTGGAACCAACTTTTGTGAAATTGCGTTTTGTAAGCAAGGACCCAGGAATAGTATTTTTTCCTTGAAGTGTCTATGTGTAGTCGAGAATATCCCGAGCATTTCTTCTGTAGACGTTCCCAAAAGCTGAACTACGTTATGGTCGAAATCATGATATCCCTCCCAGTAATGTTATCAACGACTGGTATGGCCACCAAGAATGTCATACTTAGTAGCGCTTATAGTTATGTATTTGTGATAATAATCTTGAAAAGATTGGCGCGCGCGATAACCGATACTATACATTTTAATTCGCCGTTTGTTTTGTTGAAACTCGGAAATAACTAAACCGAACTTGATTGTGTTAACCTGTTTTATACGCGAATACAATGAGGTTCATGACGTTTATCCACCAAGCCCTCATTGCTTTTCAACTTTCTCCCATGGCGCATGTCGCTGAGTGAAACTATAGAAAACCACGTTTTTGTGTAAATGATAACACGTGAAAGTGGTTCAAAGCATAGTACATACTTCACATTATATATTTTGAACAGTATTCAATGTTCAATTTATTAGCACGCCACAGCACGGCGAAAATAGTGAGACAAACCAAGGTTTTTCTAAACGTGGTATGCTCATGACCTTACGCTTAGGATAAATATGTACACATTGATGAACTGTGGGTGTACGAAAATAGACGGCTTACCCTCTAAAATGTTTTACTGTAGTTACCGAAGTGTATGATTGATGTTACTTGTTGTTTATGCATGATTTTTGACATACCGAGCTTTGAAAGCCGGTAATCAGAAGTCTGGGTCAGTGGCTCGTCTTAGGGGTTTTCTCTAATACGAATACACATCCTCAAATTTAAGGGTCTGTAACCGCCCCTAACTGGAGCAGAGCTCTCGACGGTGCCTGGCGTCATAATAGTGCGCATACGCTCTCACGGGTTTATTCAATTACTTATCACCTCCATCTAATAGTCCTCGATGGTAACTGTAAATAAGTCAACAATAGCACGCAATTAATCCACATATCCACGCGAACCATGTCGGTCAGTCGTCCGTGACTAACGGTGACACCATGCGCCGTAGTGCCACAGTCTGTAATGTGACCTAGCTGCTAATTACATTAACTTTCGGTCGCCGGTCTGGGCTAGTGAATATGTAAACATGTGATAATGTATATGCGTCATTTTGTGTTGAATGTCAGTTTAAAGAAATTGGTTATCGTGTTTGTTTTGAAGCGTTTTTCCCTTTGTCTTGGCGAAGTGGTCTACCAGATTTTTACCGACAAAACCACATTGTGTTCAGTCAAGCAGCGCCATCTATTGTTCATTATTTGAACTACAATCGATTCGAAAGGCGACATCTGTTGTTCGACATGAGAAGACTACGCGCTCGCGTCGGGTTTTGAAAAAGGGCATCGAGGCGCCCCGCCAGTGTGCTTCACTCAGTGCAGGACCGCGTGTACTAGTAAAAATACAATTGTAAAACCATATATAATATAACTGCTTTGTCAAAATACGAGTGAGAGTATCATTGAAGAAGTCCCTGCCAGCTCCCCTGTCTTCATTGCCAAAACATTGGACCTTCGAGCCACATTGAAGATCAGCCACGTTACGAGCCGGGTTGAAGAATTGAGGAAGCGAGTGGAACTTCGAAGAAGAAGTACGTTGAGGAGATTTGGAAGCCCAGTCGCAGTTTACTGATGAGAAACTACTCATGCAGCAGCCAGCAACGGTCAGGTTATCCAATTACCCTTTTCCCTCCTACCCCTCTGTCTTCGCCTTGTGTTAATATCGTACCTAAACGTTTACAGAACTGATCGAAATCAGATCTACTGGCATACCTGGGACCGTCTTCAGGTGAGAAAACACGACTGACCACGACCGCAAAACTGTGAGTACCTACCTAATTCCATAACTACCAAAATGAGTGATGATGAAACTATTTCTCGTGTATCTAGCCAGTTAGCTGAGCTTAAAAAACAACGTGGTGTAATTAAAGGTAGATTAACGTTGTTCGCAAATTATATTAATAAGTTAGATAGATCGTGTTTAGATTCTGTGATTAAAACTCAAGTGCAAATGCGTATTCATTCGGCAGCCATTTTCTTTGCGGAGTTCAACGACCTGCAATCTAAAATAGAGAAAAATGTGGATGAAAAAGAATTACTATCGCATTTAGATTACAGAGATTCGTTTGAGTGCCAATATTATTCAATTGTAGCTATGGCAAAACATATGATAGGCGACTGTGACCAGAACGGATTAAATAATTCTCAGTGCATTTCCGGTAAATCTGTGTCTATTAAATTACCGCAAATAAAATTACCTGCCTTTGATGGTTCCTTCGATAAATGGTTAGAATTTAGGAACTCATATGTTTCAATGATACATGATCGCGACGACTTAGATCCTATACAGAAATTTCAATACCTAAAATCGTCTCTCAGTGGATCTGCGTTACATGTTATCAGTTCGCTAGAGTTTACAGCTGCTAACTATTGTAACGCGTGGGACCTGCTTGAAACAAGGTATCAAAATAATAGGCTATTGATACACAACCATGTTAAGGCCTTGTTTGCGGCACCTTCACTGGGTAAGGAATGTCCGGCACAGATCAGAACGTTGGTAGATTGCGTTTTACGTCATTTGAGAGCCCTAAATTCTCTTAAAGAACCAGAATCTTCACTCGAGGATATTCTTATCATTTATTTAGTTGTCAGTAAACTTGATTCTGCTACTGAGCGCGAGTGGGAGAACCACAGAAGCTCACTTGTTTCTGATTCTAACAAAATCTCTAAACCTGTAAAACTAGAAGACTTATTAACGTTTCTAAACAGTAGGTCTGACATGTTAGACATGATTAATTCGGGTAACAGTAAAAATAAGTCACATTCACAAAGTAAACATGAGAGTAGACAATCAGCTGATCAAAAAAGGCAGTCTAATTCTCAAACTACACTTAGTTATGCGAGTGCGAATAATAATAATAAGGTCTCATCAGGTACTAAAGGTAAAATAAATAAACATAACTTGACATGCCCGCTATGTAGTGGTAAACATGCATTATATTCATGTGTTAAGTTTTTAAATATGTCGGTAGAAGAAAGATTAATTTTAGTCCAGTCAAAAGGCGTTTGTTTAAATTGTTTACGTGCAAATACTCATACAGTTGAAAATTGTAATTTTGGTCCTTGCAAATTATGTCAACAAAAACATAATGCGTTAATTCATGTTGATAATAGCGTTATTCCACATACGTCACAACAACGTTCCGGTATCAATAATACGTTGCCACAGTCTTCTGTATTACACTGCGTTAGTAAAACAGCTGACAATATTGATAATCGTAGCGGGGACGCATTCACTGCTAAATCGTTACAAACTGTTTTGTTGTCAACGGCGTTAGTTGAAATTGCTGACAGTGATAACAGTTATCACACGGTTCGCGCTCTGATTGACAGCGGCAGTCAAAATTGTTTTATAGCTCAAGGCTTGTGTAAGCGTTTGAAAATACCTATCATACAGTCCACTATACGTGTTTGTGGTGTTGGACAAACCGTTTCACAGTCCAGTTACAAATGCGATATTAATATTCGTTCTAAGGTGTATGATTTTAATACAACCTTACATTGTTTAGTGTTGCCTAGTATCATTTCAAAGTTACCTTCGACATTCGTTAATCGTGATGCTATAGGTATACCTAGCAATATTCTGCTTGCGGATCCCACATATTATGTACCGAGTGACATAGATTTATTAATAGGCGCCGATGTTTTTTGGGATTTGCTAAGAGAAAATAAAATAAAACTCCACACCGGTCCGCACCTACAAGATTCTATGTTAGGTTGGATTATATCCGGTCCAGTTTATAATAATAATCGTTTATCAGCAGCTAGCATGACAGAAGTTCAGTGCAATTTGACGCTAGTTGATTCTCAATTACGAAAGTTCTGGGAAATCGAAGAGATACTTATCCCTCCCGTTATTACTGAAGAGGATCGTTTTTGTGAAGAGTTATTCTTACAGACTACTGAACGCGATCAGCACGGTAGGTTTTCTGTAGTAATGCCATTTAAACAATCACCTGATTGTTTGGGCGACTCATATAATTCTGCCAAACAGCGTTTTTTATCTTTGGAGAGGAAACTAAATCGTTTGTCACAGTATAAAAAAATGTATTGTGAATTTATGCACGAGTACGAACAATTAGGTCACATGACGCAAGTTGACGATTTCGACCATTTAAATAAGCCGTATTATATTATACCTCACCATGGGGTATATCGTGAAAGTAGCGCGACAACCAAATTACGTGTCGTTTTCGATGCAAGCGCGACCACATCTAATAATAATTCGTTGAATGATATTCAATACGTGGGCCCTAGATTACAAAATGATATTTTCTCAATATTGCTTCGTTTCCGACAGTATCAATATGTTGCGTGCGCAGATATAGAAAAATTCTTTAGACAAACCTTAATTCATCCCGAACAGCGTAACTTACAACTAATATTATGGCGCACTGATAACAGCGTACCAATACAAGTTTATCGTCTCAACACAGTGACGTATGGCACTGCATCGGCACCGTACCTTAGCAATCGTTGCTTGAAACAATTGGCAAAGGAATGCAAGGATAACGTCATCGCTAGCGTTATCAATGACGATTTTTATGTCGATGACCTTTTGACGGGCCATGATCAGCGCGAAGTGTTGTTAGAAATTTGTAATAAAACGTCCGCTATTCTACAAACCGGTTGTTTCCCCTTAAGGAAATGGACTTTTAATTTTGATGTAACTTCAGAAAGTACTAAGGATTTATGTATCGGTGAATATTGTCAGTCTAAAACCCTGGGTGTCGGTTGGTCTAACAAGAACGATTTGTTTAATTTTTCAACTAGTCTTGATAAAAATTATATTGATACGAAGATAACTAAACGTCTAATTATGTCAATCATTGCACAAATTTACGACCCACTAGGATTATTGGCACCAGCTATTACTACGGCTAAAATTTTATTACAAAAATTATGGCTTGCCAAAATAAGTTGGGATGATGAAGTCCCAAGTGAAATTGCATGTGTGTGGTATAATTTTATTCATTCGTTACAGTATTTGTCCGAAATATTAGTACCGCGTTGTGTCATGTGTGATAGTGCTGTAAATAAAGAGTTACATATTTTTACCGATGCTTCTCAGTCTGCATACGGTGCGTGTGCATATATACGTTCACATAATAATACTGATGAGTCGCAAGTTACTAGCCGATTATTATGTGCTAAGAGTAAGGTCGCACCAATAAAAGCGTTAAGTATTCCACGGCTTGAATTGTGTGGAGCTTTAGTTGGAGCTAAACTATATAATAAAATTATAAATTCTCTTAGGTTACAATTCACTAAGGTTTATTTCTGGACTGACTCCACTATAGTACAAGGCTGGCTTCGGACATCACCACATTTGTTAAAAACTTTTGTTCAGAATAGGGTTGTGCAAATTAACGAATTAACAAGCAACACTACTTGGTTGCATGTAAAAAGTAAGGAGAATCCTGCTGATATATTATCACGAGGCGTACTTTTCGATTCGTTAAAGGGAGACAACACTAGTTTGTGGTGGTGTGGCCCGACCTTTCTTCGTGAACCGACTTCATGTTGGTTGACAACAAACACTAATAAGATTGAGTTTACTACTATTAAATTACCGGAATTAAAATGCACTAAAACTACAAATTTGGTAAACGTGGAAACTAATAATAATATGTTTGATTTTGAAAGGTTTTCTTGTTTTAATCGTTTGCAAAGAACAGTCGCGTATGTCTTACGGTACATTTTTAATTTACGTGCATCGCGTGTCGGTCAAGGTCGCAAAACAGGGTCATTGACCGTGAGCGAGATAAATAGTTCGCTAATTGTGTTGACACGTTTAGTACAATCACAATCATTCAGTATGGAATATCGTTGTCTTAAAGAAAAGGTGCACTTGAACAATAAGTCTTGCAATAAAACATTAGGTTTAGGTATATTTTTAGATAAGGATAATATTATTCGTGTTGGTGGCAGACTTAGTAATTCAAAATTTGATTACGATAAGAAACATCCAGTGTTGTTGTGTCGCAAACACCGTTTTACATGGTTATTGTGTTCCTATGAACACAAACGCTTGCTACATGCTGGACCCCAGCTTCTCGTGTCCGCCATGCGTGATAGATGGTGGGTGCTGGGAGCACGGAATTTAGCAAGGCAAGTTGTTCATAAATGTGTAACCTGCACTCGCATGAAGGGAAATACGTTAACTCCACACATGGGTGACCTCCCTGCCGAACGTTTAGAAGCTGGATTTCCATTCATGCGATGTGGTGTTGATTATGCCGGACCAATATCTATATTGAATCGTAAAGGCAGAGGTTCACAACTAATTAAAGGATATATTTGTTTATTCGTGTGTTTTGCTACCAGAGCTGTGCATTTAGAATTAGTTGGTTCATTGTCGACTCAGGACTATTTATCGGCATTCAAACGATTCATATCACGTCGCGGTAAGCCGTGTCAAGTTTTCTCCGATAATGGTAGGAATTTTGTTGGAGCTGAAAGGGAGCTTTCAGCAATATTTGAAAAATCCAACGAAATAATTGATTTTGCTAGTAGTAATAATATTACATTTAGTTTCATTCCGCCTTATGCTCCTCACTTTGGTGGTTTATGGGAGGCAGGTGTGAAGTCGTGCAAGTATCACTTGAGACGTGTCGTAGGTAATGCTAAACTAACATACGAGGAGTTTGGTACGGTATTGACACAGGTTGAGGCCGTCCTGAACTCCCGTCCTATGTCACCTATGTCCCCAGATCCAAATGATTACCTTCCACTCACACCGGCTCATTTCCTAATCGGCCGGCCGTTGACTGCGCCTGCCAGTGAGGACTTCATGGCGACACCTACGCCTACCTGTCGCTACCACCGGTTGGAACAGCTGCGACAACATTTTTGGGAACGGTGGTCCAAGGAATATGTGTCTGAGCTGCAACGCAGAACGAAGTGGGCACACAATAAAGATGACATAGTTAAAGACAGTCTTGTCATCATCAAAGAAGATAACCTGCCACCACTAAAGTGGAAAATGGGCAGGATTGTTCATCTGTTTCCAGGGAAGGATGGAGTCTCGAGAGTTGCAGAAATCCGAACATCGACAGGCACAATAAGGCGAGCTTCTTCGAAAATCTGCCCGCTGCCGGTTTCTACAAACGAAGCCATCATAACTCCTGTTTAGTTGGAAGATGGATCTTCCAAGGCGGCCGGTATGTTCAGTCAAGCAGCGCCATCTATTGTTCATTATTTGAACTACAATCGATTCGAAAGGCGACATCTGTTGTTCGACATGAGAAGACTACGCGCTCGCGTCGGGTTTTGAAAAAGGGCATCGAGGCGCCCCGCCAGTGTGCTTCACTCAGTGCAGGACCGCGTGTACTAGTAAAAATACAATTGTAAAACCATATATAATATAACTGCTTTGTCAAAATACGAGTGAGAGTATCATTGAAGAAGTCCCTGCCAGCTCCCCTGTCTTCATTGCCAAAACTTTGCTCGAAACGGCAGGAGTTTCTCCACCATTCGTCCTCACCCCACGAGATTCTTATTTAGCATAAACATAGCATAATCAGCCTCTGATGTTCCCACTGCTGGGACACAGGCCTCCTCTCTAGGAGAGGGAATAGGCCGTAATCCACCACGCGGGCCCAGTGCGGGTTGGTATGTATCAGGGAGCATTTACGAGTAAGAATAATATATTGGTATTTTTGGTGCAGCAACACCATACGTTCAAACGCGACCTCAAACTGTTTTTGAACGACCCTCCTTCATCAGTATGAACTATGAAGTTAACACTTCCTAGATTTTATCCATAGAGATTGATTACAATGTTTAGTCGTCCACTCAGCTATAAGCGACGGTTTAGTCCTCTTGCCTACTAACCATGTCCGACCCCCCACAATGACAAAATTATCTCAAACACACATTGATTCTTTATTTCATTCTATGTTGCACATTGTAGGGGAGAGAATTTTCACTAAAGTTCCACGGCTCAGCTTTAAGGGCGCTTAATGAGGTCCCTAAAGATTAGCGGCCTCCTTTATGGTGGAAATGGGTGTTAATTAATTACTTAATAACAGCCAGATACAAGTCTAGACGGAAGAATCAGTATAGTAGGTATTCGTATTTATAAATGCTTAAACACATGTCATAAATGCTTAAAGCAAAGTTTACAAAGTGCATGTTTAGCCGATTTTTCTTCACCGCGATGAAAGCTTGTAGAATAAAGTTTGTCGGTATGCGGAACGTGGTGAATGAAAACAAATGTTATATTTTTAGCTAGAAAGCAACCAAATGTGAAACGTCAGATTTCTCGATAGTGTATCTGTTCAGAGTTATGAATGTGGTCTGTTCAACTTTGATAAATTGATTTTATAATGGCACCTTTCGAATTCGATTCGTGTAGCATTCATAAAATAGCTAATATTTTGTTTTTTTGCCGATAGTATGTAGTTACTAACCTGTTCCCGGGACTACGGTTCCATCCCACAGGAACCCTGACTGACTTTTCCGGGAAAAAGTAGACTTCAGCAAAAGACTACCAGTGAACATTTTCGTAAACAGATTAGTACTTTCCGAGACACAATTTTTAGTTCAGACAAAGTATTGATCGAAAGATACCTAATGTTGCACCACCAAATGCGTTCAGTTTAAACCGAACGGTTTCTTTCAATTTCAAGACAATCGATATGGCCAGTTATTGCGAAACATTTTTTGATCAAATTTTCTGTTCCTAGAATTATCGTTTAGATTATTTTGCACAATCGTTCATACTGTCATTGTTTATTGTCTTCCGGCTCGTGGTGTAGTGCTTGTTTCAGTGACGTATTCATGAGTCAGTCGCTCAATGATAACATTTTATCTTTGTATGTATTCGACGCTGTATGTTCTACTAAGTTTATTTGCATATTCGCGATAACCGTGCCTTTGAAACATTTTTTATTCTCTATATTGGCATTCAATGTTTTATAATGACTGAATAAACGCTACAGCTCTTGCCCAGGTGTTTATTTGTTTCGCATTTGTGTGTGCTGTGTAGTGTTTCTTAGCAGACAAAGGAACCT
Organism: Hecatera dysodea; assembly: GCA_905332915.2. NCBI lineage: Eukaryota > Metazoa > Arthropoda > Insecta > Lepidoptera > Noctuidae > Hecatera > Hecatera dysodea. The sequence goes on from HG995299.1 coordinate 21,081,962, forward strand.
GTTTAATAGATCATCGCTGGCAAATTGTGAGTCTTATTATGTATGGCATAAACAACCAATTTCCAGAATTGGCAATAATGCCCTGTGGCTTAGGGAATCCCAGTCACAGTTCTTTTTATATTTCTCAGTTGTTGTGGCAAGTTGTATCACTGCACCGGCACACAGTGCATTGTCACACAAATTTCTATTTCGCGCCGACTCGTCTGGAAAGCGGCGAAGTTTTTCCGCACCAGTGCTGCTGACGTGAAGTTTTTACAAAATTACCAGTTATTATGTATCGGTACACTGTTCATGCGACACGCGATCACTAAGGGAAACCTCTTACATCATTCAGATGATCATAATTGATTTAGTGCTTAAGTTGACTGGGTGTCTGTGGTCTGTGGGTAATTAAAGCGATAATAGTTTTGCAGATGAGCGTTCACGCATTGTTATTTAGCGTTGTTTGTTGTGAATGCAGCTGTTCCATATGTATTGACTGCTGTGGCAATGATATGCTTTTGTGGTGTTTATAGGTGTGTGTGGTGTTTGTAGTTTGTAAGTCTCACTAACAATATTATGGACCAATTAAGTCTGATTTTTTTTTTATAACAAGCCAGACTGAAGATCCCCTTCCATCCCCTTGTTCTTAAATGCATGTTTTATACGCGACTTATTTAAGCTTTTTGCAACGTCTAGGGTAGAAAGGTGGACTTGTACAATTGCGATTCGGTGTTTGGATCCAGCCTGTTTAATCATTGTTTTGGACTATCAACCTTATTTTATGGATGAGAAATCATCAAATGACTTCTTTTGCTCTGGGCGGAGCGGTGTGGATGGGTTTTAGTCTTACTGACTAAAACCCATCCGTGTTCCTCCTAATGCCCTTTGCGTTCTAGGGCAGCGGTGAGACTTTCGAACAAATTCCGCAACCCTAGCAGGCACTGAACCTATGGGGCCTGGTTGCTATCGAACGGCGAGCCACCCAAAGCTCGCCATCCGCAGAGAGGCCTGACAACCAGCGTTGCAGGTTACGCAGGTTTAAAAATTACCCGTTCCTTATACGGCAGAGGTCGCACGGGGCAAGTATAATTAAACGCACATTTTTTACAATGCAGCCGCATAAGACGCACCTGTCGCGCAGACGCGTGATCATCATAATAATTATGATTGATGCAGATTTGTATGGCGTGAGCTGAGGCGCGGTTATCAATCAATCTTGCTTTGACATCAATTCACTGGACAAATTAATAGCACTGTTTCGAAATTGAACGTATTTCAATATTGTGAACTGTTGAATTAATTTTTCGGTTTTGATAACTGCCTGAATGGCTGTCAGGTTAATCCACGTGGTCAAGGTCGAATCAGTTTTCAATCCTTTTGTTTGGTGTTGTTTTTTTAATCAAACCAATCTTTTTGTTTTTGCTTGAATGAGTTAAATAATACGCTGCCCATGAATAACTATTGTTCTTAAGTAAAAAAGTAGGAAGTCGGACTTTCGGATATACCTACCCATACCTAGATAGCTTCATATTTGGGGTGTGAAGATCAGACAGCAATCGATTTGTGTAAAACAGCCCTCGATACAGATTGGATGTCGATCTTATTTGCATTTAGCGTCTTGTTAGAGTGGACCTGTGCTTGAATAAAGTTGAATAGGTAGAAATAGGATGGCTTAGGAAACTACAAGAATATCGATAGCTTCTTGAAATATTAACGATATGTAGGTTGATTCGAACTGAATGACGACTGTGAAGTTTATGTTTTGTTGCGTACTAGCCCCCCAACACACATTCGTCTGTCTCATGAATTGCAACTACGCAACGATTTGCAGGTCTGTTTGCGAGCCACAATTAGGTTTGATTTTCCCTGTACTCTGACAGTAAAGATACATCTGTCTTTAAGTTACGGCGTCTTTTCGAAGATTGGCGACGGTGCATGATTACATTTATGAATGTGGTAAAGGACGGATATTTTCGTCGACCATCGTTCTCCATCACCTCAGGGTCTTGTCAAACACGAACCCATCCATAATAATGAAAAAACGAAACTTTGAAAATGTAATAAAATCTGCTTTTCTTGTTTACTCTTGAGGCAGAGCTCTCGTGATGTTTCTCAATGTATCTTCTTCCTTTGTGTGTCTGTCAATAAAGTTGCAGCCGTACCAATAACTGACTGGCACCGGTCCACCACCTGCATGCTATGTATATCTAGGTAGGTAGCTGTCGCTGAAACTTTAATTCATAGGTAATGAAATAGTAGCTTCCAAACTGTAGCGTTTATTTCTTTATGGCGAATAATGCTAGTATATTATACAGGGTTATTTGTAAAACACCAACAACCTCTTAAGGGGTTATTGTACCTATTATTATGAACAACTTTTATTATGGAACCAAACCAGAAATCTCGAAAAAATCAGCTGTTCCCTACATTTTGATTAGGTAGTTATATGAACATAAATGTAAGGAATAGCTGTTTTTTTTTTCGTGATTTCAGGTTTGGTCCCAATGTCCCATAGTAAAAGTTGTTCATTATGATGAGTATAATGACTTCTTAAGAGGTTGTTGGTGTTTTATAAATAACCCTGTAAACTGTTATTTTAATGATATTGCTAGTCTCCTTTACCATGCTAAATCTGAAAAATTAAGGAGGTTAAAATTGTGGAAAAGTTTGAATCGATGTGTGGATGTTTAATAATCAAATTTTAAACTGATACGAAAGCGGAACAGAGAGAGAGAGAAGTTTGGTGTTGTTGCTCCCATTAAGTTTTTCTATTTCTCTACGAATCAATGGTTAGTTATGCACCTATTTTTTGGCTTGAGTTGGCTACCTTAATTGTAGTACCTATTGGTGGCTTTCATAAAATCCGCTAAAGTGCAGGTTTCACAGTTATCTATTGAAAACAAATAATAATGACCCTGTCCTCACAACTTAAAATGTTACTAAAATTCCCACAAACTAGACAGTGACGTAACATAACTATGTTACGTATAATATTTATGTAGCATAAAAAAAATCGTTAAATTCGTCACACCAATTTCCAAGTACAAACACAGCGATAATAGATCGTTATCGCAACTGTGGCAACACTGCGACTGTGACGAATCACGAGGCTGCGCTTGCGCATGCCGCCCGCTTGTTGTAAATCATGGCTGGGTAATCACTAAGTCTGTTTATGTAATGGAAGAATCACTTTCGATTGCCGGTTTATTGGATTTTTAGTTTAATATATACAGTATAAAATCTATCCAGACAGAACAAGAACTGCTTGATAAAAGCCTATTTATGAAGATTTACAAGAAAAAACAACGTATAAAAGTAGTTTGTTTATATTAAGCTGAGAGCCAGCACTCGTGTTTTAAACGTCAGTTTTACTTCCCCAAAACGCCCTCGTCATGACTTCCTAGTGTTTTGGCTGAGAAGAAGTGGCCTACAGACTCCCTAGCAACACGTCTGTCGGTTTCTGTAAACTTGGAAGAACTTCCTGCCATAGTGAGCAAAGTTATTACCAATACAGGAAACGGAGAGAAAGAAAACGCTACGTTCTCTTTTTGCGAGATAGCCCAGACATACAAATGACATGGACGTCTCAAAACGTTTTTCCGTTTCCGACTTTTCTTTTAGCAAAGTCGTATCAAAATGGCGAAATGGTTGTCTTTATTGCTCCCCCGCACGTACCAACGACTTGTCTGCCTAGCTGAGTTTCACATTAATCAATACAGTGTTGCGGGTCGTCGCCCTAACTAAGATAGACGCGCCAATTACAGAAATTAAGATCGCTCCTGCAAATTGCACATCTGAAGGGGGCGTTTGTAGGCAAGTAAAACTACTCTGTATTCTTTATGCCATTGAAACCTTCGCTAGTTTATTTGCAGATCAAAACTGTGATGTAACGGAGCAAATAAAAATCGGGATCTTAGGTATTATTTATTTAGGAGCGGCAAACCTCACGCCCCAGCCGCCGCAATAGAAGAATACGACCGGGCGCACAGTGTACCGCGTAGAACATGCTAGGTGGACAATATTATTTTATGATATTTAACGATGCTTTTATATATAAGTAGTCATATTGAGGCATTATTAATAATTTTTGGTACGATTTTGTGATAAAAAAAACAAAAAAATATATATAAAAACAGAAAATTTTATTTAAAAATAATAAACAAACAACGAAATTGCATTAAATAAATAAATACCAACTATACAAATTAACTTAACCTAAATCTAATCATCAGAATCATCATCAAAATCTTCTGGTGAATCATCATCATTTTGGGCAATGTGCGACAATATGATGACGTTTCCGGTCTTGATGCTACTATGGTCGGGCTTACAATTAACTTTACTACCTCTGCACATATTTTTTCCGGCTTTTTTTGGGGAATCTCACGAAGGCTATTGATGAAAGGGTCAGATGTTATTATTAACATGGACAGCAAGTCTCTATTCGTGGCAACACGTGAGCACTTGCGGGTGTTGTACTCCCTAAATCTGCGGCAATCTTTGTTACGTGCTTCTTGAGCCTCTTCGGAAGGCTGCCCAATTGGAAGCAATGCCGCTTTGATGACCTCAGTACTGTGTACTAATATTTTATGTACAGTAGCAGGCATATAGTACCACGAATAGAGACTAAGGTAATGTCTTCTAGTTTCAAGACAAAATTTATTAAATTCAACTAAGTTTATTTCGAACCCAGAAGACAATGTCCTCAAAATAACATCAAATTGTCACTAATTCACTGGCACTTCGAGATTCTACGAGATCCACGACTCGACGTTTTTTCGTCTTAAACGACGATTCCTCGAAATCTTTGCGAGGTCTTCCTGCAGATGCCACAGCCTCACTCGATGTCGAAGGTTGTGGGGCTAAAGAACTCACAGTAAACTCTATGTCTCCTTCATCCAGCCAAGTCTTATTTGTAATTAAAAAAACGCTCCTTCGATTTTCCCGAAGCCAACCATTTGGCTCCAATCTTTGTAGAAAAGTTGGATATTTTCAACTTTATTTCTCTTTGGCTGCTTTCAGTAATGTCACCAAAGTGAAATTTTGAAGAAAGATAGTCATAAATACGCGACCTTTTATCATTCTTCGTGTGTTTCAACTACTCTTCAAAAAAGGCTACCCTTGAAATAGAGTAAACGTGTCTGAAAAAAAAAATGAAAAAAATATGTTGTACTGAAGTGTGCTGAACAATATGTGTATTTTTACAAACTACACAGTTATACCTACAATATATCTAAAAACTAGCCCGAATAGAGGCGAATCAATGTATTTCCAGAAAGTTCAAAGTTTTCTTTATGAAAAAAATTACGCTAAAATTTATGCATCAAGTTAAAAAAATGCTAAAAATTCATTTTAATAGATTCTGATAATATAATATATTAAATAATAGTACATACCCTCAGTATTAATATCCATCACAAAAAAAATTCACAATATCACTATAAACCACTATGAGATGTGCACAAAAGTATCGCTAAATTGCAACTGATTGACCGGAACGCTTGCATAAAACTCATTACCTGACTTCTGAACTCTATGACTCATCAGTTAAGCATTTGAAAAACAACAATTTCTCGGAATTTGGAGTTTGGGGGTGTTGTTTGTGTTAGGCAATTAAGATTTCCTGGAAATGAAAACTTGAATTTTGTCCACCTGGCATGTTCTAGGCGAAATACCGTGGGGCGTTGAGAATCGCAGGGTGGTTGCCGGCCACCGTAGGCGCGGGCCTGCGGTGGCTCGCCGTACAATAACAACCAAGCCCGGGTCAACGGCGCGTTTCTGCTCCACGAGCACCTCAAAGAGGTCCGCATAGTAGTCGTAGTAGGGGTCCGATAGGGACAGTGCCTACCATGGTCACACGCATAATTTTCTGTCGTTTTCACAAAACCACTTAAACTCGTCAAAACCTTTACGAATGCACTTTTCACAGAATATGTAAACCCCTCAAGGCCTCAATGAATTAAATGTCTCCAACAAAGGAAATTTGAGAAAATATGTCTCGTGCCCTTTTCGAAATGACGGGTTCAGTTGTGGTGTAAGGAGGTAGTGATTTTAGGGCCAGCTCTCACTCGGTATTTATCTTAACAGTATTTTTTTCGGTATCGGAGTGGAAATTCTCATAGATCTGGCTCATGGTAGATTTCTACCGATTAAAACAACCCCGTGTTCCCTCGCACATTGCCACCGGGGCCTACGGGACCACTTAGCAAACTTCAAATCAGCCCCTAGCTTGTCAAGTTAAGTAAATCTATCATTCGGTCTAACGAGCAGAGAAGGCCACGTTTGCAGCACGACTGACCGTTACATGTTCTTACATCAAAATTGATTATGCACAGCAAATAAAAATGAAATATTGCATGTCTTACATATGCACCGCTAACGTTGATGGACATAATTAATTTTCACTGTTTATTTATAACTCATTTTAGTACATTACTGCAGAAATTATGAAGCACGAAACGCATCAGTGGGCACCCCTTACGATGTTCCAGAAGCAATATAAGACTGTAGATCCTGCGTAATCAAAACGTCATCCGTATGATTCGGTAAGGTTAGGCAGTGGTTTTTCTGGAGTATTTATAGCTTATGAACGATGGCATTGCATCACTCTATGTGATAAGGAGTGAGCCTTCCTGCATTTACCGGGCAGAACTCATTAGAATAGGGTATTTTACTGTAAAAGTCTAATTAGTCCGTCTGATAGATTTACAAAAAATATTCGACACGTATTTCTTCTTTTTTCAAACAAAAAATGAAGACGGTACAGTGCGTTGAAAACTCACGTGACGTCACTACGTTGCTACAATTTTTACCAGCGACGTGACGTCACGTGAGTTTTCAACGCACTGTATCGTCTTCATTTTTTGTTGACGTGAAAAAAGAAAAAATACGTGTCGAATATTTTTTGTAAATCTATCAGACGGACTAATTAGATTTTTACAGTAAAATACCCTATTTAGTTGTATTTTCTGACATTCAAAGTTTTCTTCCGGCCTGTGTGCGAATCGCACCACTCATTCAGTGACAACTTCCAACTCATTCAGTGGAAGCCACACTCGTAACAATTACAACTGGACTAATTAGTTTGTCAGTGAACATCATCTATGTCATCATGGTTGCCCTTTGACACATTCCATCATGGTGGGGGGGAATCATACGAAAAATTTATTTTTCCTTTAGAGTCAGACGCGTGCAGTCGTGTGTGCTTAATTAGTGCGTTCTTCCGCGCTCCGTTTCCGAATAAAAATAGTTTTGTTTTATATATCTGTGATGCCTCGTTGGTTTGGTGTAAGTACTTGTTGATTCACATGTAATGAGTCACTTTGTGATTCAAGCGTTTCAAGGTCGCCTATTGTTTGTGTTTATCTCAATTTCACTGGAGGTGGAGCGAGGCTGTTATTAAATCCTATTAACTGGGTACTAGGGCTTCATATCTCAGTGCCTAGTTGCACTGCAATTAACTGTAGTACCTACTTATGCATGCCGTGAAAGTAAACGACTAGCCCTAGGAGATGTCTGTGCGTTTATGTCCGTTGTTTTCGTTACATATTTTCTTTTAGGTGGCAATACCTTAGTACTAACACACCTACATCCGCTTGTACCTATCCATTTAGAATATATCGCAAAACGTCATAAAAATTAGGATTAAGTACTATATTGTTTCCTTATTCTCCAACCTAATACGGCCTACACACTTACTTCACATAAAAAAACTTTTACAAAAAATACAACCGACTTCTAAACAAACAAAAAGTACAAAATAATTTTTATTTTTTGTTTAGAAGTCGGTTGTATTTATTGTAAAAAGTTTTTTTTATTTTTCACTTTTTAGTGGTTCACTCCCAGCTAAACATACCCATCACAGCGTACGTGGTATAAATTGGTATAAACAATAAACAAACATGCGATTTCAGCTATCCCGACAGATTTGCTATCATTTATTGAAATTAACAAAAAACCGCTTGTTCAATTTCGATACAATTTTCATGGGATCATTTGGGAAGTATACCCTTTCCAATAAAAAAAGAATTTTTCAAATCGGTTGGCAAGCGACGGAGTTATGCGCGGACAAACATAAGAAAAAATACAAACATCCGAATTGAGAACCTCCTCCTTTTTTAGAAGTCGGTTAAAAATAGCATTCTTAATTAACTTCAAAACATGAGCGAAGTAAAAAAAAGACGTAAAGATGAAAGAAGAACATAAACCGCTGACGTATCCGCCCCAGATCTGTAGTTTAATTAAAGGAAATTAGTTATTTTAGTCTGCGTTGGCGTCAATGAGGCAGTCTAGCGACGGTCTCCGAGTTCACTCAGTGATCTGAGGAAATAAGTCATCTTTATCTTCTTCAAGTCGAGATTCGAAGCGCATGAACGGTGCGAAGCAAATGCCTTATCATTTGTTTATCGATTCAAGTTGCGATGAAACTGGTATGCTTCTCTGGTATTCATAAATCCATTCCATTTCAACCAGAAAAGTACTGATGCCTTGTGTTTGCTAAGATTCGAAAGAAGCACAGATACTAAAATAACAAAAGAAAGTGCTCCATATAATCATATATCGATACCATATACGATCGCAAGTGTAGCTTAAAAATAATACAAAACAACATTTATTTTTAGCTTTCATACATCAAAAATACCATTTACCACCACCGCTCTGAGATTTTAGGAATTAGTGGCTTTACAGAACACTTGCCTTTTTTTCCTTTGATAAACGTAATGACAAGTCTTTTGCCTACCAGGGCTTACACAGAACACCGTAAACCTTCCGCACAGGTGATCGGATCCCGTTGCTATCGAGCAGGAAATCGAACAGTATTGTCTGATAACTGAACTCCTCCATACGTGTGACGCTTGCCGATCTGCTGTTCAGAATGTATGTCACGATTTCACGAAGTCCCATTGTTTGCCGACCGTCGGAAGAGTTGCTGCTTTCATGAAATATTTGGCGGAATATGGATTTTGTTTGAGGAAGTAAAGTTAGGTTGGGTTTAGATTCGATATCGAAGTGTTTGCTTGGATTACAGGATGGAGCTTCGCTTTCGATTTCAATAAGTCGTAACTTTTGATTTCAGTCGCATATCATGACGTACTTACTTCTACTTACTAATGTTTGATTCAGCCAAACACATGATTTTGGGACCAGATAAAACTGGTTTCGTTAGCATTTGTACTCATTGGCTTATTTATTTTTTTGAACTTGACTCCGAAAACAATGAGTTACACTACAGCTTTAAGGTCTTGTTTTTTCTCACAATTGTGAACCAATTCAGCATGTCCGGTCCCATAAAGATAACGTACAAAGTAAAATGCGTAAACTATTTAACAAAAGACTCAGAGAGGGGAGAGCAAAGAAACCACTAATGGACTGTGAGGAAGGGGGTGACTACTGATATTGCGACTGATGAGAAATATTGAAGTAGAAGACTGGCGCTAGATGTGAGAGAAATTATAAACTACTAGCAGCGCCCCGCAGTTTTACCCGCGTAGTTCCCGTTCCCGTGGGAATATGGGGATAAAATATAGCCTATGTTACTCAGGGTGAATGTAGCTTTCTAATGGTGAAAGAATTTTTGAAATCGGTCCAGTAGTTTTTGAGTTTATTCGTTACATACAAAAATACAAATATTTCCTCTTTACAATATTAGTATAGATGTTTTGAATCTGCCACTACCATAAAGCTCTCAAATGGCAGGAAAATCTTCACAGTAGTAATACCTTTTTTTTCTCTGGATGGGAAACCATGAAATGACTTCTCCCGCTTTAGGCGGAGCGGAAGGGAGTGTCAGACTCTTACTGACTAAAGCCCACCCGTGATCCTTCTAGTGCTCTGCGTTCCAGGGCCGCGGTGACTCTTTCGAACAAAGTCCGTAACCACAATAGTACTACCTCATTACGAATTCTATTCACGTCTGGGTTTGTCTCACGATCTGTCTGCCAGCTCGCAGTGAGACCCATCACTCTTTTGTTCACATTCAATTAACTTGAAATTACTACGCACATTCATGCTGTACTTGGCGTATTAATAAGATGAGTCCTACAGTTACGTACCGACTACTGATTGTGTTGTGAAGATTGCGTTTTAACCACCATCATTGATTCATTCATTTATTTATTCTCAAACAATAAACATTGTGTAGAACATTAGGTAGGTACTAGTGATGTAACGAATATTCGCATTCGCGGATATTCGCATTTTTTGCATATTCGCATTCGCTTTCACGAATGCCCAAAATATTACATTACACCTCTGGTAGGTACATCATAATACTACAATAAAATTGTCACATGCAAAACAAACCGGATATCTGACCGGATATGATAAATTATATTTTCTTTGTTAATAGATTAAAAATAATACACATGAATCTTTTTTGGTCATATTAAAATAGATGATGCTGGTGTTTCCTAGTTTCTACCGCCCTGAGAAGAAACACCGAAACAAGTCAATCTCTTTCAACATAATAAGCTTACCTAGAAGTAATAATAAAACAAACTTTTGACTTAAAAACCCCCTGGTATGGTTCTGCGTAAATAATAATTTAGAAACTTGTTTGTACTGTTAAGTTTCAGCTTTTCCAAAAACAGGCGCCTCTATAAGCTCCTACCCACGTTTCAAGGTATTCAGCTACTTTTGGTTACATAGTTATTCAATCCTCGTTCTCGGCTATCAGCGATCAATTAAACACAATCGATCTTTTTGTTTAACCGCCACCAATACTTGACATCTGAAGGACGCTGGAATGTGTCCCCGCCCGTATTGTGGACTATGACGTCATCGTTTACGGCTTTTAGCGCCAGTTTCATGTCAATGAGATAAGATTCCGATGTAGATTGAATGACAGTTTTATAGAGTAAGAAAAGCTAATTTGCATTAATTGCTTGAATACCGCACTGGTTTGTAGATACGATAGCTGTCTTTATTGATCTTCCAGACACTGCTCCTATAAAGGCATGCGGAATAGGGTCTAAAGCCCCGCAAACTTCCATTCAGAAGAAGGGATCCTCCTCCTCTCCTCCAGATGGGTGTGGTATCTGGTGGACAATTGCTCGATAGTGGTTTGTGTGACGTCAAGTCTTTTTGTAGATCATATACGGCGATATCTATATCGCCGTATATGATCTACATCTAAAGAAAGAAAGAAAGATCTCTATAGCAGCAAAACATCTCTATAGCATATCATCTACATATAGCGGATTTCTCGGATATATCTACAATTATATCCGAGAAATCCGCTAAATTAGATCCGAGCTTATGTGAGAAGAAATGTATTTTTTTTAATAGGGATTTTATGGATAATACTAGCTGCTGCCCGCGACTTCGTCCCCGTGGAATCCCCGATTTTAAAACATTCTTTATCGCTGCTCCGCTCCTATTGGCTTAAGCGTGATGATATATAGCCTAAAGCCTTCCTCGATAAATGGTCTATTCAACCCAAAAAGAATTTTTCAATTCGAACCAGTAGTTCCTGAGATTAGCGCGTTCAAACAAACAAACAAACAAACAAACAAACAAACTCTTCAGCTTTATAATATTAGTATAGATATGAAATTCCGGATACGGATTGGATACGAATATAGAAATGATTATTAAACCGGTTACGAATATGAAATTATTTCGGATTATCCATTAGTTTCGGATAATTTCGGTTACGGATATTAGATTTTTAAGGAATTTCAGAAGTAAAATATAAATAGCTAATAAAATGGTTTTATTTGGTAGAAACAAAAATCAGTCAGCCCGGCCGATCAACAAAACAACCGACCAATAACGTGTCGCAATTAGGGCGCTTTCAATTTATGCGTTTCTTAACGGCCTGCTGCGGTGCCGAAGCGGTGCGTTAGTCGTACAGCGCACGGACGATCGTATTTTTCCATACAAAACGCGCGGTGCGGCAACAGTGCGGCACCGGTACCGCGTACGCTCGACAACAGGACGGCAACCGCGCAAACATCACGTGTTCATTTCAGTGTTGAATAGTGCGATGAATAGACGTCAGAGCTAATTCCATAAAATTTTCATTTAATTATTTATTATTACTATAAAGTTCAAATCAATCTCCAGGATCTCAGACACAGACATTGACAAACAGTCAGGTTCAGTCCGCATCGGATGAACTTAGAGCAATCTCATCCGCCTCTAATTTAAGTGGAGATTCTGATGCTTCCATATATAGCGATCTTTTTACAGATGATATTTCTACATAATAATTTAAAATAATATAATATTATGCAGAAATATCATCTGTAATCTATACTAATATTATAAAGCTGAAGAGTTTGTTTGTTTGTTTGAACGCGCTAATCTCAGGAACTACTGGTTCGAATTTAAAAATTCTTTTTGGGTTGAATAGACCATTTATCGAGGAAGGCTTTAGGCTATATATCATCACGCTTAAGTCAAAAGGAGCGGAGCAGCGATAAAGAATGTTTTAAAATCGGGGATTCCACGGGGACGAAGTCGCGGACAGAAGCTAGTGTAATAATAATAAGAAAATATCCATAACTTTTTTTGTAGTAATTAATACAAATCCAAATACAGAATACAGTCTCCATGGCTTGACTGATGTCACATCACTAGGATACAAACGCACGGCAGTCAAATACGCTTTCAATTTAGGCGTTTGGTGCCGGACCGCTACCGTACTGCAGCGGCCCGGCAGCGGGATATAACCAGCGGCACGGTAAACGTACGGCAGCGGTCCGACACGAAACGTCTAAATTGAAAGCGCCCTTAGGCTCCGCTCCTATCAGATATTATTCGAAACTTTTGTTTCGGATTCGGTTACGGTTGTGGATATTATTTTATATCGGATATCCGATAGTTTCTGTTACGGTTACGGAGCTCCCTAACATGCCTGTTTCTAAATATCGTATCGCGTGAAACACCGACAGTAAATGATCTGTCGCCGACAATACCCTGACAATACTGCACTCGTTAGAATAGGACGTAATCTCTGCCATAATGAGTGCTGACCGATTTGATAAGATATCGTCAGCTTATCTTGTACATCTGTTGTTGCCTTTAATTGTTATCATCGACTCACGTTGCTGACCGATACGCTATGCGGCATTATTTTCTTTATCGCACCTATACTCCATTCACAATAAGATTAGACATTCAAACAAAACAAAACAAAATAAATCTTTTTTACAGTCCGTTCAACCGATTTTTACTTCTATTCCGTAGGCATAATTATGGCATTAAAAGCAAAAACGTGATTATAATACCAACTGTTTACTGCAGCTGCCAGTTGTCATGTCTTAATGGCATGACAACTGGCAATAGAGGTCAAAATCGGAACGGACTGTAAAAAAGATTTATTTCAATGTCTAATCTTATTGTGAATGGAGTATGTACGTAATTCTTATTTTTCCGTTAACATGGTCGTAAATAGTAGAATTTTCATATCGAATTCCATTTTCGAACATTAAAACGGTTTATCTACACGGAAATTGTCGTAAAATGCAGAACAATAAAATAACAGAATCCACACAGTAATTCTCAATCCTATTCGGGATTCCTGGTGTCATTTGTATGTAAATCAGATTAGGGCAGGGTTCTACCGCCGTTCATATTTCACAGCGGCCCCTGGGGCATCCTTCATTATCCGACACAGAGAAAAATAGAACAAACCGAAATGAATGTCGAAGTTGTCGAACATTGTACATTTTTTTTGGAATATAATCTTTCTGAATTTCCGACCGCCTATTGCCGTCCTTATAATTTATATACTGATACGTGAAGCCAAAACCTTATTCTTAGCGAAAAGTTTACTGACATTTAACAAAACACAACAAATGACTGTACCTATATCCCCTTATAATTCGGTCCCAAGTTTCATCGATAGTGCGGCTTCGATACGAAAACATTCTTTCCTAAACGTCTTAACAAGTTTGGGCGATCGACTAACATGTGTCTCACCCACGTTCAAGGTTTTACAGGTGCTTATATTCAGTCAAGTTCAATGTCTTCGCGCACTCCACGGCTGCCCGCTCGCGACACCTAATATAAATATTTTTATGTAACGCAGCACCAAGTTTGGACAGTACGCGCATCGGAAAAGTTTCCTGTTCCGAGGCCTAGCGCCCACGTAATGAGTTGTGTGGCTTATTAAGACTGTTTTATTGTCTTTTTGATATTCGGAAATTCCACCGAGTGAATTGAGACATCATTACACACACTCGTGATTCTTAAAATAGCTTGGTCTTTGTGGATTCCACAGGCTTGGAGATTTGCTTATTTTACATTTAACATAAAACTGAGTCTTATCCTTGTTCTTATGTTGACGGTTTTGAAAATATGTAAAATATAATCCGATTTGCAGGGCGATACCGAATAGGTAATTCCTATGCCAAACACAAAATGAATGACTTTAATACCTTAACAAATAGCTTCTAAACTGACAGTGTCACAGTATCTTCTGCCGATGGTCTTGCCCTTGTCTCGTGTTAGATGTGTTCGTACTCATCCATTCTTCTGTCAGCTTCACTACAATTCAGTAGGTAGCCGTTTCTCGCGGAGACAGCAGCCTGTGACACTCACCGAGATTTCTATCAGTGAAAGAATTATCATAATCGGATCTCATTCATCTTTTCACCTTTCAGAGATGCCCAACAAATAAAAGGGATTTATCCCACATGCAATTCATCTGCCTATTTTCGCTCTCTCTCTCTCTCCCCCGATTTTAAAGATTAGAATGAAAACTCTCAACTAAGAATACCGATAGACCCCATATTTTATATCCGCAACGCTTTGGACTGAAAGAAAATGTAATCAAAAGACTGGCGGCGTTTCCACGTTACACGGCAATTTAATGCCATCCGCTATCCAAGTAAAAATTACATTAATTAATAAAAGCCTGTCTCTTCCAGTGTTCGTGCCTAGAGCCGCGAGCAAAGCCCCGCAGCATGTCGAAGAAGCCGGCCGCGCAGCCGACGCTGCACAAGGTCATCATGGTGGGCTCGGGCGGCGTGGGCAAGTCCGCGCTCACGCTGCAGTTCATGTACGACGAGTTCGTCGAAGACTACGAGCCTACCAAGGCTGACAGCTATAGGAAGAAGGTGAGAACTTCATTTGCTTCGCTCTTTCCCAACTTACTAAAACCATCCTTCAAACACCCCATACGTGGGGTGGTTTTAGTAAATAAGAGTCCCCTCCAGCTCTGCCCAGAACGGGAGAAGTCTGTTAATGATTTCCCATCTATACTTATAATCTATACTAATATTATAAAGCTGAAGAGTTTGTTTGTGTGTTTGTTTGTTTGTTTGTTTGAACGCGCTAATCTCAGGAACTACTGGTTCGAATTGAAAAATTCTTTTTGGGTTGAATAAACCATTTATCGAGGAAGGCTTTAGGCTATATATCATCACGCTTAAGCCAATAGGAGCGGAGCAGCGATAAAGAATGTTTTAAAATCGAGGATTCCACGGGGACGAAGTCACGGGCAGCAGCTAGTAATATTATAAAGCTGAAGAGTTTGTTTGTTTGTTTGCTTGAACGCGCTAATCTCAGGAACTACTGGTCCGATTTGAAAAAATCTTTCCGTGTTAGATAGCCCATTTATCGAGGAAGGCTATAGGCTATATCATCACGCTAAGACCAATAGTAGCGGATCAGTCATGAAAAATGTGACACAAACGAAGTTGTACGGACAGCTAGTCTGGTAATAAAATGATTTAGACTTCCAGTCTAAACGGTTGCAGTTGAGTACAACACACGGTGCGACAGCAGATCTGACCTCCGCATCCTGTGTACTGGCAAACTACAACCCCAGTTCCCCCACTGCTAAGGATCAAAGGCCTCTCTTTTACTGTGTGAACCTTAGCCAGGTTCTACATGCGATGGCCACAATATCGTGACTTCGTTAGATAGATAGATAAGCGAAAGATTCAAGCACCTTCACCTCGGAGCAAGGACAAGCTTTGAAAAGTATGGAGAATGTGCGTATATGTTAGTTACTGCATAAGATTTCAGTTAGCGGCTGTTTGATAGTCCATCACGCACGGCTCCATAGCTGATCGGATTTGGATGAAATTGTGCATAGGACACCGATATTTTGCTCCAACACTTCTGACTCGAGTACAGCCGCGGGAGGCAGCTAGTGTTTCAATATCTGATGATACGTAGCGCAGTTTCCGTGCTGAGAACGTCTAGTTGATATGCATTAAGATTTGCTCTCACGATTAGAGAGAAAACTCATGGCAAGGCATTACTCCTCAATCTACCAACAGCAGCAATGTGATTGTCGTGGGAATCAGCACTTTAGCTCATTGAGAACTTTCTAATGTTTGAATGAAATCTTAGGGTAATCAGCTGTTCACTATTTCAATCATAATTATTGAGGAAACTATGATACCAAGAACATATTAGACGAACGACCGTTGTTGTTTATATTGAACACTAGCTGCTACTAGCGACTTCGCTCGCGTGGAAGTCAGACATTTTTCAAATGCACCGTATTCCTAGGACAAATACCTACGTATGTACATATCTTAACGTTTATATCTTAGGAGTACGTTCCACTGGGATAACTTTCTAAAGGTCCAATATCTGTATACTGAAGTTTATCAAAATTGGTTCTGCAGTTTAGACGTCAAAACGGACAAACAGGCAGACAGTTACTTTCACATTTATAATATTCGTATAGATTGTGCGCATACATGCAAAAGCGAGTAGGCACACGCTACAATTTCATATATTCAATTAATGCGTTCTTTGAAATCAATCTTTCAGCTTAAGATTATACGTGACTATTCATTCATACAGCTTTTTTATAGCTCACTGTAATGCATTAATATTCGTGATCACGAACTAACCAGACATCTTAGTGCTCTTACTACAAATATCTCGCAACGCGATGCAGCTCAACTGATCAACGAGACGATTGTATATTTATTTCAAGGTTTAATAAATTGCAACTGGAATAATAATGTTTAGCAAGTCATTTTATCTGAATGAGACAAAACTGTAGTCATCATCATACTGTGTTTTTGAGCAGAAATTATCTTACTGTATTTGTTACAGTCATTTTGAGAGCGGATAGGCGTTTGGATCGATTGTTGCCATTGAAAATCATGAATTGAACGGCTAGTAAATTTTCTCACACTTCTTTTTAGGGTGCCAAATATGAAATAACAGATCCCATATAGGATCAGTCGTGTGTCAGTCTGTCCGTCTGTCTCAGCCAATTTTCTCGCTTGCTCCCCTTATGTCCAAAAGTACTGAGCCTCAAACTAAAAAGAAAATGACAGAGTAAAATAAAAATATGATTCGTTCGGAACTCTTTGCGTGTGAGTCCAGCTTGCACTTGGCCGGATTTTTAGTATTATTTGGGTGCTGGTGTTTGACCACTTTCTGATCAGATGGTAAATGATAGTATGGTCGACTATCGAGCAGGCTCGTCTAGAAATCTTGAAGCAAGACCCTTTAAACACTGCGTACTTTTACTTTATGTTGCTTGGACAAGAGAGTATACAATCATGCAGCCGCAACTAGATGGGAACAATAAGCTGCCCGTAAGCCTCGTAATATATTGCACATTGCTCGCAGAACAGAGAGTCGATGAGTCTACAGTTTCAGGAGTGGCGACCACGAACCGAAAGACGTAGCATTGGAAGGGCCCTCACAATAGGACCCATAACCTGGTGAAGACCGGGGGAATCCGCTGTTTGCGAAATGCACAGCACTGGTCGATTTGGCGACTCTTGGGGGAGGTTTATGTCCAGCAGTGGCCGTCTTTCGGCCGGTTGATGATGACGAACTCTTGTAACTCAAGAATTTGTGTGTTGCAGGTGGTACTGGACGGCGAGGAGGTGCAGATCGATATCTTGGACACGGCCGGCCAGGAGGACTATGCCGCCATCCGGGACAATTACTTCCGCTCCGGAGAGGGTTTCCTCTGCGTTTTCTCCATCACTGAGCCTGAGAGCTTCGATGCGACACAAGAGTTCAGGTAAATTGATGGTTGACTTAGTAGATCTTGTTTTTTAACCGACTTCTAAAAAAGGAGGAGGTTCTCTATTCGGATGTTTGTATGTTTTTTTTTTAAATGTTTGTTCGCGCATAACTCCGTCGCTTGCCAACCGATTTGAAAAATTCTTTTTTTGTTGGAAAGGGCTTCCCAAATGGACCCATGAAAATTTTATCGAAATCGAACAAGCGGTTTTTTTTGTTAATTTCAATAAATGATAGCAAATCTGTCGGGATAGCTGAAATCGCATGTTTGTTTATTGTTTTATTGTTTACGTACGCTGTGATGGGTATGTTTAGCTGGGAGTGAACCACTAAAAAGTGAAAAATAAAAAACTTTACAAAAAATAAAACCGACCAAAAACACCGAGTTCCGAAATTAAAGTTATTTTATACTTTTGGTTTTTTTGTTTAGAAGTCGGTTTTATTTTTTGTAAAAAGTTTTTTTATAATAGCTGGAAGACGTCGAGCGCTGCTCAAAATACCGCGCCAATGACATGATTTATTTACATAATGTATCAATCCCATAGCCATTCACAAGCATCTAGATGCAGCAGTTACTAATTTCTGTACATTAAACCGTTGACCTATCTTTCAACCAAGATACAAACTTAAAACCTTGTAACGTTTCAGAGAGCAAATCCTCCGTGTAAAAAACGATGAGAACATTCCGTTCCTGCTGGTGGGCAACAAGTCGGACCTGGCGGACAAGCGGCGCGTGCCGCTGGACACGTGCCGCGAGCGCGCGCAGCACTGGCAGGTGCCCTACGTCGAGACCTCCGCCAAGACCAGGGACAACGTCGACAAGGTAACGAGGAGGGCATCCCTTTTGCTGGTAGACCACAACTTGAACCTAGCCGCTAAGTCCAGGGGCAGCGCGGACAAGTTACAAGGAGGGCATTCCTCTTTGGTGGTAGACCATAAGTTGAACCTAGCGGACAGCACCAAGGACAACGTGGACAAGGTAAGAGCTGGTGGACACAAGTTGGAGCTAGCGGCCAACACCGGATGGTTACAACGAGTACACTTCAGCCTGCGAGTGAACAACACCTTAAAACCGGGATTCCTTCTTTTCGCATAATGTTTTTTGTCCTAATATACTTCGGCATAACGATTTTGGCACAATTTGTTTTGGCATAATAATACTTTGGCATAATTTTTATAGGCATACATTTTATGTTGGCATAATCATGTTAAAGACTAATTTGTTTTGGCATAAATTTGATTCGCATAACGTTAGTAGGCCTAATGACTATTAGCATAACGTTAGTAGGCCTAAAGACTTTTAGCATAACGTTATTGGTTAAAAAATTAATATGCTGTGCAACAAAAGTTAGTCACAGAACCGAATTGCTGCAAAACTGACTTCACGTAGTCTTGTTTGTCCTACCCTTAGAGTGTTATTTAAAATCGCGTAGGCGCGTAGGGGCGAGGCGGCCCGCGGGCTGAGGAGCAGGCGGCTGCGAGCGAGCCGCCTGCGACGATTAGCACGCGTGGGGCCGCCGGAGGGCCGCAGCGCCGGAGCCGTCACAGAAACCCTGCCTGCTGCTTGCTTGCTTGCTTGTATGCTTGCTTGCATGTTGCATGCTTGCTTGCATGCTGCATGCTTGCTTGCATGCTGAATGCTTGCTTGCATGCTGCATGCTTGCTTGCATGCTATATGCTTGCAATGCTTGCTTCCTACAGCGAAAAAATACTCACAAAATTGTTCAATACATTATAATATATTAATATTTTATATTATGCTTTAGAACTTTATGCTTAAAAAAGTTATGCTTTAGAACTTTATGCTTAATAAGTTTATGCTTTAAAATATTATGCCTAATCATTATTATGGTTACAGACATAATGCTTAAAAAAATTATGCATGAGCTGTTATGCGTAATTATATTATGCGAAAAAATTATTATGCCAAACAACATTATGCTAAGTTATATTAGGTCTTAAAATTTTATGCTAATGGATAGGGAACCCTTAAAACCGATACAGCGCCTTAAGATCTTGGTCAACACAATATCTTCAGACCTTGGCTAAAACGACACCTTCAGACCTTGGGCAACACGACACCTGCAGACCTTGGGCAACACGACACCTCCAGACCTTGGCCAATACAATTTACAAAGTGGTTAAAGTAAGCCATAGACGTTCACTAACTCTGATGGACAACAAGTCGGTCTTCGAACAATATGGTCCAGGTGAGAAGAGGACATTCCGTCCAGCTGGTGTACAATCAGATGTGGACCAGGTAAGTCGAACCGCTGGTGGACGACAAGTCGGCCAAGACCAAGGCCAGGGACGTAATAAAAAGGTGGGTAGCGCTGTGTCAACCCTGGCGATGAGGTGGGGAGAGTCTATTGATGTCGAGATTTAAAGTGCGACAGAAGCTATTTTATTTTGCATAGATACAAGTAAGAACGGATCAAAAAAGCATGTCGGAGTCTCAATGTAGCCAAATTGACATCTCCACCTCAACGCCTCCAGTTCATAAGTCTTTCTTCTCGTAGGTAGCTCCCACACGAGCCAAGCCTGAGCTTTGCACGCTTGAGCCTGCGGCTCCGGCGGGCTCGCTAGAGTTGCGCGGCGCATCGCCTCGCCTGACGCTTTCTGTACTCCACTACACTCACACACACTACACATCGTTTCGTCGACATCGTTTTCAGGGAATTTAGAAATGGTTGCGTTTGTCATTGTGTTCGTTCATTGTGGGATCATGCCATTTCAAAAGCGTTAGGTTTCAGGCAGTGCGCGGTGCAACTCTCATCTATGTTCTTATACCAAGAACGTATCTCTCAAAATAAAAGTCTAAACCGAGAACAGCTCAAAGTTAGGTTCAACAATAGCTCCAAATTAAAAATTACAGACTGGTTTTACATTCGCATGTTGATCGCATCGCATTTAACAAGACCTGCGGGCTTACCATGAGGTGTTAAAACGTGAGTCTTCCGAGCAAGAAAGAGGGATAGAGTTATACACCCTATATAGCTCCATCCCTTTCCTCGCTCGGAAGACTCACGTTTTAACACCTCATGGTAAGCCCGCTGGTCGACTAAAAGGGCTCTGATTTAGAAAAAAGAAAAGATTCAGCGGCGGCAAATCTGCCATTAAAAATAATCTAGAAACCAATTGAACATTTGTAAATGATGACATTACTATTTATTATGGACCCTATTGATTGGCGGTTTTGTTAAATCATGCAACCTAAGCGCCAATGTAAAGCTAGTGGAACTGGCATATAAGTACTAAGAGCGGTTTAAAGGGGCGGCAGTGACGCGCTGCTGCGCCTTTGAGCCGGCGCCAGTGGGGGAGGTGAGGGGCTTGTGTGGGTGCGCTGTGTGATGGTGGCTCGTCCGCAGGTGTTCTTTGACCTCATGCGGGAGATCCGCTCGCGCAAGTCCGACGACAGCCGCGCGACCAACGGCGACGTCAAGGGCAAGAAGCGGAGGAAAATCAAGTGCGCCATCTTGTAGGCGACCCACGTGGCGACGCGCGGTCTCTCGCGGCTTGCTGTGGGCTTGTTTGTGTTGGGCTCACACTGTACATATTGCCAGTAGAACGTTCAGTGCGCAGCGCGCTGGCGGAGCGTGCGCCGGCGCATGGCGGCGATATGTCTCTCGTGCTGCGTGTGCTGCCAGATACACACTTGTGTGCGTGATAATTGTCCTATGTATCATGAAACATTCAACTAATAATATAAAGCAATGCAATAAACTGTTTGACTCTGTTAAACTACAAATATTTATTTTCATAAAGTTTCATAACAACAATTATCACGTACATCAACTTCACTACTCAAAAAACAGATCTTGTTAATTCGTCTATTGTATTGTGGACTCTGTGTCGTTTACGTTAAGGTCGACAATCGCGTGTCAGGTGTTACTAGCTCGCTCACACGTACTAGGTGTAAGCAGGCTATTGTAAATTTTAATATATTTCGCCCACTTTGGTGCTTGCATTTATTGAATACTGTTTGTAATGATGCAGTCGAAATTGATTTGCGAGATGTGAATGAAATTGTTTTCTCCAATCATTTAAAATCTGACTTTACCTACTTAGAAATATATGTTTCAGATATAAAAATATTCAAAAAATTACAAAAAGGGGTCAATTGCCGATGGCTAAACAATGAAATTTGCAAATGAAAATTTCTTTTAAAATTAACTTTTTGACCGAACTCATTACAAACAGGATTCCATAAGTTTTTTTTATGGATTAATTAATGATTATTGTATGAAAGCTTAGTGCTTCGCGTCTTGTGCGTGTCTACCGCGGGCTGACGTCACTCGCTGCCAAGTGTACACTAACGATAAGTCGATGGTTCCGTATTGTTCATATTGTACCTCCTGAATACAAGACTTTTGACATACTCTATTAAAAATAAAATACACTAGAGAGGCTGTATACTCGTAATAACGATTTTGAAACTATTGTTGAGTGTGAGAGGAAGACAGAGCTAAATAGGACACATAGCTATCTCTTTTTCGCAATGATACAGACATGTATGGCTTTAACATCTCATAATGATATAAATTGGGGGGTATGCAAAATAAAATATGCTTTATAAGCACGTCCGGGTTTTACCCTAAGAATAAAACTTGCCACCTTTTAAACATTTGCCTTTATCTGAGATAAAAATAAGAGGCCTAATTTAAATATTTTCTTTGTTAAGGGTTGTGGACATTCGTCACAAATGGTTGACTGTGAATGTACAATATACTTTTCTCTTTTGTATATTCGTATATAAATGAATAAACAATGGCTTGTGCATGTGTGGTAATTATAATAAATACATAAAAGTACGTATAATATGAACAATACAGCACGACACACTTCACACGCATGGCCGGTAGCGTAAGTTTCGTATTTATTTTGTATGTATAAGTGCTAAATGTATGTGTAATGTGTTGAGCGCGTACCCTTTGTACGAGGACGTGTTTGCAGAAATAGTATTTATTCGACTACGCGATGTAAGGGCTAGTCAGCGCTCATGTCGCAATCTATAAGTTATTTGGTCTAAATCTCACGGTAAATGAATCTCTCGGGTCATAAAGATTTTTGTGAGAAATATTATTTTTATTTTTGGGAAGTATTTATTGTTTAAAATACTTTCTTTTCTGTAAGAAAGTGGATATTGAAATACTATTTCAGTGAACATTTCGTTTGTGATGTCTGCACCGGAATGCATATGTTCGCCTCTCGGAGTAGCCGATAGTTGTCATGTCTTGTATGTTATACGGTTTTAGTTTTCACTGCCGCTGCGCAGGCGCAACAAACAATCTCATTGAACATTTCTTGCAGAACAGTAGCATCTCCAATGCAAACACTTAAAAAGCCAATAATTTAATATGTTTTTCATTCAGTATTGCGCAGTGGCAGTTAAAATATAAACCAAAATATATTTAAATGTGGTATAATGCTAAGTTTTGTATGCAATAAAGTCTGATATTTTTAAATCTTCACGATTTACTTTTTATATTTGGCCGGTGATCCGCCATTTTGGGCTGTTTGCCTCACTTTCAACTTACTCCTAACTATGATAGACTAATCTCGGAATCACTTAGAAGATACTACGCTAGAACTGTTATAGTGGTTACAGAGGCAGCAACATTGTCCTGTTCCAACATTTTAACTAGTAAACATGGCTAAGATGGTCAGTTTAAATAAAACTCGAGCGGTTAATTTATTTTGCGTGTAATGAAGGCTTTTTACTACATGATAATGAGTAAGCTGCACAGATGATCAGTCGACGACATTTGGCGTCACATTATAATGCCATCACGATATATCTGTCCACACAGTGCGACGCACGCGTAGCAATAACATGTTAGCATAATATGTTGTTATGGGGCCAGCCAGATGTGTATATCTTTAAATGGTCCCCAACTGCCAGGACGAAGTAATTTTATAAGTCCAAACTCAAAACTAGAATCCTCCATACTATAGGATATATATTCTATGGTATCTCTCTGTAATGCGTCACATGTCGATGGGAATTGTCGATAATAGTCTTAAAACTTTTATAATAATCATGTTTCACAGTTACTGTCGACAAATGGCGGTTTTCAAACTTATATTCCTATAAATGTACTTGTAATTTTCTATAGGCTAGTTATTTTAGTTCACAAATGTATGGATTATGTACCTACGTGTATGTATGTATGTGTATCGAAGTCACAGGAACAAAATGATTGATATAAAGCAGGAAATATACAGATTTGCAAAATGATGTGTATTATTTTACCATGACTAGGTAACATGGAATAAAAAGTTGAGGAAACGAATTTAACCATCTTCGATTGCATCTACATAGCACTAAATATTTTCCAGAAAAAATCTTGTTAGGTAAGTATTCAAAATAATCCAGCACTAAATAACACAATAATAATCTTTATTAATATTAAATTTCACCATTTCACAACTAAAGCATGCAAGTGTAGATTGAATAAGTAATTAGAAATGAGTTTTACTTTCACTAAAATAACAATTATTACAATAGCTAGTTGAAATGAAGTAGTCAATGACCATTAGATCAGTTTCTGTCATTTCAAAATCAACCTACGTCATATATTTTTAAAGTCTACTATAGTACTAGTTGCATGTATTTATTTTATTTGGTATCGTATGGTACCTATGTAACTGTTTTGTTAAATATACGACCTGCAGGCGTTCCTGACGCTGATCCGGCAGATGTCGCGCATCAAGAAGGGGCTGGCGGCAGAAGAAGAAGAGGAATACGTTAAGAAGAGAGGGCCCTGCTGCGTCATGTGCTAGCTAGCCACGCTCGGCTGACCACACCACAGTGACCACACCACAGTGACCACGTACACTGCTCCCGTTGAACCACGTACGAGTAGTTACACTGTGGCAGTGGTATGGACGTAGCCGTATTTATAATATAGGGAGTTTGCAGGCGCGTGCAGTGGTTCGAGTTAGGGTAGGCCAGAGAAAATGTCCAAATAAATTTTAAAAAATAACCCCATTATTCAGGGTTGATTTTTAAAGAAATGATTTTTTTTTAAATTATCTATTAAAAAAAACACCACATTTCAACCCTGAATAATGTGTTTTTTTTTTACATTATTTTCTGGCCTACCCAACTCGAACCACTGCACGCCACTGGGAGTTTGGAGAAGCTATAAAGTTGCCATATAAAAAAATAACCGCAGAACTTCGCTGAAAATAAGTTTCACTCAAACCTGTCGCCAAGCTTATAAAGTAAAATGACTATAAATTTCTTCTGGTAAAGTCAACCGCAGCTACCTCAAGGCAAGCACTATATTAAAGAGAATAGGGATGTTTCCTGAGTAAAAAATATATGATTATGTTTAGTTCGTCAGTTAGATTATAGAAAAATATTGGACACGTATTTTTTCCTTTATCAAATCTATAAAAACTGACGAAGATACAAAGCATCAAAGATCAGGAGTGGGGGCTTGTGACGTCACGGCTCGGTAAAAATTGTAGTGAGTAGTGACACGAGTTTTCAACGCACTGTATCGTCTTCATTTTTTGTTTACGCGAAAAAAATAAAAAATACGTGTCCAATATTTTTTGGAAATCTATCCGACGGACTAATTAGTTTTTTTTTTATTTAACTACCCTATTATCAGTGCTAAGATGTTACAAAATATAAGTATATAGTGTTGGCTACGTTCATATGTCTAACAAATAAGCACTGCCAGGTTTTCTATATTATACAAGTCTTTGAAATGTCATGAGATGTGCCATGGACTATTTTCTAATCATGTCTATTTGATCTAGGAGTAGTGCTATCTATAATAAATTATTTAACAGGGCTGATTTTTCAACGACCGATATGTTTTATTTGAGGAGTAAAAGTGACGTTGACGATTTTTATACAAAAAAAACTTAAAAATATTCCTCAGATTAGGATATCGATATCGGGCATTAGATAAAAACAGTCATCAACAATTAATAAAATTAATAAGTAAACCTCATCTAACTAACCGATGCATATTATTATGAGATTTTCGTACCAAGTAGTAGCCCATTTTTCTCACATTCCGAAAAAGAAACTGATTTTAAAGGCCATGCTATAGTGGCGCCATCTATTATTTATATCATTTGGGTCACTATCATCCTCAGGTGATAGTAGATATTTTATAGGTGGGATATTATACTCCGGATATTGCATTTCATGAACTCGCGTCGATCATTCCAATTTATGCCTTATAACGGTGACACACGTTACAAATTGCGCGCTCGTGATTAGTATTATCTGATGTTCGCTCAATCACATAAGTCCTGCTTGTGCCAATTATAATCGAAACTCTTTTATTGAGTGTGGCAAATGTGGCCTCAATTACAGGCTTTCAACATTTATAGAAACACATAACAACCCAGTCAAATTACGCCGAGAATTAGGCTACTTTGCAATCTTTCTTATATAACTCGGATTTTTTTTTCCTTAACGTGTAGATTATAAGCAGGCAAGTATGGAAATTAAAATATATCCCACAAAAAGTTAACTCTCTCGTGTTCGGTTTTTTTATTCTGCCTATGGGAAACTCGATGGGAAAAAATATTAACTGGCTTGTTTGTTTGGAGCAATTGTAGACGAGATCTAGTTTCACAATATGGTCAGTATATTATACCTATATTTTTAGTTCGCATAACTTTCCTGTTTGTTTAAGGAATGTTATGTTTTGATTTTGTACCTCAAGCTAAAAATTAACTAATTCATAAAATTACTTAATTAAATCTCATTAACATTCACTAACCAACCAATACAACATTATTTGCTAGCGCAATTTATAAATATCAGTTTTTTTTTTTTTAAATAGGGATTAAAGCTAGTGTAAATGAAATGAAGTTTAGTTTAATTTAAATTAACAGGCCAGGTCTGATTACATCATTCATTTCGTTTTTTTTTTTTTTTCTTTGAGGGCGAAAGTATTTAATTTGTACAAAATAATCTAGTTACAAAATAAACGAAAATTAAAAGGTTTGTTTACTTTTTTGATATCATTAGAAGAGCTAAGGTCAAATACACGATTTAAGATAGAAATCAGAGTGAGGAATGTTGACATGGTTCAAAGTACTTCAAAGCTTTTAGTTTGACTGGTCTATCTTAAACTAACTTTCGAAAAATCCTTCAAAAAGAGGCTACTTTCGCTACAGCGATGTTATATATTGCCAAAACCAGCTACTTCCTAGTTAATCTATTAGAACTAATATTTCTGTAAATAATAATTAAAATAAAACAATTGTATTATATTTGTGCATTTTTATTTATATTAAAAAATATCTGTTACAAAATGTATCCTTAATTCAGTCTATGAATCCACGATCATTATTCTTATATTACTATTTACATTGCTTTAGTTGGTTACACTTTCAGTGGTCTGCTATTGTATAAATATAATATTCACACATTATAACTTAGCTTCTTTAGCAAAATATTATTTAAGAACACGCTCTTACAATGATACGACAGCTATTAAGTAACGGATATATTTTGTCAACTAATAAATATTTCCGATATTGCCAAAATAAGTGACCAAGAAACGAGGATATGGGGATTTATAAAATTGTTAACATAATTGTTGTGACACGAGACAGTACTAAATAACGTCCAAGATGTCCTAATACACAGCGATGTCGTCATACAAATGAAAGCGACGATCGCGTATTCTCGCGATGATCGCTTAGAATAAGGACATGACGCCTCTGTTTTCTTCTGCCTTGTGTCACAGATAAAGCAACTGCTGGAATTAGTGTCTTTATGATGCAAGGACTAGGAACCGAATAGTCGTTTCTTATGAAAAAGACGCTTAGGCCCGCTGGCGCCAACCAGAGTTATCTTTTAACTCGAATTGCTAACACGATGTAGAATAACATTCCATATATAACAGCCACAGTAGTGAATAAGTCTGGTTTGTGCATGTTGGCCTTTGTTGTTCTATAGGAAGTCACGCTAAGTGGCTGTGCCTGATACCTTATTCCCGGCAGTAGGTCTTGCGAGCTGTTCCTCAAGCCGCATGTGGTGCAGGTGTGCTATGTCCAGCAGTGGGCGCTCACGCCAGCTGGCACTGGTGGCCGCAGCCGGTGGGGCACAGCTGGTGCGTGTCCATCCAGCGCCGCATGTGGTGCAGGTGTGCTATGTCCAGCAGTGGGCGCTCACGCCAGCTGGCACTGGTGGCCGCAGCCGGCGGGGCACAGCTGGTGCGTGTCCATCCAGCGCCGCATGTGGTGCAGGTGTGCTATGTCCAGCAGTGGGCGCTCACGCCAGCTGGCACTGGTGGCCGCAGCCGGCGGGGCACAGCTGGTGCGTGTCCATCCAGCGCCGCATGTGGTGCAGGTGTGCTATGTCCAGCAGTGGGCGCTCACGCCAGCTGGCACTGGTGGCCGCAGCCGGCGGGGCACAGCTGGTGCGTGTCCATCCAGCGCCGCATGTGGTGCAGGTGTGCTATGTCCAGCAGTGGGCGCTCACGCCAGCTGGCACTGGTGGCCGCAGCCGGCGGGGCACAGCTGGTGCGTGTCCATCCAGCGCCGCATGTGGTGCAGGTGGCCGCCATGAGAACAGCCCTGGCACCAAGCGTATAGGCCTCGCACAACCTGAAAACCCGAAACCAGGTCAATATTTGACAAAAAGTGAGGTATCAAACGCATTTTATCCATGAGTGGTACAACTATTACAGAAATATTCTGCCAAGCACTGAAAACTGCCCTGCACTGATTATAGCATAGGTACGGGTGGGTTTTGTGACATACCCGGTGGCATACGGCACACAAGTCCGGCAGGTGGCGCAGGTGCGGGTGGCAGGAGTCGCAGGCCGCATGCGGGCGGGTGCGGCGCCCGCAACGCCCGCAGCACACCGCTACACTAGTGGACTGCTGAGACATCACCCAGACACTGTTCAGCCAGGCGCAGCGAACGACCTGGATGGCGAAAAACGCATTTTGAGACAAAACAGAAAAGATCAAAATAAAAAGAAGATTATAAGCATTTTTTTTGTCATAATGTGATCAAAAACCTTGTACCTAGTGCATTTTAATAAAAACATAAGAACTCACCTCGGTGGCGACATTCCATAGCTTATGTCTCTGCAACAGCTCGATGTAGCCCAGCAGCCAGTGCTCTTGTAAACTCTCATCGATGTACGGGAACAAGTCACTCCTGAGATAAACATGCTGATGTCATGATATGTATTAGACCTGAAGACCTGTATGTCTATTTTATTATTCGTATGTCAACACTAATAACACGTTACGGGAACGTACATATGTAGCTTTGACGGAGATCGTAGGTTTGACTTTTGCTTTGACTTTGATTGATAAATATCACCATCATTTTCCCATCTATATTGGAGCCGACCCCTAGTCAAACCAGATTCAGCTGAATACCAGTGTTTACGTGAATCGACTGCCTATTTAACCTTTACAGCTCAGTAGCTGGGTAACACGGTACTTTTTGGAAGACTGGTGTCAGAATTTCAGGCTACTGCTAATTCAAATGACTGTCAAAGATCTACAAATGATACCCGGGACCAACATGTACTTTCGGAGGTACGGAGAAGTCTCGGTATGTTAATATTCACCCATCCACGAGCCAACCTTGCAACGGAGCATCTCTAAATTGGCAAAATTGACCAGCCTTAACAGCCATGTGGGTCGATCTTCAAGGTTAAATCCTTAAAAATCAACCTGTGTTGCTGTTATATATAATATAATTAATCATTATTATATCATACATATGTCCAGACCCTCCTCGTAGGTACGTCTAACAAATACGGAATAGCAAAATTTCCAAGGGCCTGAGTAATCCAGAACATGATTTGGCATCCCGACCTGTGTTCCTGCAGCACCAACATGACCACGGCGGCAGTCTGCACGTCGCCCAGCTCGGCGTGCAGCTTCAGCGCGGCCGCCAGCAGCGGCGCCACCTCCAGCTGCGGACTCTTGGCTTCCCCCACCCTCACTGCCAGCCCTGAGTCGCCGCCTTCGCCTTCGTCCATCTGACAGCCCATACACACAGAATATACCAGTAGTACAGAGTTTTAAGATGAGAGAGTTTGTTTCGTCGCCACCGTGCTGTTGACTAGAATCACTATACCCCATTCACAATAAGATTAGACAATGAAATGAAATCTTTTTTACAGCCCGTTCAACCGATTTTGACTTCTATTGCGTTGGTAGCATGAAACATGGCAGCTGCAGTAAACAGTTTGTATTATAATCACGTTTTTGCTTTTAATGCCATCCTTATGCTTACGGAATAGAAGTAAAAATCGGTTAAACGTACTGTAAACAGTTTTGTTTAAATGTCTAATCTTATTGTGAATATATATATAGTTTATAGCTTTGGGTTTTAAGTTAAACAAACCAAATTGTCAGTATGTGATCCTAAAAACAAATCAAGAGTTACTATCAGTTAATCGCCACATGTAATAGATCAGGATTACTCGAGGCGTCACCGCTGAGCTGGCACTGACATTTAACTGTGTACTACATCTCTAATTTATTGGTATATGGAACAGCTTTCTGTAAAATACGCATCACCTTGCACCTATATATCACCTTGCATATATATTTTTCTGTTCCTTCTTCTTAACTGTATGATAAATGTGAAATCAATAAAAATAAGATCCAACGCCAGTGAACTCACATGCATGTGTGTGTGGTGGTACCCCGAGTGGTCGAGACTGGGCGGCGCGGTGCAGGCGGAGCCGCTGGAGCCGCTGCTGGGCGACGAGCTGCCGCCGCCACTGCCGCGGTGCGACGCTGCACCGTACAGACATCGCGTGTGATTACACTAACAGGACATCAGACGTGTGCGGACATACACTTGTAGGTATGTATGTATGTACACTTTCAAATAAGTATATAATTGATTAAAACATCGGCGTCAATGTATGGTGTATTTGTCAAGAAAACAAAAATAATTCGCCGTTGCTGTCATTTGTAAACTCTGTAAGATTATGTGATATATAAACTAACTAGCAGCGCCCCGCGGTTAAAACCGCGTATTTCCCGTTCCCGTGGGAACACGGGGATAAAATATAGCTTATGTTACTCAGGGTGAATGTAGCTTTCTATTGGTGAAATAATTTTTGAAATCGGTTCAGTAGTTTTTGAGTTTATTCGTTACATACAAAAATAAAAATCTTTCCTCTTTATAATATTAGTATAGAAAGGTAAACTAGCCTCCACCCGTGGCTTCGCTCGCGTAAAACTCACTCACTTAGCAGCTTTCAGTGCTCACGATATCACGCTCACGACATTTAACTAAAAAATATTGCACACGATTTTTTTATCTTTTCACATAAACAATATTATAATATAATATAAATAACCTAAACGCACCAATCACATAGGTATAAACAATAAATAAACATGCGATTTCAGCAATCCCGAAAGATTTGCTATCATTTATTGAAAAGTTACGTTTCCTATCATCTCTGTTCTTCATCAGATCTTCACCAACCTAGAAAGGGACCACGTTGAAATAGGTACTAAGATGCTCTTCCAAACCATCGTAAACAATTTGTTTATTTTTTCATTTTACATCGACAAGCAGGAATGAGATCATCATCCATGTAGACTAAACCACGCATTATTAGGGATAACTTAAATACTAATAGCCAGATCTCAATCAATATGTCTCTCTCTGTATCATTTAAAAGGCACCACGCGACAAGCACCAGCTTTCGAATGTAAAAAGAATCATGAAAATCGGTACACCCAGTACAAAACACAAAAAAAATACAGTCGAATAGAGAACCTCCTCCTTTTTTGGAAGTCGGTTAAAAATAAAGACGATCGTCTTTATTTGTGTGCGGTGCGTTGAAAACTCGTGTGACGTCACATTACAGTACCTACTCCTGATCTCTGATGCTTTTATCTTCGTCAAATTTTATTGATTTAATAAAGCAAAAAATCGTGTCCCATATAATTATGTATATCGATATCTAACTGACGGACTAAATAGAAGCATGTTTTTTTTACCCAGGAATCTTCCCTATTCTAGCCCCTAAACACGTACACATGTTTCTGGTATTCTGGTACCTGTGAATCTTTATCGCTCACAATTCCAACCTCGGAAATTTGAGCTCCTGTTACTCCGAACTGTTAAACTCTTTCAGTTTTCTGAAATTATCCATTTTTATTTGCATCTTTCTTAACTTTTATCTCTGAAGAATATTCTACAAATGATTAGAAAACTTAAAATAAAAATATGAATCGAAATCAAGTAATTTATTCAAATTAGTCTGAGAGACGCCACTTTTTGAACGTCTTTTACATAAAGACAGACCCCAAAACGCCCACCCGTCACCACTTCCTAGTATTTTAGCTGGGAAGAAGAAGTGGCGCAACAAATTCCCCAGCAACACAACTGTCTATTGCGTTTTTAAGAACTTTATAAAATAGTATGCAGTCATTAATACATGACAAAGGCTCAGAAAAAAAAAAATAGAAAAATTATCCAACATGGAAATCATAAATCAACTCACTATAAACCATTTTAAAGAGTAGATTGAGTCAATAAAGTAAGAACAGATTGACCTACATAGTCATCAAAAATAATAATAATAATAAAAATATTATATGAACTCATATAACGTGTTATAAGCTAACTTATTGAGAAAGAACATGATACAATTAAATAAGACATGGTCTTGCGTTCTCTTATTGAAACTCTAGGTTCTAGCTGATATATTGCTCGCAAAGCACGTTTTTGTAAGACAAATATATTTTATATATCAGCAGCTTTTCACCACAATAGAATACCGTAGGACATAACGCTATGAATAAGAATAAGAATAAGAATAAGAATAATTTATTGTTTAGAAATTACATACAATGCTTTGATTCCTGAAACTCACACTAGGATTCCCTGTGTCGTGAGTTCCAGGCTCATTCGTTTCGTTGACAGTTTTACTATTAAAATTATAAGAAATTACGTTACATTAAATGACTTAAACTAGATTAGTTTATGTTAGAAACTTAGCACCCACTCGAAAAGAAGATTACACAAATAAAAACAGTAAGGCTTGCGGGTCACGAAAGAGTGTTTCTGATATTATAAGTTTACAAAATTTTAATAAATAAATATATATATATATATAGTAATACATATATGAAATATAAATAAATGAGTGTATATGTACCTATCATAGTGTATTAGTAGCTACGTGCGTTTTTTTATTTTTATTTTTAGGATATGAAGTATTCCGTCATGTCATAGTCCAATGTAAGAAGCCATTTCGTGACCACAGATTTACATTTAGTTGGTGTTAGCTGCAGAATATTGTGTCGATCATTAAGTTTTTTATAAATGTGTGGTCCCATAAAACCGAAAGACCTTCTACCTATTGACCTATGGCAACGAATTTTTTCCCAATATACCCTTCTACTTGACATAACACAAGTACTAAGGGAGGTTTTGTGAAATCTTAGAGTGACAGATAAGATGTAAAGCTGTCTGACTCTCAGAACTCCCACTTCGGTGTATAGTGTGTTAGTGGGGTATCGAAAAGGTCGTCCATAGGCAACTTTAAGCAGAGCTCGCTGAGCTCTTTCCACCTTAATTAATGAGGTTTTGCCTGCTGCGCCCCATGCTGTTATGCAGTATTTCAGGACTGATTGACAGAGGGAGTAGTACACCATCTTTAGAACTGAGTCATCTGCAATCTGACCTAGTAACTTGAAAATACGGAGCATCTTTCGAACCCTACTCTTTAAGGCACTCAAATGTTTAGACCAGGACAAACGATTATCTACAAAGACTCCAAGATATTTAATCGAATCTGTCTGTTCGATGCGTGGGCAACTACAATTGTCTCGACTAGAGCAGGAGTGTAGCTGTAGACAAGCAACACTGGTAGGGGACGTGCGTTTTGAGATGGCAAAGTTTATTGCCTTCGTTTTGTCTACGTTTAAAGTTAGGAGATTATGTTGCAGCCAGTTCGAAACAATTTTAATCCCGTTTTCGACAGAGTGCTGAACATCGTCCCAAGTTTCCCCATAAAATACAATTGCGGTGTCATCCGCATAAGTAAAAATTTTGGCTTGTGGGATTTTCATGGAGCATAATCCGTTTATATATATAATGAAAAGGGTGGGGCCCAACACGCTTCCTTGTGGCACACCAAAGTTCACCGTGGTTGCGTCACTTGCATATTCCCCGAAGATGACTTTTTGGGTTCTATCATTAAGGTACGAAGTAAACCAGTCCAAAGCAACGCCGCGAACTCCCAGAAGAGACATTTTTTTAATCAGGAGTTTCCTCGAAATTGTATCAAACGCCTTGGCGAGGTCCAGGAAGATGCCTGACCTTTACCAAGTTTGAGGGAAATGAAATCGGCTAAGTTGGTCACTGCATCCTCCGTGGACCTGCCAACCCTAAAACCGTATTGATTGTCCGATATTAATTTATTCTTCTCTAGGTAACCGAGTAGTCGCTTGTTCACAACTTTCTCAAGAATTTTTGAGAGAGCCGTTAGTAAAGAAATCGGGCGATAATTGGAAGGGACCTTGGGATCTCCATTTTTAAATATCGGACATATGTTTGCAATCTTTACGCAATCAGGTACTTTGCCTGCAGTTAGACTTAAATTGCAAAGGAATGCAATTGGGCTGACCAAAGAAAGTGCACACTGCTTTATAAATGTGTTATTAATGCCATCATAACCGGTTGCTGACGCCGTTTTGAGATGACAAATAATATTTAGTATTTCTTTTTCATCAGTCGGAGCAAGGAAGAAAGAGTTAGTGTCAGGGTTAACGGTGCTGTATTGCTCATTATATCGTGCTAATTCATCTTCAGTTAAGCCCAATAAACTGAGTGTTTTTGCAGCAAGGTTTTGGCCAACAGTTGAGAAATAATCGTTAACATTATTTAAGGTGAACACAGGGTTTTCACTGCATGTCAAAAGCTCAGTCCTTTCGGATTTTTTATTTTTAATGTTACATATCTTTTTAATTTCATGCCATAACTTTTTACAGTCACCTTTAGTTTCCATAAGGAGTTTACGGTCATGTTCTTGTTTTAGATTTTTTAGTAAATTGTTACAATGATTTCGATACTTCTTGTACTCATGTTGAATGACTAGATCATCACGATTTTCTTTTTTCTTTGCGTTAATGTGCATTATGTCACGTCGTCTTATACACTTTAAAAGGCTTTTAGTAATCCACGGCTTGATAATATCCTCTGAGCTATGGCATACACGGCTAGTGGTGTGTTGTTTAATTTTAGCTGAGAGGATTTCTACAAACGTTTGGAATGCCGTAGTGACATCTTTCTGCTCACTAAGCCAGTCCCAAGACTCGTTTTCAATATCTAGTTTTAATTTTTTATAGTCAATGCGCATGCGTCGTTTTTCAACCCTAGTCCTAGCCGATTCTTTTTGAATGCCTAGGATAACTGTCTCGTGATCTGTTATGCCCGTGTCACATACAATAACAGTAGCTGATTTTTGCGTTTTTAGCATAATATGATCTAGGCAGTTGTCACCTCTCGTAGGCAAAGTGTGTCCAGGAAAATACCCATAGTGGCCGGTTAAGTCCAGGTACTCAGTGGCACGTCTGTCTGTACAATCTGGTTTAATGTCAATGTTCAGATCCCCTACAATCGCACATGTTGTAGCCTTAGACGTCTCCATGAGCTTTGTTAAAGATTCGCAAAAGTTATTTATATTATAGAAAGACGGAGACCTGTATATAGCAATCAGCGATAGTTCATCCCTGATATTGACAATCAAACAGTTCGAGTCTTTACAGGATGGTTCCACCACTGAGGCTTGCAGAGATGTTTTGGTATATACGACTATTCCATCATTTTGGTTTAGGTAGTTTTTGGAACGATGATAATCGTAGTTATTAATTTCAAAACAGGCGCATGTGTCATCAAGCCAACATTCAGTCAAGACAATTATGTCAGGCGAAAAAATCAGCCGACTTAAAAGAACAGAAAAATTATCAAAATTCTTATTGATACTTCGTATATTTTGGACCACAACCGAGTATTGACCTCCTAAGTCGCCTAAGCTATGGAAATAACTAAATATAGACTAAGCGAGCTGTCTCAACGTCAGTATACTGTCTCACTTTCCTGACAGCGTATGCGGCAGAGCTGAGCCTTCCCGATAAACTTGATATATGTGGGCCCCATTGTAGTTTGGAATCAACAGTTATTCTTAAAAAATCTGCCCAGTCCACAGTTTTATGTACCTCGCCACTTAAGGTGACATTGGGTCTTAGATTTCTAACATTTTGGTAAAGCAAACTTTATACATTTCGTTTTCTTGGCATTCGAAACTAGATTATTGGTCGTAAACCAATCTGTAACCATTGAGAGAGCGCTGTTTACGTTACTGAAATCTTGTCTATTCCTATCTACTTTAAAGATAAGAGAGGTGTCATCCGCGAACAAATGCTACGTCACAGATACCCTTAAAAAAAAATGGTAAGTCATTTATGTACACCAGAAACAAGAATGGACCCAGTATTGAGCCTTGAGGCACGCCTAAATGCACTGGTAGTCCGGAAGACTTTACGCCTTCTCTACAGCACACTACTCACCGTTGTGCTCCTTTTCCTCGTGCCGCACGTGGTGCGGGCTGGCGTGCTGCGGGTGCGGGTGCGGGAGGTGCGGCGGTGCGGGCGGGGGGGGTGCGGTGCGCAGCGGAAAGGCTTCCTCCGGCAGCGTCCAGTCCGCAGCCTCCGTGTCCACGTAGTGGGCGGAGGCTGCTGATACCCAGCCCGCGGTCTCTGTAGGGCATAGAGTGACATGAAAGGCCTGTTCAACCCTTAGAGGGGTACCACAAGCTGCATGACATGCGCTGTTTTGTTAAAAACCGATGTGTGTCGACAGAATTAGCGCGCGCAACGAATCCTCTACGCAACCCCGTCGAAGAGCGGTGCGTTGCATTGAATCGCCAAATTTATTTCTTTAGCACCCTGTATCGCCGTAACGCCCATATAGACGGTTGAACATTTAATTTACTTGACAATCTTATATTGGTGTACTTACCCTCAGTTCTGGCATGCTTGGGCTGCTTCGCCGGTGGTATGTAGATGCTCAGCGTAGGTTTACCCAGCACTCCACTATTGTGGAACTGAGTTTCTGCCCAGTCTTCCACCTCTTCTAACGGTTCTTCTTCCACTGCGTTGCTGGTAATAATCAATGTTTTATAAATAATACAAAATATACGTTGTTTATTAGATAAATATAGCTATAGCTATACATCAAGAATGTAGTAAGGCGTTTGTTTCATCACATTTAGTTCACTAGATGATCCGCGAAACTTCGATTGCGTCACATAAGAGAGTGAAAATCTACCGTTTTTGCAACCTGTTTCATTAATGCTCCACTCTTATTGGCCCTTGCTAATGTTATAAATATTATTATATCTTATGTACAAAACAAATCTACAGTGTGAAATTTTAATGGTTGTTTTCCCGAAGCGAAATGAGTTTGTATCGGTAATACAATCGATTTATATATATAAAAAATATTAGACTCCATAAATGGCAGATTAACAATTGTGATAAACAAAACTCGAAAGCGACTTGAACCAAAAGTACCTAGTGCATCGCGCAATATGTAGGTACGCGCGCCCACCCCCGCAGGGTGGGCGCGCGGTTGGCCTGTACCTACGGCCGCGAGGTCGTTACACTTTACGTATTAATCAGCTGATCACTACTTCTGACTTAATAAAACACAGAACCCAATAAGTTATTCATTCATACTTTTACGGGCTTAGGACCGTCATAAATACTTTTTTGCCTACAACTTACAAATCACTGAGAAACTAATAAAAATCAAGACAGTTATCTTTTAAAAAAGTCTGATTTAAATAATTGAGTACCGATTTAAAGCGTACTTAAAAGATGGAATCAACCTATTTACAATGATTTTGATTACCTAACCTACTTTTAAATGTTTATTTACAAGGTACGAGTAAGTACTTACATTTCTCGGTAGCGGAGTAATTGTTCGAAATGCAAACCACTACGTTGAATGCACAAACGAGCACGTTTTAACTTATTGTTTTTTAGTTTGATTAGTGTCTCTGTCACGTCTCACGATATTGAAAGCGTCCACTATCGCACTTATCAACGCG
This sequence comes from Hecatera dysodea, assembly GCA_905332915.2. Lineage (NCBI taxonomy): Eukaryota > Metazoa > Arthropoda > Insecta > Lepidoptera > Noctuidae > Hecatera > Hecatera dysodea. Next base: position 21,120,004 of record HG995299.1, read on the forward strand.
TCGCTTGTTTGGTGTTCCTCACACCGAACTTTAAATTAAAAAAATGTAATGACGATTCATTTTTGAAAAGATGTCGCTAACGTATTACACTTATGACGTTCGCGGAAGGACTAAGCGCAGAGCGCAATATTTTGGCGGCATCCGCGGCATTTCTTTATGTTGCCGCTTGCCGCGTGCGCGCAGGCTAGTTAATGCCGTATCACCATCCACGAGAGCTTATTTTGCTCTGAACATTTATTATTCACTGTTCCTTTGTGATTTGCCGAAAGCGCGCGGCGGCGCGTGCGTCTCATGTAGGTATCTACCTACGTTATGTCTAGTGCACTACTATTGATTCTCGCTCTTTCGAGTTTATGAGCACTTTTTTAATGATTAGAAAAAAAAATTTTTTTTTTTAGTTTAACTTTGTGTTTCTATAGTACTACTGATGGGTAATAGTCCTGCCGCGGGAAAACAACCACTAAGATTGCACACTGTATATTGTTTTTTATGTTGTACGTCCAGGACTCGGTCAATGCGATTATTTATATTCGCATTGACCGAGGCATCGCGCAATTGCATATATATTGATATGCAATTGCGCGATGCTTCCACAAACATACAGCCAACCAGAAAAAAAAATAGCTATTTTCTATTCTGTCTTTTTCCGAACGTTTATTTTTTATTTTGATGCAAATACATTCAATATACAGACACGGCATGGTTACGATTTTATTATATGTATAGAAAATACAGTTTCAGGAAAATATGCTAAATGAACTAAATCGTTTCCTTTTTTGACAGCGGAATTCAGAACATGTGTTTGTCAATTCAGATAACCCTTCAATGACAGTACATCTGCATACAGATGACACGCACGCTGAAATTCGAAAGAATAATATATTAATAAAGATAGAAAACCAACACATGAGATTAAATCTCGCTACTACAATAAAAGAGCGATAAGACGATAAGACCGCCCATTGTACACTTGTTTTTATAATTTTTTTCCTGTTTTTATTACAAGGTGTACAATAAAGTATATAATAATAAAAGAGAAAGTTTGGATGGACCGCTTGTAGGATGGATGTTGTTTATTACTCAATCAAGCTGGAACGGTAAAATTTGGCAAAGAGATAGATTACTTATAACCTTGAATAGCCCGTAGGCTAGTTCTTGTTTCGGCATAATTTCTCACGGAGAGAGAGAGAAGAGAGATTTGTTTATTTGTTTGCATTGAATAGGCTCAGAAACTACTGAACCGATTTCAAAAAATCTTTCAATGTTGGGAAGGGAACGGGAATTACGCGGGTGAAATCGCGGGGTGCTGCTATTATTTGATATGTCTGTAACTCACTTGTGATAAGTGTGCGTGTAGGGCGGCAGGGGCGGCGGCTCGGGGCGCGGCAGCTCGCGGTCGCTCAGCGGCGCCGGCGCCGGCGTGCCGCGGCCCGCCGCCGCGCGCGCGCTGTACACGCAGCGCACCACCTGCCACACGTGCGACACCTGCGGGCCCACTCACTGACTAGTGCCACATCTACTCTGCCATATACTAAGATAAGTGTGCGTGTAGGGCGGCAGGGGCGGCGGCTCGGGGCGCGGCAGCTCGCGGTCGCTCAGCGGCGCCGGCGCCGGCGTGCCGCGGCCCGCCGCCGCGCGCGCGCTGTACACGCAGCGCACCACCTGCCACACGTGCGACACCTGCGGGCCCACTCACTGACTAGTGCCACATCTACTCTGCCATATACTAAGATAAGTGTGCGTGTAGGGCGGCAGGGGCGGCGGCTCGGGGCGCGGCAGCTCGCGGTCGCTCAGCGGCGCCGGCGCCGGCGTGGCGCGGCCCGCCGCCGCGCGCGCGCTGTACACGCAGCGCACCACCTGCCACACGTGCGACACCTGCGGGCCCACTCACTGACTAGTGCCACATCTACTCTGCCATATACTAAGATAAGTGTGCGTGTAGGGCGGCAGGGGCGGCGGCTCGGGGCGCGGCAGCTCGCGGTCGCTCAGCGGCGCCGGCGCCGGCGTGCCGCGGCCCGCCGCCGCGCGCGCGCTGTACACGCAGCGCACCACCTGCCACACGTGCGACACCTGCGGGCCCACTCACTGACTAGTGCCACATCTACTCTGCCATATACTAAGATAAGTGTGCGTGTAGGGCGGCAGGGGCGGCGGCTCGGGGCGCGGCAGCTCGCGGTCGCTCAGCGGCGCCGGCGCCGGCGTGGCGCGGCCCGCCGCCGCGCGCGCGCTGTACACGCAGCGCACCACCTGCCACACGTGCGACACCTGCGGGCCCACTCACTGACTAGTGCCACATCTACTCTGCCATATACTAAGATAAGTGTGCGTGTAGGGCGGCAGGGGCGGCGGCTCGGGGCGCGGCAGCTCGCGGTCGCTCAGCGGCGCCGGCGCCGGCGTGCCGCGGCCCGCCGCCGCGCGCGCGCTGTACACGCAGCGCACCACCTGCCACACGTGCGACACCTGCGGGCCCACTCACTGACTAGTGCCACATCTACTCTGCCATATACTAAGATAAGTGTGCGTGTAGGGCGGCAGGGGCGGCGGCTCGGGGCGCGGCAGCTCGCGGTCGCTCAGCGGCGCCGGCGCCGGCGTGCCGCGGCCCGCCGCCGCGCGCGCGCTGTACACGCAGCGCACCACCTGCCACACGTGCGACACCTGCGGGCCCACTCACTGACTAGTGCCACATCTACTCTGCCATATACTAAGATAAGTGTGCGTGTAGGGCGGCAGGGGCGGCGGCTCGGGGCGCGGCAGCTCGCGGTCGCTCAGCGGCGCCGGCGCCGGCGTGCCGCGGCCCGCCGCCGCGCGCGCGCTGTACACGCAGCGCACCACCTGCCACACGTGCGACACCTGCGGGCCCACTCACTGACTAGTGCCACATCTACTCTGCCATATACTAAGATAAGTGTCCGCGTTGTGCTGTGCGAGGTCGTGCGGACTGGCGCCCCGCATGCGGTAGGCGCGCGCGCACTGCACGAGCGCGACCGTGCGCGCGCTGGCCGGCGCCGCGTGCCGGGACAGCGTGGAGGACGTATGTAACTCACCATGTGTCTACTATGTGCTCTAGCGACCTCCGCGTTGTGCTGTGCGAGGTCGTGCGGACTGGCGCCCCGCATGCGGTAGGCGCGCGCGCACTGCACGAGCGCGACCGTGCGCGCGCTGGCCGGCGCCGCGTGCCGGGACAGCGTGGAGGACGTATGTAACTCACCATGTGTCTACTATGTGCTCTAGCGACCTCCGCGTTGTGCTGTGCGAGGTCGTGCGGACTGGCGCCCCGCATGCGGTAGGCGCGCGCGCACTGCACGAGCGCGACCGTGCGCGCGCTGGCCGGCGCCGCGTGCCGGGACAGCGTGGAGGACGCTCCTCCAGGGAAAGCGCGCTCTAATGCTGCCTGAGCGCTTGGGGATAGTGAACCAGCAGTTGGTTGCTTGCGACTGCGGAAAGGATGGAGGCCCCCAAAGGAAATTTTAAATTTTGAGGAAATCTTTTTACCGATTCACGATCAATGGTATGGTTTCACCATACCATTGATCGTGAATCGGTAAGATTACGTACGACTGACGCAGGTGTCATCTTATTATTAAAGCAGATATCGGCTCGTAAGAGTAACCGTCTTTTACGATTTCCCTCACACCGTTCTGGGTTTATTCACTCCTCTTTCTTTGTCCAGGCAATCTTCCTTTGGAATGCGCTCCCTCTGAACATCAGGACGGCAACTAGTCGGTGGTCCTTTAAGGTGAAGGCACGTGAGCACATTCGCAAGAAGTTGGTAGAATCATCACAGCGTTAATTCGTTGGATTCGTTTTTCTCAATGCCGTTGTTAATTTTATTTGTATGTATGTATATATGATTGTAGTTTTCCCTCTCTGTTTGTCTTTATTTTATGTTGCACCTGCCATGTTGTCTCTGCACTACCCTAAGATCGACTGGTAGCAAATGCCTATGGAATTAAGTCCGCCTTTGTACAGTTTTTTTTACTAGTGCATAAAGTTTTAATAAATAAATAATGCTATGAAAATAACTAAAATAGACTAAACGCGTCATCTGTTAACTCTCTTATCTTTCTAATAGCGTAAGCGGCTGAGCTAAGCCGCCCCGCAAGAGATGTTATGTGAGGACCCCATTGCAATTTCTCGTCTAAAGTGATTCCTAGGAAAACCGTCTGATCAATATATTCCAGTTTTTGTCCATTCAATACGATGTCACATTCGTTGCTTCTAACATTAGGTAAAGTAAATTTAATACATTTAGTCTTTCATTCATTTAGTACCAAGTTGTTTTCCGTAAACCAATGTTGGACCTCATAAATAAAGTTATTCACGTCATCAAGATTTTGTGATCATCGGTCTATTTAAATATTAATGAAGTGTCATCCGCAAATAACACCATCTTTGGTTGATTTTGAAGCAAATGGGCCTAATCGTTTATGTAGAGTAAGAAGAGGAATGGACCCAATATTGAACCTTGCGGAACGCCCATTATTATTTTAGAGCCTAGTGAGTTTACACCGTTTACCTGGAATTTAACCTGTCTGTCTTTCAAGTATGATGTAAGCAAATCAAGGGAAGTATTCCTAATCCCATAATGCTCGAGTTTTAACAAAAGCGTCCCATGGTTGACACAATCGAACGCCTTCGAGAGATCGCAAAAACTTCCAATAGCATCTTGTGAATCTTCCCAAGCATTAAAGATGTTCTTTATTAGTGTGACACCGGCGTCAGTTGTACTGTTGTTCATGGATGGATAGTGATGCGACTCACCCCAGGCCGGGCACGTGGCGGTCGGGATGCGCGGGCAGCGCGGGCAGCGCAGGCAGCGGGCGCTCGGGCGCCGCGTGCGCCACGTCGCCGCGTGCCGACACGCACACGCCGTGCGGGTTGGCCCACAGCACCGGGTGCGCCGCCTCGCTGAAGCGGTGCCGGTACAGGCTGCAGTCCTGCAGACATACACCTTGCCTATGTAACAGGGGCCTGACATGTACAGCGCCCAGTTACAGACTACCATCGGTATTTAAGCAGCCTTATTTATAAAAAAAGTACGAACCAATTAAGACACTAAACTAAGCAGATTTTTAATTCAAATTCTTTATTAAAATTGAATTAAGAACCCATTAGTTGACGAGTAGAGCATGTCTTCGCTCTTAGACATCGCTGCCAAGCAACGTTTGTGATCGGTGTAATATCATCAAACACTTGGTATGACGCACGCGCCTGTACCTAAAGTGATGGACTTACCTAACATCGATTAGTGCATATCGGTTACATCGCCAACCGGTGCATTCATTAACATTCCAAACATTATTAACATCTATGATTTCAGTCATCGTTAAACTAATCATAAGTTTAGAATATTTTATACTAATAGAAAGTGGTAGAAAAGAAGGTATGAGGCTCAGGCATCTATCAGTCGTTTGTTCAAATCAGAGCAGTTTTACTTGCTGGGCAGGAATATCTGTGAAGAAGCTCCACACCGGTGCTCTGTATGATGATATATAGAGGATACCCGATCCGTCCAGATTACTTGTGTACGGCCAGCTTGGGTCCACAATGTAACCGCTACATACCCTGCTGGTGGACAGGAAGGTGTGCGGCTCCGCCAGCCAGGCGATGGCGGTGGTGACGTCACGGTGCTCCGCGAACGTGGCCAGCGGCACGTGCGGGCGGCGCACGTCCCACACGTGCACCGCGCAGTCGAGGACCAGCGCGCAGGACGCTACCTGGTACCTGCTCATAACAAACGCAGTGGTACTTTTTTGACAAAAGATTGAATGAATTTAAAAGTATTTATTGCATCAAAACTGATATGCACGATTAATACGTAACGGGTAACAAAAGAAGGAAGAATAAACTAGGAATGAGGCAAACGCACGTCGTGCCTGTGGCAACCAGCAGGATCCAACTCAGCGTGATGTGACGTCGTCGTTTATAATATGACGTACGGTCGCCTAAAACAATATCGACGTGATGTGCCTCAGGCTACACAAATACATATAACTTCAAACTAAAATAAAAGATGCGTGGTCTAAACTGCGTTTAAAAGATTCAACTCAAAACAAGGAATCTATCGTGTAAATGCTTTGAGTTAAAAAAAAAGCGCAAATATATCCGGGCGCCAGTGTTGCCACATTCCTAATGAAACGATAGGATAATAGTGTGAAATTTGAGTAAAAATTAATTACGAATATTAGTTATAACCCGGGGCCATTACGTATGGAATATTTGTTATTTAATTTAGTATTAGAAACTAACTCTCTAGTTAAAAGATAAATCTAGTTGACGCAAGCAGGCTTATGAGCGTATACGCCGTAAGGCATTTCATACAAACTTTCAAGTCCTTATTTTCCGAACTGACTTAACCGATTTTAATGAAACTTTATACACATCATCTAACAGAAAAGTTGGTTGAAAACATTTTCGTATTTATCGAAAATGTTTTCAACCAACTTTTCTGTTAGATGAGTGTTACAATTAAATTACATTTTAAATTTTCCATACAAACATAAATTTCCAGTATCTTTTTTTAAATAAGATATTTCGAAAATATTTTTAACTATATTTTTAGACCTATGTATGCTTATATGTGTGAAGTTTCATTAATATCGGTTCAGTCATTTCGCAAAATAGTGACTTGAAAATTTGTATGAAATGCCATACACGCTCGTACACGTTCACGCTCTTATTAGGTTCACAGAACGTGGGATCTTGTCACTTGCACTTACTTCTTTTGCGGCCTCCATTTGACGTGTCCGACGGACGCTATGGTGTAAATAGTATGCTCCAAATTAGGTTTGCCGTATATATCCCAGACCTGGAATTTTATTATTGTTGCTACAAATTACTTTTTATTTAGGGAAAATAAACAGCCACAATTTACAATTATCACTTAAGTATAGGGTAGAAGAGGAACAAATTCCTTCTGGGAGACCTATCGTAAACTTTGCATTATTTAAATATAGCTACATTGTTCGGTAACAATATTGCAGCCTACTGCATTATCCGTATATTAGGAATCAAGTACTTGGTAGTGAGTGCCATGAAATGATTAAAATAATAATCAAATTAATAATCATTTCATGGTTTGTAATTTAACTAGCTAAAAAATATCGATTTTCTTTTGCCATGTGTACTTCCCAAAATTTGATTCTTTTCAGTGAAACTATCGGGACATCGGGTGGTGTAATAATAGTTTTTTTTTTCTTCTAAATCAACCGTTTCGATTCCTGTCTAGGAATATCGATCTTTCAAAAATCCAATGATGCCGTTTTAGTGTTCTACATTATTCCTTATAGTTTGGGATACGGCAATCCACGCAGGCATGAAAAAATCACCCTGTATAGATTAAAGATTAATAATTAGGTACACTAAAACCTCAATCTTCATCAAAAATGTTTGTGTCCTCTACAGAACCGTTATCTTGTGTCCTCTCAGACGCAATACTCCAGTAGTATTCTCTTCATTTACACGCGCCACGCTGATAACCGCTAGACACATTATATGACTAATTAATTATAAAGTCTCGTAGGATCGCTACAAACAATCAATCTGCTAGATGTTGCTGAAGTAAGGAATTATGGGGAAAATTGCTTTCAAACAATCTTTCTTTAGATTTGCCTATTTTTGGACTATAACACGAGTTTTACTATTATTGCATAGGATTGCAGATTTATTCATTGCTGATAAATGAATTTGTTTACCTACGGTGAGTATTAAGATAAGCAGGAGTTTTGTATGATTCTTGTTGCAAATTTTACGTAAATAACTTTTACTATATATTTAAAATTTTCAACCGACTTCCAAAAAAAGGAGGTTCTGAATTCCACTGTATTTTTTTTTGTCATAACTTTATACTGGGTGTACCGATTTTGATGATTCTTTCTATATTCGATTTTTATGTCTTGTTTAGAAGTCGGTTGTATTTTTTTGTAAAAAGTTTTTTTTATAAGTATGTGGGATTGGGTTGGTCACATTATCCGCATGTAGTGCGACCGTTGAAGAAAAGTCGCCGCACAATGGGTTCAGAAAGAGGTAGGGGGACGTTCTGGATGCGACCTTTGAGTCGAGAGAGAGAGTTTTCGTCCCACGTTACCTCGTGTACGTATACACGAGGTAACGTGGGACGAAAACTCTTTGAAGGACCTGAGTGAGGGAGGTCTTTGCCCAGTAGTGGGATAGTTCAGGCTAAATAAAAATAATAATTATGCACCTTCGAAGTTTTAAAATACGAGCTTCAGCTCCAGTTACGTTAGCTATTGAACGCTAGATCATAAACGCATCGGCGTACCCGGTCTCCTCGCCGAGCCACAAATTCACCCTATTTTTTGTCACTTATGTGTGACGTTGTCGTACAAGGTAAGCTTTCGTTTGTTGCATTTTATATGTCAGTGGCGTGCAGGGTAGGTAAGCTTTCGTTTGACACATGCGTATCTATACTAATATTATAAAGCTGAAGAGTTTGTTTGTTTGTTTGATCGCGCTAATCTCAGGAACTACTGGTTCGAATTGAAAAATTATTTTTGGGTTGAATAGACCATTTATCGAAGAAAGCTTTAGGATATAACATCACGCTTAAGCCAATAGGAGCGGAGCAGCGATAAAGAATGTTTTAAAATCGGGGATTCCACGGGGACGGAGTCGCAGGCAGCAGCTAGTTACATATATGTCAGTGGCGTACAGGATAAGCTTTCGTTTGTCACATTTTATATGTCAGTGGCGTGCAGGGTAGGTAAGCTTTCGTTTGACACATATATGTCAGTGGCGTATAGGGTAAGCTTTCGTTTGTCACATTGTATATGTCAGTGGCGTACAGGGTAAGCTTTCGTTTGACACATATATGTCACAATGGCGTTCAAAAGGCTAATAATGTACCATTGCTATATATGACTGGTCTAGAAGATAACATAACAATTAGCATGTTATATGATTTAATATTCCAATAATAACGCCGTGTGACCAGTAGGCGCGAACTATCAGCGACCCAGTTGTTTATCTAATAGACGCTGATAACTCGGGCGCGTAACTATCGTTCAATGTATATAACATTCCACAACAACCTGCTAGATATTTAAAAATTCTTGCAGGATAGATCAAATTCAGTGCAAAATACAAAACTCCAGTATTTTATGAAAAATTAATCAATAAGTAAAATCTCGCAGTATTCAAGGGGACCCTGCGCAAGCACCGTAAATTGGTCACCGTAAATAAAAAAGTTTTTTTACAAAAAAAATATGTCCGACTTACTGACGACGAATCAAAGTCAAAGTCAAAACGTTTATTGCGAACTAAGTGTACAATGTTGATGTTATGTTGTGTTAGTACTTATGACTTAGCGGCCTTTTTCAAAACCATCATCATCATCATCTGCCTAGCCTTTTCCCAACTATATTGGGGTCGGCTTCCAGTAATACCGTATTCAGCTGAATACCAGTATAAATTAACGTGGAGCGCCTACCAGACCTCCACAACCCAATAACTGGGGAACACGGTACTTCTTGGCAAGACTGGTGTCAGATTTTCTGGCTTCTGACAACCCGTAACGACTGCCAAAGATCTACAAATGACAGCCGGGACCCATCCATATCACCATCATGGTCACCCATCCATAGACCAACCTTGGCAAGCGTTGCTTAACCTTGAAGATCAATCTGTGCGGCTGTTATTCTTTAGCCACGAGCTCATATCACGAATCAAAATCATCTATACAATAATAAAAATACTAATTGATAACCTCCTCCTTTTTTCAAGTCGGTTAAAAAGGGGGAGGTTTTCAATTCGAACGTTTATTTTTTTATGTACAGTCGGTGATAGCAATTAACTGACCCCCCTAAAAATTACTCGATTTTACACCCTATGCTCATAACATTAAAAGTTATTCAATATGTATGAGTTAATCAGACTAACACTACTCGATGAACAGAAACAATAAATAATTTTGATATGCAAACTTGAGCTTTAAGAGGTTGGTGTTAGGTCATTTATTTATAACTTTTCACCTTTTTTAATAAGTGGGTAGTTAGACGTCAATAAGCGTATTCAAAAAAAACTGCTATAGATATGACATTAGGAATATGGGGTAGAAGAATAAATTGAACAAGATATTCTATGCACAAATAGCAGTGAATACGCGCGAACATTTTTACCTTGCCTTACTAAATTGCGAAAATCCACGCTTTTTTTCCTTTTTATTAATTGTTATCAGTTTTGATAGTTTAATCATCATGTCTCAGTTGAGTGATTATTTAAAATGCAAAATAATCTATTTGCATGAGGAGAATGTTGTTATTAAAGCGATTGCTAGCAGGAAACTTAATATAGCGGTAAGTGTATTCTTTTTTATGCTTAATTTATAATAATTATAGTTATTCCTTAATTCGTTAGTTTGCTTAAAAGCCGGTGAATGTAGAATAATAGACAATTAACTGTGTTTCATTATGAGTCTAATTTGAGATCATTTATAGGTCTAATTTGATTTATATAATCTAATTTGATAAACGTATTTTTTCAAACTTAATCGATAAATTATGTTAACCTATTCGTTACTAAAATTATGCTTATTGTGTTGTTTCAGAGAAATACAGTCAGATTGTGGCAAAGAGGTTTTGAAGAGACAGGGAATATTCAAAAAGATCGTCCTGGACCAAAACCTCCTGTGTCAGAACGTCATCAAGCAATTGTTAGAAGGCATACTGAACACCCATTTTTGCCTACTCATTCAACTGCAAGTGGAAGTGATTGTTGTTGGAATATGGTGCGCGGTATGCGGGACCGCTTGCAACAAGTAATAGAAAAAATGGTGCTCCACTTCGCTATTAAAAGCATGAATGACTTGAGTAACCAGTGTTCTGAATGAATGTCTTGTGTCAGTGTGTGTGTTAAATTAACTATTGTTATCATTTCTAACGAAGTATTTCGAATACCTAGTTTTTTGTCAAAACCTTATTTTATAATTAAAATAACTATTCACAAAACAAATTGATATATAGTAGGTAGAACTTTAACGTATAATGCCGTTTTATTTAGTTAAATTATATTTAATGTGGTGATGTTATTGTTATGAAATAGAAATACATTCCTATATTTCTAAATATTATAACATGCTGATTCACTACATTAAACTCAGTGCAGTTAACAACGTTATTAGTAAGCAGATAAATATTATCATCTTCGTGTCGTCATCAATACCTATCATTTATGTTATTCTTATAATTTTTTTTTTTTATAAAATAAAATCGTTTTTAACATAATTTTGGTTTTTTATTTCTGTTTGTTTTCTTTTTTGTTGTTGCTAAAGTTATAATTTATTATTTATAACTTAAAATAAATATACAAAACAGAAAAAAACGCGTCAATTACGTTGGTTACGAACTTACAACCACGATTTGTCAGCTCACTACAGTCACCACTAGACCACTCGAAACACATTTAACGCTTTCGAAATTACGTATTATATTACAAAATAAAATAATATTCAAGGTCATACCTACCTTAACACTGCGTATTAAAGATCAAATTCGAATAACTATTTTATTGATCGTAGACGTTGAACCAGAGTGGTTCTATTCTAGTTCGACAAGCTTACTGCTAATAAGCAAAAGGTTCAAATTCGTTTAATTTTTAGGGGGGTCAGTTAATTGCTATCACCGACTGTACATATGTTCGAACATAACTCCGTCATATATAGAAGGTTCAAAATTATTTTTTTGTTCAAAAGAGATTTTGAATTATTTTGAATAGGTCCCACTTTTTCGTAAATTATATCTAACTAGCAGCGTCCCGCGGCTTCACCCACGTTGTTCCCGTTCCCGTGACAATAGGGAGATAAAATAGCCTATGACAATCCACAATAACGTAGCTTTCTATGGGTGAAATAATTTTGAAAATCGGTTCAGTAGATCCAGAGATTATCTCTTCCAAAGTCACAAACTCACAAACGTTACCTCTTTATAATATTAGTAGATAAAGAACTACGTACTACCTACTAACTTCCCGATAGGCAATTAAATTAATATAGACTGGTTGGAATGTGTCAAATGTTGGGATACAGGGACAGAAAAAAGTATTTTTTTGTTTGTTACAAAGCAGGGGGGGGGGGTCTGAGGGTCTAAAAATATACAAATAAAAATAAGTTTTTGCCTGTAGTTCAATTTGTATCACGGTAAGTGCATGGTTTGTGTGGGTGACTGAAGCGAAATCGCAGGAAAAAGCTAGTCAATTATTATATACCACATTTTTTTTGCGGCGTTAGGGGATGCGTTCATCTTCTACTGCGTTATAGAAACGCTCAATGCAATATACAGTATGTTGCAGGAGTAATGGAATTCTTCATTGTATTTAATTGACTATGCACTTATGAAACATCCTGTATACAGTTAAATAAAGAATAGAATAGAATACTCTTTATTATGTACACCATATAAGTTACAGAAAATATAGATAAAGAAAACATTGCATAGGGTGACACAATGGGCGGCCTTAAATTATCGCTAAAAGCGATCTTTTCAAGACAACCTTTGGATGGATTTTAAAGAGAAAAGGAAATACAGTACTGTAGGTAGTCTTAGGTGTGCTAATTATATATACAATAAATACATATTATAATAATAATCTATACTTAATATTATAAAGCTGAAGAGTTTGTTTGTTTGTTTGTTTGAACGCGCTAATCTTAGGAACTACTGGTTAGAATTGAAAAATTCTTTTTGGGTTGAATAGACCATTTATCGAGGAAGGCTTTAGGCTATATATCATCACGCTTAAGCCAATAGGAGCGGAGCAGCGATAAAGAATGATTTAAAATCGGGGATTCCACGGGGACGAAGTCGCGGGCAGCAGCATAAATACATATGAAGAAGCGTTTGTCTAGGGTTTACCTTAATAGTCTTATCTCTAGAGGCGGTGGCCAGCCAGGGCATGTCGGGGTGCCAGTCGCAGGCGAACACGGGCCCCGAGTGCGCCGTGAACTGCAGCAGGCAGCGCTCGTGGCGCCGCACGTCCCACAGCTGCACGCTGCCGTTCTCCGACACGGCGGCGAACGTGTGCGCCGCGTGCGGGCTGAACTGCACGTCGCGGATCGACTCCGTGTTGCTGGCGGACACCACAACACTCACTTCACTGGCCGTACCATGAACTGGCCATGCTACCATGATTCAGTGTGTGCAACTCCGTCTCTCTCTGGCACAGGAATCATGATGGATTTAAGACGTCATGGTAGGGCTGCTGCTGTGGCCGTACTACAAAGTGCCAATGCTATCATGATTCAGTGTGAGGGAAAGGGATAGTGCTATTCGTCTTGTGTAACTCCGTCTCTCTCTGACACAGGAATCATGATGGATTTAAGACGTCATGGTAGGGCTGCTGCTGTGGCCGTACTACGAAGTGCCAATGCTATCATGATTCAGTGTGAGGGAAAGGGATAGTGCTATTCGTCTTGTGTAACTCCGTCTCTCTCTGGCACAGGAATCATGATGGGTTTAAGACGTCATGGTAGGGCTGCTGATCTTCCTTTAACTGCGCTCTATTTGCGTGCCCTTGTGAGCACCGATATTTACTCTCTTTTCCAATGATATTCTGAGGATCCAAATGGACCCAACCATTTCAACTGGTTCAGAAAATGTAAAGGGTAAAATATGATGGTTTCCAAATGGGGAGAAACAGTATACTACTTACATCATATATGTACGTATAAGATGTTGTCACAGTATTCAAATCAATGTTTGTGACTATACAATATATGTATAAAACAAGTTACTTGCATTTTGTGTTTGATTAGTGAAAGTCTCACCTTATGAACGTCCTGGCCACTTCCTTCATGCGCAGATCGAAGCACTTCATCATGCCATCCTGAGAGCCGGAGATGAGCAGTGCTGGTTCTGTCAGGTGGAAGCTAACCTGCATTCAAATAAACCACATATTTGATAGTAAAAGAAAAATAAGGCTAGAACAGCAGCGCTAGCTTGCCCAATATTAATATCAGTAGGGATAGGCTTGTGAGATTTTTTTTACTAAAAAAAAATATGTGAATCTTGTCTGGACGCCATCTATTCCACCAGCAGCAAACTAATTAAATGAAATCTCGTAACTGGAGCTCCCGACCCACCGTGAACTGAACTCTGAGACTTCCTGCTGTCACTATACCGCACGCCAGATAAATGTGCAATAACGGTCATTGACCCACCTACATTTATTGACAACCTTAAATCTTAAAACAGAAATAATGAATTAATGCTATATTCCATCGTGATCCTTTATACAGTGTGAAATTTTAATGGTTGTTTTCCCGAAGCGAAATGAGTTTGTATCGGTAATACAATCGATTTATAGATATAAAAAATATTAGACTCCAAAAATGGCAGATTAACAATTGTGATAAACAAAACACGAAAGCTACTTGAACCAAAAGTAGTGCATCGCGCGAACATTTATTATTCACTCTTCTTTGTAATTTGCCGACAGCGCGCGGCGGCGCGTGTCTCTCATATAGGTATCTACCTACTTAATGTCTAGTGCACTACTATTGATTCTCGCTCTTTCGAGTTTATGAAAACTTTTTTAATGATTTGAAAAAAATACATTCTTTTTTTTTAGTTTAACTTTGTGTTTCGATTTTTCGATAGTACTACTGATGGGTAATCGCAGTGCCGCGGGAAAACAACCATTAAAATTTCACACTGTATTTACTAGTAATGGAAAACGATTCATTTTTTTTTGTCCATGTACCTACGAAGAGATATCAAGGAAAGGGCAATGACCTTTATTGCACATTTATCTGGCGTTCGGTATAGAACCAACCTTTCACTGGCCAGGCAAGCATCTCAAGATGTACATATGGACGACTCGTCCACTATTGACCTCTGGTCCCCGGAGAGTCTAATGTAGCTGCATCAATGCCGCTACAAGAAAAAGTAACGAAGCGAAATTTGGACGGCAACAAAAACAAACGCAATGCCATCTATCCCACCAGCAGCGAACGAACTGAACGAAATCCTGCACTGCAGTATCAGAGTCTTCCGTGCGATATGAACATCATGTACAACAGTCTGAATATAAACTATTGAGGAATTGCCAGTTAGTGGATTCTCCTTTTATTTAATTTATTGATTTAATTTTAATTAAGGTTTGTGGGACTTTACAGCCTGTTCCGCATACCTCTGTAAGTGCATTACTCTCAATATGGAGATATTGTTGGTCCAGATGAACAGGTTATTAACTCAAAAAAAAAAAAAATTTAAGGAGTGATTCGAAGTTTTAAAATCTGTTGCAAATGTTTTTAAATCCGAAGATACTACCCCACACCCCCGCAAATTTGACGTCATAACGTTATGCAACCATGTCTATTAGAAAGATCGCATGATTTTTAGTAGGAATGTATTTTTAGGTAAAACAACTTATATTTTGAGTTAATACCCTGTTCATCCAAATGAACGATATAATAATGTCTAATAAGTAAAATGATAGAAGTCTGCAAGCATCTGATAGTCTGATGCTTGTTCAAGGTCAGAAACATTTTTTAATCCAGCAATATTATGATTTTTACATTGCCTTGAGGGCTGTCCAAAGCTAGTACAGACTAGTACCAGCACTTAGTGTTAATAATAATAATAAGTTAAAACATGCTATCAAATATTGCTCATTAAACTGTAACCTATTTAGGGTCATCACAGGGCATTGTTCCAAATACAAATTTTATCATCAACCATTTTAATTGCAAAAACATTGTGTATGCTTATCAATGTTAGCTTCATTTACCTTGTTAACAGTTCTCTTGTGGTCAGAGAACACATGCTCCTGCTTGGAGCGGCCGGAGCGGCCCAGGTTCCACACCACCACTGCGCCATTGGTTGCTGCTGTGGCAAGGGTGTTTTCTGCAAAAAAAAAAATGAGTTGATGGATTGTACCAATGGGAAATAATTTTTAGGAAGAGTGATAAATTGGAACTGACTTTTTTAACATATGTATGTGTTATGACTAAATCTTGTACATAAACTAAATACCCTATTTTTTCTGGGCCAAACTAATTTTACTGTTGTTTATAACAAAATTTAAGAATTTTACTTTAGACCTACTATTAAAGCAAAAACTGCAGAGATCAAAAGTTCATTTAAGTTCTTATCAGAACTTTAGATAACAGTTATTATTGACAGCAGTCCTTACAGTGACTTAAACAATATAAATTAGTAGTTAATGTGAAACTCATTATTGCTATATTATACTGCTAATGGACAAGGGATGGCATGTCATCAATCTATACAAATATTATAAAGAGGAAAATTTGTATTTTTGTATGTAATGAATAAACTCAAAAACTACTGGACCTATTTCAAACATTCTTTAACCATTAGAAAGCTAATTTCACCCTGAGTAACATATTTTATCACAATGTTCCCACGGGAAAGGGAACGGGAACTACGCGGATAAAACCGTGGGGCGCTGCTAGTCAATATATAAAACTCTTCCCTTACTGAGTGACACTACTGGTTGTAGGTAGACAGCTGAAATTTGGCATATAGGGTCCTCGGGGAGTGTAGGGGAGCATTAAGAGAGGATTTCCTGAAATTCCCACGGGAACGGGAAATAATAGACTAAAATAGTTTTAAATGCTACTAGCTCCTTCTGTGGACAAAAAGTTGTCTTTTTTATGAATAATAATATTATTAAAAACCTAAAAAAATCCCTAATGATAGCATCACTAGTTGTCAATTCGTTTGAATGTATAATAAATATATTTACTAAGCCTTCTAACCTTCTATTGTACTCCAGGCGACATCAATTGAAGAAAAATTCAAATTCAAGTTTTTCCCAACTCTCAAGTTACAAACTTCCGAAAATTCATTTTCGCCAATGGAAAACACTTTGAACACTGTAACAAAAATGATAATAACCTTAATAATTAACGCAAGTCATTTTATGCAAATTAAACCCATGTTTTATATTTTCTTATTTACCATTGCGTCCAGCTATAACTACTTGCGAGCAGTCTTTATTCAAAGCCAAAGCGTTTGCTGGCCCTTCCTGGGACACGCATATTGTATTCGACGGTATCATTATCAATAAATTTATTTTATCAAAACAATAAACACTACAAATTGTCACATGATCAATCTATCACACAACGCTTTTCAGCTACCATCACACGATGAAATCGTGTTTGTTATTGAGCGCGAAAGATAGATAACTAACTTAATGCATCATTTTTACGAACTAAAAATATTACAACATTACAAATAGCCTGTTTATTTTGTGTTTTTGACTGACTTGGTCTATTTTTTGAGGTTACTTGTCAACTTGTCATATTATGTGTCTATGTGACACTGGCAGAAGCGGAACGTCTCACGCATTCCTTTTTCCGGGCTGAGTAGTGAGTACAACAAAGACAATCTATTCTTCGTACAGTGCCTATATCATTATTTTGAACATTGTCATGCATCGCAACAGAATTGAAAAGATATTGGATTGATTTTAATTCTAGTAAATGTTTGACGTTATTGCACAATCAACCAACGTTTTGATAACAGCGATTTGAATCTGCGTAATCAGCGTAAATTAAAAAATCAAAATGTCAGAACGCAGACGTCAAGCGCAGGTTTTCTTTTTTCATGGATTTTTCGAAAAAACGCATTAACTGCGTATGGGTCGCGTAATTAATTGCTATGGTATTTCGAACACAAAACACAGTATGTGAAATATAGTGCGAGGTTCATTCATAAAATTGGGACGATGGAAAGTGGAGACAGGATTTTGGTGGCTGCGGGGCTGACGGCAGCTGTAGTGGTCGGAGCCTTCGTGCTGTGGGGTCCTGGCGGGGCTCCGAAGGTGCGCAAGAGGCGCGGGCAGATCGCCGGGCTGCAGAACCTGGGCAGAACCTGCTTCCTCAACACCCTACTGCAGGCACTCGCAGCCTGTCCCACTTTCATCGACTGGCTCAAAAAATATGCTAAAGCAGACAGTCACAACAGTATGATTACTACTTTGTATACAGTTATTGAAGGTAATTTTCTGTCAGAGTACTTTAAGTAACCAAGGAACTTCAATAATTTCTTCAAACCAGTTTAAAGAATGAGCTACCTGTTGATTTATAGTTTTAGGTATACAAGTAACAAAAATTATAATTTTATTATATAATTCCATGGTTCAGTCACCTCAAAAACCTCATGTTTCAAAAACATCTAGTGTATAAGACCACCTCAAAGCAATCTGCTAATAGAAACTACACTTTAGGAGCAAACACATGCTGTGAGTTGTGTGTATATATTTGGTTTTCATAATCCTGCACCTACCTATAAATTTTGTAAAAATATATGAATCTATCTGCCTAGCTTGTTCCCAAATATCTTAAATAATTCTGCCTGTGTAACCAGACAGCTATACCACTTTTTATGAAAACAACTAAGTTCTATGAATAACAGTTGGTACCAATGGCTTAAAATGCTTTCCAAGGCACTGAGTAATCTCAATAGATGTTCAGTGGCCACCCATCCGCCAACCTACCTCCCATTACTAAATCTTAAAGATTGGGAAGTGTGGATAACAGTTGCATCTATTCAGCCACAAGTCCTTCTGCACAAAAAATATATTTTGCCGAAATCTATACTAAAATATAAATGTGAATGTAAGTTTGTTTGATATGCTTTCATGCAAAAACTACTCAACCAATCATCTTCTTGGAGGTATTGGTTTGTACACATATTCTTGGAGGTATTAGAAGTAACATAGGATACTTTTTATCCCGGGATTATGTTCCCTTGGGATAATTTCCGACATTCACAGGGGTGAAGCTGCGGGCAGCAACTAGTATTCCATATCTTTGTGAGTTATGCAATACCTAATAGATGTTTACATGCCTATGAAACTGTAAACAGGTGAAGAATACCTGACACTATCAATCATAATATTGTCTGTGTGAACGTAAAGATTCTGAACAAAGGAAAATTTAGTTGAAGTTATGTAGCTGACATGGGGGGCTGACAGCTCATATTATGTTCAAATGTTGTGATGAAGCTATTGTTATGGCCTTTCTGTGTAGCTTTATATTCCAAGTTGAATTGCTGACATAATGTAATGACATAAATATTTTCTATTCTATATTCTATACACCTATGCTATCCAAAGGGACTTTTTTGGACTCACTAAATATTGTGTGACCAGCAGTGCCCCGCGGTTTCACCCGCGTTGTTATCGTTCCGGTGGCAATATGGGGATAAAATATGGCCTATGACACTCCACAATAATGTAGCTTTCTATTACACCGGCTTCATCTAGCTTAAAATGACCAGAAATATTTGACGTGTAAAAGTATTATGTTTAACCTACTTACAAAATAAATATCATTTATCATTGGCGAAATAATTTTGAAAAACGGTTCAGTAGACAAACATTACCTCTTTATAATATTAGTAGGTAAGTAATAGTATAGATTAGAAAGATGTTGCTGATAATGGTTGGGTAAGGAACCCATACAACTCAAAACTTTTCTTCTTTGTTAGATAATGGCTTACATAAACATTTATAATCATATCTTTAATTTTTCCACTGCTGAGATTTAGACCTCTCTCTGTCTGTGTGTATGTGTGTGTGAGGTAGTGGGATGTAACAAAGTTAGAGATGGGCAATGTGTTTCTGCCCGGCAGGAAAATATGGTAAAAATCCGGCATTTTGGGCATAAATTTATTATTGCCCGATATATGCCCAATCGTAAGGCATAAAAATATGGGGTTGTAAAACGTAATTTAATATAGTTCTTCAAGTAAAATAGTATCATTAATGAAATAAAAAATAATGAATGTCAATAATTGAACCCATTTTTATTTAAAAATAATAACATTTATATACTTTTCATGTGAAAATAGAGATACAAGAATTAACAACATAATTTTTATAATTCTTTTTGCAAAAAGAGCACTTCACGGAATTGTCTGGTAATTATATAGTATAGTTTGATTTTTTGATCGTCCCATAGCGCTAAAACAACAAATATTTTTCTTAAAATAAGCACACTTAATTATGTATATGTATGTACGTAAGTTTATTTGTTGCTTATTTAACAATATTTCTTTGGTATTTTTTTTACAAGAACATTTCTTAGGACTATTTATCTTATTGTAGGTGTATCAAAAATATGCAGAAGTTATTAAAAATGTATTACCTATATTTATTTGAAATTATTATTGGTTCGTCTATAAAAGAAACACTTACCCAAGCAGCGGTAAAATAGCACAGATTTTAAAACTAATATTTGCATAAATTGGGTAAACGGAAGTCTCGAATGGAATAAATTATGCGGACGGTATCTGCAACTGACACAGGATGACTATCAACAAAATGGCGGCGCGGCGAGTGCGTGTGCACATCCCTCACCCCGCATCCCTTACCCCGCAACCGTCACTTGGTACAAGTCTTTTTTACCGGCGCAGCGTACTTTGAAACATTTATATAATTCTTATGATATATTTTATATTTAAATATGTATTTTAATAATTAAAATAAAATGTAACTTAATTCATAAAATTATAATGTACCAAGTAATCTTAACAGTATACGCATCCCTCGCCCTACACTCTTCTCACGATGCAAGTATTTTCACGCCGCCGCCGGGTAATTTGTAACATTTATGTTCGTAAACATGGTTTTGCAAAACATAGATTTAAATAAAATGTACAAATTCATAAAAATACACCTTTAAAGAATTAACTCTAGGTAAACTCAACAAGTTAGATCAGTTTTCTAAGCGAACATCATTTTCTTTGAAACAAAAAATATATGCCCAGATAAATGCCCAGGGACAGAAATTTATGGGCACTTATTAGGAAGTTACCCAATTTGCCAAAAATGCCCGGGCATTTGCCCATCTCTAAACAAAGTACATTCTCTTTACTTCTCATTAATTAAAAAAAAACATTGGCCCACACTAGGAATAACTCCTGCACTGTAGGTGTATTTACAAACATAAACTCACATACACAAACAGCCCGACTTGGAACTACTATCTG
The DNA here is from genome assembly GCA_905332915.2 of Hecatera dysodea. Taxonomy (NCBI): domain Eukaryota; kingdom Metazoa; phylum Arthropoda; class Insecta; order Lepidoptera; family Noctuidae; genus Hecatera; species Hecatera dysodea. The sequence continues at coordinate 21,140,982 of HG995299.1, forward strand.
TAGGCCATAGAAATACTAATTCCGCGCTGGAATCGAACCCGCGACACGCAGCCCAGCAGCCAATCGCTCAACCACTGCGCCAACCGTGTCGTCACATTGTAAACATACTGTAAACAAGCCCATTGTTCTTATCCAAGTCCTCTTTCTATTACCCCTTTTTTTTTTGGATGGGAAATCATCAAATGACTCCTCCCGCCCTGGGTGGAGCGGTAGGGAGTGTCAGACTCTTACTGACTAAAACCCACCCGTGTTCCTCTTGAGCCCTTTGCGTTCCAGGGCCGCGGTAACTCTTTCGAACAAATTCCGCAACACTTTCTATTACCCCTACAGTTGTAAACGGTACACACGAGTCAGCGCGCGGCACGCCAGTCTGCCCGCTGGGTGTGCTGCAGTCTCTCCGCGCGGCCGGGTGGGTGGTGCCCGCAGATCAGCAAGATGCTCACGAACTGCTCCATGTTCTACTGTCTTGTATTGAAGAGGAAACCACTAGCATGTCTAAGAAGGTAGGTGTTTATATTTTATATTAATGTGGTCTATTTGTTAAGTTTCTTCATCAGGACTTGATGGGTGAGTGATATTTCTCTATTGTATGAGTTAATCCCTGTGGGATTAAAAATTGTAGCAGTCGGGACCCGGAAACGCAGTCAGGTTTTTTAATTAGCGTTCTTTTTTTAGTTTTATTATTGAATGAGTTGGTATAGCGAACGTGCGGAAAATAAAAGTGGCAGCACAGACGCGTCAATGTCAAGTATATTTTACTTATAAGTTTCAAATTTGCAGCGCTAGATGGCACAGTCTATGTATTTCGTGCACATTCCCCTAAACGGAGGGTGCAGAAAGTATAGGTGGCAGCAGAGGTCAATATTTACAACGTCAAAGTTTCAGATTTGCAACACTAGATGGCATAGTCTACGCCGTGCATGTTCCGTATAGTATATATACATTAAAATTATGCAGATTATTAACTTATCAGTTGATAGAATAATATTATCGTAAATTTTGAAGCTCTATTAAAGAATTTTGATCATGTGGCCGATTCAAAAGATTTTTAGTATCATGTTGTATTCTGACTCAAAATTTATACCCGATGTCACTTTCACAATTAATTCGAATCTAAAGACACCTTTAATGCTTTTTGATGTCTATTAAAATAACCTATTGTCATATTTTTACTACACCAATGTGTAGCAGCCGTTAAAAATGAATGTTTTAACTTGTAACCCAGCCGGGCTGCCTGTCCGACGCCCTGGGGCTGGGCGGCAGCCGCGCGTGGTCGGCGCTGGCGTCGCCCGCGTCGCCGCCCGCCGTGCCGCACCCCCTGCGCGCAGACTCCACCCCGCCCACGCCCTCGGGGCTGTCCCTGCGCCCCGCCTCCGCCGCCCCCACTGACGAACCTGATCTTGTGGAGCCAGGTAACACCCATACAACAACTTTACTATTGATCAGTAGAATGGAAGACCTCACTGAGAGACAAATATCCTAGTAGAATTGCAAAATCGATTATGAACGCCGCGTGTCAGACCCAATAGCATTATTATTTTCTACCTAGGAAATTGCCTATTGGTTGATTATTAGGATTTTTCAATATTGTAGGCGATTATTACGAGGTTATAATTTCATGCAATGGGGTAGTTGACTAAAAAAATCTAATTAGTCCGTCAGATAGATTCCCAAAAAATATTGGACACGTATTTTTTCTTTTTTCACGTAAACAAAAAATGAAGCCGATACAGAGCGTTGAAAACCCGTGTGACGTCACTACTCGCTACAATTTTTAACGAGCCGTAACGTCACAAGCCCCCACTCCTGATCTTTGATGCTTTGTATCTTCGTCAGTTTTTATAGATTTGATAAAGGAAAAAATATGTGTCCAATATTTTTCTATAATCTACCTGACGGACTAAACATAATCATATATTTTTTACTCAGGAAACATCCCTATTGAAAACCCTCTAACTACCAATAAAAAGGGACTTATAAAAAGTTAACCATTTTTGTCACGAATAACTAGGATTTGGTCAATATGACAGATATGAGAAGTTGGTTGTGGTCGTTGTGGAGCTTGTCCTATTTGTCGTGAACATACCGTTGTGTTCGTCAGAGCCGCAGGCGGAGGCTCCGCGGCTGACGAAGGGCGTGTCGCGCTCGCTGTGCCACCTAAGCTCGGTGGGGCGGCGCTGGCTGGCGCCGGCGCCCGCGCGCGCGCCGCCCGCGCCGCCCTTCCGCGGCACGCTGGCCTCCCGTCTGCAGTGCACCGTGTGCTCGCACAAGGTACGTGCCGCGTGCTACAGCCTGACAGATACTCAGAAGGGCGTGTCGCGCTCGCTGTGCCACCTGAGCTCGGTGGGGCGGCGCTGGCTGGCGCCGGCGCCCGCGCGCGCGCCGCCCGCGCCGCCCTTCCGCGGCACGCTGGCCTCCCGTCTGCAGTGCACCGTGTGCTCGCACAAGGTACGTGCCGCGTGCTACAGCCTGACAGATACTCAGAAGGGCGTGTCGCGCTCGCTGTGCCACCTGAGCTCGGTGGGGCGGCGCTGGCTGGCGCCGGCGCCCGCGCGCGCGCCGCCCGCGCCGCCCTTCCGCGGCACGCTGGCCTCCCGTCTGCAGTGCACCGTGTGCTCGCACAAGGTACGTGCCGCGTGCTACAGCCTGACAGATACTCAGAAGGGCGTGTCGCGCTCGCTGTGCCACCTGAGCTCGGTGGGGCGGCGCTGGCTGGCGCCGGCGCCCGCGCGCGCGCCGCCCGCGCCGCCCTTCCGCGGCACGCTGGCCTCCCGTCTGCAGTGCACCGTGTGCTCGCACAAGGTACGTGCCGCGTGCTACAGCCTGACAGATACTCAGAAGGGCGTGTCGCGCTCGCTGTGCCACCTGAGCTCGGTGGGGCGGCGCTGGCTGGCGCCGGCGCCCGCGCGCGCGCCGCCCGCGCCGCCCTTCCGCGGCACGCTGGCCTCCCGTCTGCAGTGCACCGTGTGCTCGCACAAGGTACGTGCCGCGTGCTACAGCCTGACAGATACTCAGAAGGGCGTGTCGCGCTCGCTGTGCCACCTGAGCTCGGTGGGGCGGCGCTGGCTGGCGCCGGCGCCCGCGCGCGCGCCGCCCGCGCCGCCCTTCCGCGGCACGCTGGCCTCCCGTCTGCAGTGCACCGTGTGCTCGCACAAGGTACGTGCCGCGTGCTACAGCCTGACAGATACTCAGAAGGGCGTGTCGCGCTCGCTGTGCCACCTGAGCTCGGTGGGGCGGCGCTGGCTGGCGCCGGCGCCCGCGCGCGCGCCGCCCGCGCCGCCCTTCCGCGGCACGCTGGCCTCCCGTCTGCAGTGCACCGTGTGCTCGCACAAGGTACGTGCCGCGTGCTACAGCCTGACAGATACTCAGAAGGGCGTGTCGCGCTCGCTGTGCCACCTGAGCTCGGTGGGGCGGCGCTGGCTGGCGCCGGCGCCCGCGCGCGCGCCGCCCGCGCCGCCCTTCCGCGGCACGCTGGCCTCCCGTCTGCAGTGCACCGTGTGCTCGCACAAGGTACGTGCCGCGTGCTACAGCCTGACAGATACTCAGAAGGGCGTGTCGCGCTCGCTGTGCCACCTGAGCTCGGTGGGGCGGCGCTGGCTGGCGCCGGCGCCCGCGCGCGCGCCGCCCGCGCCGCCCTTCCGCGGCACGCTGGCCTCCCGTCTGCAGTGCACCGTGTGCTCGCACAAGGTACGTGCCGCGTGCTACAGCCTGACAGATACTCAGAAGGGCGTGTCGCGCTCGCTGTGCCACCTGAGCTCGGTGGGGCGGCGCTGGCTGGCGCCGGCGCCCGCGCGCGCGCCGCCCGCGCCGCCCTTCCGCGGCACGCTGGCCTCCCGTCTGCAGTGCACCGTGTGCTCGCACAAGGTACGTGCCGCGTGCTACAGCCTGACAGATACTCAGAAGGGCGTGTCGCGCTCGCTGTGCCACCTGAGCTCGGTGGGGCGGCGCTGGCTGGCGCCGGCGCCCGCGCGCGCGCCGCCCGCGCCGCCCTTCCGCGGCACGCTGGCCTCCCGTCTGCAGTGCACCGTGTGCTCGCACAAGGTACGTGCCGCGTGCTACAGCCTGACAGATACTCAGAAGGGCGTGTCGCGCTCGCTGTGCCACCTGAGCTCGGTGGGGCGGCGCTGGCTGGCGCCGGCGCCCGCGCGCGCGCCGCCCGCGCCGCCCTTCCGCGGCACGCTGGCCTCCCGTCTGCAGTGCACCGTGTGCTCGCACAAGGTACGTGCCGCGTGCTACAGCCTGACAGATACTCAGAAGGGCGTGTCGCGCTCGCTGTGCCACCTGAGCTCGGTGGGGCGGCGCTGGCTGGCGCCGGCGCCCGCGCGCGCGCCGCCCGCGCCGCCCTTCCGCGGCACGCTGGCCTCCCGTCTGCAGTGCACCGTGTGCTCGCACAAGGTACGTGCCGCGTGCTACAGCCTGACAGATACTCAGAAGGGCGTGTCGCGCTCGCTGTGCCACCTGAGCTCGGTGGGGCGGCGCTGGCTGGCGCCGGCGCCCGCGCGCGCGCCGCCCGCGCCGCCCTTCCGCGGCACGCTGGCCTCCCGTCTGCAGTGCACCGTGTGCTCGCACAAGGTACGTGCCGCGTGCTACAGCCTGACAGATACTCAGAAGGGCGTGTCGCGCTCGCTGTGCCACCTGAGCTCGGTGGGGCGGCGCTGGCTGGCGCCGGCGCCCGCGCGCGCGCCGCCCGCGCCGCCCTTCCGCGGCACGCTGGCCTCCCGTCTGCAGTGCACCGTGTGCTCGCACAAGGTACGTGCCGCGTGCTACAGCCTGACAGATACTCAGAAGGGCGTGTCGCGCTCGCTGTGCCACCTGAGCTCGGTGGGGCGGCGCTGGCTGGCGCCGGCGCCCGCGCGCGCGCCGCCCGCGCCGCCCTTCCGCGGCACGCTGGCCTCCCGTCTGCAGTGCACCGTGTGCTCGCACAAGGTACGTGCCGCGTGCTACAGCCTGACATCACTCAGATATATTGTCTCACTACTTATAACTACCAGAAAAGCAACAATTATTACTCTATTTAATAAAGGTATACCTCCACCACAGTGATAGGCATATTCAATGTCTCACCGTCCTGTCCACTATCGTTGCTGTCGGTTGGTTTCGTCGGCAGAGAAAGTTTTTGCCGAACAAATTAACGTGACGGTCGCATATTAGTGCAATGTAGGGATGAGATGTACTTGTAAAATTTAATACCAGGGATTCCAAGTACGAGTATGTAAAAATACCAGGGACGAAAACCAGGTATAAAAATACTTAAAAGTATTTGGTGGTATTCGGTTTAGTTCGCATATTTCCTAGTGTTATATAATACTCCCCCCCTCTCCGTAAGTGTTCTTTGCTACAGAAAAGTGAAAACTAGTAAAAATAAATCGAAAATAAACCTGCATAGGAAATCGGTCCATATCACTATATTAACCAGTTGAATCAGAAAAAAATTGCTTCTTATTGATAAGGGAATTTCCTATGCATAGCTGCAGCATGCACGTGTATAAGTATTGTAAACTCGTACGTAGTACGCTAAAAACGCGGCCGCAGGCAGCGAGGGCCCTCCAAAATAATAGCATAGGAAATTGATTCGTATTGTCTTTTAAATAAGGAGCATAATCCGAGTATCAGCGAAAAAAAGTACTTGGAAGTTCAAAGTATTTTTTTTTTGCAAATATGATTGTGCTCCTTATTCATGACGCAACAAGAATCAATTTCCTATGTAAGTATTTTGCAGCTCTGCTTGCGCCCGATAGCATAGCAAATACTTTCACACTTGCGAGTTTTTCTTGCCCGTACCAGGGCGCCGTACTTCGAAGCAAAGCCCTGTGGCCGTACTACGAAGTGCCAAAGCTATCATAATTCGGTGTGAGGGAAAGGGATAGTGCTATTCGTCTTGTGTAACTCCGTCTCTCTCTGACACAGGAATCATGATGGATTTAAGACGTCATGGTAGGGCTGCTGGTTTACAAACCTGGTATGGTAAATATGTCTCATCTCTAGTGCAATGAAAATAAGAAAGAAAACTCGTTTATTCCAGAGCTTTAGATAACGCCTTAAAAGTTTTGTTGAAAATTCTGCAAACCGGGACAAAAATTAACATGTCTGAAATAATTCCTGTTCGCATTAGACTTCAATGAATCGTGCCTAGAACGTGCAAGTGTACAAATGCCAATGTTCCCACAGAGCCCGATCCGGTACGACAAGTTCGACAGCATCTCGCTGTCCATGACCAACGCCAGCGTCGGGCTCACCGGATCCTTCAGTCTCTCGGGTGAGCCAATCGTCTATACTTTCCTACACGATTAAATAATATTGTTCCAGAAGTGCGTGGCCATATTTAAGGATCCATAGGAGATTTTATGTAAGTGTATTTTACTTTTTATCGACTGTAACTTCGATATCTCTTCTAGTATATGTATATACAGGTTGTCCCAAAACTCAACGATAATCTGGGACCGGATGAAAGGCCAAGTTACACCAGTTCTAGGAAAAAAAAATCCGTTGAGTTTTGGGACACCCTGTATAGTACGAAACCTAAGAGCTGCCGTTTAACACTGAAACTCCTTCCTTTTCCTCCTAAATAAAACATTAAAACACGTTAAATCAGGAGGAAGGAAATCGACAAAAAGTACTAGGACATCAGGCACGGAAGAGGTGTTCCGAAAAGGCTTTAAAGCGCAAAGTTGAGGAACGTTAAATTGTGTCTAAATACGTCGAGGTTGTGTGTCGTGACTTGTGTGCGCGCGGTTTGTAATTATGGTGTTGTACCATTACCTAAACGTATTTATCAGTCATTCTTGCTTCAAATTTAAAATTAAAAATTAAATTAACCGGTGCCGCCATACGATTTCTATCTTGCAATAAGTGTATACGAACTTTTATATCTTCAAGGCTAGGGCAGTAGTTACTACGCCTAGGCCATTTATAATTTAGTTTTGTTGAAATCGGTAAGCCCTAAACATACTTATAAGTTGACCTGCTTTTAACGCTTTGAAGCTCTTTTAAACGTACTCGTTTAAATTTTAGTGTAAGTATAATTGGGGCTCACGCAAAAAAGTAATAACATAGTTTCGAGGCGATAAGTAGACCTGCTTGTTATAAACACCTGAAAAAAATCAGGTTAATCTATGACTGCTATGTTTTGCAAGTAGGTACCTCGATATTTTGATACTAAAAACCTCATTAATTTTACCGCAAAGTTAAAATCTTTTATTACAGTCCTGATTGAACAGGGTTAAAATCGTTGCATAGCACAAACGTAACCAAACCTTTTGTCCAACATTTTCTTATATTTAACTTTCCTTTGATCATGATTTATGAAAAAAAACCTTAAAAGTTAAATTACTTGTAAGCGAAATTTAATGGTCACATTGTGTCTTTCAACGCGAGGTTGAGAGTATGTTGCCCTGTCCTTAAGCTATATCTATGATGCTTAGAAAAGGATGAGTTATTCCATATAGTTGGTACTAGGATAGATAGCTGAGAAACTCTAGTAAGAATAGTGGTTTGTTTTCAAATATAATAATAAGTCAAAAAAATAAAAAACACGCTGCCATGTCAGAAAGAAAAATCATCTTTTCAATACAGTCGTGGGACCTGTAAAGAACCCGGGATAACTCAACGCTTCTAAGGTTATACCACATACATACTTACATTCATGAACCCTGAAAATGTAACACTCCTTTTTTCGGGCATTCGGGTAAAAAGTAAGCAAACGGTCGTTATAACATCTGAACGTTAAATCTGACAAAAATGAGTGTGCAGTGAGGTGGACGATAACGCAGTTCCATGCGCGCTCGCAGCTCGAGCGCCATTTCCGCCTGCTGTTATAAAGAGAATTTCTTTTCTCCAATATTTCAAGTTTTATTCGGTCCTCCAGGGCTCCTCCGCGCGTTCACAGCGCCCGAGATGGTGAAGGGCGTGCGCTGCAGCAAGTGCTGCCCCGAGCCCGCCGAGCCGCTCCCTGCGCCTGCGCCTCCCGCACCACCCGCCTACACCAAGCACATCCGCACCGTCAGCTTCGGCAAGGTAGGTGTTCCTCAGCAGACGTTAGCGTGCGCCGAGTCGCTCGTCAAGTCCACACATCCGCATCATCAGCTACGACAAGGTACAACACATCTCTAAGAGGATGCAGGCAGCCTTGTTAGTAAAATATATTATTTAATACTGTTACGAGCTTCGGGTTCGTGACAATATAAACAATCGATTGAATAACCAAAAATGACACTTTAATTAAAGAACACTCATATAAACTTTAATCTCACTAATTATGAAACACAATCGCACTACTAATCACTTAAGTTTGCAGTCGAAGATCGCTCTCAAAGTTATCACTTGTATCGCAATTCTAATACTGACTCGGTCGGTACATGTGCCAGCCTTATATAGGGCGCCGGATAATTCCAGAACCTTCCATTGTAGAAAGTTCCAGAAAGGGTTCGAGAATTCTAGAATGTTCTAGCATCGAAAAATTCTCGAAGGTTCTTGACTTTACTAGTTCTGCTACTCGATACTAGATGGCGCTAGTGGTACCGAATGCCGCTATCTTTCTTGCTTAACAATACTAGAAGTAAATCGTTGGGTCATCGTGTTGCATCCGCCCAGTGCTAGACAGCGTGTACTGATGGCTCTGTTGCAGCTGCCGCTCTGCCTGTGCCTGCACATCGGGCGCGTGGAGTGGCTGGGCGGCGCGCTCAACAAGCGCGGCGAGTTCGTGGCCTTCCCCGAGACGCTGTCCATGGCGCCCTACTCCGCCGTGCAGCAGCCCAAGGTACTGCCCATCGTCATACAGTATTAAGCAGGCATTGAACCACTTTTATTGATATCCTTGACTTCAGACCAGAAAAAAGACTTAAATCTGTCCTGAATTGGTATCGCTTTTGTTCCTCCTCTTTTTTTTTTCAAACTACACATATGACATTTAATAATAATAATAACTTTTATTTCGGGTCAAATAATCCATAGTGTTAGTAAACATACATACCTATAACAGAAAACTTATTATCTAGTGTTAGTACCCATCATCCTTTGCACAAACAGTCTCATAATAGGAGAGCTATAGCTCTCACCTACTGTTTTCAGGATGCTGTTGCAACTGTCTCTCACTCTCCTCAGAAGCGATGCTGTTTTTTTGCGCAAGATAGCGTGAAAGCCATCCGCGCGAGCTTGCGCACACATCTCTGAGGCACTACAGTATCGAGGCAGTCTCAAGAGCATCCTGAAAGCATTATTATACTGGATGCGCAGCACATCCAGCGATCTTTTAGTGTAACTGACCCATAGATTGCCCGTGTACATACTCTGGCAATAAGCCTTGAAAAGTGTGATTTTCACTGAGTCAGTACACCGAGCAAATCTACGGGCCAGCATATTACTTTGGACCGCTAGAGCTCTCCGCTCCCTCTCAATGCCTGCATCGTCTTTAAGGTCGTCAGCAAGAAAATGACCTAGATGATGATGATTTGTTTGGAGCTCACCATTACATAATAATGTAAGAGTACCCCTATGTCCAGCAGATCGACCTGGTGTCGCTGGTGGGCGAGGGCCGGCTGCGCTGCGGGCTGTCGACGCTGAACTCGGCGGAGGCGGGGGGCGGCGAGGCGGGCGCGGCGCTGTACCGGCTGACGGGCGTCGTGGTGCACGTGGGCGGGCCGCGCTCCGGACACTTCGCCACCTACCGCCGGGGGAACGGCTTCGAGGCCAAGAGGTGCAGCTTTTCTTTTTTTTTATCCTGTTTTGTATCACTGTTGAGAAAAGGTCCTCCCCCCATATTCTTTCAGCTAACTTGTATCTGCTGCCTTCTTCGGCCAGTGTGTCATATAACGATTTCAAAACACCGACCAGCATTTAACTAAAAGGTTCTCAACAGCTTGCAAGGACAACAGACCGAGAAATCTATCCCATAAAGACGTTTGTCTTTACAAATAGAAAAAAAAATAAATAATTAGCTCTGGCATGTAAACCGAAAAGTTTACTATATTATTCTTGACACATACTTATTATTACCAATGACTAAATCTCGATTAAGTCGTTGGAAATCTAAAAATGATGGCGTAATAGTGTGGGTCTGGTCCTATTATTTTCATGTCTTGTAAATGAAGTTCACATTACGATACCCGTACAGAACAGACGATCTCATATGCCAGATGGTGGTACACGTCGGACACGCTCGTGCACGAGGTGTCCCTGCAGGAGGTGCTGCGCTGCTCGGCGTACATGCTGTTCTACGAGCGCGTGCGCGCCGAGCCCAGCATGTCGGCCTCCACCAACTCGCACCACTTCTAGCCCGGACACGCGCACACGCGGACTCGCAGTCACGCAGACTCGCGGTCACGCAGACTCGCGGTCACGCAGACTCGCGGTCACGCAGACTCGCGGTCACGCAGACTCGCGGTCACGCAGACTCGCGGTCACGCAGACTCGCGGTCACGCAGACTCGCGGTCACGCAGACTCGCGGTCACGCAGACTCGCGGTCACGCAGACTCGCGGTCACGCAGACTCGCGGTCACGCAGACTCGCGGTCACGCAGACTCGCGGTCACGCAGACTCGCGGTCACGCAGACTCGCGGTCACGCAGACTCGCGGTCACGCAGACTCGCGGTCACGCAGACTCGCGGACACGCGGCACGGCCGGACACCAGGGTCTACTCTCGAGAACATCCAGTTTAGCGGCCGGACATTAGGTACAGTGGCTCCACACGGTACAGACAACATTCTATAGAAGTTTATGGAAGTCTGTAATCGTGAGGGCGGCCCATTACGTCTATTTCAACCAGCGGATACTGAACTTTCAACAGCCGGACAAATCCGGACTGTAACATGAACATCGTGCGTCACTTATGAGGAAATATATTATCAAACATAATAATAATAACAGTTTAACACAAAACAAATAACTGTACCTTATAGTAAATAATTAATTATTGATCATGTCTTTGACAAGTCAATAATAGAACATTTCACTGTTGTCCACGTACAATAGAAGATTGAATAATTGTTTTGTCGTTGTTTTAACTTTAGATTTTCCTCAATATAAAATATTTTACCACTATAATTTGCACAAACAAAAACGGACGTGTCGGTCGGTCCCCATGTCCAGCACGTTTGAAACTATATTTTCACAGAAGTGACAAACTAGAAAAAACATCACTAGAACTGACATCCCAAAAAAATCGAATAATTGAATAAATACATAAAATTATATAGTACTGTGTCCTCATCAACTGTACAGAATTCACTCGCGAGATATTACTTACTAACGCTCATTTTTTAATTAAATCAGTATTACTTTTAAGTCTGTCTCTTGGCACTGGATATTGTGACTACGCTAGAGAACATCGCTCACCTTTCATTTATAAATTCTAGAGTGATTTTGTACAACAATTTCACACGCAGCAAGGCGTACGCTATGAAAAAAAAAACGAAAAATTCGCTAAAATATTTTGTATCCTTTTTCATGCAGCCTTGAAGCCAAAAATTTGTCTCTAAATTTTCTACTATTTCTAAAAGACTATGCCAGTGTACAATGATTAAAAACAATAGGGAACGTGCAGAAACTATAGGTGGCAGCACAGGCGCGTCAATATCAAGTATATTTTACATAGAAGTTTCAAATTTGCAACGCTAGATGGCACAGTCTACTTCGTGCACGTTCCCCTAAAAGGAGGGTGCAGGAAATATAGGTGGCAGCACATGTCAAATATTTACAACGTAAAAGTTTCAGATTTGCAACACTAGATGGCATTGTCTACACGGCACGTTCCCTATTTCACAATTAAAAATTCTTGAATTTGATCCATTGTCTCTCGCATTATCGAGCACTACATATCGTAAGCAACGTAGGTATGTGTCTTATAGCTTTTGACTCGAGCGTAGTGTGCCGGGCTGGTTCCTCTTGTACACCATAGTTCATACTAACCTCATGACAACTAAACTAAGAATCACGTAGCGTAATTTTTTTGTACAAAACGTGTACAAGTTGTACGGGTTTTGTACATAAGTGAGATTGTATAAAAAGTCTTCGCTAATTTAGTGTCATCCCTTCGAGGGAGTACTGAATAAATAAATAATTTCGCGGTCCAATCTGTTACTCGTGTCGGGCATGGCAGTCCCCGCTACTATCGAGCACAACAATCCAGGCCCTCGTTTACTACTTAGGACAATTAGTACTCCTGTCGATTTATTCTGTTAAAATTGCACCGCAAAAACTAAGACAGCCAACAGTCTACCTAAAATTCTGATCAACTGGGGATTGAGAGCGCTTTTCAAGCTTACGTCACCCGTGTCTTCAAGTAGATATTATTACTGACTAGCTGGACAAATTAGACTCTCTTCATTTTTACGCCATCTTCAACTCTTTATGAAGAACTGTTCTATCCACTCCTGTCAGACTGATGCGACACCTGTCAGACTAATGCGACACCTGTCAGACTGATGCGACACCTGTCAGACTGATGCGACACCTGTCAGACTGATGCGACACCTGTCAGACTGATGCGACACCTGTCAGACTGATGCGACACCTGTCAGACGGACCTGTCTGTCGGAGTGTCGGTTACTGCGCCCTGATGCGCACTCTTCGATATAAAATATCACTCTCTATGTTTGTAGAATCGTAAATACTCGTTAGCCGTGTTTAGCTCCCGGCTCGCTACGTTTCCTAGGTAGAACCCTAATCTTTAGGAAGAGTCTATTTTTCCACTCGGCCGATATTTTCAGTGTAAAGTCTTTTACCTTTTTGTACAAATTACACAAGTTAGTGTTTAATCTTTAGAAGGCACCCTCTTGCGTTTGATAAATAAAAAGAACTTGTACACCTCTCGGTGTATTTTAGATGCTTACATAAAAAAATGTCTACCTTTATGTGTGATAATCTAAATTAAATAATGAAGTAGCAATCATAATTTTTTGTACTGATGAAATGTCTGTGGTGGGCGTTCGGTTGCGTAATTTTTATAACGATGTCTTGTAATATCACATTGTTATAGAACTTCTAAAATGACATAAGACAGATTTTAATAATGATGACAACCCGTTTCTGCTACCACAGTACAATATATCTCTAGAAAAAAACTAACTCTTGTGCTGTGTTGTATTTGTACTGCCCGGCCAAGTTTCTAAACGATACTGTGAACGATAATTATGTTATATATATAACTTTATTTAAATATAAAAAAATACCTATATGTTTTACGAAAAACGGCGCTGTACCGTGGACGCGCGTTAGTTCAGGATAGTAATGTGTGCCTATTACCCAGAATTCTGGTCGGCTATTATTCTGTTATTTGTCTCGAAAATTGGGTATTTTGCTAGATATAAAAATCATAATTCTATTTAGTCCGTCCGTTGGATTTTCAAAAGATATTGGATACCTATTTATTTTCATTTCAAACGGCAAAAAATGATAAAGATCAAGCGCTTCAAAGTTCAAGAGTTAGGGCTGGTAACGTCACGTCGCTAGTAAAAATTGTAGCTCGTAGTGACGTCACGCGAGTTTTCAAAGAACTTTATTGTCTTCATTTAAAGATATCTTATATTTTTTGGAAATCTATCTGGCGGACTAATTAGAGCTTTTCAGTAAAATACCCTATTGTGTGCCATGACTTTTGATATTTTAGCTTTTGCTTCTCTCTGCGTACTTGAAATGTAGCAAGATATTATGTACGATATTTATGTGTTTGTCGCCTAGCTGGCGCAAACTTGAATGACCCAATTTTCTTTAGGTACAAGATTTTCAACTTTATCTCGATGAAATAGGGGCAAAAATAAATTTGATGGAAATTGTAGAAGGGCCTACACCTCAAAAAGTGAGAAGTATTTTGGACCTTATTTCAAAGTTGAGTAAGTTTTTCTTTCAACAAAACAGTTTATGCATTTTCATAACTCAAGTTTATACGGGTCTACAAGAAATATAGGTCTATTGTAACCTATAATAAGCCTGATTGTAACCAAAATTCAAACATATTGGTGGCCGATCCAAAGTTAATTATTATTACTATTGACACTTAGTAAATTTATCGCCACATATATAAAGGACTATTTGTCGTCCCAATTTTGTACTAATGTACCTATAGGTGTATATCATTCTTCTGTGCATTTTGTCTTTTGGCGGTAGGTAACAGTATTCGAAACTTCTCTGTTCTGATCAGGTCCCTTACATGTTACAAACGAATGCCCTTACAAAAGTATGGACAGAAAGAGCGAATGAGACAGAGCAATCATGCGGTCTTATGTAGTCCTTTTCTTACATTCTTCGGTTACTTACGAATCTGTAGGTATTTGACATTCGCTCCGTCTCTTTCTATGTATTTTGTCTACCTGTTGCTTAGTTTTAGACCTCACTAGACATTCTTGTGATTTGCTCTAAAAACGAGTAGGTACGGCAAGTGTGCGTAAAAAGCACTACCTAATATTTATATGTACATATATACATATGAAAATGTCAGAATCCGTTAAATTATAATAAATATTTTTCAGATAATTTCTCGATATATCATGATAAAAACATTTTGTATAGAATAAATCTCATCCAAATTCAATAGTTTACAATTTCACGAGATATTTTACAATCTTACGGCTTTTAAATATTTCCGGTGTCTACTATCTAGCTGTAACCTACCGCCACCTCTTAGCAAGTACTTACTATGCATTTATTTTATACGATTGACTTGTCCACTTGTGTCCTTCCTGTACATAATAATTACCTATAATTATATTGTAACAATTGTCTTGAAAATAAAATTTTCGAATTATAAAGCTCGTTTTGTAAAATTAAACGTTTTGGAGGCTAATGTTGAGGGAGGGGGGAGTATTGGTGCCTAAATTGTGGCTATTTGTGACTGACTGAGCAGTGTTGCCATTTTATATAGTTATCGCATAAACGTAGCTTTAGACGTTATTTATTATGTTCTGACGGTTGAGGCTCGACGGTTCAGTTGTACGGAATATAGAGTTGATTATTTGTGTGAAGCTGGCTTTTATTTTTGTCGTTTGCTTCGTCTCACGCGACCACCTGATGCTGCTTAGAAATCCTGGAATATGTTGGGCTATAAAGTTTACACGCTGCAATATTTTAGTTTGCTATTTGTGTAGCGCCATCTTGTGAAATTCGCAGAAATAATGTATTCTATAATTTGTACTTCTGCATAATATTTTAGTTTTAGATGAATATTAGTAAATATTATAAAATATATTGCAAAAAAATGATTTAAAAAACATAGTAAAATATAAATGAAAAAATTGCATAATTATGTTTGTTGTTTAAAACGATTTATAGCCAAGTTTGCTATAGAGAAACAGTTTTTTTTTTAGGATTTTAGTTTTCCCGCCTTAATAATGAAGAACTGTTGGAAGCCCTCAGCATGAGTCATTCAGTCATTGCAAGTTTTACATACACAACAATTTATGACTGTGTTGCAAGTTTGGAGATTCCAACTTGTTCTCCTTTTAATTCGGAAAATTCTCTAAAATGTGTATGAATTAAGTATGTGTTCAATTCAAATACAAAGACATATCCCTAATTCATTCCCCTTTCACAAGAAGTTTCTTATGCAAGATGATTGTGTGTAACAAACTTTCTTTATGACCTTAATGATTTTAGCTTGTCATGCTTTGTCAGTAATTTAAATTATCTATACTTAAATGATTATTTTATTGTAAAAACAAATACGTCACTAGTTGATTCTTCAATTGCTTGTCTTATGAATTTAACTGTTTATGTGCACAAGTTGCACATTATCGAAGCAACATTTCAAATTGAAGCTTTTGTATGAGTTTATGACTCATGACTGAGAGTATAAATTTAGTGTTTGAGCTTTCAGCCTTTTGGAATGTAGTGTAAATGATGTAGGGGGATAGTGTACTGATGGAAAAACTTGATTCTATTTAATAATAAACTGAAAATACTACATCAATTTCTTTGGAAGTAATAAATCATTATTAAGGGAAACCAATATCCATCCTCAGTCCTCCTACACTACATTTGATTGGTTAGAAACGGAAGGAAATTATGTAATCTTATGTTTAACTGTAGGAAATCGCTTGTTAATTAGAATTGTTAACTAATTAGATATTGTTGTGTTGGCGATGATTGAACTTCCAGAGAAACACTTGTGGCAACTGTAGATAGGACGGATTGTATCTAACAAATGTTTATAAATAAAATGTATCATAAGTGCATCTTTGTTTCAATTCAATCACCCCTTATCTAACAACTTTATTGTAAGTTTATAAGGTGTTGTCGACAAACAAATTATTGTTCTACCCATATTTGAGTTCTGGGCACTGGGCAAGTGTTAGTGGTGTGTGGTGGAACCTAGCTCTTCTAACATTATGCAACTACATAATGGCAATATCAGTAAATACCGACGATAAAACAGAAAATATATCACTCCAAAGGAATATTATTTATTAACAAGTTTTTCAATTAGAAATTTGAAATCAAAGTATATTCATAATAATCACAATTTATTTTCTTATGTTTACAAATAAAACATAGACAATATTCAAGACTCATTGGTTTGTATGAAATCTGATCAACAGAGTTAGTTTTCTTAGATTTTTCTGTGCACTGTGTGTGTATGTTACACAAATAATATCACAAACAGTCTGATCTACACATAGTTAGATGTTAGGACATGCTGTCAATGAGCGATGCTCGCATTGTTGATGTAATTGCTGTGGGCTTGGCATCATTCAGCTTGAACACACTTTCAATAACTGAGATTTCTGTCGATGTAGTGTCCAGACCGCAGAACGCACACCAGTCGTTGACCACCATTCCCGCCGCAATGACATCACTGCCTCTGTTCACTGTGCCGGCTACCAGCGGCACTTGTAGGAGAGATGACAACTCATCTTGGTCCTGGATTGTAGTCTTAGGGTGCACGAGCCCGCCGCGATTACTTAGCGCGGTATAAGATCCGACCAAGACGTTCTCTGCGACCGTTTGTCTGAACACCTCCACGTCAAGTGTGTCTGCGAGGATCTCCTCTGTGTCGCGGTCCAGGTCGGGGTGCACGAGCGCCACATAGTCATTACAGGCGATCACGTTTCCAAGCGCACTGAGCCGCTCTTCCACGCGTTGTACTTTGACGGTGTCAGGGAGACTGTTTCTAATGTGTTGTAACTCTGTGTCTGTTGTCGATGATGGAACCAGAAGTCCGTTTTTGTTTCCTACCGTCATGCGGCCGATGATCCGGCACCCTGCGACGCTCATATGCACCACGGGGATGGTCTCTGACAACTCTGCCTCGAACACGCTGTAGAAGTTCTCCGATCCACCGATTGCGACGAGGCAATACGAATTTGTCAATTTACTAAACACTCCAACCTCATTGTTGTTCTCGAATTGGACGCGGACTGCCATGATTTTGGATTATTCAAACCTTTCTTGTAATTACAAAGTATTTCACAACAATAAAGCTTCACGTGGGGCGAAAAGAACAAACACGGAGATCTTCGTTCAAATGGTTACATTTACGTCAGTTTGACAACTACATTCGCAGTTTTATCTTTTATCTCGACGTTTTGTTCCATTTAAAATAACAATTTATTAAACATGTAAACTGTGTCTCTCTCTTTCTTGCATGGAAATGGCATTATTGTTCTCCCTCTGATGCTATTGAGTGAATTGAATGTGAAAACTTCTCTTAATATGAAATACTTATGAGCGCGTTCAGAAAAATAAATTATATATTTGTTCAAGGAGTGTGGATTATTCAGCATTGCTAACTATTTGATGGATATTCAAAAAAGATAAAAATTAAATAAATTTGACAATATCTATGAGGTCTGTCAATAATTGACATTATCAGTAAAAGTTAATAAAATGGATGAAATTATCTAATTTTTGTTACCTACCTATTTTTTATACAAAATTTAAAAGTATGAATAAATGTATTCGCGATGAAGATGAAAGATGCGTAAATTCGTAATACTGAATTGTTTAGTGGATTGCAATGATACGGAGTTATTCCCAAGTGATGTTGTTCAAAACCTGAGGCAGGTTGTGATTGCTCCAATCGCATACACGCCGAAGATACAACAAGCCTTACAAAGAATTAATTTCAAATATCACAGGACTTGTAGCTACTCGAGTTTATTGCGGGTAACTATTACCTACCTATGTAAACAGTTGGTAAAAACAATTTAACAAAGTACTAAGTCTACACATTGATGTCTATTTGGAATACCTACTATTTCTCTAGGTGTAGAATTTATCCTACACCAGATATTCACCATTTTTTTTTAATACAAATTTCATGACCATCTTCGTGTTAATCTAGGAATGTAATGTTGGCGAGGGTGAGACGCTGTTGATGTTCTGGGGCTACGAGCAAGCGAGCTCTGACAGCAAGGCTACTATAAGCATGTCCACCGATAGCTGCACATCTTTACATGTACCGGTAAGAACCCTACAGACACCCTACGTTGCATCCATGTAGTATGGCATCGAGCGGACAGTGGCAAGGTGAAGACAAGCATTACTCCTATATTAAGGGCTAGCTACCGGCTTGTATTAGCAGAGAACACGGCACAATACAGTACAGGCTAGCTAACACAAAAGGTTGATCGACACTTGCCATGCCCGAGACTTGGGCGGAACGTGGTCCGCCAGGTGCGTGCATTTAGGAAATCGATCACACACCTCACACACACAGGCGCGTGTAAACAGTTCACTAGGACCACGGTTCGTCACGTCCCGGGTACGGTGGCCTGTTGTGTGGATCAATCTTTATTAGTCAATGTCGCGCGTGTTTCATGCTCGTCCGTTTTGTATGAATTAACTGGTTATCTCCTATTTTTTCTTGTGAAATTCTCATAGAATTGGAGATGGACATGGACATTTATTAACCGACAAAATCACACGGTGTTCACTATCTTTAGCCAGTTAGCTCATCACGCTTACCCGGCCAGGTACTAGATCGCATGTTATGGGCCCAGTGACAGAAAAATAGTGCCATTGGGGCTAGCGTGAGTACTTTCGGTACTTTCGGGTTGGTTTTAAAACTACTTGCCTACTCACAGAACTGGTGACTTTCCAGGGATTTGGAGATTTACCTAATCGATTGTAATTGGTCTCTTAGGCACTGAACCAGCGTGATAAGGAGTTGCGTTCCACTGCACAACAAACGGATATTAGCTGCCGTTACTCCGGCATCTCTTCACCAGGTTCGTATTGACGCTGGTACGGGTGGGTGAAGTTTTTTCAAGTGCAGAATACCTACAAAATGTTTATCAGAATAAACGCTATAAGTACCTGAAAATGCGTCATTGTACTCATGAGAAAAAAAGAAACATTTATTGCCAACAACACAAACAACTTTTACTATTGACCGACAAATGAATTCCGAAAAAAAAGGCCGGCACCATACATTTCTGTGCGCATAACTCTTCGGCATAACTCGACAAAAATGTAGGTAGGTACTGAACAGGTTGGTCCCGTAGTTAAAGTTGTTCATAATGATGAATTTTAATTTTAAAAAAGAAAAGAATATTTAATTATTATTGAATTTGAAAAGATGTATTTGAAGACATCTCCCGTTGTATCTATGTTACATGTACACTTTTTTAATCATATGTAAGTCTCATGTAGGTAATAGGCGCGCCTGTTGCCATCAAGAAATCCAGACCCTACATTCCTAATGGAAAATGCCAAAAACACCTTGCCCGAATTAGAAACCGAAACTAGGGCTAGTCCTACATACAGACATGTAAAGAATAACATTCAACATGCAGCGAATCCAAATGAAACGGATGAGCAGCGTCAGATGCGCGCGCGCATAGCGGACTCGCTGACGTTCTCGTCGCCCGCATCGTCGCTGCTGCAGCCCGCCGGCCGCTCCATGTCCATCCTCAGCTCCGTGTGCGCGCTGCTGCTCAACAAACAGGTACCAGTACAGTACCCTCTCAGTACCAGCTTGAAGCAGTCCACAGCGGGACAGGAGGCCTCTTCTGTTGTACTACTAAATGTTTGGGTAAGTTGATACCTTGAATAACGATACTTCAATACATGTTCGTATAATATTCTGTTTCTTGGCTAATTAAAAAAAATATATATTAAGTATTATTCAATTTACAACGTTTGTGTTCGCGAAGTTTTGCGAAAGTCGAACTAGTTGAAAGAAGAAGAAAGAATAAGTTTGACTAGGTTTTTCCAGTACCTACACGATGATTTTATGAGATCTCCAAGCGAAAGCCGTTGCTTCGAAATGATAACGTCGCGGCTTTGATTGAAGCTTTCATGAGATCTATCTCATAGAGTGTAAAGTTTAGTCCTGCATCGCTAGGGCTCTCAAGCCGCCGCGAAGGAGGTGTCAAGCTTCACGGGCAGCATTCGCTCCGACAACATCTGCCGTATCTGCTTCGGCGGCGAGTCGGCGGAGCGCCTGGTGCGGCCGTGCTCCTGCCGGGGCACCATCGCCGCCGTGCACCGCACCTGCCTCGAGCGCTGGCTGCTGCAAGCCGCTACCTCCTACTGCGAGCTCTGCAGGCATCACTATGTCGTCACCAGAAGTCATAAGTAATTTTTTTTGAAGTTCAAAGTTATACTATATGCTAGTTCGTGCACGCCTGGCATGCTTGAAAAGTAAAAAGAAAAAGGTGTCAACATTTGACAAGTTACAGACGTGGCTGGTGACATTATAAGACGTGATTGGCTGTACTGCCGTTAACGAGAGTCAAGTCGAAATACCTGATGATAAAATCCAATAATCGAATCCAAGGAAACTTTGCTCATCAGTAGCACTTGCAACCACTGGAATCAAAGGCAGTTTCGTGATTCTCGTACACTAATATTCAAATTAAACTTCTTTTACTTTTCTTCTTCTTATTTTTCAGGTTTTATCGATAGTCCTACTATCGATAAAACCTAGTGGACAAAAGGTGAGTAATGAAATTGTGGAGGCCTCAGGAGTCAGCTGCATGCGATAACACTTAAAGGAAAATCTTCAAGTCCGGCTGCGGACGTCTTTGGGCTGAAATGTTGGTGTTGACGCTAATCACATACATCCGGGAGTCTATTACAAGCGTTTTCGTCCAGATGGTCGTGGATGCGCTCCATGGCGGAGTGGGCCATGTCGGGGCGCGGGCGTGCGCTGGCGGCGGACATGTGGCGCGCGCTGGCGCTGGGCACGGCCAGCGTGCTGGGCACGGCGCGCGCGCTGCACGCCTGCGACGCTGTGCTGCAGGCGGGCGCGCGCAGGGGTGGCGGCGCCGCTCTCGCCGCCAATCTCTTCTCGTCGCTACTCATTGGTGTTATTGGTAAGTGAATGGGCATGTTACGTAGATTTGCCGATCCGTCCCTTCACAGAACGTTGACACAGGTTGCGCCCACAGTAGGTACAGGACAATCTTTTTCAAATATTTAGGTAATATTAATTAATGAGCCATGCGAAGTGAACACCTTTCTTCTTATTTTGCTCACTTGACGATTTGAGAATAGTACCTATGTTTTTCACTTACGCTTCTTGCTTTGGGTTTCAATACTTTTACCAATTTGTTTGTCAGAATTTAAGAAATAAAGTCAGAAAACTATGGGAATATTCCCAAACTCGGCTTTTAGCCTTACGCCTGTTAATGTCCCATAGTCTCAGTACACCATAATCAGTGCTGCTTTCCATGATGACACCAGGCGCGCTCAACGGTCTACTGACAACGTGGATGCTGCTGAAAATTCAGGAGCACCAGCTGTCGTGGCAAGCGTGGCGGGACAGCACGCTGCACGTGCACGTGTCGCTGGGCGACGAGGAGAGGACCCTCACGCCGCACACGTCCGAGGCCACCGTGGTCGGCGACGAGGACGGCAATGCCACAGCTGACAGAAGCACCAATGTAGCTGACCCCTTTATGGTTTCACTGCCGTATAATCTGCCTGAATCGTGAGGTCAGCAGCTTTTATTTTTAGTACAATCTGAATTGAGATCAACTTCATTATCAGGTTTGAGGTTTACCAAGTTTACCACTTGGCCAAAGATCGCTCAAGACAGACGTTTGGAAAGTGGAACGAGTGGCTGGTGCCCAGCACTAGGATACAAGAGACAATTTTTTTGGCCTATAAAAAGGCCTTAATTAATGATTTGGCAAAGGTCGCGATGTAGAATGGATGTGGAAGCTTGAGGACTGGTGTTGTGACATACTGAGCATAGCTACTGATTGCGTTTCTGCTTAATAAAATATGTTACGATCAAACTTATTTAATACTGAAGTTTCACGATGATGAACGTCCTCCGACTGCAAAATATGCAACTCGTGACCGTCTGTGAATATTTTTATAAGCCAGATTCAAAGGTGCTCCATCGTTCACCTAATTTATTTTACCTGCGGCTGGGAATAAGCCTATCATCAGTGTTCTTTATCTTTATAAAAAAAAACGTACCTACTTAGATAAAAAATGTTTTGTCCACAGATAACTACAAACATCGTAACGCCTCTACCTAGACCACTGAGATATAAAATCACAAAAAAATACAAACGTATAAATAAATCAGCAAAAAAGAAAAGAAGGCGTGCACGATCTAGATCTAAAAGTTGATTTGTCTCTCACTATGGTGTCGCTCTCGTTTATATGCTTCGTGCTGACGACCACCATTTGTTTTATCTTCTTATCTGCGTTGGTAGTTCTACAATTCTTCAGAGACAGCCCGATTGTCACGCAATTTATTGAAAACTCTTAGAAATTAATTGTGTAGGTATGGAGAAGACATTAAATAGGTTACTTAAAAAAGAATATTATTGAGAATTTTATGCTATTTAGTATATCTTCAAGTTTCATCCATGATTCTATTTTGAATTACTTATACCACTTTTGAATAAATTCGATCCATCCATCCATTTTATAATTCTTTTAAAACTAAGCCAGTATTAACAGGTACCTACTTCTACAATCGCCACGTAAGTATTCAGTGTTACACTTACCTCTAGAATTATATTATTATAATTGTACACAAAATTGGCACCATAACATTTTGCCCACTTCATAAGTCAACATGGTGGACGTCAAATGTGATGAACTGACGTTTACTAATAGGGAACGTGCAGAAACTATAGGTGGCAGCACAGACGCGTCAATGTCAAGTACAGTTTTCAACGTAAAAGTTTTAGATTTGTAACACTAGATGGCATAGTCTACGCCGTGCACGTTCCCTATATGGTAATTTCATATTGAGAATGCGCTGAAAATGGTTTATGTGCTGTGCTCAGATCACGCCAGTGTAAATCATAATATAGTAATAATACACCAAAGTTTTGTTAATCAATATTTATTTCATTATCAATATAAATTAACATAATAATCATATAGTAATAATAATATCAAATTTCATAAAAATCAGTAGCGAATACATCAAGCCGCTTTATTATTAATGTCAAATTCATATAATTATGTTAAATGTAATCGTGAAACAGTATGTACACTGATAAACAAAGGATTCTACTCTCTTATGTGGGTATATAAGTGCAAGCGATCCTCCGCAGTGTGTGTACACCATGACCTAACTATAGTCGCTCGATATATAAATGTTAGTTAAAACTTACAAGCTAACGTAAAAAAAATCACATCTTGAGATTATAATAAATAGGAGGACTGTATCGAGACAGCGCTTGGAGATACGAGTTGGGCGGACACTGACATATAAACATTTATAACAAACGAACAAATCAACAACATACGCTCTTTGGATTTATAACACACTTCGTACGAACTATTTGTGACTACAGCGATCAACTACTCGGCGCAGGCGCCTGACTCCCCGCGAACGGGAACACCGTCTATTGTCACCGCAAAACCTTCTAAAAGGATGGACCTACTAATTTATGAATGGAAAATCGAATGACTAAACCATTGGAGCCTTCTAAAAATAATCGCCAACTTAGACGTAAGAGAAGTCTAATCAATTACCCCTCGAGGCTTCAAATGTTTGCGCGACAGTACAGGGTGTGCTCGTTGCTTGCCGGCGACGGTGACGGTCAGTCCTGGTCCTTGAACCGCCGGTAGATGGACTGGACGTACGTGAACACGCACTTCCAGTCCGGCTTGCGCATCGCCACCATGTCGTCCACGTCCAGCAGGGGGTAGATGCCCGCCTTCTCACTGGAAACAGACACAAAACCACTACTTAGGATATGGGCTGGCCAAGACTGTCTATATATCAATCTTTTATCAGCTTCGTCTTTGACGTTTTCATAACTTTGACGATGAAACATCCAACACTATCCAAACTTCAAAACTTTTAAAAGTCCTTCCGTTGTATGCCATATACCTACTTCGCATTACCAAGTGTTTTATAGTGTTTTCACCAAAAGTATGTTAAAACAACTGTTCGTTCGCTGGGTTTTAAACAACTTTTAGTTCCCAATACTCAAAAACTCAATAATTGAATACCTATTACTGAAAATCCAAAGTAAATCTATTTGAAACGTTTTACTGAACTATAATATTATTATAATAGGTATGGGAAAAACTTAACCAAAACACTGAATGACTTTTGAAACGTCAACTCATTATAATCTAGAACAAGATTATAATGAGTTTGTTTCAAAACTCATTTGTCATAACTAAGTCGTAAATTCTTCTGTAGACGTTCGCAATTTAGTAATGAACTGCGACATAAGAGGCGAATAAAAATGATCATAAAGATAGGATAAATAGTATAAATTATGAAAAAAAAAATGGCTACGTCTGGTAGGGACACGGCCTATTTATTTATTTTTAGATTAAAACGCGTTTTGTTCACTGACTGTAGCCATTACCCTAGTAATTATAAAACCCATGTTCAAGTCTCTAAAATCACATTGAGCGAAAGCCCTCCCCGTAGAATATATCGTTCTGGTGATCAGAAGTTCTAGACAAGCGCCATTCTATCAGCGGTGAATACGTCAAAAATGTACAGGGAACGTGCAGAAACTATAGGTGGCAGCACAGACGCGTCAATGTCAAGAATATTATCTTATAAGTTTCAATTTTGCAACGCTAGATGGCACTGTCTACTTCGTGCACGTTCTCCTAAACGGAGGGTGCAGGAATTAAAGGTGGCAGCACAGGTTAAATATTTACAACGTAAGTCTACGCCGTACACGTTCCTTATAGGATTAAAATATATTATTTTATATATTGGCATTACAACAGTCGCGGTCGTTGATAGAGTGACTCGTTGTCTAGAGCCCATGATAAATGATAAATGATAAATGATATTTATTTTGTAAGTAGGTTAAACATAACACTTTTACACGTCAAATATTTCTGGTCATTTTAAGCTAGATGAAGCCGGTGTTTCCTAGCCGACTACCCTGAGAAGAAACACCGAAACAAACTCAGAGGTCAAAGTCTCTTTTAAAGTCCATACAATCCGTACTGGTCAAGTCATATGAGAACCATGTAGGTTAATGTCTGAGGTAGCCTTTTGAGGAAAGTGCCACACAGATTTGAGTGGACCTGTCCAGACAGTGCAAGCATTTGTCAGATACCGTGTAGCTCAAACTTAGAACTTCAAGGAGCTCAACGATTTGACGAACAATACCAAAGTAAGGACATTTGGGTAGGCCGCAATAATTACTCAAACTGCCAGACAAACTGAAATAAAACCCTAATATGGCGATCTACATAGTCCTCACATTCACAATATGTTATATGAGAACCATGCAGATCAGTGTCTGAAATGGTCTTTTGAAGAAAGAACCACACAGATTTAAGTGGGCCTGTCCATTCAGTGCAAGCTTTTGTCAGTAGTCGAGTAGCTCAACTTAGGAAACAATAAGGAGCTCAACGACCCGACGAACAATACCAAAGAAGGGACATTTGGGTAGGCCACAAAAGTACTTAAACTGCCAGACGTCGTCGTTATATATACTTTAAAAAAGGAAAGAAATAGAAAATAATACCCATATAGTCCTCATATTCACAAAAATAAATTAAGTAAAAATATAATACTTTACAAAGTAAGTATACATGTCAAACATAATAAATAAAAAAAAAAAAAAAAATATTACTTTAACAAGTAAATATTCATGTCACAATAATAAAATAATACTTCATAAAGTAAACATTCATGTCAAAATTGCACAAACAGGAGAATATAAAATGTCAAATCTAAAATTGAGAAAAGTATCAATAGATAAAAGTAATATTAGGCCATGTACATCGTTGAAGCAGCTCAATCCCAAGCCTTTTGGTCTTCAATATAGTCTTTAACTGTGTAAAAAGCTTTCTGGCATAGCTTACGTTTTACCATCAATTTGAATTTATTAATACTAAGGTCTTGGATATATGAAGGGAGTTTATTATAAAAACGTATACATTGACATCTAAATGAACCACCTATTTTCTTGAGCCTAGTTTTAGGAATGACAAAATTATGTTTGTTCCTAGTATTCACGTTATGGATATCACTGTATCTTTTAAATAGATTAATATTTTTATGTGCATACAAAAGATTCTCATAAATATACTGAGAAGGCACAGTCATTATATTAATCTCTTTAAATTTTTCTCTGAGGGACTGTCTAGGACTTAATTTGTAAATTGCACGGATAGCTCTTTTTTGTAACACAAATACTGTCTGAATATCAGCGGCATTTCCCCACAACAAAATGCCGTATGACATCACACTATGAAAATAACCAAAGTATACTAAACGTGCTGTCTCTGAATCTGTTAAGCCACGTATTTTTCTGACGGCATATGCTGCAGAGCTAAGTTTTTTGGACAATTTATCTATATGGGGGCCCCACTGTAGCTTCGCATCCAAAGTTATGCCTAAGAACAGTGTGCTATCTTCGGGTTTTAACTCTTCCCCCTTTATTAACACACTAGTGTTCACCTGTCTAACATGAGGTAACGTGAACTTTATACATTTCGTTTTTTTCTCATTAAGTAGAAGATTATTAATATTGAACCACTTAACTATAATCGTAAGGGCACTATTTACAGCGTCTATGTTATGCTGCTGACGTTTCAGTTTGAATAAAAGCGACGTGTCGTCTGCAAACAACACTATATCATGTTTATCCTTTACGAGGTACGGCAAATCATTTATATAAATGAGAAACAAAAAGGGACCTAAAATCGAGCCCTGTGGGACCCCCATCCTCACTACAGATCCAGGAGATCTTTTACCGTTGACGTCAACTCTTTGAATCCTATCACTCAGGTAAGAAATAAGAAGATCCAGAGAGGCGTCCCGGACTCCGTAATAGTGCAGCTTCCTGATTAATGTCTCATGGAGAACACAATCGAATGCCTTGGATAAATCGCAAAAAATGCCCAAAGCATCGCACTTGTCCTCCCATGCATCATAAATATGTCCTAACAGTTCAATGCCGGCATCGGCTGTTGAACGACCCCGTGTAAAACCAAACTGTTTATTATGTAACAGTTTGTGTTTGTTAAAATATCTTTGCATTCAAACTCAAACTCAAACTCAAACTCAAAGCATTTATTTCAATTAAACCCTTTACAGGCACTTTTGAATTGTCAAGTCGAAAGAGGTGAAGCTATCTGCACGTTCCAAAGCGTAGATCTCTATGGAGAAGAACGTGCAAGAAACTCCACGGACACTCTTTTAAATCATGTTCTGTATTACATTACGTTTAATACATCCTTTGCTGCTTCTATATGTGAGGACAATGCAATGAAAAAAAAAAGAAAGGAATCCACAAAACAATTCAAAGTATAAAGATTAAAACAAATCAGTGGCAGTTAAGAGGTGACCAGTCTCAACCGACGGCGCCCGTTCACGAACATGACGCGTGTATCGGCACCGTTTAGCTCAACCATTTTGAAGGGAACCGAACGATCCAACACGCACGCCACCATCAGCGAGACATTTGAGCGAGCATGACATGCTCTCAACTGCCATTTTAGTTCAAGTCACAAAGTAAACTATAATGTATCACATGTAAATGGCTCCATGGTACTCACATTTACAATATTTGAACATAAAATGCTTCTACAGTATACAAAACTATGGTTTACATTAACCAAGCAAATACAGTAAAAAAAAAAAGATAAATTATTTATTCTCAAAATAATACCTATAATAAAAAAGGAATAAATAAATGAGACAAAAAAAAAAGGGCGAGCATCTCTTCCAAATATATAATCCTAACTTGTTAACCCAAGTGGTTGAGGCTGTGGAGCAGGACCGGCATTTAACCAAGCATTTTTATCAAGGATATAATCTTCCAGTTTATAATATGCTTGCCTACATAGTGTGCGTTTTATGCATGTTTTAAATTTTCTCTCATTCAATTGAAGAATATCGACTGGTATTTTGTTATAAAATTTTATGCAATACCCCATAAAAGAAGTATGTACTTTAGCCAATCTAAACCTAGGTTGATCTAATTTGTTTTTATTTCTGGTATTAAAATTATGCCTGTCGCTGATCTTATTAAACATATGAAGATTTTTCCGAACATACATAATGTTTTCATATATGTATTGACAAGGTACCGTCATGATGTTAATTTCCTTAAACAGTTCCCTTAGAGAATCGCGCTGGCGGAGATTGTAAATGGCTCTTATTGCTCTTTTCTGCAGAATAAAAATAGACTCTATGTCTGCAGCCCGTCCCCATAGCAAAATACCGTAAGACATGATACTATGAAAGTAACTAAAATAGACCAGTCTCGCGGTATCTACATTAGTAAGTTGACGGATTTTTCTGACAGCATATGCTGCTGAACTTAGCCGTCCTGCAAGTGATGCTAAATGAGGACCCCATTGTAGCCTTGAGTCGAGCGTTATCCCCAGGAAAACTGTGCTTTCGACGAATTCTAGTTTCTCTTTATTCAATACTATTTCCTCAATACTACTTTTAACATTCGGTAAAACAAATCTAATACATTTAGTTTTTTTTTTCATTTAATACTAAATTATTAGCAGTAAACCAATTTTGGACCTGCTGAAGGGAGTCATTCACTTCGTCAAGATTTGCGGAACGTCTATTTATCCTAAAAATTAAGGACGTATCATCAGCAAATAACACCATTTGTGATTGTTTTTTCAAAAGATAGGGTAGATCATTAATGTACACTAAAAAGAGGAAAGGACCCAGTATTGAGCCTTGTGGTACCCCCATTTTGACTCCTAAACCACATGAATTTACACCGTTTATTTGAACTTGCTGCTGTCTGTCATTTAAATAAGACCTTACTAAACTGAGTGCAAGTTTACAAAGTCCGTAATGTTCTAGTTTTAAGAGCAAGGTTTCGTGATTAACACAATCAAATGCCTTGGAGAGGTCACAAAAGATTCCTATGGCATCTTGGGCCTCTTCCCACGCTGCAAATATATGTTTTAGTAAGGTGACACCAGCGTCAGTCGTACAACGTCCTCTGGTGAAACCATACTGTTGATCGTGTAAGATTTTATTGGTGTTGAAATGAATGAGCATCTGATTGAGCATCACCTTTTCGAAGACCTTGCTGAAAACCGGCAACACGGATACAGGTCTATAATTATTGGTGTCTTTACTATCGCCGGACTTAAAAAGTGGTATAACCTTACTGTATTTCATTATATCCGGAAAGACACCTTGGTCCACACATAAATTAAATATTAAAGCCAAGTATGGTGCTGTGGTCTCAATTATGGATGTGCACACTTTGACGGACATACCCCATAGGTCTTCGGTCAATTTGATTTTAATTTGCCGGAAGGCCTTTATAACTGTCATAGGGTTGATATGTTTGAATTGGAATTCAACCGGGCAGTCTGGAACGTTTGCTCTTAATAAAGCCATTGAGACCTCGGGTGACGAGTCTAAAGCTTCAGTAGTCTTACATGGTATGTTAGTAAAGAAATTCACAAATTCTTGAGCTACTTCAAAATTTGAGCTTATGGCACCATGTGAAGTCTCCAGTAAAAAATCAGTGTTCCGTACTTTATTTCTATTAGTTTCATTATTGATAACTTTCCAAACTGTCTTTATTTTATTATCAGCCCATTTGATCTTGTTGCTAATGTACAGGGCTTTAGCTACCTTGCAAGTGTTTCTAAAAACTTTTGAATATTTGTTTACGTACTTATTAAATGATTCCGTGTTAATGAAAGGCTTAAGGCCATATAGTTCGTATAGTCTTTCCCTGCTTATCCTAATACCTTTAGTCGCCCAGTCACTGAATATAAACTTAGGGAAAGTGTCTTTTGACTTCTTTTCAAATGTTGTATTGAATTCTTTTAATACCACTGAAAAGAAATTATCGTAAAATTTATTTGCATCTTTAAAGTCATGGCCTAGATCATTTAACTTATTTTGTAAAATACAATTGAATTTCGTTAATTTGCCAGTTGTAATTGGCCTATATTGTATTTGAATTTTTTGTAAGACAGCTTTAAACTTAAACGTTACCAATTGTCCACTATGGTCAGACGGTAGATAATTAACTATGGCTTTATCTAGATAATCACAATCGCAGAATACATTATCGATACAAGTTGATGAGGTTGGTGTTATCCTAGTTGGTTCTGCAAAAACATTAGATAAATTGAATGACTTAAAAAGGTTTAAAAATCTACTGCTTACTGAATTATTTTCTAAAATATTAACATTAAAATCTCCACAAATAATCGTAGATTTGCTACCTGCTGCAAGTTTCGCAAGGATGTCTTCCATTGTTGATTCGAATAAAGTAAAGTTTTGAGGGTTTGGAGGTCTGTACACACACACTATAACATGCTTATCTAGCTCAACACAGGACAGTTCGATGCAATGTTCCACTGACAGGTTAACAATGTCATTACGTTGCTTAAATTTTAAACAGTTTTTTACTAATATGAGGGAACCACCGCGTAACATTGATTTACGATTAAAACAGCTGCCCACATTATAATTTTCGTAATTAATTAGCATCTGGTAATCCTTCAGCCAATGTTCACTAAGACATACAATATCAAACATTGTTCTTTCTAAAAACATCTCAATTTCTAATAATTTGGAAGAGACACCCTGAATATTTTGATGAAATAATTTCAAGGTATGCTGCTGACCCCCTTTTTGACATTTATTAAATTGAGAGCAAGAGGACACTTTAATGTTGGTAGGTAAAACTAATTGGTTATTAGTATCCTCTGTTGTCTTATATACTAGTTTAAATTTGATTTAGGATAACTTTCTCAAAAATTTTACTAAAAGTAGGTAGTACTGATATAGGTCTATAATTACTAGGGTCTGACGTACTACCTGATTTAAATAAAGGTATTATTTTACTATATTTCATTAGATCAGGAAACTCACCACGGTCGATACATTTATTAAAAATAACAGCTAAGGTAGGTGCCACAATATGTATAATGGACTTTGCCAGATCAACAGAATTACCCCATAGATCTGCCGTTTTTTTTTAAATTCAAAGAATTAAAAGTTTTTATTATATCACTATAAGTGACATGTTGGAATTTAAACTCAGCATCACATAGTGGAACGTTTTCTTTAAGTAAAATTTCTGCAGCGGTGGGTGATGAATTTAAAAACTTAGTTGTTGAGACGGGAATCTCTGCAAAGAAATTTTCAAAAGCCGCGGCGACTTCGGAATCTAAATTAATTACACTGTCATTAATAGCAAGACTGTAATCATTGGTTCGATTGCAAGACCTTCCCGTTTCGCTATTAATAATATTCCATGTCATTTTAATAACATTACTGCTATTTTTAATTTTTGAACTCAAGTACCGAGACTTGGCCATATAACAAACTTTTTTGTATAATCTAGAATAGTTTTTAACGTATACATTAAACTCTGCTGTATTAATATAAGCCCGTTCTTCATACAACTCATAAAGCCGTTCTCTGCTCTTATAAATACCAATGATGGCCCAGTCACTGAAAGAAGTATTATTAACAGAAATAGTTTTAGGAATAAATGTAGTGTCAAATTGTGTGCAATACATTTTGAAAAAATCATTGTAATGTTGATTAGGGTCATCATTGGTTGACAAACATGGCATTTTATTTAATAGTTTATTTTTAAATGTTTCCAGGCGATATTTAGATTTTGGGTTTACAGTGATATCTTTTTTTGGCTTTATTTTGTTTACATTTGAGATAGTAATTAATTGTCCACAATGATCAGAATCCATTAAATTTATAATTTTTTTGTGGGTAGGTACAATATCTGTGTAAATATTATCTAGGCATGTGGCACTAGTGGGCGTTATTCGAGTAGGCTCCATAAATAGGTGTACAAGATTGTATGATTGAAACAAACTAACAATTTTTGTACTTAAACCAGAATGTTCTAACAAATTAACATTAAAGTCTCCACAGATAACGACAGACTTAGTAGAATTACAAATTTTGTGCAAAACTTCATCCATTACTTTCTCAAAACAATCATACAATCCTGAAGGTGGTCTGTACACACTTAATATAATAAACTGCTCCAATTCAATACAGGCTATTTCAATTATTCGCTCAACAGAGAGGCACACTATATCCTTGCGTTCCTTATATTTAAGGTGATTATTTATTAAAATTAATGAGCCACCATGTATAGCATTTTCTCTGCTGAACGAACTACCAACCTGGTGATTACTAAAGTGGAAAATAAACTGATGGCTTTTAAGCCAATGTTCTGTTAAGCAGAGAATATCAATACTGTTAAAATTAAGGAATAATTCTACTTCTAAATCCTTGTTCATAAATCCTTGAATATTTTGATGCACCAAGTTGATAGAATTTATTGATTTTATGACTTTATCTGAAGTGTTTATGCTGTTTAGTACATTAGTGCCAGAGATTACCTCTGTTGTCTTAATTTCTAATTTAAATTATTATCAATGTCAATATTAGCTGCCAAGTTATTGGCAGAATTATCTAAACAGTCATAGCATTGCTCAATATGAGCAATTTGTTTAGCCAAGTTCTTGGCTGTGATAGAAAAATAATATGATAGCGACACAGCTATCTGTCTCCTACAATAGTTTGAAAGATAGTACCTATCTATAAGATATCTATCTTTCCTCAAAAGAAAACGATTACCAATGTAATTGTTTATGTCTATTAAATGAAATGTATTATTACTATATGTGATATTATGCAATGTCTTATTAATATTAAATCTAAGGTAGTTTTCTTCCTGTGGCAAACTTTTACTATAAGGAAATGTAGACATAACAATTTTTCTTAACTTAAGGTTGCTTAAGGACCTATAATATTGGAGCAATTCTCCTTTGTTTACGTTAGCTCGATTACCAACAAATATTAATAAAGTGGTATCCTGGTGAAAGTTATAGCTAACAATTTTCTTCATAATATCATATAGAGAACAACCAGGCATACAATAGTTAATAATTGAGTGGAATAACATCGTTTTGAATACTCACTCGGCAATTTTGAAGGCGAGTGTGAAGTTGTGTCGGCGTTTCTCAGGCGACAGCTGTGAGTAGTCGAACGCGTCAGGCAGGAAGTGGTGCACCAGCGCGCAGAACGCCAGCCCGTCCGCCCAGCTCGTGGAGAAGTTCTCCAGCTTCACATTCTGCAGGAACAGTTACATAAGTTGTATTTGGTGAAGGAGAAGGAAGGATTTAGGAACTTGTTTTTTAGAAATCGTTAGATTTTTACTATTTTTTACTGGGAAATTT
This sequence comes from Hecatera dysodea, assembly GCA_905332915.2. Taxonomy (NCBI): domain Eukaryota; kingdom Metazoa; phylum Arthropoda; class Insecta; order Lepidoptera; family Noctuidae; genus Hecatera; species Hecatera dysodea. Next base: position 21,174,545 of record HG995299.1, read on the forward strand.
ATAATTTTGAAATATCTTGGAAGACAGTGCACGGTCAAGTTTTCGGTAGACTTAGACGACGACTTAGAAGTTCCTTAAAATTATTGTGAAACTGTATATTTATGTATTTGGTTGAGTGACACAGTGGAGGACTGGAGGCACGGTGAACCAGTTAATTAGGTAGGTACTTGGTGTGTTCAGATTCACCCAATTTATTTACAACTCATACCCACATTTACTTTGGACATTCCTATCTAAAGTTAACAACACAAATTCATGCATAACCCTTGAAAATCAAATTCACTCTTCGACTGATGTAATCTTGTTTATAAAACCCATGCTTTTTAATCGAAAATTAAAATTGATTATTAGTCATTTTTGTTTTGTTATACAATTCACACAAATCACATATTCTGGATTATGAGTACAATTTCGACCCAATGTTTGATATTAAATATTGAAATTATACATAGTCCATTGTATACATTAAAAAGAAATATTACAGTGAAACCAAAGCTATATAATTTGGTCGTACAGGGTCAGATGAATAAATAAACAATTACTATTGGAAAAAACATAATGTATAAAATATATACAGGAAAGTAGCAGCAAGAATGAAGCGATAAGAGAAGCGTGGAGTATGAGTGGTAGTGACGTCATTGACGTGTGTGTTAATACTAGGTGCGCGTGCGCAGCATTCGCTATCAACATGCTACATCTCGATAACGCGGTTAAATCCGTTAAATCCGAACGCCCTGACTTTAAGGCAGATGCAAATTTTCAAACATCGACTTCGGTATAGCTTTCTACCAACTGGAAATTACGATGAAAATATGCATTTGCCTAATTTAACCGCATGTATAACCTCCCCAATACGTTTATTTACATAATTTAACTACTAAAAAACCATAAACAAGTAATATGACACAGACAATATTGCTTGGTGTGCAGTACAGCTACATAAGCCATGTCTATTTAGACGACATCGTGGAGTACGCAGTGGGGGTGTTGCGTGCGGACGGGGAGGGCGGGAGGTGTGCAGTGTACCTCGTAGTCCCGGGTCTTGTCGCGACACCACTGCAGCAATCGTTCTTTAATAGTGACGGCGCTGGCTTGCAGCGCAGGATCCGTGAACTTGAAGTAAGGCTGCGCCGGAGAGCCCGGGCTCTGCGGGGTCTTGGGCGAGCTACAACCGGGCACGCATGTTAGTCACCGAGGCTCCTACTGCGGCCTCGCCGGTTAGTCGTCGACGGTCAAACTATTAGTTCGTGTGTCACATCGTGTGCTACGGAACGCGTGTGCTATTAATGGGGTCGCAGGTTATTTACAAGAACGCGTGCTGATCTCATGTCAACTAAGCTATCAGTTGGACTTCGTCTATGAACGACACTTGATGTTCTCATGACAGGGTAAGTACACACGTGCAATTATTGACAGAGGCCTCGTATGTACTTAGCCTTATATGCTTCTCGAAAAAAAAGATTATCGTATTAAGCGGCTAATATACATGTTATATGCAAATCATTAACTTGTATATTTACTTGTATCTAATCCTTATTCGTATCCACAGATATGGCTGCCAAAAATAAATAAAATATATTGCATTACATTACGTATGAAGCGAAAGGATCTTATACATAGAATATAGTACTTGAATGGTAAGAAGTTTTGTGTATTGGTCTTTCTTTCATGTTCGGTATCGTATGTTGGCGCGGGATGCTGGTACAGAACAGGAGTTGACTTACTTGGGACTGTTGGTTGAGTTTTGTTTTTCGAGCTGCCGGAACTTGGCAAATGGCGAGACGGGCTTGGGTGCCGGCCTGGTCATACTCTCTATCACTGTAGGCATAATGCATACATTATTCATTGTAATACTATCCATATTGTATCTAGTTTAATTCTTATTTATAAGTGCAAAACAAAGCCAGCTAACCTTTAGATGTTTTAGTGGTGGTAGTGCTACTGCTAACAGTTTTTTCTGACGAGTTCCTCCTCACGCTCGATGTCACAGTTACTTCCTCTTCCTCTGCAAAGAAACTTCATGTTAATTACCGTCCCTGGCACGTGTATACACAGATCTAACACTAACTCGAAACACTTGGAAAACAATCAGCAAGACAGTACAACGATAACCTATAAGCTATTAGTCAAATAACACGGTTACAGAGGGCGCGGATGAAGATGGTACGAGGTTACGAGCATATGTACATCGACGTGGTAGCGCGGGCGCAGGGCCAGGGGGCCGGGGGGCATGCGGGGCGGGCACAAGCACAGACCCACACACACACGACTCACGCGCGTCTCGCTCGTCTCCCGCTCCTAACTAGTGGAATGTTGCGACGCTACGCTACGCGAGCGCCGACACCAGGTCTTCGAATGCGTCCTCAGTGTTGCTCTCGTCCAGGAACTGCAGCTCGGACACCGTGGGCATAGTGCGGCTGCGGCCTAGCGAGTAGGCTTGCGGCGGCGCGTACGACTGCCGCAGAGCGCGCGGCCGCGCCGCACCCGCGCCCGTCGCCGGCCGCATCGGCTGCTGCTGCTGCCCAGAGAAATATGCTTCCACCGTGCGCTTCTTTTCCGTAACTTCCTCACGGGCGATCCCTCCCTCATACAGCTTAGGTACGGCTAGCAGGTGCATGGACTTGGCGCGTGCGACCACCCGGCGCGGCGAGGCCGACTTGGGGCTGGCGACCATCTGGTGCCACGAGCCCGACCTGCTGAGCGGATTGGAGCCGAGGCTCCCTGCCGACTCGCTCGACAGCACGGACTCGCGGGACGCGGCGAGCGCGCCGGGGGATTGGGGGGCGTGCGGGGGGGCGGGCGCGAGCAGGGGGGAGCGGCCGGTATGTACAGGGGCCCGTACCTGGGACCTCGCAGTCTCGCGTTTTTTCCGTTCGAACTGCGCGATGACGTCGTTTTTCGGTGACGAGAACTTGTCGAGTGCGCCACGCAGACTGTCAGCCGCCGAACCTCGGCGACCTTCATCGTTGCGCGTGCGCACGCCGGTCGTGATGGTAGCCGCGCCGCGCACCGGGCCACGCATCACGCGAGTCACCACACTATCGTGCTCCGTTGTGACGCCTTCTTCTACGCCATTAGTATATGGCACGTCACCGTTCTGGTAGGCGTGGGGCGACTCTATAGGGTTTGTGGCTCGCGGTGAGTACGGGCTGGTGGGCGCGCGCGGCTGCAGGGGAGAGGCGCCGCTCCGAAGGCGATCCGTGTCGTTGGTGACGACGTCTGGCAAGTAGTCCACCTTGTGGGCGCGAGCCTTCTCTATGTCGGGCGTGCGCTGCAGCGGGACAAACGTGGAGATGCCGCCGGACGGCGTGTAGTCGGTGATGGTATACGCCGGGGGTGCGGGGGGTTTCCGTTCCGTAGGGTCGCTGTGGCCGTTCACGACTCCCTCGCGTCGGTTCTTTTCGCGAATTTGTTTCTCGTAAAACTCAATTTGCAGTTTCTGTGCATCAACCTTGGGCAAGTATGCGTCTTGTGCTGGGAATTTGGTATCATCAATTTTTCGCACCAGTTCCGGAGCGGAGAGGTCATTCTGACTAGGTATGCTGTTCACCGGATAGTTTTGTGTTTGCGGGAGCGCGTGAGTCGGCGGTGCGGGCGGGTGGAACGCGGACGGTCTCTCCCGGTAGGGAGTGGGCGCTGGCTCGGGCTTGTTGCTCTCAAATTTGGCGGCAGTCATGCCGACTACCCTCCTTGGTTTGTCTGCGTCTGTGGCCCAAGGTTTGCTTGGCGCCAGCTGGCTTGGGCCAATAGGCATTGGGTTGACCGGGAAAGCGGGTGTATGGTCAACGGTAGGGGAGGTCGCGTTCAAGACGGACGGGGGACTCCATATGTAAGCGGGAGCCGTTGTCGGTGACGTCACTTTGTTAGGCGGCTTAAACGCAGACATAGGCGCGTGAGAGAACTGATTGACGGGTATAGGTCGCGCGACGAAAGGTTTGACGATCATGGGTTTTGTGGGGGATTGTGGGACCGGTGGGTGCGACGGTGGCGCGACCGGTGCGGTGAGCGCTGGCGGCGCGGGTGCCGGCGGGAGGATGGGCGCTGACGCCGGCGCCGTGATGTGCGCAGGGCGGTGCGTGGACGCCGTCGCGGATGCTGGGAGCTGCGCGGGGCGGTGCGCGGGTAGGGACGCGGGCGCGGTGGCAAGTGCGGGCGACGGCGGCAGCGGGTGGTGCACTTGTCGCGGGATTTGTACGCGCATCGGCTCCCTTCGTTCGTTCACCCACGGGGGCTTCACTATGTCACTATTATTATCGTTAAAGAACTTCCGAGGTCGCGCGGCGGCCGGGTTCACCGCGGTTTCGTCTGCAGTGCGCCAGAAGCGTCGCGCGGACGACGCACTTGACGATCTGCTGTGCGTCATACTGTTGTCCTCTCGCTCGCGGCTCTCGAACGCGTTCTTAATGTTTCCGAACCTGCTGCTCCAGTTGGCGGGCCCGGTGGCGCCTGCTTCGCGGTCGGCCGCTTCGTTCTTCTTCATGAACGCTACAAACTTCCTATCGTTCTCGGTCTGAGGCCTGAACTCAGGCACGATGGGCCGCGGTGATGTTTCGTCATCGTTGTCGCTGTCAATGCGGTACCCGGCGAGCGGCCTGCCTATGTCAATAGTATTGGCGCGTTTCATACGTAAGCGTTTGTTACTGGTATTTCCGTATCTACTGAATGGTTTGGAATCATCCTGAGTGGCGGTCGGCGGAGCTGCAAAGTTGTACGTGGGTGGGAGTGGCATGTATAATGGCGCACGTTTTGGGTCCTCGCGTTTATATTCTTTTTGTTGCGTAGGCGCGGGCTCCACCGGTGCACGCCGTGGTATGTTCTCCTTCTGAGCGTGCGAATCGAACTTGTTAGCGATGGCCGCTATGCTGCTCTTAGTGTCGGAAGGGCGGCGCTCCATGCGCGGCTGCGGTTGGTAAGACTGCTGGAGCGGCTGCGGTTGGTATAATGGGTGCTGTGACTGCACCGGCTGCGACGGGAAGGCAGGCTGCGGCGCGGGCGCGGACTGCGGGGGAGGGGGCGCCTGTGTGCGCGGCTGTTGCAGAGGTTGCGGCTGGTGGTAGGGCTGTGAGCGCTGGCCGCCCGCGTCGGCGACCGAGTGCCGGAAGAAGTCGGGTTTACGAGTAGTCGGGGCACGTTTCTCCACGACGACGTGTGCGTCCCTGTCCAGCTTGGGAGCTTCGTAGCTGACCGAATGTGCTACTGGGATGGGTTTTTGCCGGGAAGCGACCGCGTCGTGGTAGCTAACATTCTCGTCAATACTTTGTTTGCGTTCTGGGGTGGAAGGTTCATCTGTGCTAGTTGCCATGGAAGCTGTGGAGGTGGCGCCGGAGGACGAGGGGCCTTTAGCGCCGAGCGCGAGTTGGTCGCGGTCGACGAGGCGGCGCGCCTCCTCGAGCTCTTCGTGCGTGACGCCGACGGTGTGGCGCGCGGCGCGGCTGCGGCGCCGGGGCTTGCGGCGGCAGCCGTCCAGCCGGTCGGCAGCGTCCAGCGCGTCCTCGAGCCGGTCGGCGAGGGACAGCAGCGCGCGCGCCTGCGGGTGCTCGGTGGGCGGTGCCAGCGCGGCGCGCAGCCGGCCCAGCGAGCGCCGCACGTCCGCCACCACGTCGGCGGGCGCGGCGCCCAGCCCCGCCAGCAGACGCTCGCCGCCGCCGCCCAGCAGCCCCTGCAGCAGCGGGAGGAGGAGGGACTCACCGCGCGTGTCGCCGTCGGCGCCGTCCGCCTCGCCCGCCGCCGCCAGCGCCTCCGTCACGGCGCTCGCGCATGCTGCCGACATGACACATTCGCTTAGAACACGAGCTATTACGTAATGTCGTCAGATAAAAGCTGCTAAAGGATAAAGTTTTATGTGTGAATTTATATGCATAAAGTTGGTGCGAAGAGAGAACATAGTTATTTTTACCTTGAAGAATCACATTTGTGAATAAACTCTGTAATTAAAGATTAGCAAAAAACAACTTCCAAATACATACATGTGGTTCAAGAATGAACCATCGTAGCTTACGGTTTTCTTTCAACTCTGACTTGAGTTTACTTTTTAGTATTATACAGCGCAAGAGTTAACAAAAAACTGAGCAATACCTAGCACACGGCTAAAGAGTTACTCTTGTGCGATTACAACTTTCCTGGGAGCGAACAATTAGTTCAAAACTTATAAAGTATGAGAACAGGTATAATTAAATGATTGGAAAGTAGTGGCCATGTGCAGTGCTGGTCACGTCTGCAGCCAGCCTATTCTGACAACATGTTACCGTGTTAATTTCGGTGAAGCGAACTATCATTCCACTCTGTTTGTATCGATTGCGTGCTCTCTTCATATTCACTTCACTTTAGTTTAGATGAAGAGATGTTTACCTTCTTGTTCAGCCATTAGTGTTCGGATGCGCGCGCGCAGTCGTCGACGTTGCTCGTAGTCGTTGCACTCGTCCAACTGGAATGATCACATGATAATATTAAATATGCATTCAGATGGAGCTATCGACAAGTTTTCGTAAAGGAGTTTGGATAGTTAATAAGTTTCTATGAGAAGTTTATTTTGTTAAACAAATCTTTACATCCATATGTACGAAGATACGTACACTCGTAAAATTGTGCGTTTTTCCACTTTTTAATAATATTCGTAGGCCATACGAGTATGGAGAGAGTTTACCGCCGGCTTTTAATTACATATTTGGTGAGATCAGGATGCCATTTGTTGCTTACAAAGTAGTAGAATTCGCCCTCTGTATAAGTTTTCAAAATAAAAATCATTTATTCAAACTAGGCTGAGAGCCAGCACTTTTTGAACGTCAAATTTGCGCCCGCCCGTTACCACTTCCTATTGTTTTCGGTGGGAAGAAGAAGTGGCGTTTAGTTGCAAGATTTCTGAAAGGTTTCTCAAGATTTTGACAATTTCCACTACTCGTACTACAACAGACACAGTCTAAGTCGCTACACACAAACTCACGCATATTTCTTGAAGTCCCTTCAACATCGCGGCACACTCACACACAAACAGTAAATTAAATATTTACTAAGTATTTGTTATTCAACTGTTTGCCGAGCTTGCTACCTCGGCCGCTACTCCACGGTAACTGTGTATCCAGAGCCTATACTATTTGCACTGCGGTTACTCAGATAAGGCTACGTTTGCACTGGAGGCGCGACAACCGGAACTGGATTGCTTTCTTGTTGAATGTTGATGAGTAAAGTTGTAAGAATTTAAAACGGCGCTAATAATGAGGAATCCTTTTCAGGAGAGTCATTTCTGTTATCTATTGTTTCGACTAAGATAGGTTGTTACTGCGGGTCTTTTATCTTAATTTTCTTAGAAAGGGCTCTGTTTGTTTGACATTCACTGATTAAGCTTTTCCAGTTTGTCAATCATGTTGCTTGGCATATTATGGAGGGTATTACTGAGGTATACCTATTTTATGGTAACAGCTGCTAGATTTACTAAGCATGGAAAATCTTTGGTTTATAGGATAAGAACAAGCCAAACTTATCTATATGGGCTAATTCATAAAACAAATCTTACTATAAACACTGACATGCAGATTCTTAATTTAAATTTTCTATTGGTAGAGTTTGAATCTAGAATTTGCAAACCAGTACTTAAACTAAGCATACGGTTAAAAAGTTATCACAAATAGGCTGGTGACATTCACGCCGCGGCTCATAAATGACTGATTATGCTTTAGTGAAGTCAAAGTTGATTCATTTATTTTAAATAGACCATTAATAGACCATTCATCAAACCATCCATTCAAAAGTTGAACGTCAAAACAGTATGAAAAAAAGAAAAATAAAGTGACTAGTTGTTGCTCTAGTATAAACAGCGCTTAGGTACGCGAGCTTTCTGCACCAGTGGTCAAGTTGTCAATAAGTGACGTTTGTATCGCGGGCGGCGACCGGTTCAGCGCCGCGCGCCGGTCGGAAGTACCAGCCAGCCGGAAGCCGGAAGTGAGCGCTGCCCTCAATCGCACGGCTTTGTGTCGACCCCAGGATTTTACAATGTGTGCTCGTTTCTCATCATAATGATGACTCATTATCATCGAGGTTTATTTTTTTGTGCGGTAATTATCGACGATGGTACCTACCTAGTTTGCTCGTTGACCGCGTAGTGAAAGTTTGTATTCGTCGGAATATTAATTTTTGTCCTTTTAAAATGAATTTTTGCTACGATTTTTTTCTGAATAATTCCTCAATAGAGGATACTCACATTAAAGTTATCTTTAAGCAGATATTTGATCTACCTGCCAGAATAATCTCGATAGAGTAAATTATTCCTGAGAGCTTACTTTTGAAAGATCATAAGCGGAAACAAAAACCATTAAAAACTCAGATTCTTAAAAAGTATGTACACAAAAAATCACGATTGTCTGCATAACACGGCTACCGTCAACAGCGCCATTGTCTCAGCAGTGTCAGTTGTGACACACCGTGGGAAGTGTGAGGAAGTGATAGTATTTCACAACACTGTACACGAAGGTACAGTCGTGTCCACTGTCCAGTGTCAAGAACACGCGGTTCCCAGGCTGCCGGGCTGCGTCAGCGAAAGTGATTACCGACTCAGTTATACGTACAAGGCATCAGCGGGCAGCGATTTATTATAAACTAGCGACCCGCCTCGGCTTCGCACGGGTGCAATGTTTCCTCTACTATAATATGCATGTACAGGCAGTCCTCGACTTATGTCGTTTCGATTTATGTCGCGTATTTCGAGAACCTAACATGCCGTAAGTACGAGGACTGCCTGTATTATACATCTAAACCTTCCTCTTCAATCACTCTATCTATTAAAAAAACCGCTTCAAAATTCGTTGCGTAGTTTTAAAGATTTAACATACATAGGGATATAGGGACAGGGAAAGCGACTTTGTTTTATACTATGTAGTGATAGTGATACAATTACAAATAGTAAGTAAAATCTTATCCGTGACTTAAAAAGACTATACGATTTGGATTTTAGATTTTAGAAAGGTGTTACCAAAACAGCAACAGAAAGAGATATAGACTACGTTAACATTATCACGTTTTTAAAATAGGACACTAGCGCAAACTGTGACATTAGAATTTTATGCTATAAATTTTGTTTTGTTACCACTTTTTAAAGGCTGAAGAGATTTGGATGAAACTTAGCATACGGGTACACAACTTTTTCCCGGTAATATGTTCCCGGTAGTTGTAGAATATCACATCATTACATCATTGTGCAAATAAGAATACAGGTATATTAATACAAACAATTACATTTCAAGAAAATTGGATTGCCAGAAGTCTGAATCGCTCTTATCTTGTGGCACACCTCTGACATGCGTACGGCCAGTCCGAAGCATCAAGTGTCACGCGTGGAGCTGCGCGTGCGCGGACTTCGGCGACGCACCGTGAAAGCTTCCTCTGATACTTTCCTCGCAGAATCTTAGACTTGTAAAGCCACCTACTCAAACTACTAGCTTCTTGCTAAATCTTGCAACTTTGACATCGGAAATTAGAGTGAAAATTGTTGCTTTTAAAGATCTACCAAACGCTAAGCAATCAAATCAAACTGCAGCTTGTTAATGATTGATTAGCAGCTAATGTATTTCATAAAATCCATTAGCCGGTACAGTATACCTACTATACTGTAATCTCTCCATAATGTATATGATCTTATTTCAAAATAGCTTCTTGGAAATCCGCTTAAAGACAAGTCGAATATACTGCGTAAGAGTCGAAGCGATAATGTTAATTTGTTTTGAATCGCGACTGGAGGACCGGTGACTAGTGAAGTAGTGACTCAGCTTCAGCTAATGAATGAAAGTTGCGTATGAATGGAGACGAGACCGGTCGGGACACTCGGTAGGTATCGGAGAGTGACTCACTCGACACAGAGCTGTTGGGATTTACATGGGGATCAGAATGGAACGATTTGATAAGAAACTTACCTATCCATAAGTAATAATAAAATAATCCGTCAGTCTACGACGAAAAGCAATGAAACTATATTACATTCAGAAAGAGGTTAATACTCGTAAAAACAGTGGCATAAAAGCAACCTTATAGATGATCCCATTTTATCCCACAAGTAAACCTTCAAGTAACTTAACGGAAGATCCAAGTACTTATGTACTTGCCGGTTTTCTGCAAGGACATATAATTCTGCAACCGCATTTTCATCCTCAAATAAGTCTTTTAGTGAAGTTTAGTATGCCGCAGACAGCCCTAAGCGTATAACCGACCTGTCGCAAACAGCTTTCTTAGAGCTTTCCTGTTCTAGCGCACGGGGTGATGGTCCACCGAGCTTACTAGTCGCATTAACACACTTCTTACTTCAATAAATAATTACCGATCAGGTTTAGCAGAAACGATAATTTCTACGAACATGACTCAACTGACACAGACCTGCGGGTTCAATCAGCTTGCAGTTCTAGGACAGTAATCACAATCTTAAAACCCACAGTAGGTATATTGTTCTATATGGATCTGGGGGAATCCTATGTCCACGTGTCTCTCGGTGGACTCTGATAGGCTGAGTTGGCTAGTTTAAGCCACAAGATAGCTCTGTGGTCGTCAAAAATTCAATATATAAGGTGTAATTTGTTCGAAAGAGTCACCGCGGCCCTGGAACGCAAAGGGCACAAGAAGGATCACGGGTGGGTTTTAGTCAGTAAAAGTCTGACACTCCCTACCGCTCCGCCCAGGGCGGGAGGGGTCATTTGATGATTTCCCATCCAAAAAAAAAGGTGGGTACTAAATATAATATTTGACTTACGAGTTTCCTTAGAAGACGCTCGTCCCAGCACTGGTCTACGTCGAACTCTTCAAGGGTCCTGGTCTGTGAGCTGGTGACTTTGCCACCGCCGCTGCTGCTTGTGCGAACTGTCTCCTGAGGGACCAAGAGAAGATACATTATTAGTATGTAATGGTTTAATGTGGGTTACACACGAATATCTTCCAACAAAAACTGTCAGTCTTCGAAGGGAACTTGTCAGATTAACGAAACTGGGTACGACGGCATTCATAAACTTTTCCGCTGATGTAGCATTATATTATCTTCTGTGAACGCAACGAGTGTTAGGCATAGATTCAACACCAGTTACAAAATACAAAGTAATATTTGATGTTTTATTCTGCATTGCATTCTGAAGTGTTCCATTAAAATATCACGATATGTTCTCACAGTAACTTAAAGATTTTGAAACGAATGTGACAGTTTTAAAAGTCCCAACCTTCTACGCGTAATAGTGACTCACACTAGATCAATGCCTGTATTGCTAAACGAAGTTATTTTCACGTAATATCGGTGACATCTTCACAAATAGCTCGACCTGACCTTGTAGACAGTTGGTCAAAGGCCGCTGCGCCGGCGCCGCTAATTTACATCGCTGTCAATGAATCATTAGCTTTTCATGTTTGACATGTTGATGGATGAGTTTCGCGGATATTGAGTGCTTTTTTAATACTTTTTGAGTGCACAATGTTGGATTGTGTATGCGTAGCTGTCTGGCCGATTTTAAAAGGCCTGTTTCTCGGGCAAGTTTTGAAATAATTTAATGGAAATTAAATACAGGTTTTTCGCGTTGATTTTTCTCTTACTTAAATACCAATTTATCAAACATTTCCGTTACATCTTTCAATGCAACATGAAAACTCATAAAAATATAACTTCTTCAATTTTCAGTCTTTCATGTCATCTAGATAAATCTTCAAAAATACACATTTCAATCTTAATTTCATCTGAAATACGATGTCTGCGGTCTTTTACATATTTCGAAAGAAAACCAGCTGTGAGAAAACATGTCGTTATAAATTAAAAAGTTTAAGAATTTTAATATTCATTGATACGGAGAGATGTGGTAAAAGCTTGAAGCTAATTTCGTTCGGAGCTACGAAGGTGATATACGTTCTGTGCCGACCTTGACTGTACGATAGATTCGTGCCGGGCTGCCCGCTTGCGGTTCATAAAGTTTATGGCGATATTGACGTCATTACATATGAGTTGTAGATGTTTTATTACGGAAAGATAGTTTTGTAAATACTGCTTTTAAAAACAGGAAGCGTTGAACTTCGGGTAGCAAAAGTCTAGAAAAAATGGAATTGGATATTTTTACGATCATGGTATACGTGATCAATAACTTAAAACAGTCGAAGAAGGAGACGGGTTCCTTGATCTATCAATACACTGGGAGAAAGGCAAGAGAATAATGATGGCGATCTTAAAATTGTGGGTATATTTAACAGTAAGGGAATATAATAACACTGATGAATACAACAGGGAAGAGATTTAACCGTTATCTACACACAGTAAGTTTAGAAAAACGTTAACATGAACTACACAATGGCAACCTTAATTCTTCCACAGTAGCATTTCAGTGTAACGCTTGAATAGTTGTATAGGTAGTCTATTTCTGAGATTTGCGCAACAATACACACACAACGGTACGATAGCCACATTTTTCAGTTCATTATATAATCGGCATCACTGAATAGTTTGTTGTGATAGTACTATAAACCAAGATTATTTCAGGAATCCTGAAATCTAAGTTTACATTAACGTAGTTTGCACGAATTTACCTAGTAAATGCTAAACATAGTTTTTGGGTACACGGATTTTACCTTAGGAATGAATAAACTAGTGCGAATGTTTCCCAGTTTAAGTTCTTAGAGATAGAAATTTAAATACAATGAAATAAAGATGAGACGAAGTCAAACTGTAGATATTGATAATGACAAAAATATCAAATTTATCCAGTATAAAATCAAAAGTAATTTATTCAAACTAGGCTGAGAGCCAGCCCTTTATGAACGTCAAATTTTACATAAAGACAGTCCCCCAAAACGCCCACCCGTCACCACTTCTTTGTGTTTTAGCTGGGAAGAATAAGTAGCGCAACAAACTCCCCAGCAACACATTGTTCACATAGTGATACTCTAAGGTAATTCTTATGTTGGGCACGCCGCCATTGCGGCGGTAAGTCCCCTCTTTGAGGAGTGGCTGGAGAGACGCCACGGCGTCCTCACCTTCCGCCTGACGCAGGTGCTCACCGGACACGGCTGTTTCGGGAGGTACCTGTGTCGGATCCAGCGGGAGGACACGTCCGGGTGTCATCACTGTGTGGATCGCCCGGAGGACACGGTGGAGCATACGGTGGTGGTCTGCCCTGCTTGGGCGGAGCAACGCCGTGTCCTCGTGGAGGCGATCGGCGGCGGCGACCTCTCGCGGCCGGCCCTGGTTCAAGCCATGGTTCGGAGCGAGGAGGCATGGGAAGCGGTCGCCTCCTTCTGCGAAGCAGTAATGCTAGCGAAGGAGGAGGCGGAGCGCGTGCGAGAGAGGGAAGCCCCTCGCTCCAGCCGCCGCAACAGGAGAAGACGCCCCGGGCGTCGGGAAACGCAGGGCGATTCCCGGCCACCGTAGGCGCGGGCCTGCGGATGGCGAGCTATGGGTGGCTCGCCGTCCGATAGCAACCAGGCCCGAGTCGACGGCGCGTCGTGTTCCACGCGCGCCTCAAAGAGCCGTCAGCAAAGAAGACGGGGCCCCATAGGGTCAGTGCCTGCTAGGGTTGCGGAATTTGTTCGAAAGAGTCACCGCGGCCCTGGAACGCAAAGGGCACAAGCAGGTGGGAAAACACGGGTGGGTTTTAGTCAGTAAGAGTCTGACACTCCCTTCCGCTCCGCCCAGAGCGGGAGAAGTCATTTGATGATTTCCCATCCAAAAAAAAAAGAAAAAGGTAATTCTTATGTACATATCTCTGATGCATCTCACATAGTAAATGAAACAAATCTTTATGTAACGGAACGCGGCGCCGGTAGCGCATACAATTTATTGAATGCTTAAAAAAAACATGATGTAGCCATTTGGCGTGGAGATCGCTTTGGAGCAACAACTATTTATTTTATCGCGATAGACGAAGGCTTGTGATTTTTGCTCATCAACTGTAATTTCTAGCACAGTTTTAGCTTGAAAGATTTCTCGAATATTACCATTAATTTCATGAATCAATTCACAAAGGTGGGAATACATTCACCTATTGTATGTTCATCCTTAACTACAGTTTCATTAATACAATTAATTTGAGCCTGATATGTATTTTTAATTTCATTTTCAAACTAAAAGACAATCAGAGGGCACCTTGTCCTTTCTAATCGATGAAATGGTCCATTAGAACAAAACAAACACTTGTAGCATTCGTTTTGAAAGTAAAAAATTGAACCACATTGCTTCTTCAGATACATTAGCAGGTCATACTTTATTAAGGTGTTTGTTTGGCAGAACATGAACCGATATCTGTACGAGAGTTAATGGCACTTTAAAGCAGATCTTACTGGTTAGAACTTCAGCAAAGACACAAACTATAAGACTACGGTTCTTATATCATGTGTTTCCCACAACTAGCACACTCATGATGTTCATGAATAAACTTTATGACAGGGTGATGAATACCGCGTGTTTATCCTGCGCGGGCGCCGCTCCAACGCGGAATCAAACACTTACGTTCGGCCACTAAACTTATGACGTGGTCTATATTAGTGGCCATGTCTCCGGGGATAGGCCCGCTGTGTTTGCTGGATGCACCAGGAAGACGCCCAGTGTCAGCTGCACGTGTGGCCAATTTGTCGCCAAAAGCTTAATTGTCTCGTTTATGTCTCTGTTATGATAAATGACCAGACTGTTTGATGGAGTGCTGTGTTATAGTCCATTTGAGCGGGCAATTTTCCATTTGTAAATGCTTTTAAGAGTTATATTCCCTCTTTAGAATCCTGATACGTAATTTTCTTACCACATGTAACGGAAGGAAATATATCATTCTATTTCTAGTCAGTTTTATAGCATCCATTACCTAGGACATTAGTTCATGCAAAAAGCATTTCAGTGCACTAACACTAAAACTGCTTTCTGGATATTTTATTGCCTACTATTGCCATAAAGAGATGGTTAAACTCAAGCACGATTCAGGGGGATTTTAAATGGGTAACTTAAGGGGTGAGTTATACATTTCAAAACGTTATATCATCTAAACACAAGCTCACAAGACGACTATTGCCTTTCAAATGAAACGGTTTGCAAGAACACAAACACATTCGAATCAGTTGAACCAATTTCTGTTAATTTTCTCATCACTAGTCTCCCGCGCGTCTGTTGCAGTCTCCCAGCTCGTATTTACCAATTGCTCCGTCTTGTCAGTCAGAGGGCTATACTTAGCCCATGAGTCAGCAGGTCAAACGGCCCGGATGCCCGAGGACTATGTCTTGTTGCATTCCTGGGCACAGCTCGGCCCGGGCTAATTCCAACAGGGACAATGTCTCGTGTCCTTGCACAATAATGCAAAGAAACTAATACTTTGCAAGAGTTCTGGATATTTTTGGTCATACTTAGTTATTTCAGTTGGGAGAGGAATTTTAAGAATTTAGAAAGTCCTTTTCAAGGATAGTGACAGTTTATGTTTTGATGTGGGTTTTCGTTTCGTGAAGTTAACTTTGCCTTAGTGTATTATTGTGGTATACAATACTTAATCTGTAAGCGCTACATTATTTGATCTGTATGTCTTTTTGATGCTTGTAGTACTCAAAGGTATATTACAATTCTTATCTAAGAGTAGTATCTTCTTACCTACGAGGAGAAATTACATTGAGGTTGTATGTCAAACTTGTGCATAAATATCTAGAACTTTCGTCCAAATGTCTCCAACTATATAAAAATCATCATCACTCAGTGGTTGGCATCCAAAAACAAAGAAACGCATACGTGGGCGTTCGTTAACATCATCTCGTCAGTGATAGGCGATATCGACATGAGTCAGATATTGAGGAACGCGTGCCAAGTAGGCAGGCCCTTTGATGTGGGACCTTGTTTAGTCTATGCGGCGCCGAGAGTGTTAACTAGTAGTTGAACAATATTAACAATAACATATCAGCACGTATTGGCATGGTTTGATTGTAGCCCTGCAGTCTGTAGTTGAGCGTCTTTTGTTTTTGTTTGTAACCGATCAGCAGCCCTACCATGACGTCTTAAATCCATCATGATGCGTGTGAGGGAAAGGGATAGTGCTATTCGTCTTGTGTAACTCCGTCTCTCTCTGACACAGGAATCATGATGGTTTTAAGATGTCATGGTAGGGCAGCAGTTCTCTATATGAACTGTGATTTACTGTCTACAATAGCGTTTGCAAGTTTCAAAGACTTGATTAAGATTCGAAGCATATATTTCAAATAAACCATTTACAAGCGTCTGAATTGTCAAGGCTCGTTCGGAAGCGTAGCTTACTATGGAGAAGAACGTACAAGAAACTCCACGGTCACTCTTATAAATCATGCTATGTATGACAAAAACCTTGTTAACATTATCCTTGTTGCTTCTATAAGTGAGAACAATGCAAAGAATAAAAAGGAAACTGTTTATAACTATTCAAAATATAAAGATTAAATTAAGCCGGTTGCAGTTAAGAGTTGACCAGTCTCAACTGACGGCCCCCGTTCAAGAACATGACGCGTGTATCGGCACCATTTAGCTCAACCATTTTGAAGGGAACCGAATGATCCAACACACACGCCACCATCAGCGAGACAATGAGTGAGCATGACATGCTTTCAAAAGGTTTCTTGCCTGTAATTATAATTGTCGATAGACTGTTTATCGAAAAACTTTAGTTTTGTTTTGACTTCTTTTTATCCTATACCTCCAGTATCAACTATCAAGGCCTGTTAGTTTAATCGATATTTAATTAGACTTTTTTATTCTCTTGAAATATTTTAACTTGTATGAGTTTGTGATGTGTTTATATATCCACGTCTAAAACGATAGCTTGATGTTATGATAGTTTATTTACCTACAAAAGAAGCTGCGTGGGAGTTTGGAAATGTGAATTGTAATGTTCTGCAAATGTTTTATTTTATTCGCGAATACTTCAATTGAGAAAATAAAGAGAAAGAGATAATTATCTTCAGTGGTTGTTACATCTGGTCAGGGATTGAGATGTTTGAATGATCTGCGGATGATAGAACACAAAGTGCTTGATATTTCGCACATCGTCTGCTACATATGTGCCGTTTTACTTCGGCAAACATCGGCTTGCAGGTTTGACTACACGAAATGGAGTTAGACAATTGTCAGGTTCTTGAGTATCTTCGTTTTTCGGACGCGGACTAATTACTTTCCCTTCTGACTTCCCCAAAAACTTCCTAGAGGCCATATAGTCATCACGACAGACTCCTCATTCCTCACATCTTCCTGAATGTACACCTGACCGTATTCTTCATCAGCAACTGATCTACAATCTCGATCGTATAATAATAATAGGCGCGTTATATTTCAGAAGATCACTGGGCCACATTTTTGGCAGGTCGCTCCGAAACTGCGTTGTAAAAATAAAACCGCGCGCGCGCATCTCCGCTTCCAATAGATCCGCAAGAGCGGGAAGTGGCTGGATTGTAAATACGTTTTGCTAGACGTAAGATGATACGCTGTTTACTAGCAAACGGAACATGAGCGTGATCTAATGTGGGATTATGCTTGTTATTTGTTGACCTTCCTCTGTTTCCTGCGTCTGTTTTGGTGTTATCGATATTTTCTCATTTTTGATCAATTAACCAAGTACTTATCTCAAAGTCAATTTCTTATGTGATAACTAGCAGCGTCCCGCGGTTTCGCCCGCGTAGTTCCCGTTCCCGTGGGAATACGGGGATAAAATATAGCCTATGTTACTCAGGGTGAATGTAGCTTTCTAATGGTGACAGAATTTTTGAAATCGGTCCAGTAGTTTTTTGAGTTTATTCGTTATATACAAAAATATAAATCTTTCCTCTTTATAATATTAGTATAGATATAGATAAATAGTTGTTACTCTTTACTGAAACGGTCTAACCACTTTTTCGATATCCGTTGGACTGCAGTGGATCTCTTAAAGGTAAGAATTATTTTCTGTTTGTAACAGAAAATAGTTCTCTCTCTCCTGTTTTGAAACATCCTACCATGTTCCAAAATTTGCTTACGGTGATTTGGAAGTAGTTATCATCACATGATTGTAACTTCAGCAAGGTTTGGGAAAACCATGTGTATGTTTTTGTTTATGTGCCCGCGATACTAGCGTAGATAGTTATGCCTAGTAAATAGTGGATTAATATCAAGGATTAAGTATAATAAGCTTATTTAACGTCTTCAAATATTGTAATAAGTAAGAAAACATACTTATGCTAATTAATAAGACGCATGTTTTGTTATTTTCCTTAAAATCCTGTCAATATTTTAACGAAAGTCGCAAAATCCGAATGTAGTTATTGACATAAACTGTTAATTAGATGAAATATGTAACAATAACTGTTTCAGCCAATAACTGAATGAAAGTGGAACATAAAAACGTAATAATTATACGAAAGTGTTCCTCAAACAGAATTTCATAACATGAAGGCTCGTTCAACGTAAATCACGAAAAAGTGGAGTTTTACGAACCATAATTGTTGGATACCGCGATGAGCGATAAAGATATTAAACCTCACTATACAGAGTCATTGGGTTGTGATATTAATATGGTGGTGTTGCAAAAGAAACTTCCTGTCAAGGATTTCATTAATCTGGCTATGTAGGAATATGCAGAAATTGCTCTGTCACTTATTTTTGATTGTCTTAACACAAGTCAAATTAGTGTTTGTGATCATTTTGTACTAAGAATTCTTAAACTTAATATAATTTTCACTGACATCACTCACAAACTTATCTTCATTCCTCCAACGATATTTGCAGCTCTATTTACTAATACTTGGAAAATCATTAAATGAGAATATATTAAACGTTTGATAAATGAAAATTAGTGTGTGCCAAACCTAACGTAGGTATCATATAAGCATTTATATTTAGACATTCAGTTGCAAAGTAGTGGATACCTGCTAGCAAAACATCAACATTCTGGATTGCACCGCTTTTTCGAATAATGGGTTTGTAACCTTCAAATATATGTCTTCTATTACGTTTAGCTGTTTATCTATTACTTAGAAATCAAACTATGTTTGTACTATAGCTTCTTGTGTATCCAGATTCATACCTATAAATACCTATCAGGATAAATACCTATCAGGATTTTTCACGGAACTTGCTTCAGTTACTTGTAGACTAGCTGCTTTTCTCAGTTTCATTTTTTCAGAAACATTGAATTTTTATTTCTATTCCACTTACAATCATCATTAAAATTAGCGTAATTTTTCTGTGTCATTGTTATGTGCTTTTCTTTTACCATCTTATGTTTTGTTGAATAAATCTTTTTTCTATTCTCTACATCTGACGATACCCGTTGCCCTTGTGAAGTAATAGCGAATACATTATTACCTATAGCTATTTGCTTTATTGTATGTTCATCACGAGGTTAACCTTCGACTATTATCATTCAAATGACTAGTAAATAATATTATGCACACCACTGTATGTAATATTTAATTAACATCTCATAATTGTCAAACAACTTAACAAATTATACAATTAACACACCTTTGTTTGTTTGCTAATAACTACAAAAGCGATGTTTGTTTACCTATGGACGAACATGCATGAGAATTACTCACCTAATTAACTACTTGAAACTGGTAAATTAGGTAATTCTCATGCAAAATGTAGGAACCATGATTACAAGAATTGCAGGTACTTGATCAGTAGCTGTGAAGGTATTCTGAAAATATCGCAGGACTTATTAATATCTAGATCCTGGGGATTTTGCAACCACCGATCGCGTTTTAACTAATCATCCAGAAGTTCAAACAGCAGCTGACTAGACTAGAAATCATCAATCCTTTACCACAGAAGTTGATATACATTCATGATAGCTACCACTGTAATAGTAACTGTTGTGTTCTAGCGCTTGCCCCGACGCATCTCACTGCGCATGCTTGCTGAGATGCGCACGCGACCGCCATTAGCACGTTTAAGCTTAACGGATGTTTTTGTATAGCGGCCTCTATCGGACGGTGCAGAACTAATATTAATGACATCTCGTGACGGAAAACTGCCGCCGTTTCCTTTACCAACTGCGGAGATGAAAAGTGGGTAATGTTTTCCGTATTATGATTTGTGATAAGGAAATACATACATGGAAATGAAAAAGGTGCAACAGCATAAAAAGTTGTTATTGTTGGTAATACGAATAGAAAATGATTTCAGATGATGTAACGCAAATTGTCATGAAATACTACTAGTGTAACCCTAACCACTATCGAAATCAATCCATCTAACCGGCACAAAAAGAGTCACTTTAGCAACAGCGATAGATATAATGGATAACTAGGAAAAAGCAATAAAATATTACACAAAAGTAAAAACTGGTAGATCGTGTGGTGACAAAAACTAAACGATACAATATCACGGAACACTACAGAAGAACCATTGAGTTATAATCTTCTATCACAATATTTGCCAAAGAATTTGAAGACAAGACAGAAGATGCCCAAGAACAGGACATAAATGTAATTATATCAGATGTTTTTTTTAGAAAATGCTATACATGACAGAGGACTAAATGCGGATAAAAGAAAGATAAATAAAAAAATACATATGGTGACAGGCTACTAAGATGACTAATTAAAACCTGAAAAACTGATAGAGAAATTGGAAAGAAAATGATATTAATGAGATGATTCCGATAGACTAAGGAATCAGCCAACGACCAAGAGCCAAGGATTGAAGCTAGACTGAAAGATGAGCAGGTGGCGTGTGGCGTGCTAGCATTTATCATGTGAATTTAGATACTACTAAACTGCCACTAACTGCTATAGGCAATTAGACTTCTCGGAGATTGAAGGCCGTTAAATGGAACTTCTGTAACTCTTTATTTGTTACATTATATAGATGTAATTGGCAGTGAAAGTTGTAATGGCGGGAAATCGTACTAATATCATTATGAGACAGTTTTATTGCGCTGTTTTTATGTTTCCCTCATAATATTGGCTCGATCAAGTATCGCAAAATAATTTTGCTTTCCGTTATTGGTTTAAAGCTACGTAGCGTACGTGGGTGAATTGCGCAAGCAAAAAAAATACACGGCAAACCTGAGAACGGTAGTGCAATGTGCTGGTTTTTTATTTTATATATTTTTTCTCAACAACGTAAGTACTTCTCTACCTTGGCAAAAAAAATCATTGATTTCTACCCTCTAATATACCAAAAAAAAAAATTACAAAGTGTTATTTTATCATCACGGTGGCCTGTCCTGAACCCAATTCCGCTCATAAAATACCTTCCCCTGCCAATAGATTCATAATATGGATTTAAATCAATTCTCTTATCATTAAATTATAATATATTCGATCAAATAAAACTATTTTTGTTTGTTTATCTTCTTTCTCATGGATTTGACAGGCAGTCAACTTTTGTCTGGAAAAAAGTTATCATTTCAGAGGACAGTAAGTTTTAGTAGATTATCCATGTCAACATTGCGTAGTTACGCCCCTCTCACCTTTCCTCACTTCGGATCAGTCCGGCTCAAGCTCTCGGCGCGAACGCAGCGGTCCCAAAGCTTGCGGTTTTTCCGCCAAAAAAGTAAGTTTATCATTTCAGTAACATGGGGACAAAAATAGTTTCATTTCGGTGTCACAGTCCACCGGAATGAAATGTATCTCCGAAATGATAAAACCATAAAGTTTTAGAGATCCTTTATCAAATATAAAGTCATAGTTTTGTAATGTAAGTAAGTGTAGATTAGATTATTCGGGTGTATTTGTTGTGTAATATTTGTGTTTAAGATTAAAGATATATAATATACACATATTTCTATGTAGCTAGTACCTACATGTATATATTGGGTTGGTAGGAAAGTAATGAGCGTTGCAAATAAACAAAACAATTTTAAATTATATTTTTAATTTACAATTACTTGTCTTTATAGTAGGCACCGTTGTTATCTACAACCCATTTCCAGCGATTAGGTAAAGCATGGATACCCTCAGCGTAAAAACTTGGGAGCCGTGAGGCAAAAAAGCTTTCGAGGAAATCTGTTAACTGTGCTCTATCATCAAATTTTTTGTCCTGTATATGATTACTGAGAGAGCGTAACAAATGAAAATCCGTTGGCGCTAGATCGGGAGAGTAAGGTGGATGTGGCAGTAGCTCCCATTCAAAATCCAATAGCTCTGACGAACGACTTTGGCTATGTGCGGCCGAGCGTTGTCGTGAAGGAAGTAGGTATATCTTTGTTTGTTCACGGCGCTTTTTGTTGATTTCTGTACGGAGTCGGTCAAGCTGATGACAGTATATTGTCGAGTCCACGGTGATATTATCGGGTAGTAGCTCCCAGTATAAAATATAAGAGTTGATTTAATTTTAGAAGTTTTACTTATATACCTGTAGAAACACTATTCTCGTTTCGTTACCAATTTAACTAAATTATACCTAGCATTTTTCTCTTAGTGCAACGGGTACACATTATGTATTACTATTAATGGCATAACTTACAAATGCAGCCATCATATTAATCAGAAACTTTAAGCTTTCTTATCGCGCTTCGTTCACTCTTTTGAAAATATATCAAGTAAATTAGTATTAGTTCATAAACAAACAAAAATATTTATTTATGGTTACCAGCATTTAAATTAAATTTTCCAACATTTTCACACAACAACAACCAGAAAAATTACCAAAAGTTATTTAAGTGAAGAAACAATTCATTCATATCATAATAAATATTACAATAATATCATTCTTTGAGGTTATTGTAACCTCAAAGAATGATATATGTAATAGTAATTGTAATATCTATATATTAATGATGATATTAAAATAACTGTCTACTGTCCTGTCTCAGTGTTTATCTAAAATTTGTGGAAATCAAACCTAACAAAGTACGGAACCCTGGCTGCCCGGCACGGTTGTTCTTAGCTGTATCATATCGGTGGATTTATTTCATTCCGGTGCACAGTTTATCATTTCGGTGGTCATTTTTATCATTTCGGTAGACACTTTTCATTTCAGTGGACTCTTAAAAATTCATCCTTAAATATTTATGTAAGTTTTGATGAAATTTGATGTCCACTCACGCACAATGTTATAAAATAGGCTAAAGTTTTATTTGTCACTAAAAATATGTAGATAGCATTGAAATTAAAAAATCCCACCGAAATGACATATAAAAATCACTTGTTGAAATTCACCCACGTGTGTAACTTTCGTTTGCCGCTGTTTACATTATTTGGATTCTCGATCTTCGTTTATTCAATCATTGACAGTTACATGTTCTGCAGTTAATGGTTTGACTGCTAATATATAAAATGTAGAGGAGCAGTGGTGGCCAAGTGGTAACGGCTCCGACTTACGAATTGTAGGTCGCGGATTCAAACCCAGCCAGGCGCATTACTTGGTGTAAATTATTTCATCACCACTGCTCAAAACGGCGAACAAAACATCGTGAGGAAACCGGCATGTCCTAGAACCAAAAATTCGAAGACATGTGACATTCACCAACCCGCACTGGGCCCGCGTGGTGGATTACGGCCCATTCCCTCTCCGAGAGAAGAGGCCTGTGTCCCAGCAGTGAGAACATTAAAAGGCTGATTACCTATGTATGCTATATAAAATATTATCTCAAAATCATCAAAGTCTAGTAATTTGTAGGGATAAGCAGTTTTACAATTTCATTTGTCACACATTGTTTTGAACACCAAATCGGCATCATGCCTACAATAGGAGACAACTTGGCATCGTATTCCAAACGTCTCGCTTCTGGCTCATCTGTCTGGGAACGCTGACCGTTCCCAGGGGCATTTACACGCCTTTTGTTTAATCTACTGTTTCTATTTATACATATTACACTACTGTCCGAGTTTGGGTAGGCAGTAGTCTCGTACCTATATCATCGCGAAGACAAACCCGTAATATTAATTCGTTCTGCTTAAATATTTTATGAGCATTCTCAGTACGACACGCACCGATTACTTGCTCATAATTACTGGTATAAGCAATTACGCCAATTGTTATTATTACATCCATATACATGACTTGCTCCGTTCCGCGGTTCCGCCCACATTCTCGTCATCTTTTTAGAACGGTAGCAGCAGCACTGAATATTCATTTTGACACAATTATATATGAATGTAATAGGTGCTGATTTCCATTCTTTTTGTTTAGAGAAAATAACCTGCTATTATCTTGATGTTGTTATCTTTTTATGCGCTTTTATGGTCGGTTTAACTAATGTGGTTCGTTGTGTTCTAAGTTTTAGAATTACTTGAGTATTATAAAATAATCTCTCGTTTTTAGTCACTGAAATGTCTGAACAAAAATTATTCATTACCTCGAAATTAATTAAAATAATATATTTTTAGCAAGAAAGCAGTTAGTAATTCAGTTAGAATGACATACAACTAATTTCTATGTGTTTTGAGTAACATCCGGAGAAAATTATATTACTGACCGCGGGATATGAAACCCTATTCCTAAAGTAGTAAAGTTTTATTTCATCTACATTGTAAATCTGTAGTGAGTTGTTAGAGTTTCCTTTGATTGATAGGTGCGAACGAACGTAGACACATCCTGGGGAAACGCTATGTTTGTGAATTTCATGCTTTCTAATTTGATGGCACTCATGCCTCAGCAATCTTATAAAAACTTTTTACAAAAAATACAACCGACTTCCACACAAAAAAAAAACAAAAAGTACAAAATAACTTTGATTTCTGAACTCGGTGTTCGTGGTTGCTTTTTCGTTTTTTGAACACCGATTTCCGAAACGACTTTTTAGTGGTACAAACTAAACGTACCAATCACTTTGGTGTAAACCATAAACAAACATGCGATTTCAGCAATCCCGAACGATTTGCTATCATTTATTGAAGAGTTCAGTTTCTTTATCTCTGTTCTTCATCAGATCTTCACCAAACTAGAAAGGGACCACGTTGAAATACTAAGATGCTCTTCCAAACCATCGTACACAATTTATTTTTTTTCATTTTACATTGTCTAGAGGGAATTAGAACGCCGTCAATGTAAACTAAGCCACGCATTATTAGGGATAACTCAAACACTAGTCGTCAGATCTCAATCAAATTTAAATGGGACCCACACATCAAGCACCAGCTTTCGAATATAAAAAGAAACATCAAAATTGGTACACCCAATACAAAGTTATGAGGTAATAAACATAAATCGTTTGGAAAAGTCCAAACTAACAAAAAGAAAACTCATTACAGCTTTGTAGTAGTTTCTATGCATGTTCCAAAATACCTATTATTCTCACACAGTCAAATAGTCTACAAATATACATACATAATATCAACAGCCGTAAATATTTCGCAAATTCTAAACAAAAACTTGGCACGCGAAATCAGGAAAAGTCGAAAGAAGTCAATGCCATGATACAATATAACAAACTTTCATTACAATTCCAAAACATTTACAGTTAGTTGTCTCCTCATAATTTCCTTTGTAAGCCTTGGCCCTTTTGCTGAGAACTATCGCGCTCCATATGTGGATATAGGGGAAGCAGAGACGTAAGGTCATTAGCTTGTGTTTGTACGCAGTTTGGCACGAGACCAACTGAAATGGCGCGAGCGCAGGGCTGATGGCCGACAGATATCCGAATTGGTGAATTTGAAGAAGTAAAATGTATTTGTGTTAGACATTGTTTTGTCGTGTGGCTGTGTCATCTGTCACCATCGAATCTGTACCAATGTATTGTTTATCTTTAAACAGAGTGATGAGGATAATAGGGTGTATTCATAGATTCGTTCAATTTTGGACATTACCACGTCTTCTTTGAGATGGATTCCTGATTTTGAGAATACCAACGTTAAACATCCATGGAATATGTTTTTTCAGTTACTGGTTCATATTTTTTTGTTCGATTATATGATGAGTTATTACCATAGATATAATAAACAAGGTTATTACGATCATGGTTTCCTTACGATGTGTTCAGCTCTTACGTAGACAGGCTATTGTAAAACGTGGCACATGTGGCATTGTCGTAGGAGTAAAATATATGGACAGA
Organism: Hecatera dysodea; assembly: GCA_905332915.2. Classification (NCBI taxonomy): domain Eukaryota; kingdom Metazoa; phylum Arthropoda; class Insecta; order Lepidoptera; family Noctuidae; genus Hecatera; species Hecatera dysodea. The sequence continues at coordinate 21,200,452 of HG995299.1, forward strand.
CAGATGCCAAACAGTTGCGTGAATGTAGCAGATTGTTTGATTCTGAATGGGTAATAAGGAGGACTAATTTTAGAAGAGAATAGAGAAATTACAATCATTATTGGGAACGAGAGGTTCTAAGCGACGGATGAATACGATAAAAATTATTGATTTTGATGGCCTTCATGGTTTGCTATTCAATTGAGATGTCAAATGCTATTACAATCGTTAAGAAAATATTTGAAGAGAAGGGACAAAGTTTTGTAATAAGCAATTGAAAAATATCAAAACACTGTAAAGCTACACACAAACGTTCAATCAAATTCACACGTCCATTTCAGTCATAAACGTGTACATAAACAAACAATGCGACCCTTTCCTCGTATCTCCGACGTCCGTACAAAGTCATCGCACGCGCTGCCCACGTGCCAGTGACTAGGAAGATGTGCCACATACGTCACAGCTGTATTTCTGGCGGTCACACTTGGACAAAGGGACTGATCCCACGACGGAGAAGTTCCTTGAGTGATGCAGCGAAAATAAAGGGTTTTGTTTGTTTTTAGGACAGTTTTTCTTGGTTGGGAAAATTCTACGTATGTTGCATTGAAAGGTTTTCCGTGTTTTAGGAGGAAGTAGAGTATGTATTGTCACTAGCAAAAAGAGCTATTGCATGGATCAACTGAACTGTTGCATGCATGACTTGGCCTTTACATCCTGAAATTACTTCATGATGCATAGCTTATTTCAGACTATACCATACCATGCCATTTATTCCAGACTAGCGACCCGCCCCAGCTTCGCACGGATGCAATGTAGATACTAATGTTTCCTCTACTATAATATGCATGTATTCCTTACATACTTACACATATGTATAAATTTTCCTCTTCAATCACTCTATCTATTAAAAAAACCGCATTAAAATCCGTTGCGTAGTTTTAAAGATTAAAGCATACATAGGGATATAGGTACAGAGAAAGCGACTTTGTTTTATACTATATAATGATAAAGGTTCCAATGTCTTGAGTGACATGAACTTTTCCGACCCTAATTGAAGAGCAATCGAGTTATTTTCACTTTCCTCTCCTATCAAGCTCTAAACGTATTTATTATAGGCGTGGAGCTCGCTTCACCTTGCACTACTTGAGGTATTAATAGAGTCCTTGTGGACCATGTGTACGGTGTACGTGGAGAGGCACCGCGTGTGCTCGATGTGTTCCAAATAGTCTGTATTTACATACTTGATGTATAGAAGCTCAATTATGTTTGCGTTTTCAGGACGCAAATATTCTGCTATAAATTTCAGTGCACGGTCGGATAAATTGTATCTCACAGACTGCAAAATTATTATATTCGAAAGTCATCGACTCTACTAAAAAAAGTACAAAAAACGGACCTGAACAATTGTTTATCTGTCCGCAGAAAATTTTGCAGAGTATGAAACTATTGAAGATGTGAGATATGATACAGGTATCATCGAGAAAATAAATCCAGTAGATGGTACGTCAGATGATGAGGAAGAAATGGCACCAATTGGCAATCTTAGCCCCAGCACCTTTGCAGCTCCCCAAGAGACCTAATAACCGTGGTGACCCAGTTGTTTTGGCGCGAGATTGGCGTGCTATTATAATCGGCGCAGGCGCATCGGTCAACGACCGCAAACCGCGCGGACTGACCTGAGACATGATGTGGGGACGCGGAAACGGATCACTGGAATTTGAAGCTTTGAATCGAATTCGAGTTACGAATTTTACTTATTCAAGGGTAGCAATTAACTTGATTTATTAAATAACTACGAACGTAGGAGGCAAGCTGGTGCTAATCTGCCAAATCAACATCAATATAAGACTATATTTGGTTTCCAGAAAACTTTCGGTTGTGAAAACTGTTTTTTTTTACCACAAACTTCATTGCTGTGGTGGCTACACAATTTATTATTTATACTTCATCTTATAGTCTATAAAATCTCCTATACAAAGTCTATATCTTCACAGCTAAATTGTATCGTTAAAATTTAGTTTTGTAGTTAAGTTCAAAAGACAGCTGGTCTTAATTTTGCCATCATCCGCCCCCGCTCTGTGGAGCACCAAGCCCACATTACACTCACTTGGCAAGTGACACAGCACTTCGATCCATTCAATCGAGCACCTAATTGATGGTGATTTGATTGCCAATTAATTACAAATTTTATGTGTGTCACTATTCGTGCACTTTGTTGTGTAACATCATTGTTTCATGTGAGTAAGTGTTATTTCCCAGTCACGATGGTTTGAGGATTATCTCACAGAGCAGTGGAGTTTCAGTTCAATACGTAAATATATTAAATTTTAAAATTAAGATGTATTGATGCACACGTTTTGTAGTCTTTGGTGCTACGATGTTACCTTACGAAAATAAGAAGTTTGTCAATGATGAAATATAATATGATGACCTGACATAATTTTGTTGAAGCGGTAATGTAACTAACTTCCAGTTCAATGAGTTCATGAAGAACAATCAGCAGAGCGTACAGGTTAATGCTCCCAAATTTTAAGTTCTAAACTTTTTTTTATTTACTTCCAAAAACTCTGCTATTAATATAATTCTAACAAAGTGCCAAAAGACATCAACCTTGAGCAAAATAAAAAAAATCAGTAAGACATGTGAAACATTCATCCACATTATAATTTGGAGATAAAACGTAAATGTCGCACGATTGACGTGTGCGCCGGATACATAAAGTTTCACATTAAATTAAAATCAAAACAATGTAATGAGGACTGAGATTATACATGGAATATAAATGATAATGTCAACGCTTTTCATTAAATATTTTCATAAATATGCTCTTTAATATTTGGAGACTCATATTGTTCTGAAATGACATAGACTTTGTTCTCTTAATTTAGTTTTTACTACTTCTAATTCTACAAATTTCACTATACAATAGTAAGGGTCTCAATATAATGCCCTGCGATACACCAGTACTAGGATGCCTATAGGTAATTGGAAACTATTGATCACTACCTTTAACCTCTAATGCTTTCAAATGAATTAAGTTCTACGAACAACTTATTCATGAAACCTGTATAATTTAAGATTTCTAAGCAACCTTATTGGTATGATTAAGCAAACGAAGGCTTATCTAAGAATGGTATTCATTAGTGCGTATTAACTATAAGTGAAAGACACGTGAAAGAGTTTTGATAAGTGTCAAGCTTACACGTATTGCATCATGACGATGATGAGGCATGTGTCACTTCCTGTCTCGGGCGAAACTGCAGATCATCGTGGGACACATGTGATATAGAGAAAGGTGTTCATTGGCAATTCATTTATCATGCTGTGTGTTTAGATGAATTGATTTATTAAAATTTGCAAGAATTTGAAGACAGCTTATGATTGAGTTTATAACGTTAAACTGATTTTTGTCGAGTATTTTAATTTAAAATGTGCTGTCGGTAATATGGTGAATGTCCCAATTGATAGTTTGATTGGTATGTTCTGTACACGAATCAGAAAAAAAATAAAAATCTATAAGATCTTACTGGGTACGGCTATTTTGTAAAGGTCAGTTTAGTCCCGTTTCTCATTTAACCATCAATCCTGTAGATATGTATCTGCCCTGCCGTCAACTATCTCGCAAGAAATGGATAGAGTTGTTATTGAGGTTGCTAGATAGACATCACCGTTTACTTGAGATGCCAGCAAAGCGGAGAAACATAATAACCCTGTAATAATATTGTGAAAACAATGTAATTTAACATAATCGGTGGTGTCCGCCGGGATAAGGGCTTGTACAGATAAAACTACAGTTTAACAATTTAAGCGCGCATCGGAGGTTGAGATAATATCAACATCTCCTTTCTCTAGAAGTACCTCTAAATGGCAGAGGGTTAATTTCTTAATATAACGATAGTTTTCCTTTCAATAATGTTCCGCTAACATCGCAAATGAAAATGTTTACTTCTACAATAAAAAGTAAGTGGTATGCTCTTATTATTGTTCATTCGTACAAATGTTTATAATAGTTTAAATTGCTTTGAATTACCTTTGATGGGTATCAATAATGATACATTAAAGTTTTACAATTGTAGACTGGTAAAGTTATCTTCTATTTGCCTCTCGGCAAAGTTTTTTTTGCGGTAATGGTTGTCAATAACTCGTGGCTAAAGAATAACAGCCGCGCAGACGACCTTCAAGGTTAAGCAACGCTTGCAAAGGTTGGTCTGTGGATGGGTGACCATCTTAACATACAGAGTTTCCTCCGTGCCTCGGAAAGCACGTTAAGCCGTTGGTTCCGGCTGTCATTTGTAGATCTTTGGCATTCGTTACGAATTGTCAGAAGGCAGAAAATCTGACACCAGTCTTGCCAAGAAGTACCGTGTTTCCCAGTTATTGGGTTGTGGAGGTGTAGGCAGCCGCTCCACGTTAAATACTGGTATTCAGATGAATCCGGCTTGCCTGGGAGCCGACCCCAATATAGTTGGGAAAAGGCTAGGCAGATAATGGTTGTCAATGACTCAACATTTTTGGGATTCATTACGTGACATTTTGGTAACGTATGTCAATTTCATACATGTTGAACTTTTCTAAAGTCATTTCACTATGTCTAGCCCCTCTTACAACATTATAATGACAGTGAAATAGACCCGTCTGAACTCAACTTTATCGACAGCAAACTTGAGATGATGTAGTTAAATAAATAGCAAGTATATAATTTGTTTAGTGCTGTTCGCGAGCTGCATGTAATAGCTGCGGTTAGTGCAGCTCGTGGCGGCGGCTTGTTACGGAAAACAAGAAATAATTGTGGAGAAAATAAATAATGATTATATTATTTTGCAGTGTTCTTGTTGAGCTAGTCAATAGTACATTTTGTTTAAGGAAACCATTACTTATTGTATTTATTAACAGCATGGTATCTTCCAGTTTTCTTGCTATAAGTGCTAAGTATATATAATACCCACTTCATCGATTTGGATATATTCGCACTTACACACTTTCAAGTTAAAAAGTTGGCTATTGAATCTTTAGAATAGCTATTTTGTACCCTCTATATAAAAATACGCACGAGTACTTCGTAATTTTCTGTAATAACAACGCACGCATTAAATCAATCCTTACACCATTATTTCGCGGCATTGATTTTAACTTTATCATGTCACACTTATATTGTAATGTGTAACTGTTTTATGTCCCAATAAAGTAAAATAATAAAAAAAAGTGTTGTCATTTACTAAGTCACATGTTTTAGTATATTTTGTGTAACTTTGGTAGGTTATTTAAAAATATTGTCTTCAGTTTTTTAGCGCAGGAAATATCTTTCACTGTCATACCAAACATTATTTTAAGAAAGTCTTCGAAATCAAAGAAACCTGCCCTTGACTATTACTCAACATTTCTACTACAGACTCTTTTATTTGTTGTTTAATTCTAGCGGCAGTGTGTCGCAACTGACCTCCGGCTGACAAGCGCTTGACAGACGCACTGTCATGTTTGTTAGGTGAATTGACCGTGTGTAGTGTCGGTCACAGGTAGAAATAAAAATTTTGGTGATTTCAAACTTTCAATAGAATAAAAGATGAATCGGCTAATGTATTGCTAAACAGTAAACTGTCAAGAGAAGTATATAAATGAGGCCAAAGTGTCCCATTTACCTATCAAGCGAAAATAACTTCTGAAAGTTTCATGATTCAAGGGCTTTCAGGAAAGCTTACACCTTTGTAGCATTGGAATAGAATTCGTAGTCTTTTATATGTATTTAGAGGTTATTCGACTGAAATTCATTTACAGGAAGCGATTCGTGATTCTATCTTTTGGTGTTTGTAGGTGATGAGTCTAATGACCTACAAAGAATTGGTGTATTTTACAAACGTTGATGTGATTAAGCTCGATTCATACGTACATTTGTCTATTGTAAAGTAGAAAGTAAATATACATATATGAAAAACTCATATAAGGCGTCAAACGTTTTAATTGAAAAAAAAAATTGTGCTGAAAACGTGGGGCAATAGTATCAAAATAAATACTTTACAGTACTACTTAGATATATTAAGTGGAAATATTTCGCTATAATTATTTATCTATTAGTGTGTTAAAGTTCAAAGTCCGCGGTAAGCTGGCGTGACGTCAACGACGGATTTTAACTGAAGCCAACAAAAGACGATCGGTAAAAATATAACCGACTCAGAGTCCACGGAATTACATACTTCAGTGATTTTCAGTGAATTCATACACATAAATTAAGACTTATCAAATAATAAATTGATTAAATTTTAACAGAACATAATTTTAAATCATGGAGAAAAATGATTAAAAAAAATGGGTAATATTCGTCTGAACTCACCACAAAAAGCAGAGCTGAAAAATTGTTGCAAATCCTGAAGTTTTCCGATTATCACTTTGATGGGGTCTACACCGGTGTCTGACAACACGCGGTACTACTGCACTAATTAATTAATTACTTAGACCATAATATTATGGTTTATTTGACGGCTACCATGGCATAGTGCGCGTGGCGTGCGCGGGAGTCGGGCACGGACTGCGCGCCCGCAAGCCGTGACGTCAGCACGCCAAATATAGGCCCGCGCGCGCCACACGCCATTCTCACCCCCGCAAAATCGAACCCAGAAGCTATTAGAGTCAAATGTTGCTTGGTGTGTGACGTGAGTTAAGGCGTTAAGTAGTAAATGGTGGTGAAATGTCGGGCCGGGCGTGTTATTTTTGCATAGGATTTTCATCGCTTTCCGCGCTAGAACGCGTGGCTTAAAACGGCAATACGCCGGCGCTAGCGCATCAGCTCGCAAGCTTTTGTTTACGCGAACGTTTCGTTCGTAGTAACGTGGATGTAGGGAACAAGGGTAATAATGGCACGATATTTGGATCACACGTGGGCTGGTAGTCTGTGGCAAAGATTTTTCAGCGTGGGAAATCTTTAAATCTATCGTTATGAAGCTCCGCGCTCATTGAGATTGGCGTAGGTTTTCAGAAATGATAAAAACAACATTGAACAATTTTCAGATTGTATAATACACTCACGCTAACAGTTTACTGCTGTGTTATAATAAGAAGAATGTTTGTTTACTTTTCATTGACCTTCTTCTGTAACGGTTGAAGTGGGCCACAGTTACGCACCATAAAATAACCTTGCGGCCGGATTTAACAGGGCTCGGTTAAATGTTCGACTGTGATCGCGAAATTTTAGTGTGTCAGAAAACTGATTGTTGCAATTGAAAATTACGATATTCTCATTCGTTTCTGCTTATTTCTACCGGCAAAGGGTATCGCTGTATGTTACAAACTATAGAAATATTACCTCCAGTGCAACACTCACTATTTCAGGGAAGCATTTAAAGATTTGATGTCGCTTATAACACCCTGCAAACAAAGACACTCACGTTGAAACTATAAGTACTATATCAGTGACATTATTGCGTCAAGTGCAGAAGTACTGCAGGTCACGTATGTTACATTTAATTCAAAATATTGCAAAAGTAACAGTGTTGCACCGAAGTTGCGATATTGTGGCTCAATATTCCTATAGTTGGTTTGTTCATTTTAATTTTCTAACTATTCTGAACATATAATACGCATTACGTCTAGACTAAACTCTTTGTAATTACTTACTAGATACTAGTTTCTTTTTTGCGTCTTTGCATTGTCACATGTACCTAATTAATTATTGAAACTTATTGATGTTAAAAAAAATAATGGAGTAACTAAGCAGGTTCTTTTTGTCCGTATTTCTCGATAAGATTCTACTTTTTCGAATGATTAACCAGGGCTACTAAATTATTATTATTCTTAACTGTTAATGTTAAAGTTCGAAAGTCCGTTTTAATGGTCAATTGAAGAAATTTTATTTTATCTTTGACCTACATTCGCTCCATGAACTATTCGACAGCAGAAGCGTGCTATTTCTGGTAAAAATGTGCCTCACGCATACTGAACTTTATCTCCTACAACCAAATAAGCAACTTGACCTTTTCACAATATAAAAACATTGGCATTCGTATTTTCACATACACACGCCACGCGCGCGACCAACGAGCGCTGCGCAGTAGCACCCTTATTGATCATCATCGTGTTTGGACATCTAATCCTCCTTTGTCACATTGATCGCCTTATTAGGAATTTTGGCGTTTATTTTTAAAAAGACATTTAGGGGTGTCGATTTTTATTTTGAAAATGATCATAGCTGACTAGATATATTAGATATAGATTGAGGTGCTCTTGTATAGGGTAAATAAGAACAGCCAAACGATTCGGTCGGGGAGCAGTGGTGGCCGAGTGGTAACCGACTTATGAATTGTAAGTAGCGGGTTCAAACACAGCCAGGCGCATTACTTTGTGTAATTAATTTCATCACCACTGCTTTCAAAACTGTGAAGGAAAACATCGTGAGGAAACCGGCATGTCCTAGAACCAAAAAATCGAAGACATGTGACCCGCGTGGTGGATTACGGCCCATTCCCTCTCCTAGAGAGGCCTGTGTCCCAGCAGTGGGAACATTAAAAGGCTGATTATGCTTATATATATGCGGTCCATTGATGGGCGGATCCATACCAAGAGTTCTCCGTGCCTCGGAAAACCCGTCAAGCCGTTAATCCCGGCTGTCATTTCATGATCTTTGACAGTCGTCACCAATATTGCCAAAATGTATCATGTACTCAGTCAGTTACTGTGTTGTGGCGGACTGATAGGCGGACTGCAAGCCATCCCCAGAATAGTTAGGAAATACTAGGCAGATTTTGCCATGTCGAGCCGTACGTCAATTAACTTCGAATGACGACACGGTTGGTGCAGTTGTTGAGCGATTGGCTGCTGCGCTACGTGTCGCGGGTTCGATCCCCGCACGGAACAAATATTTGTATGGCCTACACATTGTTGTTCCGGGTCTGGTTGTTTGTGTATGTGACATTGTATGTTTGTAAACGCACCCACGACACAGGAGAAATTCCTAGTGTGACAACGTATTTTTTTTTTTAAGAAAAAGAAAATTATTTTAAATGTGCGATACGTCTTTGTACTTTCGGACAATGATTTTGAGTTTCGTTATTGATGTATTTGACCTAGAGTCACTTTGCTTACAGTGCCAGTTATCAGATGTTATGACAATAATGTCTCAAACATGGCCTTGAACAAGTACCTAATTCATAGCAGAATTTAGAAAAATTGAATTATCGTGCTGAGCGGCTAGTGATGATTTCTTACGGGAAAGTGTTCTTGTGGATTCTCTTTTTGAATTGGAGACCGGTGTGAGAGATGTGACTACGGTTATGCTGGAATAGCTTCCCAAAAATAACCTGCAGTACAACCTTTCCTTCTATTTTTTAAAAGATCGCTTTTAGTGATAAGGCCACCCACTGTGTCACCCTATATATATTTTCTTCGACTATCTTTGTTGTATCTTATCTATGTAGTTGTACAAGATAAACAAGATGCTTTCTATAATTTCTACATCCCCTAATTGCAACCGTGAAGCGCCTGCATTACCGGTCTGCCCCACAAATCTTCGCTGCCAATCACACCCCGCCGCACTGCGCCGATTGTATTAAAAACCGATCATTAGTCCGCCATTAATGCGTTCTTCAAATAAATAAATAAATCAGAACGCGCGCAGGCGCATGTGCGCGTGATTCGTGCGCGTCTCGTGCCAACCGCACTGCACACGATACTGCAATTATGCCACAAACTGCAGGCATAGCAGAAGGTCATCTGACCACCTCGTATGTTTGGGTCAGATATTTTACTTGAAGCGACTGCCTGGCTGACGTCCACATTTCCACAACCCTTTAACTGGATGTCTGGGTATTACTTCATTAATTGATTACATCTTCACGTTTTCTTCAGCTTGACGACTAGCAATGACGACTTATACCAAAATAATAATAAAAAGATATAATTAAAGATATATTCAAAGGTTGTCTTGAAAAGATCGCTTCGTTATGGCCGCCGATTGTGTCACCCTAAGTAATGTTTTCTTCTTCTATATTTTTTGTAACGTATATGGTGTACCTACAATCCTACATAGTAAAGAGTATTCGTTCTATGGATTCATATCGCTAAACCGAAATACCACTAACCAGAGCATCATCCAGGTGCAGGTAGAAACAAACTTAATATCGGCACGGAAGACGCGTGTCACTGCGAAGAAGCAAGTTCATTTGTGGAGGTGAAGCTATTCAAAAGTCTGTGTAAGTACCTACGCTTCGCACTCTCAGAACTATATTAATAGCTTTATGTTAGATTAGCAGCGGCCCGCGGTTTCACCGGCATAGTTCTCGTTCCCGTGGGAATATGAAGATAAAATATAGCCTATGTCACCCGGGGATAGTGTAGCTTCCAAACAGTGAAATATTTTTTCAAATCGGTTCAATAGTTTCGGAGCCTATTCAATACAATCAAACAAAAAAGTCTTTCCTCTTTCTAATAGTAGTATAGATAAGCAACAAAGACGTGGAAGAAAATATAATTTCAAAACATTTCAAGATATACATAGTTGAGTCCCTAGGAAGATGTAGTGCCAATTTGGAAACTGTAACGCTTAAGCAAAATATTTATTGCGAATTTAGTAAACTGTTATAAGTGGGACTTCTGATTATCCATATTGTACGATCGCAGTTGCAGTCGTTGTATTTAGCGTAATATTGTATTGGATTAACACCTGCGTGATTTATGGTTACCGGGGTACATGTTAAGAATAGGAATATGCTGTGCTAGTCTCGCGGTGTTGCTTGTAGTTACAATACGGTGTTTAAGACTTTAGTTCAGTTTGGTAAAAGTGAAAACACACCGTATCGAAATCAGAAAACACTGTTCTGTGGTAAGAGTTGGTATGAATGAAAACAATGTAGGTTTTGTTTTAAACATACGCAATTTTCATTTAGCACGCTTCCGTGAAAATTGTTGAAAGTGGGTCATTTTCACCAGTTATTATTGGCAACATAGCACATATTATTTGGCAACAAAATCATTTTATACCAAGTTTCCGACCGACATATATATATTATTTTGTATTCCGATAGCAAATTTCCAGATTGTATTCTCGCCGAAAAGTATGGACAGCAAATAATACTTAATTTTATGAATGCAATTTAATAATTTAACTTAACAGACAGATGTGTTGCTGGGGAGTTTGTTGCGCCACTTCTTCCCAGATAAAACAATAGGAAGTGGTGACGGGCAGGTGTATTGGGGGATTGTCTTTACGCAAGAATTTGTCAAAAAGAATTAGCACTCAGCCTCATTTTGGACGACACGGTTGGCGCAGTGGTTGAGCGATTGGCTGCTGCGCTACGTGTCGTGGGTTCGATTCCTGCACGGAACAAATATTTGTATGGCCTACAGATAGTTGTTCCGGGTCTGGCTGTTTGTACATATGTTTGTAAACGCACCCACGACACAGGAGACATTCCTAGTGTGGGGCAAGAAAAAAAAAAGAATTTTGAATAGATCAAATTGGTTTTAAAGTGTCAGATAAAATGTGATTTCGATGTGGTAATCCTTAATCCAGTACTTTCTTCCTGAAAATAAGTTCCTTCATGTAGGACATACCTGCTTGACGACCAGCTTGCCAGTGGGCTTCTCGGTGACGTAGCTCTGCATGCCCGCCATGAGCACGGTGGCACCCAGGAACTTGTTGAGCAGCGCGCGAGCCTCCGCGTCCTCCGTCGTGTCGCCCTCCTGGATCACTAGGGGAGGAAAGATGGTTAGGATGAAGCCAGGCTACGAATATATATCTAGTATAAAAACTTCAGAGCGGAGCAAGGCTGATTGTGCTAGCTCCGCATTCTATGGAACGAATGGGAGTTATAGAAGGGGAGCATAGGTATGGATCTCATCATGATAATCATTTCCGCTGGAAAACGTCCACTGCTGGATAAGGCCCCCGCAAGTGTCGCCACTTCGACTGCGTATCGGAAGACGCAGCGTTGGAAAGCCTTCTATGAGATTGGCCGATTACTTGCTATCACCAGGTGGTGACGGCCACGGGAATCGATTTTAATCAAAAGAGCGAATTAGAGAAGAGATGCATGGTTCTATTCAACCCAAAAGTGTGTAATGTAAAAAAAAGGTCAAATTAACTTGTATAGGTACATATTTGTGCAAAACCTCTCTTCTCCAGACTTCGACCTTTGACCTGTGAGTTTGTTTCGGTGTTTCTTCTCAGGGTAGTCGGCTAGGAAACACCGGCTTCATCTAGCTTAAAATGACCAGAAATATTTGACGTGTAAAAGTGTTAAGTTTAACCTACTTACAAAATAAATATCATTTATCACTTCTTTTGGTAAAAACTATTCGAAGATTGATATTTAACGGTATTTGGTTACGTTACGTGCTGGTTTTATAAAGAATGGCCACAGTTATCACGAGTTGTGGTCGTGATTTACGAGAACCTTTGACAAATTTATAAAGGCGTTATGCTTTTGAACGATCCTATAAAATGAAAGTGGATTAATGATTTCGGATAGGTACTATCGATGCTACTATAACCGATTTCTATGATGCGATTTCTTCTGTGATTCTTTATCAAACTGAATGTGTGCCCGTTTGCAAACGGAAGCTTAGTTTCTTGCTTTAAATCTTGCATTATGCATCTCATCAACACATGGACGTAGCGTGTGCAGAGTTGCCATTTTTATACAAGATCGTGTTAATATCAAGGCGATAGCTACTTATTACCGTGGCCAGCAGACCGTGTGAGACAATTAGCTTTTTAAATCGAGTTGATTATGGGCCTACTGACCAATATGCTCAGGATATGTCACCTGTTGACATATGTAGACTTAAAATATTAAAAATTTGCTGAGAAGAGGTTGTAGGATTGTAGGTCGGATTTTTTGTGGAGTCTAGAAGTACGTGAGCAGTGGTGGCCGAGTGGTAACGGCCCCGACTTACAAATTGTAAGTCGCGGGTTCAAACCCAGCCAGGCGCATTACTTTGTGTAATTAACTTCATCACCACTGCTCTCAAAACGGTGAAGGAAAACATCGTGAGGAAACCGGCATGTCCTAGAACCAAAAATTCGCAGACATGTGACATTCAGCAACCCGCACTGGGCCCGCGTGGTGGATTACGGCCCATTCCCTCTCCTAGAGAGGAAGCCTGTGTCCTAGCAGTGGGAACGTTAAAAGGCTGATTATGCTTATACTACGCTAGAAGTACGTAGTGCTTAGTCGGGCTTCAGACGAAGATTGGCTTCTATGTATATCTCAATTCTGTCGAAAGCCCCACTCCTGAGCGAAGGTGGGCTAATAGCCCACAACATGTGCCTCATTTCGCTTCCAAGATATTGAATCAACGTGTAGGCAAGCGCTGGCAAGATGATAAAATTACACACTCAGGTAAGTTCTAATGAATTGCACACAGGTGCTTATTATTATTGATGATATGTAATCAAACGATCTGCCAAGCATGAGTAATGGCACAGCCATCACGGCTGTAGAGAGAGCGACAGACATTTGTTGCATGTTGGCAGCCAAAGAGGTTTCATCGACTTTCCATTAAACATGCTGATGCCAAGTGCGGTTTCCAATTCCATGAGGAATCTTTTTTTTTTAAGATCAATGCTATAGTTCTGTCGAAATAAAATGCTTCAAACAATTATTATACGCGTTTGTAAATAAGTTCACGATTTTTTTAGGGACTGTATCTTAGGTAACCTACAGTACAGTAGTACAGTTCTATATAACATTAAATAAGTAAATAAACCAAACGTATATACGTTTGGTTTATTTACTTATTTAATGCTTATTTAATATATATTATGGATGTTTCCTGAGTAAAATAATATTAATTCTATTTATTCCGTCAATTAATTTATCGAAAAATCTTGGACACGTAATTTTTACTTTATCAAATCTATAAAAATTTACAAAGATGAAAAGCATCAAAGATCAGGAGTGTGGGCTAGTGACGTCACATCGTGGCAAAAATTGTACGCCGTGTCGTGACGTCACACGAGATTTCAACGCACTGTATAGTCTTCGTTTTTTTTTACGTGAAAAAGGAAAAAAAATCACCTGTCCAATGTTTTTTAAAAATCTATTTGATGGACTAATTCGATTTTTAGTCCACTATCCTGTTAAATCTAAGTTACTGAAAATCATCATCTCTCTAATCATCATTTTTGCTGAATTATTCAGAACATTTTCAATACTTCACCCTTAAAAATTAGTAGTTATTTAAATGACGACATTACTCCAAAAGTTACATACGTAATTTATGCGTGATGGTTATTTAAGTCATCGTTACATTGATCTTAACTAATTTGTCAACGTTTCAAATTCTGCAAATGAATGTAACTAACCTATATCAGCATTCTTCATCCTGGTCAGTATATCCTGCACGCCGGTGACCTTGGTGCTGGAGTCGAGGAAGGACTTCTCGTCGCGCCCCCTGCTGGCCTGGTGCGTGGTGGCGCCGTGCCGGCTGGTGGTGGTGGCGCCGTGCCGGCTCGTGGTGGTGGTCACGGTCCGCACGCCGCCGTCGACGCGCTCCGTGGTCACTACGGTGTCCTCCACTGAGCCCAGGCTGTGCTCACTGTCTGTGCGGGTCAGACCTGGGGGAACAGGTGTGGTTGGTAAAGTTGGGGCGTAGTAGTATAGAGGTAGATCAACTCAACGGTCAGCGAGTCAACACGTCCCCTGAGGATGCCTCGTGGAGAGGCGAAACACGTGTCCGTAATGGTGTTGGGTTTTGCTTTGCCTTCCTGCATGTGCATAAAATCCTTGCATTTGCCTTGTAATCTTGCATGTGCGTAATATAGCGGGCGGGAGGGAGGTGCATACCTGCAACCCACTAATAAGTATTCGCGGAAATTAAAACTAGATATATTATTTTCATTTTCAAAGGTAGATATCCGTCTGTCACCAGGCTGTATCTCATGAACCGTGGTAGTTAGACAGTTGACATTTTCGCAGGTGATGTAATTCTGTTCCCGCTATAACTACAAATACTAAAAAAAACAGAATAAAATAAATATTTCAGGGGGATCCCATACAACAAACGGGATTTTTAACCGACTTCTAAAAAGGAGGAGGTTCTCAATTCGGATGTTTGTTTGTTTTTTTTTTTTGTTTTTTTTTTTTTTTTTTGTTTGTTCGCGCATAACTCCTTCGCTTGTCAACCGATTTGAAAAATTCTTTTCTTGTTGGAAAGGGTATACTTCCCAAATGGTCCCATGAAAATTTTATCGAAATCAACCAAGCGGTTTTCGAAAAATCAACAAAAATCTAAAAAAAATATGTACATTTTCTACATTGATGACCTCTTAGTTTACTCTGCGAAGGAGCAGTACGTTTTTTTTACACCAATGTGATTGGTTCGTTTAGGTGGGGGAGGGGAGGGGGTGTAGGTGCCACTAAAAAGTGAAAAATAAAAAAAAACTTTTTACAAAAAATAAAACCGACTTCTAAACAAAAAAAAACCAAAAAGTATAAAATAACTTTAATTTCGGAAGTCGGTGTGTTCAGCAACAAAAAAGCAACCAAAAACACCGAGTTCCGAAATTAAAGTTATTTTATACTTTTTGGTTTTTTTTTGTTTAGAAGTCGGTTTTTTGCTCAATATTGATAGCGGCAACAGGTAGAGGCTTGAAATATACACTGAATATTTAGTTATATATCATCATCTGCCTAGCCTTTTCTCAACTATATTGGGGTCGGCTCCCAGTCAAGCCAAATTCAGCTGAATACCAGTATTTAATGTGGAGCGGCTGCCTACCAGACTTCCACAACCCGTTAACTGGGGAACACGGTACTTCTTGGCAGGACTGGTGTCAGATTTTCTGGCTTCTGTCAATCCGTAACGACTACCAAAGATCTCCAAATGACAGCCGGGACCAATTGCTTAACGTGCTTTCCGAGGCACGGAGAAGTCTCGCTATGTTAAGGTGGTCTGCCATCCACAGACCAACCTCCGCAAGCGTTGCTTAACCTAGAAGCTGACCGTACGGCTGTTATTATTTAGCCCCGAGCTCCTCATTTAGTTACAGTAAAACTTGGATAACTGGGACCTTAAGGGAAGGCACTTGTTGTCTCACTTAAAGAGGTGTTCCACTTACCCAGTGTCTCAGATATCCGGGTATAAATATATATCTGTCTCATTTACGGAGAATTCCATCCACATAATGTAGGTACACAAAATATAGTCCCAATAAAAGAGGTAAATTACACTCGCTGTCTCAATTATAGAGGTGCTTGTGAATATAAAAATCGAAAGAACTAATCCCTAAAATATAGTCTCAGTAAAATAGGTAAAATATACTCACTGTTTCATTAATAGAGGCAATTATGACGATAAAATGGAAAGAACCAATCCCAGATATAGAGGTTTGTATTTTTCCACCAACAGAGGTAATTCATTGCTAAAGTGTCGGGACCTGAGCAAGAGTTCCAGCTATGGAGGTTTCTCACTTATCCAGGTCCCACTTAACCAAGTTTTACTGTATATACATATAAAATTTAAAAATAAATAATGAAATAGCTCACCAGCGTGAGCCGAGGAGTCGCTGGAGACGCTATCCTTCATGGCGGTGGTGCGCAGGATCAGCCCCGCCTTCGGGTACGTGGTGCGCTCCGTCTTGGAGCTCTCGTCTAAGAAGATACAAGGAAATTATAGCATGTAATATAATATGAACACAAAAGTACCTATCCCTTGAGATATTATGCATTACTAGCTGTTGCCCGCGACTTCGTCCGCGTGGAATAGTTACTTTACCCCCGATTTTGAAACTCTCAACCCGATCGGTTTAAAATTGACAAAGTTTCATACAAATTTTCAGCCCCTATTTAATCCCCTTGGGGGTAGAATTAATCAAAATCCTTTCTTAGCGGATGCCTACGTCATAACATCTACCTGCATGCCAAATTTCAGCCCGATCCGTTCAGTGGTTTGGGCTGTGCGTTGATAGATCACTATGTCAGTCAGTCAGTCACTTTTGAGTATATGTTTAGATTATTTTACTCGACTACGAAATGTGAAATTAGTAGGTAGTTGACGTGTAAATAAACGAAATACATGTGTACCAGAATCCGTTTCCTGATAGGTATTATACCTACTGCCTGAACCGTGGTGGGCCAGCGTGCTCCATCGTCGACCATATAATTTCTTATTACTAAGTGAGATTGTGGCTAAACGCACGCCCATCGATATAGAAAAAAAAACCAAGTAGGTTTGTGTTATAGTCATTATAATAATATAACGATACGTATAGCCCATCACAACTATCGAGTTTCGCGAATAAAAGTCCCAAACCTCCAAAACGATTCTAGCGATTTCCGATATCACAACAAAAAGGAAACAACAAAACATTGTTGAGTCCAAAATAATGAATTAATACCAATCTACAAACATCCTGAATTAACGACAAATTTATCACAACATCGAATTTCAAACATACACACACCGACACAAAAGGTATTTATTTAAAGTATTTGACAACTTCCTGTAAGTCATCAAGCCATCATGTCTTTACGCGGGCAACGCCGCGGGGCAAGGCATACTAATGACATTTGAATAGGTAGTTGACCTCTGCGGTCACAACACTAGTGGGATGAGTAATCAGCCTTGTGAACTGACGATAAGAGCGTGAATCTCGACTGGTTTCAACACCTCTATCTGATAACTGGTGATAACACACCGAAATATATGAGAACTAGCTTATGCCCGCGACTTCGTTCGCGTGGAGTTCCATACAAAATGTTAACCCCTTTTTCACCCCCTTAGGGGACGAATTTTCAAAAATCCTTTCTTAGCGTATGCCTACGTCATAATATTTACCTGCATGCCTTTCAGACCGATCCATTCAGTGGTTTGGGCTGTGCGTTGATAGATCATTATGTCAGTCAGTCAGTCCCTTTTGTGTTACCTATATATATTTAGATGTAAACATGATTGTCAATACCCATGATAAAGATTGGTTTTGTCATTATTTTAAGTACCAATGGTGGCGTCCATTACCGTACAGCTAGCAAAAAAAGAACAAGCACAATTAATACAGTTTGTAACTGAATAACTGTGTTACTTTCAGGAGCTGTCGCTGTTTTGTCAATTCAAGTTTGTATTTTGACGAAAATATAGATTAAAAAGTGAGGAAAATATCCTTAAATTTATAAAGAAAGATAGAAAAACTGTTTATTCCTCCCAAACAGACGCACATTTCTGATCATACAAGTATATGCAGATTAAGACTAGGATAATTACTCTACAGTTAAAAAAAAAATTAGCCTTGAGTAATTTAAAAGTTGTCTCATGTGGTGGCTTTTTAAACGGCACTGTCCATAGTAGGCTTACTACGTCAAGGTTTTTTCAAATTATTTAGGTACCTAATTAATTTAAAACAAACATTAACATAACAATAATATAAAATGATTTGTGTGTGCCTAAATACTTTCATTTGTCATAATTCGATACGTCGTCGGCGTCGCGTTGTATGTAACTATTGGGTATGTACAAGAAAACAAACCACAGGTGCACAGAAAATAATTAATATTCTAAACAAAACAAAGCGTAGTTAACACATTGTTATGGTAATTAAAACTGACAAAAATCCCACTTACCTAGTCTCTGGTAAATACTAAGCAACAACTTAAAATTATAACTACAATCCTTGTTTGTATCCATTTTAACGAAATATTCGCAAAGCACATGTAAAAGGCAACTATGTACAAGGTACTGCACTAAACCTCGTCGGGCTAGTCCAAGAGGCAGTTGACGACTGAAAACGTAAACGCAGCCAGTGCAATATGAAAGTATGAAAGTTATTACGTAAGGAGCGCACGCTAACGCGCT
Source organism: Hecatera dysodea (assembly GCA_905332915.2). NCBI lineage: Eukaryota > Metazoa > Arthropoda > Insecta > Lepidoptera > Noctuidae > Hecatera > Hecatera dysodea. Next base: position 21,219,205 of record HG995299.1, read on the forward strand.
CGCGTGCGTTTACGTTACGTTATTATTATGTGATATCACGAAACGGTTGATCAATTTCCATAGAGACTTTGGTGGGAAAACCTTTCAAGTGTGATGGACTTTACGCTGCTTTCCGGAATGTTTTTTAAGTCTTTAAAAGTATGTTTTGTTATTTAACAGGTAAATAGGTAGGTACTTGGTGGTGTAAGCAATCAGGGTAGCTACCGCCATACCAGCCCTATTAATGATACGGGCCCCCCCGGCTACAGGGGCCCCGCAAGTATGTAAGCAAAAATTCCTACAATATTATCCACAACTAGCTTCTGTCCGCGACTTCGTCCCCGTGGAATCCCCGATTTTAAAACATTCTGTATCGCTGCTCCGCTCCTATTGGCTTAAGCGTGATGATATATAGCCTAAAGCCTTCCTCGATAAATGGTCTATTCAATCCAAAAATAATTTTTCAATTCGAACCAGTAGCTCCTGAGATTAGCGCGTTCAAACAAACAAACGAACAAACAAACAAACAAACTCTTCAGCTTTATAATATTAGTATAGATATATTGTAGATTAATAATTTTTTTGAGAATAACTGCTGTATCAAAAATATAAATGAAAAATCACAATACACCGAATTAATATATCGTTCATTAATACAACGAAAGTTACTCTTTAATTTTTAACCATTTTTATTTTCAAATCAATTTTATAATTATTTTTTTAATTTTAATTTTTTAAATTTAATTCAAGGTTTTTTTTTTTTGTTTGGGCCCCCCAATACATTTTGAAACAGGGATCGTCTAAGGCAGGCTACGCCACTGAATAGGATCAAATTTATTGTCATTATCTACATAAAGACTCTGAACCAAACTTAAAGGGAGAATTTTCCAAAGAATAAATACAGATCCTGGGTTGGGCCCCGGATCTTTCCAGGAATCAAACGCAGGGCCAAGGGCCTCTAAACCTATAGTAAAATATAATATTCCAAAATTATTATTGTAGGTACATCTATAGTAATAATATAAAGAGGTAATGTTTGTGAGTTTGTGACGTTGTAAGGGGTAATCTTTGGATCTACTGAACTGATTTTCAAAATTATTTCACCAATAGAAAACTACATTATTGTGGAGTGTCGTAGGCTATTTTTATCCTCGTATTGCCACGGGAACGGGAACAACGCGGGTGAAACCGCGGGGCGCTGCTAGTGTAAAAAATAGCAGTTTTTTTCAGGCAAGCACTTTAAATCATCGCTATTGTTTATTTTGTTACTCTTAACAAGTCGTTATATTTAAGGTACAAACTAAACGCAATAGTTTTCGTTTTATTGCGTTGTTTATTGCCATTGTATTTCACTGTTCATCTATACTTATAATAAATCTGTAGAGAGGTCAATTCTGTACAAGGAATATATTTTCAAAATAACTATCAGGGGGTGATTAGTGATCGATACTGGTGCCAAAAATGCAATCAGTAAAATTTTTGTCTGTCTGTCTGTCTGTCTGTCTGTCTGTCTGTCTGTCTGTCTGTCTGTATGTTCTTTATAGAAACAAAAACTACTCGACCGATTTTAACGAAACTTGGTGCAATTATTCTTCATACTCCTGGGCAGGTTATACAGGGTGAAATTGAATAGATGCGACATATTTAAATATACAATTTTACGTGTTGTCAAGAAAATTTAGAACATACCAAATGTAAAATTAATGAACTTTTATCACCGCTATGACTGGCAACGTTTAATAACGCGAGTACTCCACAACGATCATTGAGCACTGCGATTAGTGGGACGAGATTTTTTGATACTTTAATTTTTCTTATTTATTTTGCATATTAATTATTTTTCTGGAATACCGATAATTCGTACTTAAATAAAGATATTAAGATCGATGGATCATTTTAAAACGCCAACCACGTAACTTTTTTTAACGATTTAGATTGTAGAAAAAACAGTTTAAAATTACTATGTTACTGTAACTGAAGCTCCCATTTCATTTTGTCGCATCTATTCAAAGTCATCCTGTAGTATACTTTTCATCACGCTACAATCAATAGGAGCAGAGCAGTGAAGGAAAATTTTGGGAAAACGGAAGAAGTCATCTACATAAAAGTATCTAATAAACATCCCGAAACAGCATGTCTATCTTTTGTCAATTTTAAACCGATCGGGCTGAGAGTTTCAAAATCGGGGGTAAAGTAACTATTCCACGCGGACGAAGTCGCTGGCAGAAGCTAGTTGATAATAAATAAAAGAAAAAATCGCTGTCTTTAAGTAGTGTTGCAACTGTTTGTAACAAAACTACGCTCCGATTCCCTTCATTAGATCGACGCAAGCGCAGGCTTGTTCTGACGCCTTTGTTGCCTCATTGGTCTTGTATAAGAACTCCTGTGGACCTCGAAATGGCTGATTCAATATTTAGGAACATACGAAATTGCTACATTCTACCTATTGGATTTTTCTATGATAGCATTTTGCTAACAACCGGCGCGGCGTGCGTGTATGACATTAGGCGAATGTCAAAGTTGCATGGCGAAGGCGATTTTAAAAACGTTTAAACTGTATAGGATTGACAAACGCTATCGAAATGTCACGTGACCAATACCTTTAGGCTCAAAGGGCGTATCCACAAAAACATGACTTTTCAAGTGGGCCAAGAAACAAAAAAACAGTACAGTTTTCCGACCGAACTTTTTTGTGCTTATATAGAAAAAACGCAAAAGACAAAGTTTTTACTTATGTTTACCTGTTACGACGTTTGCGATAGTGAGAAATGAAATATTTTACATTTAAACACCAAATTTAAAGAAAATCAATATTAGCGATCCGAAAATGTATCCACCACCTTTTTGCGATATCGAAATTTTAAATATACCAATCCAAAGAGGACGATAAACATTTAAATCACATTTTTGACAAAATGGCGTTTACGGCCTTGGAGCCTAAAGGTATCGATATTTTGGCATTTCGACAATCGCTGATGGAATGTGTCTAGGCTTTTGAAGAACATAATCGAAGCAAAAGCGAGCATCCTGCAGGGATGTTTTAGGTGAAGTTCTGTAGTTTCTGGCTACCATATTTATGTACCTAAGCGTCTGTTTGTGTGTATATTTTTTAGTTTGTTTAGTAACCACAGTTAAACCACATTATCTCGGGCACAAAAAGTAATTTCCCATGATGATTGGGCTATGACTAAGTGAACGTTTATGTTTGGTTGTAGCGGTATGTATAATGTGGGGTCATCACCATCAGGTAATTGCAGCTTGCTGATTCACCGATTGTTAATACAAGTTATGCTAATGTACTCACTCGCACTCTTGATGTATTTCTCGGTGAGCGACTTCACTGAACTCTGCCTGACTGTTTTCTTGTCGTCTGTCCTTTCTATCCGTTCCTTCCTCTCCTGTGTCCGGTCCCCTTTCTTCTCCACCTTCTCTACTCGTCTCTGCATCCTCTCCGTTTTGTCTTCCCTCCTGTCTTTTGCACTGTCTAAGATCTCTTCCCTTGCCTGTCTACTTCTATCTCCTATGATCTCCTCTCGCCTACTCTCAATGCGGCGGGTTGACTGTTCTCCACCGACTTCTTCTCTTCTGCTCTCGATGCGTCTGGTTTCTTCCACGATCTCCTCTCGCCTGCTGTCGAAGATCCTCTCAGTGATGTCTTCTATCTTAGTGTCGGAGACGCGGCGGTCGCTGTGAGTGAACTGATCTATCGCGGCGCGATCTTCTCTCTATGGGAGATAAGGTGCATATTTATATGATTGGAGATTTTGATAAGTTGATATTATTAGCATATCAGCCGGAAGACATCCCATAGCTATCATTCTTTAGATTGTGTGTAGGCTGTTTACTTAATTCTTTAAACGGAACTGGATGTATTAAGTATGTAAAACATAAGGTTTTACCACACCGATCGATTAATGATATTCGTTTAGGGTCGGTCTATCAAGCCCCCCCAAAAACCCAGATTTAATTGGTAGTCTAGAAACTAACGAAGTCATTGAGGAATTTACGAAAAGTAAAGGAGGCTTGTTATACGTTTGTTAGTAATATAAAATTAACTACTTTTTAATGTTTGCTTTGCTAAAAATAAACGACGATCCTGGATCCACCCCTGAGATGAATTTGACCGTCGTCGTCTACTACAGATCGCTTGGTGAGGTTGGCGGCTGTAACAGCTTAGGATGCCTTAGGGTGTTTCATTAACTTTTGGCAAAAACAAAAGTTTCTCTAGTCCACACTTTAGTACATAGAACAATTAATAACTACCTCATTAGGTACACAAAATGGCTTTTAAATTCTTGATGGAATATATGTATAACGCATTACAACGCATCGCTATGATAAATCCATCAGGCGCTCACCCCGTGGGCTTCCTTCAGCGTGGTGCCCGTATCTCCTCCGAACTTCTTAGTGGTGGTGATGGCAGCCAGGCCGTGGATGCGCGAGGGGGGCTCGCCCTGCCCCTGCAGCAGGCGCTCCAGGT